>JALGBA010004008.1:1200000-1800000 GCA_023970755.1 Azemiops feae
AGCAGGAAAGAGTTCAGATTTACTTCTATTTCATGGTCGTCCAAATGTTTGCAGCCCAGATATGGCAATCCTACCTATTCGGCTTTTCATCTGTCTAGCTTTTCACTGTCTGTTACATCTTTCATTGAATGGGATTTCAATTAACACAGAACCATGGCTATACGCAGGGTTTGAATCTGTTATCCTTAATTAGGGTCGGGTTAATCATCAAAATAAACCATGTTTGGTTTAATTATGGTTATTAAATAAACATTGATTGGTTAGGTTCGCACAGTACATTTACTCAAATGACATAGCACAATGTGTGACTTCAGCCATTATCCAGATAAAGCATATTCTGGTCTCATACAGTGTACTAAGCCATCATGTGATCTGCTTGGTTCTTGCTCAGTGTGGTTATGAGCCCCACCAGTTAAACTTCTATGTTCATTAGCACTTAAATTATGATTTAAAAACATTGGTTTATAGTTTTATATATGAACACAGTCAATTAGAAAATATGTGAAAAGCCAAAAACTCTGCTAATGTAAGAATAGCATTGTTGGATCATACCTGCATTTGGTTTTTATATTAATCAAATAAATACATATGGAAAGGTCATGAGCAGGGCATATCTATTCTGTTTCTTTCATTTTAGAATTGTTTTGTCACCTTTGGGTCTACAGGGACAGTGTATAAGAAATATACAGTACATATTGAAACAATACCATCTAAATCTAAATTAACAGTGTCTCTTATATACCCTTTTGGAAAGCAGAGAACACAGCTCAATTTTCAGAGACAGAGGCATATCAGTGACTAGTTGTATTCTCTGTGATTCTGACTTCCATTTAAGCTTTCTCTTAGATCTTTGCATATTATTTTTAACTAGCAAAAAACAAGTGACGTTTGTGTTATGTTAACAGTAATTCTAGCAGCACAAAGTGTGATTGTCAACGCTGCTAACATCGGATGTTTTTGCATTGACAACAAAGGGAAATGTAGCCGTCTTTTACCTTTTGCTTTTAGAGTTAGATTATGCTGGGAGGGGGGATGTGAATGAGAGTCCAGCTAGACATAATAATACTAGACCTAGCGTGAGAAAACAAGGTTATTGTAACCAGAGCTGATAAGGACTTGGCGGGCTGGAGAACTGGAGAGGAGACTCGTGCTTCAAGTTAATGGGGGAATGTGATTTATGACTGTTAATTGTAGAAGGGAATTGTGCTTTGATACTATGTGCTCAGGGAGGGGAATTCAGGTTTTGGCTTCAATTATGCAGTGCTGAAATTATGCTACTCAAAATAAAGATTCTTTCAGGTAAACAATGCCTCGAAATTCTTTTGAAGAGTTTCATACGTCGAAAATTGTGGTATGACTATGAATTTCAGCCCACTGATTACGGAACATTTTGTGGTAAACCTGGTTGGTTGTTGCCTAATGGAAGAGATTATCCTTACTAGCCAAGGTTTATCTAAAATGACAATGTTCTAAAAACAGTGAGAAAAGACTTCAACTCTCCATGGCTGAAATGACTGATCTCAAAGTGAACCTTCCTGGATAAAAGAGTAACAGAGAAATGTCATTGTAGAAAGTAAAATTTTCGGTTAAATCTTATTTTCATGGAATAAATAAGGATGAAGTGCTTGTAATATTACTTATGCTATGCAATTCACCAGTGCTAGAATGTATATGTCATACTAAAAACACTACTTTCGGTTATTGTTGAAGAAGTTGAATGTAAAAATTATTTAATTAAACAGCCAAGCTTCTTTTTAATTATGGTTCAGTGTATGGAGAAACTACATGATGACAACAATGGCTTTCTGGAGTTTTTTTGTATGAATTTTCTCAGTGACAGTTTTTTTTCTAAATATTACAATAGAATGTTATATTGCTGTATAATTGCTGGTTACTGCAGAAGTCCAAGGGCTAAAATACTAGCTGACCTAAACATCAGCAAATTTGAGATATCTCTTTTCCTTACAGATCAATGAATTGTTTGTCACTTTTGAAGATGTTCCACTGGGGGCAGCATCTTTGGCCCAAGTCCACAAGGCCGTGCTACAAGATGGAAGGACAGTTGCTGTGAAGGTTCAACATCCTAAGGTCCAAGCACAGAGTTCTAAGGATATTCTACTGATGGAGGTAAATCAGTAGCTTTCTGTGGCCACCTTAACTATGCTTTCCATTATTATAATTATGATTCTTTTATTTCAGTGAAGATGTCTTTAGCTTCTTAAAATATTTCAGAAAATAAACTGCATATTTTTCAACTGGTATCTGAAAGAGAAGTAGTGTATACTATATCTATGTATCAAATACAGAATAGAGATGGTTTGCGTTTTCAAGCTCTGTGACTGCATAACTTTTATCTGAGCATTTTATTTAAACCATAATTAGACAACCAATCGCCAGCAGATCCAAGAGACTTTCTGTAACCTTTTCAACCCCTCCTCTGATTTATCACTGCTACCATTGGCTTTTGTTGATATGTTAATACTGTATCCCAGTTTTCTTTGATCCTCTAACTTGCTGGTCCTCTCTCACTATTCTCAATGTTTTTCTATTTCTACTGACTTCTATTGCCACATATGGCATTGGTGCTGAAAAGATTGTGCATATCACATTTAACACAATCAGAACACACATATCTACCACAAAGGCAGTATCACACAGCATGCTAAACTGTCTTGTGTTTTCTTTTTTGGGCTCAGTATGTTTTTTGAACCTGTCCAGTTTGGTTTACAAGTCATAGGTTTTGGCTTGGTTGTTGTGCCTTTGTGGTGCTCTGGTTAGAATGCAGTATTGCAAGCTAACTCTGCCCACAGCCAGGAGTTCGATCCTCACCGGCTCAAGATTGACTCAGCCTTCCATCTTTCCGAGGTCAGTAAAATGAGGACCCAGATTGTTGGGGGTAATATGCTGACTCTGTAAACTGCTTAGAGAGTGCTGTAAAGTGCTATGCTATTGTGTCACCAAATATGATTTGATTATGTTGAGACACTTATTTAGCACCATTATTATATATCACATGTTATGCAGTGACTGAAGAAGTCAGTTCTGGAGACTATTAAGCAAGAATAAAGACCTTTCTTTTCCTCAATTTGATGTTCAGCCAAACTGGAATCCTGGTGAGGGAGACCAAGACTGTAGAAAGTACACATATTCACAATTGACAATTGTGTTCTTCTTAGCCCTACATTGTCAATACATCAGAATTTTTGTGAACGGAAACAGGATAGCTAGCTTTCTTCCAGTTTCTTTATCTAGACTTCAATAATGCAAACTAAAGTGGTTTCTTCATCATATGACCACATTTGAGGAAATATGCTTTAAATGTGCATTCTTCTCACCTATTTCCCATACCATCTTTATTTTTCCAAGATGGGTGTTTCCATGGTAAAGCATCCATTCTGGTGAGGTACTGCTTTTCCAGTTTCCAGTATCAGGATTTAAAATAGCAATTTCATGCAATAGTTCCATGCTATGGTTAATATGATCCTGGATGTATTTACTCTTGATTGTTTTGCAAAGGCCCGCTGCAAAATTAATTAGTAGCTTCTTTCTCTTTGCTTCTCTTACTGTTTTTTATTCATCAAGATGTTATTATTACTAATGTATGTTTCTTTCTTGCCCACTAATTAGTCAGTTTCCTATATTATTTTCCTCTTTTTCCTTGCTCCTTTTCTTTCAATAAACAGTAAGATTTCATTGTTGACTTTACAAAAGGAATTGGATAACTTCATGGAACACAGGTCTATGAAGGTCTATTATTTTTCACACTCAATATTACCTGTGGCTTGGGAGCAGTATATTGTTGAATACCGTTTGTAGGGTAACAGTGGTAAAAGGTTATGTTTCCATCTCCTGCTTAGAAGCAACTCAGGGCTATCTAGTTGCTCATTGTAAGAAAGAAAAAATGTTGACTACAATGAACTTTTAGCCTGATAAAACAGGGCTGCTCTTCTTATAAAGAACATGGAAGGAATTAATAAGCTAAAAATCCTCTGCAGGAAACAGAAAGGCATATTAATTTATTAGCAATAAAAGACTGTTTTTAGCAGCCTCTGCTGTCATAGTGAACAATTATAGGGTAAAAGCAAGAGGAAACTTCCAATTAAAGGCACATTGCCCCAGTGAAACTCTGATAACAATTAACTAATCCATATTGAAAAGCTAGCCCTGGAGATTTTTAACCTCACAATGTTGTGATTCAGCAGAGAAAAGAAAAATAGAAAGATGGAGAACTTATATTGCCCTGTTCTCTTTCTCAATCCTATTAAATTAAACCAACAGAGTGATTCATTATAAAAAAGAAACTGATACAGAGCAATGCTGTGTTCTTTCATCTCATTTAAATTAGAGACCTGTACAATTTACATCATCAACATACAATTTACATCATAGGTGATTTGAGACATTTCCAGTCAAAATTCATATCATGGGTGTATATGCAAGGGCATATACAAGGGAGGGCATTTCTGTGGATGCGATGCAGTCATGTAAAGCAGTACATTATCCAATACATGAAATGTTGCATCTTTGTTATATATCGTACCTCAAATATATCATGTACAGTACGTCTGTGTGTCTGGGCTGCAAAAATACGGATAACTACAAGGTGACAGAGTTAGAATTGTTTTTTAGTCCGTTTGGTTTGGTTCATAAATTATCTTGCTCCATCTTCAAATTCATTCAATGTAGAAACTCTTGTTAACTTAAGATAGTTTTTGAGATTAAGACTATAAGCATATAATCCAATCTATGGAAAATGTGATATATGAATTTTTGCTTCTATTAAGTTGCTTGCTTGAATTCAAAATACAAACTTTTTTTCTGTTTAGTGGCAGTTTGGAAAAAGGATTCCCAGTATTGTAGGATTTTTCTCTCTGTATGTTTTATTACGCAATGCAATCATTTCAAAAGTGATTTGACCAGAGGTAAGCCTGCCCACCTCTTTTCAATCCTGCCACTTTAAGTGGAGAGCTCCTGTCCCTTGAGATTGATGCCTGCTTCCTAGAAAGTAAACAGAGACTGTAAGAAGAATATACGACAACCATATTCCAGGGAGCAAGCTCACAAAACATTTGAATAGAAATTAGTTAGACAAATTTTATGGCAATTTAAAAGGGAGTCCAGAACAAATTTGTCCACTAACTACCGTAAAGAATTTATGCTAACCTGAACTCTAAGAATTAAAGCAGAAACAATAGTTTTTCCCACTGATGATACCCGAAGAAGCAAAAGTGAAAATGAATGGACAGGATTCTGTAATTCTGATCTGAAGCGTTTGTCCAAGTTTGCCTCTTTGCCTGAAAACAACATGATATATATTTGCAGCAAATGCAAGCTCACGGTAGTTCTGAAAAAGTCAAAGGATTGGAGTAGCAAATTGCCCCATTTCAGCTGATGAAAGGTGGCTCCCCAATAGAAGTTTCAACAGAGTGAAAAAGACCTTGGAAATAGTTGATTGCAAACCAAAGATGGGGCAGCAGAGTGGCATCACTGCAAAGAAGAGAATTTCAGTTTCAACCTGCATTAACAGAAATATAATCTTCAATTAATAGAAAGGAATCCTTTCACTGTATTTGGTTTTATCCCATCTCAAGTACTATATCCACATTTTAAGAAGGATTCAGAGAAACTGAAGCAGATTCAGGAAAGAGTAACAAGGATGATTGGGGAATAGAAATTAAGTTCTGTGAAGGAATTAGGTATGTTTAATCTTAAGAAAAGACAACCCAGGGGAGATGTGATAGCGCTCTTCAAATACTTGAAAGGCTGTCATGTACAAGAAGAACAAGATATGTTCTTTCTTGTCCCAGGATACAGGGCACAGAATAATAATTTAAATTACAGGAAGACAGGTATGGTTGAATGTTAGGAAACATTTCTTAACAGCAAGAGTGGCTCAGAAATGGAACTAATTATACAGAAATGTTGTGCGATATGCTGAATCAGAGGCTAGACAATATTTTCTCTAAAATGCTTTAATTTGGATCCCTGCACTGGACAGAATGTTGAATGCAATGGTCTAAATTATACCTTCCAATTTATGTTAAGAGTTCAGTTATAACAATAAGGATTCTTTTCCTATTTGCCAAAGGTGGGGATGGTAAGATCATATGACCTCATATAGGTGTAGGAATTGATCATGTGTGATGATAGTCTAACCATGAAAGACTTTTGAAGTTAAACTAGTTTTAGCAACTGTTCTTTGAGTGTAGTTTCAATGAGTTTCTGGTCACAGAGATTTACCATATTTAGTTCTTGATGTGGTTGTTATTCCCCAGGTGAAACTGGTATGTAATTTGGGGAATGCTCTTAAACTTTCAGTTCCTGCTTAATGGGCAGGTGGCGGTCTTTGCATAATCCCATATTCAGTGTCAATTCCAACCTTTACTGTATCAGGAACCATTCATGCTGTACAAGTAGCCCTTGACTTATAACTCGTTCATGACTGTTTGAAGTTATGGTGCTGAACGAAGAGACTTATGATTGGTTCCTGAAGTTATGGCCATTGCAGCATCCCCATAGTTACATGATCAAAATTCAGATGCTTGGCAGCCTACCTGCATTTACGATCACAGGGGTGTTTCAACTATCCTTCCCATCCATTTCCACTCATTTATGCCCTTTTGGCCCTCCACACTCCCTAGCCGCTGTCACCCTAGCTGGCCCTCACCTGTCTTCTTGTTCCTGCTGCTGACAAAGCATGTTCAGCCTTATCCTTGTGAGGCAGCTGCTGATCACATGAGGCTTTCTTCCCAAGGTTGTGCATGTGGTTTCCTCACAATATCTAGGGAAGATGGCTTCACATGGCTAGCAGCTGCCTCACGAAAGACCAGGATGAGCATGCCTTGTCAGCAGTGGGAGCAAAAAGATGGCTAAGGTCAGCTGGATCAGTGGAGTGCAAGGTAGCAGGAACCTCAGAGTATAGGATGGCAAGGGTGACTGCCTGGAACTGATCTGGAGCTTCCTGAGACACTGGCTTTGCATCACGGTATAAGGGTTTTCTGGGATGTGGCGGCTTTGTCCTGTGCTACTGGGGCTTCCCAGGACACAGTGAATTTGCACGCTGCTGTTGGGGTTTCCTGGATTGCAGGGTGGCCCAAAGGGCAGAGATGGGAAAGTACATGGTTGGGGTTAGTTGGAGGCAGTCCCTTACCTTACTGAAGCTTGGGGCTTGGAATGGGGCTTGGAATGGCTTGGAATGGGGTGGATCCTTGGCTAACTACTGGTAGAAATCACTTAACAACAGTTATAGGGAATGCCGGGGTTGCTGTCATGTGGTTACATGATGTCACACTTTATGACAAACTAACAGAATAACAGAGTTGGAAGGGAGGTCTTCTAGTTCAACTCCCTGCTCAAACAGGAAACCCTGTACCATTCCTGATAAGTGGCTGTCCAGTCTCTTCTTAAAAGCCTCCAGTGATGGGGCACCCACAAGAGAGGGAGAGATTTTCTATCTATTTTCTATCCACTACCCTAGAATTTCATTTATTTATTTTATATATCAAATTTACAGATCACCCATCTCATTCACAGTTTTGCTTTTGGAGCTTTGCTAATTGGTAAAGCTACTCATTAATTTGTTTACAATTTATACTATGGGTCTTTGTGCCCATAGTGTAAAGGTAGTAGGCAAAGAGAGAGGATTATGTCCTTTTATTTCCATTAAACATGGAATCCTTCTCCTTCCTTTGCATCTAGGACAGTTCTGTATTTATATGGGTGTACTCCTATTGCATGTAGGTTGTCTTCCTGTGCTAGTTATCTGTGGCATAGTAACCAATTAGGTTATTGATTTATGATTTCAGATCCTTGTTTTGGTTGTGAAGCAAATCTTCCCAGACTTTGAGTTTATGTGGTTAGTGGACGAAGCTAAGAAGAACTTGCCTCTTGAACTTGATTTCCTTAATGAGGGAAAGAATGCCGAGAAGGTAGCCTACATGCTCAGATGCTTTGACTTCCTAAAGGTATGATGTATATGTGATTGTATGGATGCTCATATATACAGTAAAACCTTGATTCAATGGATCCCCATATAGTAGGCTTGGAATGTAATGGACAAAACTTCAGGCCAGATATCTCCAGTATAATGGACAAATTCAGACGAGGCAGTTATGATCAGCATGACATATGACCATAATTCTGGGCTCAATTGCAGTTGCAAGTTGAAGATTACTTGTACTCTATTTCTATTACTATTGATACTCTACAATGTTCTACTACTATTCTATAGTAGTATTGATACTATACTATATTCCACTACTATTATTATACTACACTCTATATTATTACTTGTACTTCTATGCTACATTATACTATTTCTATTAGTAATATACAATTGCTACTGTACCACTACTATTATTAGTACAGGTAATCCTCGACTTACAACAGTTCATTTACTGACCGTTCAAAGTTACACTGGCACTGAAAAAAGTGACTTATGACCATTTTTCACAGTTACGGTCTTTGAAGCATCCCCATGATCATGTAATCAATATTCAGACACTTGGCAACTGGTTCATACTTATGACTGTTGTTGTGTCCCAAAGTCATGTGATCTCCTTTTGCAACCTTCTGACAAGCAAAGTCAATGGGGAAGCCAGATGCACTTAACCAGGTTACTAACTTATCAACTGTAGTGATTCACTTCACAACTGTGGAAAGAAAGGTCGTAAAATGGGGCAAAACTCATTTAACAAATGTCTCACTTAACAACAGAAATGTTGGGTTCAATTGTGGTTAAATACAACAGTGTTTTATTGAAAATCTTCTGTCAGGGCAAGCAGGTTTTCCTACCATTCGGCTGCAGTCAACCCACCATTTCTGTTGTTAAGTGAGACACCTGTAACTTGAGTCAACTGGAGGTAAGCCCGTTGTCTTGGATAGCATTGGAGATTTCCTATCACAATAGTCCTTTTTCCAAAAATGCATGTACTGAATATTTACAGCACTCATTCAGGTGACCATGGGTATTACTGCCATGGGTACATAGCTGGATTGCAAATGCACATCTTTAGGTAAGATATGTGTTTGTTTACAAAGAACGCATGTGATTGCTATTGTCTATTTCTTTCAAAAGCACTGAGCCAGGCCCAAGGTCACCTGATCTTATAGGATTGAACAGCAGCTATTAGAATTGAACAGCTTGGAGCCCCTCTTGTGGGGCCACATACCTGACTTGCATACATCTGGACAGCCACTATCTGGCAGCAAAGAGATAAAGAATAGAGAAGAATGTTTGTAGCTCAGGGTTGAAATGAGGGGTCTTTGGTGCTCTCTGAGCTCGGTTGTTTTCTTGCAGACATTTCTTTACCCAAACTAGGTACACTGCTGATATTACCTAGTTTGGGTGATGAAACATCTGCAAGAAAACAGCAGAGCTCAGAGAGCACCAAGGAGCCTTCAGATAAAGAATCTGCTAACTGTGTACTGTCAGATAGTAATCATCTGAATTTGAACAACCTGGATAGAGTTGCCCCACCTTTCTCAACCTG
The DNA here is from genome assembly GCA_023970755.1 of Azemiops feae. Taxonomy (NCBI): domain Eukaryota; kingdom Metazoa; phylum Chordata; class Lepidosauria; order Squamata; family Viperidae; genus Azemiops; species Azemiops feae. The sequence continues at coordinate 1,209,492 of JALGBA010004008.1, forward strand.
TATACATGGCCCAGCCATTTTCAGTCTTGAACACAGCCTGGGAATGCTCCACTTAGGTTGAATGCTGAAGCAAACAGGCCTTTAAAGGGCAGAAAAATCCAAACGCTGATGGCTCATTCTAAGTGAATGTTTATCACAAATGTTGCACCTATGTCCATGGCTGGTGTAACAACTTGGAAAGTGTGAAGCAAATCCCCATGGAGACCGCCAGTCACATCCTTGCTGGGTGAAAGAGCCGCTGCAGTATTGATTCAGGGAACAATAACAAATTATTGCAAAAATGGCTTAATAATACATTTCTCCTGTCCAACTTGTCAATTCCAAGACATTTTCATCAACACTAAAGACAGCAAGGGAATTGTGTTACTGTGTAATATTTTTTTTCTTGAGGGATGGGGAACCCTGCAGCACAGCAGGGAAGTAGATTTCTCAATGTGAACCCAGTTAAGCTTGTAAAGCCAAAGATAAATTGTTTCAACATGCAGGCATTAGGGCCCAATGTCTGTGCATATTTTAAGCTTTTCAAAGACTATGATTTTGTGCAACTGAGACTTACAAAGCTTAGTAGGATCCATTGGCTGTTGTTGTAAATTTTGAAATAAGGATAAGTGTTGATTTAGGATTAAAATAAGCAATGCCCTTTTGGATCAGTGGATTTAAGGGCCAATGTATAGTAACATCAGGATTTGTTTTTTTTAAAAGAACTGTTAGCATCAGGAATAAGTGTTTTTTTTAAAAGTGAAAAACAAAAATAAAATTTATAGATAATTCTGAGCAAGGTTAGAAGAAAAAGGTCCTTAGCTTTCTTCATGTCCTCTGAATTATAGCAACAGAAATAGTCCTTAGACTTATATACCGCTATACAACACTTTACAGCACTCTCTGAGAGGTTTACAATGTCAGCATATTGCCCCCAACAATTTGGGTTCTTATTTTACTGACCTCAAAAAGATGGAAGGCTTGGAGTCAACCTTGAGTCAGGATCGTTATTTTATTTATTTTTCACATTTTGAACCGCCCATCTCAAGAGATTACTAGTAATGTTTGCGATTATGATAGCAGTGTTCATAGAACATGCTCTCCTATAGCTAAGTGAACTGTATTAACCCAATTGCATCAGATCTTACTACACTGCCAAATTATAAAGTTTCTTTGACTAAGAAACTTGCCAGTTTTTGAGGCCAAGTCCTGGATTCTTCGGACCAAGTATGCTATGCACAGAAGTGAGGTGTTGCACATGCAGAACGATTGTTGTACCACTGAACTTAAGTTGTCCAAGGCAGATCTGAATTGGAATTCAAGTTTCTGAAATTTAGCATCGGCTTTTTTTTGTTTTGTTTTTTTCCAAACTGCAATACATTTACAGAATGATCTGTGGCTGGGAATATGCAGTACTTTATAACTGTGTTTTTACAATTACAATTACTGTTAGTGAAATATTTCCAGTCCTGAACTCTCTTAACTATTTCCTGTAGCTACTCTTCAAGGGATGAAGAAAGGTTAATTTGATCTGGAATAATCTACTTACATATTCATATTTCCAAGACAAAAAGGACCAGTCTGCTCAAGTGTTCCTATCTCATGCTAAAAAAAGATGGCTTGTCTAGTTTTAGCTTCCTCTGCTTCCCTTAATATCCTTCAGAGTCTTAAGAGTCCTCTGTTATAGGTTCCAAAAATTTATTGGGAGCTTTCAACAAGACGTGTTCTTTTCATGGAGTTTATGGAAGGTGGACAAGTGAATGACAAGGACTACATGGACAGAAACTGCATCAATGTCAGTGAGGTAATATTCTTTTGACTATGTCAGCAACCAGTGAAGGTGAGCTAAAAGTGTGCTGTTTATGATATTCAATGGTGACATCCGAAAGGTTTAATTAAGTTGAACTCTTTAAAGTTGAGAGTTCCCAGAATTTAGGAGTTTAAGAGTTAATGAAATTTGGGGAATAATGACACAAAGGCATACCTAAGGATTGCATTATTGAAATGAATTAAAACATACATTCAGAAGATTAACCTGCAACAGAGTTAATTTTTTAAGTACAATACTGTAATTGTATTCATTCACAGAAACTACTAATTTAATCATTATCACACATATATTGAAAGCAATAGTGTGGTTTAACTGTCCTTATGGAAATTGTCCAAGGGGTAGAGACAAGTAGTCATAGAAGTCTAAATTACGTTGTGACATTTTCAAAACCAGTTGACTATATTAAGGTAGATTGTCATGTTGTGTTTCCCGATTGGCTATACTATTGATGTAATTATTCTCAGGAAGAAGCCAGAAAAAAATTGTCAGGTAAAAAAATAAGGGAGGGAGGGAGCTGAAAATTGTATAATTGGTTGTAGAAACTATTTCAGTACTATATCCCTGTGACTCAGTTTTTGGCTTATAACAGGAAGTACACAACTCCTCAGAGTTCTACATACAAATTTGGTGTTCAAATACCATTTCTACTATATGCCCCACACCTTTACCCTAATTAGAAATATATGTTTAGAGATGTCACACTTTGTTCCAGATGTAGTCATATTTCATAGCCTGATGCATTTCTTGATTATAGGATGCACGTGGCTGGCTATTTGTGGATTAAAGTGTATGTAATTTTTCAGGGAAGAAGCTTATGCAAAAAATAGGGCAAATTGAGCCTGTCAGATTTGCCCTCCAAGTCAGTGAATTCTGATTGAATTAGTGCTGCCTGCTTTTTTCCCTGTGCACTATTGATGAGCGTCAAAATGCCATTTGGCTGACTAGCTATCAGAGTGCTCCAGCATAAAATCAATTGTACTTAATCTGTCTGTCTCTGAAACTGCTATGCTCCCTTCCCATCATCTTTTTATGCTGTGGCAGAGGTCATTTATATACATTCCAGCCTAAATTCAGAAGGGAAGTCAAGTTACACATTCATTATCTATTAAAAGCCGACATCTATACATTTTCCTACTTTCCACTAGAAAGAATTATTTGCAAAGGTAAGTAAGCACTCCCAAATTACATTAATTCACTAATTGGCAATAACATAAAGGGGAATTTACATGCAGAATAACTGCTTCACTGCTTTTCTATGCCTTTATTGCTTCGTATGTGTTTGTGCTTTGAGTCTCAATATTTGGGATCACAGAAGCCACTTGTGTCAAGGAGCAGGTTTAGTAACAACCTCTGTGTTGTCCTTGCCTAATTATTATATTTTATCCCTTATAAGTGGTGGTTTCAGACCCCCCACCTGAAACCACCACTTATAAGGGATGAGTATATTATAAAGTATGTGAAACATATACTTTTTCAGGTTAATCTGAAAAAGAGCCAGGTTATGTTTAATAAATTCACCAAAGAAAGATATTTTTTTTATATCTGGAGAAGAAGTAGATGTAGTAGACCACTACATATACTTTGGAATTGAATGGCATGTTAAATGTGGTTGGCAGGCATTCAGCAAGCTAAGCATAATTTTCAAGAACAATCTCCCCCTATGCCTGAAGAGAAAAGTTTTCGATCAGTGTGTGCTACCTGCTCTAACATATACCAGTGAAACATGGACACTAACCGCACAATCGATACAAAAATTATGAGTGATGCAAAGAGCCATGGAAAGATACACGACAAGATAGAAAGACCTACATATGGATTAGAGAACAAACGAAAGTATACGATATCATTAAGAGAGTAAAAGAATTGGAATGGAAATGGCTGGTCACATAGCAAGAAGAACTGATGGCAGGTGGACCAAGGTAGTCCATTTGGTAAAAAGCGTTCACAAAAGAGACCTAAAATTAAATGGATTTATGACATCAGCAAGTATTGTGGGCCCAATTGGCAAAACAAAGCTTAGGACTGTGTTGGTTGGAAACATGCAGAAGAGGCCTTCATCCTGCAGTGGGTAGACAGTGGCTAAAATGATGATGATGATGATGATGAAGTGGTGGTTGTTCATTGGTATGAAGAAAAGTACAGCTCTTAGGTCACTGTGGTAGAGCTGATTTAAAAAGAATTCTTCAGATTGGATTCTTTGTACCATTTTTCTGAGATGGTAGTTTTCATATCAGAGGACAGCGTTTTGTATGAACACATATGTTGTTAATATTTAAGCCAGTAGACTGTCTTGAACCTTTCTTATTCTGTGCTAAGGGATTGTTGGAGTTGTAGTCAAACACCTGGATCACAACAGATTTCTGCCTCTATTCTGAACTTTTAATAAGATGTTTCATACCTTCCTTGTATAGGTTTTAGATTTGCAGCATATAATGTATGTCCTTTCATTTTAGAACCTGAACACTGCACAATTTTATTAACAACCTCTTATTATTTTCATTATTAAAAATGAGGGTTAGTGCACATTCACATCATAATTGTTTTTCTTAGAACTAACATTTGTTTTATGCCTTTAAACTGAAATATGCAGTATTTTTATTTTAAGTTTATTTTGTATTAGGTCTTCAGCATGGCTGGTACAATTATATTCAAGAGTTGATTAACAAATACTATAAATTAATACAGGTTACCTTTATGCATGCTAAGACATGTTTTACAGTCTTGCTAAGAAAAAATAGGAAGCTGCTTTATATCAAGTCAAAGCATTGATCTTTCTATCCAGGCAGCACTACCTGCTGTGATTGGCAGTAATTTTTCATTAGCCACATTGAGATTAATTTTGTATTCTCAGAGTTCTGAGGATTAAACTGGAAACTTGTGTACTAGTGTTGAGCTATACAATCCTAGGGCATTCTGGGCATTGACGTCCAACATATCTGGAACAGATTCAGTCAGAGAAAAAAAACATGACACATCACTGTGAACCCATGGTTATAGCCAGATGACTTTTCTTCAGAAAAGTTTTGTCATATTTAATTGGGACAGATTGAAACAGATCATCTGTTATACAGTATATTCTTTGCTTTTTTCAAACAAAAGATGCTTGAAAAGCAATCTGAATCTTTCTCTTCTAAATGAAAAGGATCCTTGAGGTGAAAGCTCCCTTCAAACCAGGTTACTGACATTTATTTTATGCCATCTGTAGCAAGATTATCATTAAAGCTGCCCCAAAGCACATTAATCTGTTTGGATCCATCCAAGTGCTGGACTGTAATAGCATTTAATCAGAGAAGCTTTTGATTTCTAAAGACAAGTGCAAACATTGAAATATCTGACTGTGGAACAGTTTCTTGGTCATGTGTGTGAGCACAGCCTAAAATGAAAATTAGCTGGGAGACTAAGAAAAAGGGAAAAGTAGAAAGACTGAATTTAGAAAGTGAGGTAAAAGAAAAAGAAGGCCAAGGATATGAGAGACTGAGATATTTCAAGAAAGGAACTGTCTGGAGTCAAATATTTTAGAAGCCAATGTTGGAACAAAAAGTTAAAGTTTTCTTTGGATTGAGTTGGACTCCATGTTTTCTTGAGATCAATATGAAATGGTTTACCATTAATTTCTTTCAGTATACTTACACTTCTTAGTCTAGTCTATGGTCTTGTATGTATTATAATCAATGATACTTAGTTTTTCAAAATTGGCCGTTGCTGTCTATTTGTTGCCACTTGCTGTGATATATATCTGATTCATGTAATAAAAATTTAAGGTAGTTAGATTTCCTTTTCTCCACATTTGGGGTGAGATTGGGAGAATGTCAGGGTTAATATTTTCAGTGCTGAAGTTGCTAAGAAATTGCTGATCCTTAACATAAAATACAGAAATGTTTCCATTTCTTGCAACTTGACAGTTTTTACCTTTTTCCAGAGTGGAACTATTGGTAATGTTTTTAATCAGGATAAGAGAAAAATTGGCAGAGTCATAATAAAATAGACGAGTTTACTTGTTGGCCTACCCAGTTAGTTTTATAATTAACAGAAGAAGTTTGTGCAAAAGATCTAGGTTTTTAAGATTACTTTTCTGAAGAGAAATTCCCTGTAGCAAATTCACAATTTTCTATGCCACATGTACACTTTTAGCAAACTCCTAAACTCCCAGTGAGGGTCAAACAATAGGATTTTAAAGCAATATTTTTTAAAATACTAACATCAATCAAGATTAAAACTTTGCTTTTGGATGAGAAGTGGTGAGTCTACCTCTGTGTCGCTCTTTTCCATCCCACTCCAAACTCAGAATATGGAGAGAAAACACCAATTTCTAGCTATTTTTCTGGTACAAATAACAGTTCCCAGTTATAAAAAAAGAACAAGAGGCAAAGGGTTAAGGATCCCAACCCCTTAACCATGAAACTTGTCTGAATTGGGCTCCTCCTGCTGATCATTACAGAAAAAGCAGCCAGTCTACTCTCCATTGTTTAACTTGTTGATGCCATTGAGTTAAATTTGATAATAACTATGTAGGCAAATGCTCATTATTTTTTCTTGTTTCTGGTAATAATACATAACGATTTCAAGAATATTCCTGTAATATATTTCAATCTGGCCTAACTCTGCTTGATTGGTGTTCTTGCATTCATGGTACTGTTGATAACTATCCCCACATTTATAAGTTGATGGCTTCTCATATTATTTTCTTTGCTCTTTCTCAGACCATTGTTTTAACTATTTTGTTCTTGTCAGCGAAGCATCCCTACCTTCATCATTTTATCAACCTTAGCCATTGCCTTCCTTTTTAAGCATTGATTTTTTTTTATTTCTCAGCATATTGTCCCTCTATAATCTGGAGCTCAGAAAAAAAGACTTATTTACCATTTTCACTTCTTTGCCATCAACTATAAATTGATTAACAGTAAGCCCATGGTTTGACACCACCAATATTTCTCAAACTTATGTTCTTAAAATAATTCTAGTTCATTGTAAACATTCCTTAGAAAAATAAGGGGTTTGGTTTGTCCTTTTATCCAGAATATATTTCATATTTTGACATGATCTACACAGTCAAAAGCTTTGCCATTGCCAGTGAAACAAAGAATTCAGCCTTTAATATATTGTGAATTTTGTTTTGGCCAGCCATCATATATGTGGCCAACAAATGATATTAGATATGTGCAGCAAGAAGCCCACTCTGAATCTTGCTTGTCTGATCTGATTACCAAAATTTCTAGTTTATTCTGTATATAACCTCATTATCTCTGTCTCTATTGATAATAGCTCTGTTCATTTAGATTTTGTTGTGCATGTTTTGTACTTTTAGAAAAATATACAATATTACTGATTAGAACAGCTAATTCCATTTGATTACCAGAACCTATAATTTTGTGCTCCCATCAGTTAGCTTCCACAATCCTAGAAATAATTTTATATGTTTCGTGCTGGATTCAGGGTTATTCATGCTAAGCAACAATCATTATACCAATAGTAAAAAAAAAAAGTAAACTGAATTTACACAGCCACATGTGATTTGCATTTATAACTATACTCTTTTCCCTTGCCTGCCTGTGTAATGACTATGAACTGGTCAATTCTTCAGAGCAATGTTTTCAAGCATGTTTGTTTTCTCTATAAATAAATGGTCAACTACCCTTTGTTCAGTCTTTCTTAAAATCTCAAAGCAACCCTCCAAGTATGAATGGAGTATTTATTTTATTTATTATTATTAATTTTTTATTTTTAAAATTTATTGCCCTCACCATCTTACCATAGGGTAATTTTGGGTAGCTTTTTGGAAATAGTTGGGTAAGATTCTTCTTGTTAGATTTGGAGGAATTTTTATCCATTGGCCTTTAGAAAGCCACATCTGGAATTGAGGAAAAATGATCTGACACTCCCATTAACACAGGGTATTCTTCATTGTCAGAAATCATTTAAAGTATGTTTACTCCACTCAGCTAGTAATGATAAATCTCTTTTTCAGCATTCCAAGAGACAAAATTTGACAGCTGACATAGGGCACAGTCATGTGATATGGAGTTAGGCAATTTTAATGACATCATTATATTGAAAGATAATCTTTCTCAGATTCAGTGACCACAGGTTCCAATAGTTTTGCTAGAGGATAGTAGGAAACCCTATCTACAGTGTTTTATTTCTGTCTTCAAGCATACCAGGTACCAGGTAGCAATACTGGGAGAAAACTATCACCTTCATGTATTCTTTGTCAGCTTCCAGGATTAATCTGGTTGGCCATTCTGTGTAACAGAATACTGGATTGCCTAGTTCCTTGGTTTACTCTACAGCAGGCATGTCAAACTCATGATGTCATGTGACGTTGCGTGACGTATAGTGACTTTTTCCTCATTGCCGGCAATGGGGTGGGCGCGGTTTCGGCGTGACACATCCGGCCCGCAGGCCGGCAGTTTGACATGCCTGCTCTACAGAGTTCTTTTTATGTACTTATGGGAGAATGCAGAAGACCACTTTGATTCAAATTAAAGTATCTTATGTGTATCAATAAGTAATAAGATGGAAGAGCCATTAGCTCTAGGTTGTGTCTCATCAGAAAAATAAGATGCTACTTTTCCAGAATGCCTTTCTCCTTGATATCCTAATTTTCTTTTTATATTTTATTTGGGGTAGCATACATAAATGCTATTATCCCCTGCAATCTGAAATATTACATTTCACTTAGCTACTTCAGAATATTTCCAGTTCATTTGACTGAAAGTGTTGACTACGCCAAACATTCTGCTGCTTTGAATTTAGAAATGGGCTTTTTACTCTGTCAGTTCCATCAGATTTGTGGCCAATTATTAATTGTAAAGTATCCTAAAGTCTCAGGCAAACATTTTTCCAAATGCACAACAAATCTATGTAATGTTGGACTGTAACTTTCCTAAAGAATAAGCCCTCAGGGTTTTTTGACTAACGTTTCTATAAAACTCTATAAAATTAATACTGGGTGTTGCCCAGATGTGATGGGGGCCAAGGCCGACATGTTCAGTCACCTACATCCTTTACTGCGTTTGCTAATTTCACACCAGTGTCACTGGGGAGGCCGCAGTGGTGGATTTTTTTAAACAATCAACATGTTTACTAATCCAATTAACCTTCGATTAAGGTTTTAAAATCAACACTATTCTTTTGGCCTGAGGAGGTAATATCAAGCCCTAAGAAATGAGCTACACCATGACCTTTACTTTTAATGAGATCAATAGAAGTTAGTGTCGCCATCCCTTAAAATAATTGGCAAATATTATGGCTGAATTAGAGCCAATGGTTAGCATGTTTTCTAAATTGGAATAGACAGGAATAAACAGACATGTTGGTTCCCATCTTGTACCACTTGTTCCATGGTTGGCAGGGAGATTAAATCATTACAATATCAGTTTGATTCCAGAGATAGTAACATGAAATACCTCCAGGCCAAAATCTCTATATTTTATATGATTTCCTTTAGAAAAACCCAAACACCAAACAAAATACTAGTTTCTGTGGTTTGGGCCAAAGAATGGAGTAGCAGCTTGTAAACCTTATATAAAGAATTATGCTAAAATTCATTGATGTGTTCCTTATACAGGGATGGTGGCTAAAATAAGCTGAACACAATCCTTCCTCTGTCCCTGTGTTCTTCAGAAGCAGTATACTCTATGTCCTAAAAAAATTGTGCAATGCTTCAGACAGATCTTTAACAATAATAATAATAATAATAATAATAATAATAATAATAATAATAATAATAATAATAATAATAATAATAATAATAATAATAATAATAATAATAATAATAATAATAATAATAATAATAATAATGTTATAATAAAGTTGGAAGGGACCCTGGAGGTCATCTAGTCCAACCCCCTGCTCAGGCAGGAAACCCTACACCATTTCGGACAAACGACTGTCCAGTCTCTTCTTAAAAACTTCCAGTGTTGGAGCATTCACCGCTTCTGGAGGCAGGTTGTTCTATTGGTTAATTGTTCTAACTGTCAGGAAGTTTCTCCTTAGTTCTAGGTTGCTTATCTCCTTGATTAGTTTCCATCCGTTGCTTCTTGTTTTAGCCTCCAGTCCCCTAATCATCTTTGTTGCTCTTCTCTGTACTCTTTCTAGAGTCTCAGCATCTTTTTTATATCGTGGTGACCAAAACTGGATGCAGTATTCCAAGTGTGGCCTTACCAAGGCATTGTAAAGTGGTATTAATACTTCACGTGATCTTGATTCTATCCCTCTGTTAATGCAGCCCAGCACTGTGTTGGCTTTTTTGGCAGCTGCAGCACACTGCTGGCTCATATTTAAGTGATTCTCCACTAGGACTCCGAGATCCCTCTCACAGTTACTACTATTGAGCAAGGTACCCCCTATACTATACTTGTACATTTGGTTTTTCTTGCCTAAATGTAGAACCTTACTTTTTTCACCATTTTATTTCATTTTGTTAGATAGCGCCCAGTGTTCAAGTCTGTCCAGGTCCTCCTGTATCTTAAGCCTGTCTTCTGGAGTGTTGGCTATTCCTGCCAGCTTGGTGTCATCCGCAAATTTGATGAGTTCCCCATCTATCCCCTTATCCAAATCGTTGATGAAGATGTTGAAGAGCACTGGGCCTAGAACAGAGCCCTGGGGCACCCCACTACACACTTCCCTCCATGTAGATGCGGTTCCATTGAGGACCACATGCTGAGTATGGCCAGTCAGCCAGCTACGAATCCATCTGGTGGTGATGCTGTCTAACCCACATTTTTCTATCTTATCGAGTAGTAGGTTGTGATCTACTTTATCAAATGCCTTACTGAAGTCCAAGTAAATTATATCCACAGCATTCCTCTACTATATGCCCTACTATTCTAGTAATTTTGTAGTATATCCCTAAGGTACCATCTTGAAAGCATTGCATGCTTTCGTGTGTTTTTATTTTCCTTAATGAGGACAATTTTAGTGTGGATAATTTAGGCAGAAAGATTTAGCATGCTATACAAATCCTTAATAATCTGGATGTTCTGTATAATTTTGCTTCCATAGTTTTAGGAGGAGTGGCTTTGGCAAATTTGTGACACTTAACCCTCCTTTCCTACTCTGTACCTTCTAGATTCTGACTACCTGCCCTAACATTTGAACTGTTATCATAATCATAATATCATTAACATATTTTAAAATTAACCTATTACCTATTTTTTAATCTTTTCCTTTTCAAGGAATTACCTATGAATTGGTACTGTCATCTATTTGGCCCCTGAGAAGGGAAACCAATATGCAAAGCAATCCTAAACTATGCTTAGTATACAATTTTTGAGCAATTATTCTTTAGAAACAATCTTTATACATAAATTATCTTAGTTGACTTTAAAAATTCACTAAAAGAATATCTTATTTCATTGGCTTTGTTCACACAACATACTTAGTCATACAGTACTTCAGTTATTAATCCAGTTTTATGGGTTTATACAATGAGCCACAAAATAACTCTATGGTCTGGTTCATATCAGACACTATAGCAATAGCAATAGTACTTAGACTTATATGCCACTTCATAGTACTTTACAGTACTTTAAGCAGTTTATAGAGTCAGCATATTGCCTCCAACAATCTGGGTCCTCATTTTACCAATCTTGGAAGGATGGAAGGCCGAGTCAACCTTGAACTGATGAAAATCGAACTGCTGGCAGTTGGCAGAATTAGTCTGCAATGCTGCCTTCTGACCACTGTGCCACTACGGCTTAATGTATTTAACTAGCTTGTTCATTGTTTCATGTAAATACTAAAAGGGAAATAGTGATAATTTTATATTATGGTAAGAAATAGTTCATTGTTATAAGCTTAGGAATGTTGATGTGAGGTACAGGTACACACACCTAAGAAGATTCACAATCATATAGCAAGTGTGATAAACAACTATATGTGCTCAAAACAATTGCAGTGTTTGAAGATAGGTTGAAGTCAAGTATGTAAAAGTCCTTATATCCATTTTGGCTATTTTTATCATTCCATTAGAATGGATGAGTTATGGTAAATTTAACAAAAATAATTAACTAATTGTGTGCATGGTACTTGACAACTTTATAAGCCATAGCTGTGGTAGCAAATGAGTGATTTCTAACCTTGTGTGCCCAGTGGAAAGATACGGTCAATTTGAAATGATATAGAATAAAATAAATAATACTCTGAAGTCGACGTGTTAGCATTGGTACAAATTTCATATGTTACATTATTTTTCCTTACAAAACCTGGGGTGGGGCAGTAAGTGGGATGGATTACTCACAGATAATTCTCATTACACCCTGATCATACTGTCGATTCCTTGGTAGAAGCTGATAATTAAACTGCATATGTAAACAACTTATGTTTGTAGGGTAGAAGTAGGAAAGATTTTAAAAATCAGGTACTCCATTTATTTTTCCATTGCTATATTCTTAGTTCACAGCTTCTTCTTTCATTTCAATATATGTGAAATTCAGGTTTCTTTACTTCATGCTGATTGGCCAATTGATCCAGAAAATTAAATGTTAGATCTGCTATTTCCTAATTAAATGAGCATTCATCCTTTCATTAGTACACTGTAATATTTTGACATGCATCCTTTTTTTTAAACCAATTGGATTCTGTTCATGCTTGAAGGCGAACTCAAAAGAAGTAAATGTAGTCAAATACATTTGAGTCATATTTTATGTTATTTTCCAGTCTCTGGCAGGCACAGATTTACAGTTCATTTCAGATAACACATTACCCATAGGCTCTCATTCAGATTCACAACTGTATGTGTATGGTCATGCAACAATATATCTGAGCAAGAACAACATACAACTTTCCTCAATGAGGTATTTTTTACAATTATATTTTTCATCTTCTCTGATAACTCACTTGTAGCTATTCAAGTGCACACACAAACAAGCACGGTCTCCTTAGTAAATAAGGAGATTTATATTTGGGGAACTCACTCACCCTGACCCATATTACTTGTCTACGCTCTGGGCACCAAGAATGTTCTTTGTGACTAATTTTGACGAACATGTTTACATTTCTGCTAGCATAGTTCTAGTTCTACCCAGATGAGGAAAAGATAACGTAAATGCTTTCTCTAAGTACACATATGTTGGTTGGTTGATGTCATTTTCTCTTGAATATCTTATGCCATAAAAAGGAATTAGCCAGCTACTTCTCTGCCATTCCAATAGGTGGTACTGCTCTGAACTAGGTTATAGTCCTATGCTCCCTGGTATTGTTGCTTTTGGGGATCTTGCATATTCTTCTCTCTCCTCAGATCTCTCGCAACCTGGGAAAAATATACAGTGAAATGATCTTTGTGAATGGTTTTGTGCACTGTGACCCACATCCTGGCAATGTCTTGGTGAGGAAGTGTCCAACTACAGGCAAGTCACACATTATACTTCTGGACCATGGACTCTATCAGGTACGTAGCTGGCTTGTCAAACAGATAGAGAGAAAATGAAGGCCGGTTTTGTCATTAAGCAGCAACATTTGATCATATGTAGGGAGAAATCTTTTTAGTATGGCAGCAAACAGCAGATTATTTCCATGAGGTGCCCTTTCTACCTGCAGGAGATAGATATTGTAGTAATGCCAAGAGCAGCTGAGTCAAAAAGCCTATTGGAGAGAGAGGCTGCACTCATGTTGGGCAAATACAGCTCTAGACTGCATGGGAAAGAAAGCAGTGTTAATATTTCACCTGGAAATTGGAGCCAAATTTAGAATATAAGACAGGTTCTTGACTCAATGGTTCGTTGATTGGGAGCCACCCAGAGTTCAATATAAGATCGGCACATATATAAATGTTCTAAAGAAATATATTTTTAAATAAATAAGAGATGCCATACATGCTCACCCAATGCTCCAGGATTTAAATCAACTGTCCGTATTGGTACGAAACAAGTGTCTCGGGCCATTTAATTCCTCCAAGAACAATCTGTACTGAGGAGTCCTTGGTTGCTCTCTGAGCTTGCTTGTTTTCTTGCAGACATTTCATTAGAGCACTGATGATGTTACCTAGTTTGGGTAATGAAACGTCTTCAAGAAAACAAGCAAGCTCACAGCACCCCTCATTTCAACCCTGAGCTACAAATATTCTCCTTTATTGGTACAATCTGTACTTGAGTCCACATACTGTTTAACAATATTTTGCGCCTTTGGGATTGTTTTCTTCTTCTTCTTAAGGTCCTGACTGACAGCTTCCGCTTGGATTACTGCCGACTTTGGCAAGCCCTGATCAAGGCAGACGTGAAGCAGATAAAAAAATACAGCCAGCGCCTGGGAGCAGGTGACCTGTACCCCCTGTTTGCTTGCATGCTTACAGCACGTTCCTGGGAATCTGTCAACAGAGGCATTGATCGTTTGCCCGTCACAAGTAAAGAGGTACATTTTCTTGTGATAATGGATAAAAAAAGTAACACGCAAAAATGCCACGGTGAAGATTCACTGCTGCCTCAGATAGAATAAGCCTGGCAGCTTACATTATACTGAGTCTGCTCTCTCCTAATTGCCCAATAACAGTTTCAGACTGGGGATCAGCCATTCCCAAAATTGAACTTGGGGGTTTCCTGCATAAAATACATAATGCCTTTCACTGCCTTTACCAGTGTAAACCAGTTCTTGTGCTATATTTTTAATATAGTATAATATATATTGTGTAATAAATGTGCTGTATATTTAATGTAGTATTTTAATATAGTATATAAATATTTTTAAAATATTTTTCACATTTTAATATGGTATTTTAATGTAGGCAATTAAGGTGTCAGGCTTGGACCAAAGAAATTGGGATCCAAATCTCAACTCAGCCCTGAAGGTCATTGCATGACATTGAGTCAGTTGTTGTCTCTGAGCAAAGCTTCTCTCTGGAGATTGCCTTTGTACAGATAAAATTAAGGGAAACCTTCTATATAAGCTGCTCATTAAGTGCAACTAAGTAAATAAATGCCATCAGAACTATCATAGGGGAAACTCTAAAGTTCTTTTAAAAAAGGGGACATAAATCAGAGATAAAACATATGCTTTGTGTAATCAGAAAGCTCTCAGATTTTGCATTTCCTTTTGAAAAGACCTTGGCTTCTCTAAGAAAGATCCCTGTCTACTACCTTGGAAATCTTCTGTTGATCATGGTAGACAGTGCTGACAATCTATGTGAATCTTTTCCTTCCTGGTCTCCCCTACATTTCTAATCTGATTATTTCAGGATGTAGAAATCCGGACCAATGCTGCTACTTACTTACCTCAAATCACTAAGCTTCTCAGCAATGTTCCTCGTCAGATGCTGCTGCTGCTGAAGACCAACGATTTGCTAAGGGGGATTGAATCCTCCCTGCAGACACGGGCTAATGCCAGCTCCTTCCTCAACATGTCTCGCTGCTGCATACGAGCTGTTGCTATGTAAGTCCCCATTCCCAAAAGCAGGATTCTTTTTTTTTTTTCATTTTTACACAAAAAAATCCACAAGGGATTTCCAGTCATTGATAAATGTAAATATTGTCTTCTCTAATCGAATGAGTTAATTTAGCCACTTTAACAAGTTCCATTAACTTCATCAACCATTCCTCCATTACCAAATCTTTCCATCTTTGTGCATGTAATAATCTTGTTGCAGTTATCATATACAAAAACAAACTTCTGTGGTTCTTTTCTAACTGTTTACCCATCGGTCCCCATGTTAATTGGCTATGTTAATTGGCTATGTGATTCCTGTTTGCAATGACTTTGAAATGCAGAAGTTACAAAAAAGTCAGCTTGGTGCATTTTTCTATGCCGTAGACAATACTGTAGTAGTAGTAAAATATATATTGGTTTTATGCAAATATGTTCAAAGAGATATTTTGCTACGTGAGTGGGCATTTATGAGGTACTTCTCCAAATCATTAAAGTAGCTACTCCCAGCTATCTAAACAAACATGTAGCTATTTCACTTCCATTTTTTCCAATTGAAACAAAATGGACATGCAATGCATATGGAAAGAGCTGGGAGCAGCTTACAAAATAGTGGTGTGAGTTTGGAAAAAAGCACAGCTGCTTCACTGATTCCAACGGTTAATTTGTATATCTTTCATATTGTTGTGAAATGCCTCTTTCAAAGCATTTGTTCATTCGTGATATTTATTATCTGCTGTTGTCTCGAAATAGCATAAGGAAATTCAATTAAAGTGGAGAAAATTGCTTACAGAGTTGTAGACATAGCATACCATTCATCACTTGAGGAGAATACCAAATGGGGCTTGGGGGTGTTTGGTTCTTTCTGTGGAGGTATTTCTGTTTTATCTGTCATCTTCATCAGTCTCCTCTCCTGTTTACTCTTACCTTCCCCACCTTCAAAGTAATTCTGAAGAGCCTGTGCTTCCTCTCACAGGTTTTTCTATACAAGATTAAATAATTTATTTTCTTCTTCTCCTTTGTATTGTTATTGATGTCTTTGTCTCACTCATTCTTCTTATAAAGCATAGGGTAATTGGAGAACTTAATGCAACGGTAGATGAAGAGACACACTTTTGAGTCCCATATGAGAAGAGCTACTGGGTAAATCAGTAAACACTATGTTTACTGTACTCAGCTGAAATTACAAAATAGTTTGTATTTTAGAAATTGTTCCTCTGTAGGTATTGTATTGTTACTTTATAAGGCAGTTAATGAATTTCTTTTTGTGTTTTGCTCAGGTATCAGAGGAGCAAGAGTAACTCGCTGTTCAGAAAGGCCCAGATATCCCTTTCTGAGGCCTTGAGCTTGTGGCAGATCAACCTGCACGAACTGTTTCTATGGCTGAAAGTGTCCCAACTGGGAAAGTGGGTCATTGCTTTCTTGAAGTGGATGCACTATTCTAAGTAGCTGAAGAATGTGAATTGGTGAAGCTGGCCTTGATTTTGTCTTGCCTTTCTCAATGGTGGCATTCACTTCTTATTTATTTTTCCTGTAGTGTTTTTGGTGCTTCTTCATGTAAAAAAATGACAATAAAGGTTATCTTATCTTATCTTATCTTATCTTATCTACTGTACATGGTGCTATAAATTCATAGTATTTTGCAGGGTCATTTTTGTAAAAATAGGAAGTACAAAATGGCAGCTAGAACGAAAAGAAGCCAGAAACTTGCATTTCCAAATATAATGCAAGGAAAGTGGTAGGCCTTTGGAAGTCCTCCAGGTAAAATCTCAATGACCCAAATTAATTTTTATGGGGCCATTTTTTAAAAAAGGGAAACTAAATTATGAAACACAACTTTAAAATCTGCAAAGAACAGTGAATTTTTAGTAGTACTTTATGGTCATGTTCTCCAAGTTCTACTTTTAAGATGTTTTAGACTATAACTACAGTTGGCCAATAGTTAAATATCAGTTGAAGTTCAAACCATGTTGAAGATATCGAGTTGGGTAAGACTGTCCTTTGGGTTTCTGGAGCTGTTGTACTACATGATAGCCATATTAATGTATTCTCATCTCTCCTGAAAGATGCCAAAACAAAATGGAAATCACATGGACAAGGAACTATAGCCAGGATAATTGAATAGATATCTGTTTTGGGAAGGAAAGCCTAGGGTTGAAGATCTGTTTTCATAACTGACTTTTAGATTGTGAGTTTGGGTCATTTTTTGTATATTTTTTATCATAATCAGAGAAACGTGAGCCTTATTTGAAATGTAGAGAGTGAAGGCAATGTTAAATAGCAACTTAATGTTTCAAGAATTCCTTTCCAAGTCAAATATTGATTTGGAATATATATTTGTAGAGGAAATATTCACTCATTTCTTACACAGAATCCAAGTAATATCCCCCCCCCAAATAATTACATTCATTTCACTTTCTCTATGGAGAATAAATAAATAAATTAAAAAATATAGTACATATGACATAAACTCTAACATGGTCATTGAGGTTATTATTTCAAAAAGCTCTGCATAACAGGGCTTATACTAATATATTATGTCAAAGCTGGGATATCATAAATTGTTAGCAAAATCTCAACTTTTATAAAAGTGTTATGGTATAACATAAGAATTGTTTTATTGTAGAGAATAGTGGCCTTTTCCTGTATTAATAAGGATATGTCCATTTAATTAATTATTTTCAAGCAACTAATAAAACACATAAAACTTTATACACAGAAATTATGGGAAATCTATGTTTAATTATTTTGTTGTATGGGACAGGGTGCTTCCCCTTGTTATATTTTTTAAAATGTATAGTAGGTTCTTAGTGAGATCGCCTATAGGATCAGATGTAGTGGTGTATCAAATACTAAAAGTATACAAGTCACAATAAAATTTTAGTCACAATTTCTTTGGATAAAAATATTAGGCATATTAAATATTGCAAGACTTCTGATGTTATATCTGATCTGTAACGTCAGCATTTTATTTGATAAACCATGGGCCTGTTAATTAAGAAATTAACTCTGCTGAATAAATCTTATCAATTAGATTTCAAAAATGCAAAACAAAATACATTAAAACTTAGTTGGAGCATTCATTGGACCCTGCCTGACTCAGTTCCAGAATAAAATGTCTGATTCAAAACTCCTGGAATGTGGAACTTGTTATTTACTCAATAATACCAATTTCAATAAAACCCTTCAAAACATTAATCCTTTGTTCCATCCTGTACATTGCCAAGTATCTCTCCTGTTTATTTGTTCAACGTACAAACGAAAGGTATATGGGGACAGCCCCAGGCTCAGCTTGGTCTTACTGTTTTGCCAAATAGAACAGCGTGCAGTCACAGTTACTATTTATTTTCCTTCTGTCCTCATGAGTACAATACAACAATATACCACTTATACAAAGCTTAGGGGGCTGCTTTGCACAAGGTCAGACTATTTGCTTCTATTTTTGCTCTCACCAGCAGCAGTTCTAAAGGGTCTCCAGCTGAGACCTTTCCAGTCACTTGCGACCTGAGCCCTGTGATTATGAAGCGTCCACCTGCTTTGAAGTAGGTGCTGCCCAAAAACTGATAGATGTCATGAGCAGATCAAGAGCAGACTGTCTATTGCTACAACGATGGACTTCCAGTTCCCCCATTGTATTAGACTCAGTGCTTCCAGACTGGGACAGCAGACATCTGTGTCCACAGATGAACTGCGCAATAGAGTGTCTTCTTCAAATCTGAAGGACTACCAGGTATACCAGGGCATGTAGGTATACCATGTATATCTAGGGAAATTTTGAATGCAAGACCATACTTCACCCTTGAATATGGCCCCATTTTTCTAATTATTATCTAGCCTTCAGTGAAAGTTATATGTTAAATGTTGAAATGCCATTGAAAGAAATTGGAGATTGAAATATTGTTGGGAAAACTAGAAGGTCTAAATGGGCAGAAGGGAACATATCCTTAAAAATGGGTCTGTTGATTGCTAAGAAGCAGCAAAATGTTCAGCCATTGCTTATTTCTCCTAAGAGAAATATTTCCGAGACATTTTATTTCATGCCAGTAAGATTTTTTGAACTAGAATTCCTCTATCAACCGTTTTTTATGCATATGAACTTAACTCACTGTATGGAAATAAGTGTAATTTTGTATGGAAATAAGTGTAATTTTGAACATTAATCTCTAATTCTCTATTTTTTGAAAAAATACATTGTCCAGATTTACATTTCTAGTTACGTATTTTAAAAGTTATTGATTCTATAAGTTTGATCCACTTCAGATTTGGGTCAGACTAGTCAAAATGAACTTTTTTCTATTCCATGTCTTGGAATAATTTATTTGTGTTTGCAAGGGATTTTCAGGTATCTGTCATTTGCACAAGCCTTTGAATTCCAAGGTTAAAATTCAAGGGAATATTTTTAGATTTCTTGTACCTTGTGTCTCTATTAACTCCCTCTCCTGGTCAAAGAACATTATGTCAATTGATGTCAAAAATAAGCATGACTTGCAAGTCTTGTTTGAAGCATATTTCTGATGACAGTGCAGGTTTTTTGTTTTGTTTTTTAAATCTAAGTCATTCAAATTTTCATCAAAAGTCATTTTTAAGAGAGCTTTTGGAACATTTCTTAATAGTATTTTCCAACTGTAACTAAGTAAAATAATCACACAGTTGACCTTTGCTTATTTATGCCTCCTTTTCCTTTTTATTCCCTAAATTTGCCTCACGTTGTAAATCTCAGAGACAGTTTTATCAGAACTTTTCTCACCTTTTATACAGAAAGTGAAATTCTTCCTCAATTATGCTAGGTATAAGCTGAGTGGGAGAATTGCTTTGACAGGCTTTCAAGACTAAAATCAAGCCCTGTGAGGCTCACAAACCCAAGAAACAAGAACCATTTGCATTTTTGGAAAGATTTTTATTGCTAGTAGGGCAGTATAACAGAATCTTGAGAACACTTCTTTCACTAAATTTATACTTGGCATAATTAAGGCAAAATTGCTCTTTTTCTGATATTTCCCTCCTACTTTTGGCTGTCTCTTTGGCAACATTCACGTTTCTCTCTCTGTTTTCTTGGGGTCTATTAAGCTTCCTACCACAGGTAGCGATGCAAACCCCACCACTTTTCTATCTGCATCTGACCCAAAGAGCCAGAGCTCACCTCAGGTTGCTGTTTCATAATTCTGAGACAGGCAGCAAGACCATGTGGAAATCTTTGCTAGGCTGCATGGTGACTCTAGTCTTTCAGATATTTTCAGAACTTGAAAGGCGTGGTGGATTCTATGATTTGGATTTCCAGGAGGGAAGGAGTGTATTCCAGAGAACTAAGAGAAAGCTGAGCTAAGGTATGGTTTGTGTGAGAGAAAGAGAATAAAGACAGCCCCAGTAGTTCTCTTAGTATAGAAAGTTAGAGAGCAGTGTGGTTTAGTTTGGCAAGATTTTGTCTAGAGGTCTGGAACAGTAAAGAAATCTACATGGAACAATCGCTGTGTATCTTTCTTGTTTTGAGGACCTGACAAAAAGGAATGGAAGAAAAATGGTAACTATGACATTCTAGACATAAGATTTAGGCATAATAATTAGTAACCATTATTAGTTTTACAAAAACAATTCTAATCTCCACTTAATGCTGTTTAATTTGGGGACATCACCAAACTGTAGATAGATAATCCCACAGATTAACTACATACTGTGCAAAGAGCAATCTGTCCTGAACCTCCCTCTGTTCAGCTTTGTTGAATGGCCCTGAGTTCTTTTAATATAATAGCAGGAGAAAGTATACTCTCTGCAATGCATGATTTCGTGTATTCATGATTTAATATACTACATTGTATTACTATATTTCCAGTTTTGCATTTTTTAGATGTGTACAGAGAAATTAGCACATAGAAGAAGGTCACAACCCATTTACTATCATTCCAGAGTACAGCACAGGGAATAGGGTTTAAATTACAGAAAAGCAGATTCTATCTGAACATTAGAAAAACCTTCCCAACTGTAACCGTTCCTAACTTTCTTACTATTTGATAGCGGAACCAATTATCCAGAGAAGTAGTGAAATCTCCTTCCTTGGCTGTGTTCAAGCAAAGGTGAAAAAGTATCTGTCAGGGAGTCTTTAATTTCCATTCTCGCACTGAGCACAAGATTGGATTTGATGCTTTGTCCATCTCTTATGAATCAGTGCCTCTTGCTTGCCTTCAGTTCCTCATAGTACTCTTTCAAATTTGATCAGACATAACCATCTGATAACCCCTGGATGATTCTGGATCCTGCTTTCATTTACTATCTGGACTAAACTATCTACGACATACTGTATTAGAGGTTAATATTTCTGGAGCACATTTATATCAGTAATAGTGATGGGAATGCTTAACAGGGCCACGTCATGTAGTTTTTAGTTGGAATTGTTGTGGCCTGTTGAATTACTGCTTTCATCTCTCAGATGTGTGAATTTGGCTGAGCCAAAATCTAAAAAACACATAGTATTAAAATCTAGTGTAAGTCTAAAATTAAATAAATGTCCTAGGTGCTTTTTCTCTCTCTTTCTCTACCTTGTTTCCTGATTAGGCAAAAAAACTGTCCTATAAGAGGATTCCAGAGAATTGAAGCATTAACATATATCAAGGGTAGCACTAGGAAGACTAAGAATTACAAAAAGAGTAATTCGAACATTTTGTTTTATAATTCTATCTTATCTTTTGTATTTTACCATGGGAGCAAGTACTTACACTTCCTATTCCACGCTGGAGAGTCATGGTCTTTTTTATTTTTTATTTTTTGGCCTGCTTGGAGCATTATTAATTAAGATCATAAAACCAAATATTATACAGGACACTTTTTATGTTAGTCTTAAATTGTAATGTGCATAGGTATCTTTATCAGACTTGTCATTATACATGCTTTGAAGAGAATGCTTTCAATGCACTAATTAAAAAAAAACCCTATAAATAATCAGTTTAGACAAGAATGTTAAATAAACTGGCACCAAAGTTTAGCATAAGGCAATTTTTGTTGCTCCACTTCAGTTCCTTGAAATTTTCAGACAAAATACCTGTTCTTCTGTCGGCGCCATGTTCAAACTAACCTAATGCCTGACCTTAACCACTATATGTAGCAATGCATTCCATAAATTATATGAAGTACTCCTTTTTGTTTGTCCTGAATTCTCAGCCAGAATGTTTCATTGAATAACCCAAAGTATTAAGCCTTGAAAACAGAATAAATTCTCCTCCTCTTGATAATTTTAATCAACATTTATTGTATCCACTCTATCTTCTGGTCCCAAATGGATGAATCATAGGAGATGTATAATCTCCTCCCAAATTTCCCAAACTTATAATTGTTTGGTAAAATGTAGCTGTGGGTGATTGCAAATTTGATTAGTGCTACAGTAATGCTTAAAGGTTTGTGAAGCCTTTTAAATTTTTAATATTTCTGCATAAATATTACCTAAAATGTGTTCTGTTAACAACACAAGTCCTAAAACTAGATAAAAAGAACTCAATTAAACAAATGAGTCAAAATATTATACTTGTAAATATTAGATAAAACTCTTATCTAGTTTTAGGACTTGTGTGGAGAACAGATAACATTTTAGCTTAGTTCTTATGACCTCATAAATCTGCCTGTTTAGTCAGAGACTGGGGCTAAGTGCCTTCAGAATTGGATATGCTTGCTATTAAGCACAGAAACTGTTCTTTTTAAATGAAGTACTTCAAAATTTCTTCGTTTTTTTCTAAGCAAAATTGTTATCTTCTCTTTAAGCTCTGGGTCAGTATTAAGAATTAAATTTTATAGAATTTAAGTTACAATTTTATTTTACTGTTAGATTTGTTGTTTTATTTTGAAACATCATCTTCAGATTGTTTAAAAGCAGGCATTTTAACTACCTGTAAATGATTTGGCAGAAGTGTAATTTTTAAAGAAATCAGTCTGGGCCAAGAACTCTTTAAAGAACAGTCTCTGCATAGCATTCTACATATATATATATATACGTGTATGTGGTTATAGTCATTAATATGCTTGCTAATTTATAAAAAAACAAAGGCTAAACTACATTTTAGACAGTCCATTCCATTCCATCCTACCTTAATACATGATACATTTTGTACAGAAAAAAATTGGATTCTATGGTACAGTATTAATATTCTGGGAAAATACACTCATTTATTCTATCTGTCTTCTATCCCTAGATAGGTTGAACTATGAGTGTTGGAGTCTGTCATACCTAGCAAGAGGTTGAAAAAGACTGATTTATTTGCCTCTTTGTGGTCTCTGTACCCTTTCATTCTCTCATCTCCACACTATTTGCAAACAGATTTGTTCCTTGCTTCTTCTTACTCTTATGCCCTGAGAGAATAACCTACCAGCAATCTATTGGCATCAAGAAGAAGGGTATTAAAAAAGCAAAGAGATAATAATAGTCTTGACAAAGTGAATATTTTTTGCTGCACTGTCTGAGCAAGAACAAAGCAGTACAAAAGTAAGGGAAACCCAGAAGTATATTTATTTCCTGTGCAATCAATGGAAAATATAGGATCAATAATGCACTTAATAACCATCTCCAAATCCATAACTTCAAGGTGTGTGTCTACATTTTCTCACCCTTTCTGAGTCTCTATTGGATACTAATGGAATGACCATTGCTTTAACTATTTTGATCTTTATTTACACTGAAATGTCCTTATTTTCATGATCCTCTTTAAGTTTGGCATTGCCTTCCTCTCGAAGATTGATTTCTTTTATATCTCCCAATGAGATTTCAAATTATCTACTATTTTAATTTCCTCAAAATCAACTGTAAATTCAGTAAGGTACAAGTTGACATTACATTTTCTTAATATTTAACATTGACCCTGTTTTTTACTTTTTACTTTTATAATTATATATCAGTGATTTTTTGTAAAATTCTTAGAAGAGTATTTACTTTCAGTTGACAAGGTGGTTATGTCAAATCTACTTCTTATTTTGATTCCAGCTGTCATTCCTTCCAATCCTTCTATTCTTATATTTGGTGGATATATTGAATGATATGGTAGCCATATGAATCCCTTATCTGCTTCCTTCCTTTATTCTGAAATACTTTATTTCTCCCAATGCAGTCCTTATGGTAGCTTCTTGCTTACTGTAAAGTTTCCTCAGAAAAATAATTTAGGTATCTGTAGTCTTAATGTATTCCACATTCCTACTCGGTCAAAGGATTTCTGGTAATCTCTTTCTCTCTCCATCTTATGTTAACTATCCAATCTTATATCCTCCTTATTTTCCTAAATCCTGCCTCTTCATCTGGTTTATGGCTTTATTTGTGTGTGTTTTAAACAAAATGTCATTTGTGTCAGGAATTATTACAATAGTTCAATAAATTGTTCATTCCTTTGCATATCCTTTCTTTGATACTGATATAGTCACCAATATTTCCCCAGTTTCTATGCCACAGAGCCTTGTTGTAATTTGTGAATTCTCTTATATCTATCTTTTCCAGTACATATTCTGATCTTTTCAAATATAGTATAACTGTATATACAGTGTGATTAGCACTTTAACTGCCTCATTTCCTGAAGGTTTGAGCACTTCAATGGATGCTGCTTTGCTGATTGAAGCTGTTTTATTGTGTGTCATTCCTCACTTTATAATGAAGTCAGAAACATTCTCAAAAAATGTCTGTGCTATTCTATAAACTTGTTTATGAACTGTTTCAGTTAACTATTGTTTTCATTTGATCTCATTTGCTTCTGCCAGCTTTCTTCTATGTTTATTTTTGAATATTCTTATCTTAGCTATAAATGTCTATGATTTCTCTGATCTTCCTTTCCCCTCCCTTCTTAAATGCATTTTTAGATAGATTGCATGTTTGCTTAACGCTGAAAATTTACATTCAATCTTCCTATGTCCTCCTCACTGTTCATGTTTTTTGTCCTGTCTTTCCATAGATATTATGAAATGTTGGTTTCAAAACCATTTGAATCTTTTCCTCTTTGAAATTAAAAAAAAACTCCCCCGTTTTATTTTTTAGGACATATCTTTTCCCATAGTTTCCCAAATTTGCATAAGACAAGCAACACAAATGAGTTGCTTAATCTGACTGTATCTTCCAACTATATGTTCTCCAGCTCATATCCTGAAAACATCTTTAAAATTCAAGTTTAGCACATAGATTTGAGCCAGTAATTCATGTTCTATAAACTGCACTTGGAAATATGTTACTTGATCGGATTGCATATCTCTGTCTATGAATTACATAGACATTTGGGTTCCAATATTGTCCATCAGAATTAATTATCTTATCTTGCAATGTTGTATTTCCATTATCTAGATGTTCCTATGATTGTAGTTTCTTCCATTTGTCAAACTTTTGCATTCTAATCATTGATGCTACATTTAGTGTCTCTTACAATCTGCCATAGAATTCTTTAATGTCTTTAATAATCTATCACTGATTTTCAGATAATATCTTCCAATTTTAATAGATATGATCTGGTTGTTTACTGAGTTTTAGCCTAGCTCATACTTAACAAAGTCAAGGATAATATCTAAATTGGATAATTGGTTTTGACAATCATTAATCATGTTAGCCCTACAAAATGAGAAATGGATAAGTATGTAATAATCAGGATACACCTTTATATCTTTGTTTTTAAAGAAACTATATTATTTTAAAGTTTATTAAGGTAAAAGTAGACAGGGATTCTTAATGTGATGCCAGAAGCCTCTAAAATTCCAAATACAATTGACTTGTCTTATAATCTTGGTATCACAAATTCAGGAATCTGTCCTAAGTAATTGAATTTAACTAGAGTTAAATTGAAATCTGCACGAAATGCAATGGGATATAAGACTGACTCCACTTAACTTATTCCAGTCTGACCCCAGCCTATCCACTTGGCTAGATAGAAAGTTATGTGACATATTTTTTACACTTTACTGACTTTTGCAGGGTATGACCTTACAGTATTCCAAGACTTCCCCCCCTCTCAATTTATTCCAGTTTTCCTTTCCGTATATCCACCCTTTTCATATTAACTATTGTAAAAATTGGATTCCATTCTACAATAATCTTTAGTGCAAGACCCATTAAAATGAATGGGAACCCTGAAAAGTGTGGCAAATCATTTCACAGCAAGTTATGTGCAGTTCAGTTAAGATGGCATGTTAAGCTACAATAACATGCTTGCACTACATCAAATTTCAAGCTTATTTAAAGAGATTCAACTAATACAGCTTATATAATTCAATTTTATTTTATTGCACTGTATATTTTCTGTTGTGTTCCAACCCATTCTAATACAATAAAACACATGAACAACAAAATAAATTTGAAAGAGCCAAATATGTGTTTACCTCTTCTAATCTCTGATTCTTCTGCATTGGCCACTTGCGGTTCTCGTCAGAACTAAAGGACATTTCTGTTTGGGTTCATGGTGAACTTCAACTGATTTGTTGCAATCCAGCCTCCTCTAATAGTAATAATAACTTTGTTGGCATGAAATGAAATCTATTCTAAGTAGCAACACAAGCATTCACAAGGGTCCCTGCTATAGCTGATAATAGTACTCCCATTGGAGAAGTGAAAAAGTCACCTAGGAAGGAGACCAGATGAGTAGAACTTTGGAATAAAATATCAAGCAGAGGTAGATTTACTGCACATTGATTAATGTATTTACTCTTTATATTGTCTCTCCATGTTTCCATATGTGCCTCACCTCCACCTTGACCCTTATGAATTCAGCATAAATCTTTAAAATGAGATTCTAAATTCACTCCGCTGACAACATTTAGAAGCATCTTCACTATGGATAATGGTGGGAGGAGTGTCTATGGAGATTCTCAGCCATCTAGGTCAGGGCTTTTCAACCTTTTTACCGATTGTACCACTTTTAGGATATGGCAATATTCGAGTACCACCTAGCAAGGTGTCAAAAACTTGGTGACAAAAAAAAAAACCTGTTCAAAGTTGCAACTGCACTGAAATGACTTATGACCATTTTTCACACTTATGACCATTGCAGCAACAGGGTCATGTGATTTATATTTGGATGCTTGGCAACTGATTCATATTTATGATGGTCACAGTGTCCCAGGGTCATGTGATCCACTTCTGCAACCTTTTGACAAGCAAAGTCAATGGCACAGCTGCTGGTGGCCAAGTGCTAAGGCGGGACTTCCCTCCCTTCCCTGCCTCCCTTTTTCTCATTCCCATCTCCTTCTGAAGGAAGAATTTGAACCCCCCCCCCATATTTTCCCTCTTCCATATATTGATCAAACAAGGAAAGGCCTCCAGAGACAGAAAAGACAAGCTGCTGAGTGAACTAGCTTAAAAAGGCACTTCCCCTTTAAGAATTAGCTACTGGCTAGAAAGGAAAGTAAGGAGCCCAGGCACTTAAGGAAGAAAAAAAAATGTAAGTACTGGCTGCCAGCTAAGGCAGCCTCCCCAAATGGCTCCATTCATAAGTAAAATCTGCAGCTCCAGAGGACTCTCTCACTGTAAGTCTTTGCCTGTGCTGGCTCTTCCCCTTCCCCACTACACTTGGCTAGGCAGGGTACACTCATTAATGTACCACAAGTGGTACGCGTACCACAGGTTGAAAAGCCCTGATCTAGGTCATGATCGTCCCAAAGGTGCTTTTTCAAAAGGTAACTTCGAAGACTTTGTCTTTGAGGAGAAACAAAGTCCAGTTGCCTTTTGAAAAAGTACCTTTGGGACAATGGTGTGGGGAGGTTTCCTAGCATGTTCAGTTGAGTGTATTAAGAAACTCCTTACACCAGATTTTTTGCTTTTTCCTTTCATTGGCCCTCAAAGCCTGGTGCCAGTCCTTTGAAATAGTCCAGACAGGAAACCAAAAACACTTCTACTCTCTCTTGCTTTTACATTCCACAGAACTAGGAAGAGTCCCTTCTGAGATGCTTGCACCACCCCCATTCTTTTTGTGAGTTGAGATATGTCTTCTCAGATCATTGTTTAGACTACAGCTCTTCCTTCTGTTTCCCAAAGATATTCTCACAGCCCTGAGCAATGGCAAAAGCTTGTAGGAGCCGTTATCCAAAACATTTGAAGGGCATTGGGTTGCTAATCCTTGCTAAATAATAGGTAATGGATGTAATTATTTCCATTTTATACAAGGTTCTGTTATGATCCCACAACTCCCCAGTTATATTTTAATGTTATTTATGCAGTATTATTGAATAGCTCCTAGAATTGTATGCTGATATATATCTTGAGTTTGTGTATTTCTCTCTGTGTATATGATTAAATGATCCAACATTCAGAACTATCACAGGGTTAACTAGGAATCTGGAAGGGGCAGATATTAGAAGGCACCAGTTTGAGAAAGAAGAGATCATTTGCACTTCACTATCTTTACTACATGCAAAGATAGATCTGTCTATTTATCTATCATCTATATCTGTCTTATCTATCTATATCATCTATCATCTCATTTATACAAGTGATATTCTCATGGCAAGTTTGTTTTTAGATTTCAGAGCTATTAATTGACAGCTTCTGTGTTTCTGTATGGATGCAAAGTTTTCTTATGGGAAGGAAGTTAGATAGATAAAAATGGGTACACTCTATCTAAAGATTAAAACTACTTGGGAAAGAGAAGTTTCAAGTAGGAGTTGATTATTTTTAAACACACTTGAATGCCTTACTGTTTTTGTATTTTTGTTCATATATTTACATGTGAGGGTGAAAGTTCGTTCTTCAAGCTTGTGGGTTGGTTTCTGAACATTTTGTTACCAGGCTAGGTAAGATCTTCAGCAGAGTTTAGGGGATGTCAATGTTCTTTTGTTTATAAGGGCTTCAGGTGTGGGTGTGTCAAGTGAGGGTCTGTGATGGGTCAGGTGTGAGTCATTAATGAGTCTTGTGATGGGTCTTGTGATGGGGAGGTTACATCAGGTCAGGGTCATTGGGAGGTGAATTGCTGATGGGGCTTGCGTGGGTTGGTTGAGGGTCGGTGCTGTCTCTGGTTGGCGCTGTCTCTGGTTGGCTGTGTGGTTGATTTGGATTCTGAGGGGTTTGTAGGCTGGTTGTAAGTCAATGTGTCTGTTGATGGAATTGCTTGTAGAGTGCCAGGCTTGTATGAACTCAGGAGCGGGGTGGGTGGTAGCGTGGCCGATGATTTTTGTGTTACTCCAATTGAATTGGTGTTGTTTGGTGTTGGTGTGGATAGAGATTAAGGATTTGGAATCGTGGTGTTTGACTGCCAGCTGGTGTTTGTGGATCCTGGTTTTTAATTGACATGATGTTTGTCCCATGTAGAATTGGCTGCAATGGTTACAGTTGATTTTGTAGATGACATTGCTTCTTTCAGCCTTCTGCATCTTGTCTTTGGTTTTGGATAATTCTTGGCAGAATGTGGCTGTGGATTTGTGGGCTATTGCTATTCCTAAGGGTTGGAGAATTCTGGCTGTCATTTCCAACACCCCTTTTGTGTATGGTAGGGTTAGTTTTTGCGTGGTAGTTGGCTGTGTGTTGTGTTGTGGTTTGGGTGCTGTGTATTGGAATATGAAGTTTTTTGGATAGCTGTTACAGAGAAAGATATCAAGCAGCCATTTCTCTTCTGCTTTTCATATTTACATGTCCCAAGATTATGGCTGGGTGAAATAATTGCCTTCTTTCTAGAGGATTAGAGGAACTGCTTGTTGGGAGGCCTTAAACTAGTGTCATGCCAGCTGAGGTCCTATGGTGCTTCTAACTTTAATAAAAGTAGGATCAAAACAGTGGCTAAGTGGCTTTTGAAAAACAAAGCTAAATGTCAGATGTGTAAGATCAGGTCCACAGGTGACGAGCCAATTAAACTGCTTTATTGCTAATCATGACTGTGCACAAGACTCTTCTCAACTAATGGTTAACACCTGCTTGGGGTTAGATAAGAATCAATGGAATTCAAGGGAGGTGGAACGTGGTTTGCTTGTGGCGACATAGAGATTCTAGGCTTATACCTCTTTTAACTCCACCCTAGGTTCTGTCACTCCTCCTACAGAAGCACAGGAATATATTGTTGCTGTTAAAGAATGTATGGTAAATAATATTTCTGGCTATCATTTGTACTAGCTAGCTCTTCAGTTTGGCTTAAAATATCTATCACATTGAAAGTAAATCCTGACACTTAGTAAACATGAGCTGCTTTCCTGAGAGTTTTGGTTTCAAAGCATAGCAAGCAACTGCATTTCCCATATCCGTTCTGTGATAAAATCACCATTTTTGATCCTTAACCCTCACCCACCATCTCCCACAAGACAAAATTAGAAAGGTTCCACAACCTCAGCTCCATGGAGAAAAGCATTCATTGTTTGCACAAAGTGCATTCTGTAGCTGGTTTTATTTTGGTGCATCATTGCACCTTTAACGAGCCAGATCGGCCTGTAGGAGGTGGCAGCCAGTTTTAGCTTTGCCTTGGATAGTAAAAACCAGTGGTAAAAGCTCTGAATTCTTGCTAGCTGTGGGCAAGATGCAAACGTTCAATAAAAAAGCAATGTACTCTCACTAAGAGGGAATTAGTTGTTTCTTTAACAGCCATTTTCAGTAAATGAGAACTGAAAATAAGAGAATCACTACACAGGCCTATTACTAAATGCCTGTCAGCCCCTATTCACTGAGACAGTAGAGAAGATCATCCATCTTATTTGGAGGAGCAATAGATAAAAAATAAGATAACCCTGCTTAATAATTTAGAGGGCAGAGTGACAAAAAGGGAAACTTTCTTTAATAGCTCTATTACACTGGCTGGAAATTCTGATTGTTCTAGCCCTAACTAAGGTGGTGGCACTCAGCAGTAGAGGAGCCATTAGGTTAATGGCTAAGAGACTGGAAGCAAGCTGAGAAGTCACACAAATACAGGAAGATTCTGGGTACTTCCTAAGCAATGACAGAGGTTTTCGCCTAAGAGCATTTATTAGAGAAGCAAGGTCAGGGGGAATAAATGAGCTGTTGGCTAATATGCATGTGAGAGAAGAAGAGTCATGCTGTGAACAAGAATTTTCAACTCTATTTCAGAATAGAGTTGGAAGGGACCTTGGAGGTCTTCTAGTCCAACCCCTTGTTCAAGCAGGAGACCCTATACCATTTCAAACAATTGGCTGTCCAGTCTGTTCTTAAAAAGCTCCAATGATGAAGCACCTACAACTTCTGAAGGCAAGCTGTTCCACTAGTTAATTGTTCTCACTGTTAAGAAGTTTCTCCTTAATTCCAGGTTGCTTCTCTCCTTGATTAGTTTCCAACTATTGTTTCTTGTCCTGCCCTCTGGTGCTTTGGAAAATAAGTTGACCCCCTCTTCTTTGTGGCAGCCCCTCAAATACTGGAATACCGCTATCATGTCACCACTAGTTCTTCTTTTCTCTAGACTGGCCATACCCAATTCCTTCAACCGTTCTTCATATATTTTTGTCTCCAGGCCTTTAATATCTTAGTTGCTCTTCTTTGGCCTTTTTCCAAAGCCTCAACATCTGCTGCCACATTTTTTTTGTAATGTGATGACCAAAACAAGATGCAGTATTCTAGGTGTTGTCTTATTAAATATTTATAAATTGGTACTAATACTTCATGTGATTTTGATTCTATGCCTCTGTTTATACAACCAAGGATTGTATTAAAGGATTGTATTGCTATTACTTAAGAGAAATAGTATCTCTTCTCTGCTCCATAGTCCTGACTCACATATACAATGTTCAGATGCATAGATTCACAAGCCCGTATACTATGTCTTGAATCCAGGAGGTCCTTGTTGAGTACATAACATGCATCAAAACTTGCCAAAATATTTTGAAATGCAGGAATGGAAAAGTCAAAATCCCTGGACTTTATGTGCCTTCCTCACAAGCAATGAGTCTGTGCTATTCATGTTGGCTGGATTCCTCCCCATCCCTATCTTCTGACTCCCCATTTTTTTTCTGGCTGCATCATAATTCTGAGATGTTACAGTTAAATAAGAAATATAATCAACATTGAATTCTTCATATCTTAGTTCAGATTATTTAATTAATTCTCAATTTTAAAATAACCATGGTAGCTTTTTGAGGATCTGACATATTTTCCTCATTAATCCTATAGGTTAAGGGTTGAGTTTATACATAGGGTGTTTCTGCTGCCACTTCTGCTTTTGTGCAAACTGTCTCATTTCACATAGAGAGAAGAGGCTTAAACAGGGTTTAAAATGACCACATCACATCGTGGAAGTTCCAGCATTGTCAGTCTGATACGCAATGCAGTTGTCATGCTCTGATTCATTTCTTAAAAAATGATTTTCTTAATCTGGTCTCATCTAGAGATGCTAATATATTTGGAGAGAACCAGTTAGACCTATGCTAAGGCAAATGTGGAAACCACATTTTGCTATCCCCATAGTCATCTGAATGAGCCCATTTATTGCACATTTCTACTGAAAGCCCAAAAAATGACCTGAAACATCTATTACATTAAGGTAAGGTGGAATGGAATGGAATAGAATAGAATAGAATAGAATAGAATAGAATAGAATAGAATAGAATAGAATAGAATAGAATAGAATAGAATAGAATAGAATAGAATAGAATAGAATAGAATCTGGAAGGGACCTTGGAGGTCTTCTAGTCCAGCCCCCTGCTCAAGCAGGAGAACCTATACCATTTCAGACAAGTGAGTCTAGTCTCTTCTTAAAAACCTCCAGTGATGGAGCACCCACAATTTCCGAAGGCAAGCTGTTCCACTGGTTAATTGTCCTCACTGTTAGGAAGTTTCTCCTTAATTCCAGGTTGCTTCTCTCTTTGATCAGTTTCCAACCATTGTTTCTTATCCTGCCCTCTGGGAGATTAGTTTGATGCCCTCTTCTTTGTGGCAGCCCCTCAAATACTGGAATATTGCTATCATGTCACCCGTTTCTTCTTTTCTTTAGACTAGCCAAACCCAAGTCCTGCAGCCGTTCTTCATATGTTTTAGTCTCCAGGCCTTTGATTATTTTAATTGCTCTTCTCTGAACTTTTTCCAAAGTCTCAACATCTTTTTTGTAGTATGGTGACCAAAATTACAGTATTCCAGGTGTGGTCTTACTAAGGTTTTATAAAGCGGTACTAGTACTTCGTGTGATCTTGATTCTATGCCTCTGTTAATATAACCCAGGATTGTATTAGCTTTTTTGGCTGCTGCTGCACACTGCTGGCTTATAGTCATAGGTTGAAACTTCTCTCTGGAGAATTCATTGAGAATTCCATGTAAATGTATCTGATAAATATAAATAAAATATGCATCTCTTTTATAAGAATCTTCTGATTTGGTATATAACCACAGTGACAAGGCTAAATTTCATACTGGGAATTATCGGGCAATTCATTGAAAATAAAATAGCCAATTCTGTAATATTTTTATATTCATCTGTGATGTCTAGCCAGTCTCGAATATACCATAATCTAGATTATCTGATCCAGCATATTTCATTAAAGACAAAAGTCCTTGTCTCCTTCTCATAAAAAAAAT
This sequence comes from Azemiops feae, assembly GCA_023970755.1. NCBI lineage: Eukaryota > Metazoa > Chordata > Lepidosauria > Squamata > Viperidae > Azemiops > Azemiops feae. The sequence goes on from JALGBA010004008.1 coordinate 1,243,079, forward strand.
GCTAAAGCAGCAGCAAGGAGGGAGATAATGGCTATAGTTTGTGAGCAGCTGCAAAAGAGTTTTGGAGAAAAAAACACATAAAAGTCAAGTTTGTTTTTTCCCTTTCAATGATCAGTTCAACTTTCTTGAAAACAGCTCTTTCATCCTGGGAATCTTTAGAGCCTCTTTGAAAATCTTAGCATGATTTCAAACACCCAGTGTTTGAAAACATCTTCGTGAGTTGATGGTCACTACTATTCTTGTTGACCAGAACCATGAGTTGTTGTCTAGGTTTAATAAAGATAATAATTGGCATCTCAGCAATCCCAATAATGGACATCCCAGTGTCCATTCAGTTGACTCCTCATTCTCTACATGGATTATAGGACCAACCTCATCTGGTTCTCTCAAACAACAATGGGACTTGATGAAGAGAAAAATTATCTTATCACCAAGTTAAATTTGTTCTCCGCTCTCACCAGAGCACTTACCTGAAATTAGCTGTGGTTGGCGTTTTGCAAAGGTGAACCCAGTTTAGATTATAAATGCACTTATTGTTTGTCTTTTCACTGCTGAAAATCTGTCAGTGAGGAGAAGGGATAATAGCAGGCTATTAAGTTCTTTCTGTATAATGTAATTCAGGAGTCAGGAGGCTGTTTGGTCATTTATGTCTTTGAAAAGCTCAGAATAATTTTCAGTTATTATCTTCCATTTTTTTAGAGCTTGTTTCAAATATCAATATACAGACTCCCCACCCCCAGCTTTTCCATCACTTCATGCTCTGCTTTGTGATTTCCTGGCATCTATTATTTTTGTGTGGTCTGAATTTTGGGGGATTTAATTTTTCTTAGTCGCTTTATGTATTGGTTGTAGCAAGGTACTGTTATTTAACTAGCATCTGTAAAATGAAACTAACTTCTTGTACATCCTGAAAAAGCATGTAAACACAGTTGTCTGTGTTAACAATGAATGCTGATTCAGGCATCTTTAATGTTAACTAGCTTCTTGCCAATCCCCATCAAACAGAGCAGCCAGGTCCGGGAGGTATAGTTTTTCCTAGTGCCATCTGATAGCCATTAAAATACTTGCTTGAGTAAGAATTTAATGCCATTCCTGTTACATTATATATCAGAAGGAGAAAGGCTATAGAGAAAGGCTATAAAGTAAACCCCCTATTTCATTAGGCTACTGAATCATCCCCGAAAAACATGAGTTACAAACACTTAGATTACAGAGATAATGAATTTATCTGCCATTGGTATCTCCTAGGAACATATCTATCCATCTTGTGTTACTGAAAGATTTATCATTTTCCTGTGTTCTGAACCGGCACAGCCAAAACCATAGTAGCAGTGGTGGGATTCAGCCAGTTCGCACCACTTCGGCAAAACCGGTAGCTAATTTTTTGTTGCCCAAGCCCAGAATGGACTTCCGGAAGCGGCATCCACGCAGAGAACCAATTGTTCACATATTTGAATCCCACCACTGCATAGTAGGGAAAGCTACTGAACACTTAGTGCCCTGCATAAAAATTCTTCTTCATTTTCTGTTAGCTTTTGCTTTATCTGATGAAAGTGAGTCTGCTATCACGAAAGAAAATGTTTTCTCAAAGGTGGAGTGTGCCACTTATTTATTTGGCCAAGAGGTTCACTGATAAAGATTTGAATTCAAATCTTCTAATAGTATGTTTTGCTGAAGAGAAGCAGAATGCTAAAAGAATGCTGAATAATTAAATTGCAGGACATCCCATTAAAAATAATAAAATGGTCATAATGAATGCTCAGAAACATTTATTGCATTTGAAGTAAAAACTAGTTTCATTAAGAAATACATCATGTTAGAAACATCACATTGGTCTAAACTACAACTTGATGACAGGGAAGCAGAAAAGAGAGAGAGGAAGGGAAGGAGAGAGAGAGAGGGGAGAAAGAGAGGTTCTTTATATCTTTGTACATTTATACACAGAGATTATGAGAAACAGACACAATCCAGTGTTGAAGTTCCTTCTCATCTTAATATATCATAATAGTGAAAATATGTTTATGGGTGCAAAGTGAGACTGCAGTAAAGATGAATGTCCTATATTTTGTATCTCTATACGTCTTCATCTCCTCTGCTTCAATTAAATCTCAAGTGAAGATATAATGAATGAACTCCACTGACTGAGTTTTTCAGATTGGGAATTGTGTGCAACCAGAGAAGTTTCAATGAGATAGAAAGATGCGTAAGAGAAAGAAAGTCCATCAATAGTATCTTTCACCACCTCCAACAATAAAGTGAGGTAAAACATCACCAAGAGAATTTATGAGATTCTCAAGCTTTAAAATGAAAGACAGGGATAACATATTTTGAGAAGTTGCAAGGAAGATGTGTTAAGACTTAAGAGCAAATGAGTAATTCTGCTGAAACAAGCCAAGGCCCATGTTAGTACAGCATTTGTTTCTTACATTGGCTGACTAGGGTATTCACAAGGAGGAAATGAGGCTACACTCCTCTCCTATCATTGTTTCCTTGCAACTGGTATTTGAACTGGTCCTCTACAAACTGGTATTTAGATGTTACTCAGAGGCAACGCTGAGTTTTCAAGGTTGAAAATCTGTCTTCCATGATTTTATTCCATCTATTTTAAATCTCCTTCTGTTCTATTTCTTTGGATGGCCACTGTTCCTAGTGAGATATATTTTTTTTTGAAAAGGAGAAAAGCCTCTTCATGAATCATTTTAAATGCCTTGATCATCTCCCTCTTTCTAAGCTCAAAAGTCTCAAATGCTCTACCTTTTAAAAATCATTCATCCCCCCCCCCAAAAAAAATCATTTTGGTTGCCTTATTAGGAAGAATAGCATGTAAAAGGCAATATTTCCAAAATGTGGAAACTGGTAATGATTTAATTTCTCCTTTTCTTGCCAGTCTAAGCAAATCTATTCAAATTAAGTGAAATTTGGGCAGAGAGCATGCATCTTCAAGGAATTCAAACCCACTCTCCTTAGCTGTGGGCTAGGAGAAACATGCTTAACAGAGATGGAAAATGCATCTCTGTTGATAAGAACCATGATAAGGAAAGAGAAAGTAGTCAAGTTCTGAAAAATGTCAGCTGTCCTGTTCCAATATGAAATATCATATAATTTATTTTTGTTATAAGCCTCACTTGCCCTTTCTAGATCCTGACAGAAAATATTATTCTGTAAGGTTTGTCGTCATGCAACCATAAAGATGATACATCTATTTTTGGATTCCATTATTTTGTTTTGTAAGGTTGGGATCAAGCAACTGAATGCTCCTCCAGCCAAAAACTGTCTTCCACACAGAGAACCAGAAGTTAGATAGAAGGGCTCTAAATTAAACTTCTTATCAGCATGCCAATTTTCTATATGGAGAAAATAATTTTGTATGGGGGAATATTTAATCATGTACACTTTTGTCATCACAGCTTGAAGTGGCTGAACCTAAAATCAACCCAATGTGGTGCAGCTAGAATCTTCACCTGAGAGCAAAACCCCCCCACAATCAACACTTTTTACCAACAGCCAGGTAATCCACTCACTAAAGGCTACTTAGATTTTTATGAAAGTACTTGAACTATGTCTCTGCCTGTTGAAATGATAAAATTTCTAACTTGCAACAGGAAATGTTCATAAATTATGGATTGTAGAATCAAATAATGAGATTTAGTCTGGCAGGTGACAGAAGCTGATAGAATACTGGAGTTGGAACTGTGTGATTAAGTCTAGTATGCTATATATTTCCCCATACTGTATTTATGGGTTAAATTCTTGTAAATTTCACATTAGAAGAATGCTAAGTGATTTAATGCACAAAGGAAGGTAACATTAATCAGACTGAAAAGAGGTAAAACGAATGGTTGGAGAACTGAGTTCAGAGTTATTGCTGGGTGTTATTATTACAAGTAGTTTGTTCTGAATCACAGGTACAGAATGCTTATGGAAGGCAATGAGAACAATGACAGGGGAATCCAGAACAAATGTGACTGATTCTCCTCATGTTAGAGAAATTATGTAAAACACTAATCCCTGAAAAGGACTATCTCAAAATCCACATATTGTCATACAAATCTATTAATCTTTAGAGATCAGCTATAGAAATGATGTAGTGGCACAGCTGAGTCCACAGGGTGAAAGGCTGAGGTCTCAAACCTCTTCTTCCTCCTCTTTTGTGCCTACATATCCAAGTTCCGTGTCCTGCGCTGATATAGCGACTTCATAGTTACTGCTGCAACGCCTACATTTCGAAAAATATTTGTAATGGTATGTTGGAATGAGCTTGAGAGACAGGTGGAAGAACTGCAGACTGTACAACAGTTGGACAATGTAAGGATAGCATATATGTTAGATGGGACCCTCCCTGGAGTCTTGGACTGTAATGGCGAGGAGTTAGAAATGTATTTTCAGACTTGAGATTCTGAAATAATTTTACAATAAAGTTAGAGCTGGTACTTCTGGGTGTGCTTCTTGTCTGAACTATCTCATAAAGCTGACTACTTCACCGACTCCTGTACCTTTCTGGTAAATTGGAAAGGAAAGGAAAGGAAAGGAAAGGAAAGGAAAGGAAAGGAAAGGAAAGGAAAGGAAAGGAAAGGAAAGGAAAGGAAAGGAAAGGAAAGGAAAGGAAAGGAAAGGAAAGGAAGAAGCAAATTGTATGATGTCACCTCCTGGCCATTTAGCTCAGTATTCTTTGCATCAGGAAGTTGGAAGTCACAATCATGTGAGGTCCTTGCTTAGTAACTCTCAATGACTCACTTAATGATGGCAAGTAGGGACTATTGGAACTGCTTTTGCTAAGCAGTACGGTCACCTGGCATTGTACAATATGATTGTGTCACTTACCAATGGAAATTTTGGCTTAAGTGGCCATTGTTAAGTGAGGACTATCTGTCCATTATTAGATGTTACCTTATTATGTATATTAAAGCTTTGAGAGGGTAGATCTGGCAGTCTGGGCACACAATTGCTTATACTGTACTTTACGTTTTACATTGATGAAGTCTATTTTGGTTTGCCAAGATATAGAAGAAACTATTACACCTCTAATTAGTTCTTATTACAAAATACTTGCACTGGAGTCAGTGTTCATATGTATCCCATACCCTATCTATCTATCTATCTATCTATCTATCTATCTATCTATCTATCTATCTATCTATCTATCTATCTATCTATCTATCTATCTATCTATCTATCTATCTATCTATCTATCTATCTATCTATCATCTATCTATCTATTATCTATCTAATCAATCAATCAATCAATCAATCTATCTATCTATCTATCTATCTATCTATCTATCTATCTATCTATCTATCTATCTATCTATCTATCTATCTATCTATCTATCTATCTATCTATCTATCTATCTATCTATCTATCTATCTATCTATCTATCATCTATCTAGTCTATAAGGCTCCTTGCCAAGCAAAGTTGTATACCCTCTGATTAGTGACAGCTGGCTGTAGGCTTATTTAAGAAACAGCTTTGAATTGGGCTGTCTTTGCTGGAAATACCGTCTGATCTCTGGCTTATGACACCCAACATTTTTTTTGTAACAAGTTTTATTAATTTTTCAATTTTACATCCAAATATTTAGGAAGCAGCGTGGTGATTGGGTAATCAATAGTCCAATGACAAAGTCTTTTATACATATCTCAGGTTACATCATTAAAGGTTCCCTCTCTATTTCCTTTAATTATTATATCACATTCAAGTTAATACATTTCTGATTATAGCTCAATCAATCAATACATTTGTCAATATAATTTTACTTATACATATCCAAGTCCTGTTTTGAGGTTTTACCTAATTTCAATTACCATATTCCAATTTAGCCTTTAATATCCATAATATTTAGACTTCGGGTAGCCCAAATTTTCCTAATTTCATTACAGAATAGTTATCGTATCTAAAATACACATATTATTCAGTTAATTACATTCTTACTTTATTTCACGAGTATGTTCTAGTTCTCATCCTAGTACCTCATCATTTACTAATAAAATATCTTTTATTGTCACATACCAACTTCCATAATACAATTCAAAATTATACTCTAATGGCTAATTTTCATTTCCCTTATAAATCTAAGTCCTAAATATTGAATCAATCGGTATCTTTAAAAATCTCCTTAACCCATTAAGTAAGATTTTAAGCTCTTCCATTATCAGTCAACAGAAAAAAAGGAGGGGGGGGAAAAGGAAAATCCCATTTTTAAATCTAACTCTAGCTTTCTTTTTGTGCCAAACAGGCTTCCATACCAGTGCCTAATTCATAGTTAATTTATGTCAGTCATAAGTGGAAATTAAGCCACTGCATGCAGAATAAAAGTAGGTGAATGTATCCATTTTCTTTTTTCCCCCTGACCCTCAGTTATACAGAAACATGGTACATTATGTCCAGCCAACAGTGATTTCTACTTTATATATTGTCTTTCATAGCCCTTGGTTCTCAGGGTCACTGTTTCATGATAAAATGCTCTATGGTAAATCCAAGAACCTGAACAACTTTTTGAAATTGAGAATGTTAAATCAAGAGAGTACGAAAAACTCATAATTATGAAAATTAGCATTCTAGACTGACACTGGCATTTTTATCCTATTTGGAACCTCCCTTAAAATTTGGAGATAATATTCATAGTATTTCATGGACACCAGAAGGCAATGATTCACACCTTCACTTGAGGTGCCTTGTTGGCATTTAATCTGTATGCTGTTTTTTGTATCAATCTCTGCTGAAGTCTATTTATTAAAATTCAACATCACTAACATTATCATAACATTATCCATCTATTTCTTCAGCCAATTGAACAGTAATAGCCAGAAATATAACATAAAATTTGCGCAGTTGTAAGGCAACTTACAATTCTCTACATGTATTAAACTATACTTCCCACAATCCTTTGCTGCTGGGTATTATAGTAAATAAAACCCAAACATTTGGAAAAGCACTGGATTGCTTATGTCAGAGAATCGGTTTTAAATTCATCCTGTTGGTTCAACTGGTTGACGAAATTACCTGTAAATTGTATGAAATTATTGTTTTCAGAGGAACAGACAAAGCGTGTCCATGGAGTTAATTGCTTTTAACTATAATCAGCAGTATTAAAGGAGTTGGGGAAAAGATGATGAAGAGAAACTAAACCAATAATATCATATGGAAATCATAAGTTTTTGTTGGCTGTCTGTGAAAGAAATCTGTCCCACTTTACAAATTGCTTATGCTTTTCCAAAACCCCATTTGAAAAAATGATCAAAGATAACCCTCTTTAAGGCTATAATAGTTTGCCTTACTACATTTTGCTCATGATATGAAGTAGCAGAAATAGCATTCAGCACATGGTCCTTTGCCAGAAAAGTGAATTAGAGAGCCCCGGTGAACTGCAAAATACTGCTGAAGGCTTTCGTTTCTAAGGGCACTGAGATCTACAGAAAGATATCTTGATTTATATCTGATACAAAAAAAGCTTAAGCACCCATTTAAGCAAAAGACTTAAAAAAAAAAAAAAAAACTATCCCAATGCCACAACATTGCTTCTTTCAAAACTTGCTTTAACACCTATGTGCCTGTTTTGTACTTGTTCATGGCTCTGATTCAGCCAGCAAAAAAGACATTTTTTATCGTGATGGTGCAATTTATTATATGGTTTTCTGTCCACTTGACAAAAAGCCCATTAGCTCATTTTACAAATAAATTGGGATGATAGGATTTATTTTTTAAACAGTTCATATTGTAATTTCAACTTGACAGTGACTCATGCTCTCTTTGCTTCCCTTTTCATTTCCCTAGTTTCAAAAGTTGAGAATTGCATTTTTCTTTACTGTTTGATGTTTTCAAGCACATAGAAGATGAATTGAAACCATAATTATTTTGCCCTTTTCTTTGAGATGTAAGTGGTGCAAAGTCCAACAAAGAACAGCCTCAGACGTTAAATACCTGGTTTATGGAGTGCAACGTGAACACTCAGAATTAATTCAAAAGAGCAGCCATGGAAGAGAAATCATTTATAGGTGTCTCACAAATCCCAATGACTTTTTGCAATAAAAAGAAAATAGAGCGGTGAGGGAGGAGATATTCTATTTGCAAGTCTTCAGTTGCATTTTAAAAGGATTCTTGAACAAGGCGAATATATCAGACACATGAAAGATGGGAAAGGCAAATTATTCAAAATGTGACTTCAGTGGCACTGATTCTCAGTGCCTCATAATTGACTGACCAAAAGGAGCAATAAATTTTAAATAGGCTTTTGTTTGTCCCTTCTTTGTCAAGATTGCTACTTTCAGGGTCACTTCCTATTGCCTTTGTTTCCAAGCGTACACACCGGAAGCTTTTGCTTGTTGACTCCCCCCCCCCCCGCCATAGATATATTCTGCTAGGTGCTAGGCTATCCCTATCTGTACCAGATTTTCTTGAAACAAAAATACATGTTGCAAATATAAAACTACTTCAGTAATAAATTATTCATGACCATTCTCATTCATTTTCTCTCTCTCTGCCTCTGACAGATCTACCTCTTTAACCCAGGAGTATAAAGATGTGCAAACAGTGATAGTTGAAACAGAACAATGACAACAATAAAAACTTCTAGGCATTGTGGAAAATGATAGAGAAGGGTTACAGAAATCTTTACATCATTACAGAGAGGTAAAAATAGGAGCCTGGCTAGCTTCTTCCTACTATAATCAGCAACTCATTACAAATTCCAATTGGAGAGCTCATTTCAAACCCAAATCAAATCACAATTCTGTGTCTTTTGGCCTTTTCTTCTGCTAAAGATATTGTATAGCCTTGAAAGCTTTTACTAGATTATTTGTTGTATCTAACAAAATGAAATTCAGTGTAGAGAAAAGTAAGGTTTTATACAGGCAAGGAAAATCAAATGTACAGCTACAGATTAGGCAAAACCTGGCTCAATAGTAGTAACTGTGAGAGGAATGTTGGAGTCCTAGTGGACAATCACTTAAATATGAGCCAGGAATGTGCGGCAGCAGCCAAAAAAGCCAATGCAATTCTAGGTTGCATTAATAGAGGGATAGTATCAAGATCGCATGAAGTGTTAGTACCGATTTAAAGCCTTAGTAAGACCACACTTGGAATACTGCATCTAGTTTTGGTTGCTATATTATAAAAAAGATGTTGAGACTCTGGAAAGAGTGCAGAAAAGAGCAACAAAGAGAGTTAGGGGGTGGAGATTAAACCATATGAAGAATGGTTGCAGGAATTGGGTTTGTCTAGTTTAGTGAAAAGAGGGGGGACATGATAGCAGTGTTCCAATATTTGAGGGGCTGCCACAAAGAAGAGGAGGTCAACCTATTTTCCAAAGCACCAGATGGCAAGATAAGAAACAATGGATGGAAACTAATCAAGGAGAAAAGCAACCTAACAGTCAGAAATTTCCTAACAGTTATAACAATTAACCAGTGGAACAGCATGCCTTCATAAGTTGTGGGTGCTCCATCACTGGAGGCTTTTAAGAAGAGTATTGGACAACCATTTGTCTGGAATGGTATAGAGCAGGGGTGTCAAACTGCCGGCCTGCGGGCCGGACACATCATCTGGAAGCCGCGCCCACCCCATTGCCGGCAATGGCGAAACTGTCCCAATATGTTGCGTGACGTTACGTGACGCTGCGAGTTTGACATGTCTGATATAGAGTCTCCTGCTTGAGCAGGGGGTTGGACAAGAAGACCTCCAATGTCCCTTCCAACTCTGTTATTCTGTTGCACTCAGATAGCAACAACTTTCTCTGTGGGTTATTTAATGCTATGGCACTATCACGGAAAAGGTGCTAAGTAGTACAAACACTGTTTATGGAGATCACACTGCATTGGCCTTAACTAGAGTTCAGATTGCAATATAGCTAGCAATGGCTATGCTTGTTTGCCTGCTCATGGCTCTCCTGGCACTTGAAGATATACATAGTAGAGATGTATGAAGTAGAGCGATGGTTGTTTTCCAATGGCCATTATGCAACCTAACATCCATGCTAGGAAGACACAATAATCTTCTAAGAATGCAGTGAGAAAATTAAATCCAGTTCCATTTTATGTAAACAACCCTTTTGCAAATTAAGCCAAAGAACTGGATTTGTTCAAATCAATCCAGTGACCGGTGTCTATAAATACTGCTTTAGGACATACTGCTTTGGTACAGCAGAAATTCGCTGCTGTGGTCTAAACAAGAAACCTAGCAAATGTTTGATCCTTTGGCGTCATCCCCTGCCTCCTGCTCCTGCTCCTGCTCCTCCTCCTCCTTCTGTCTCTTTATCATTCAGTTCCCCCAGTTCTTCCTTTTAGATTGCTGCTTTCTTTTCTCTTTAACTATTAAATATTTTTACCTTTTCCTCTTCTCCTCTGTGTCCTGCAAATATTGTTGAACTGAAATCTATGAGTTCTAGCACACCTAGCAGAGGTGGGGGAATAGTGAAGATGAGGAGTTGCAGTCCAACAAATTACCTATAGTTCTCCCATAGAGTATGTCTTCTAGGCACTCTAACAAAACATTTTCTAGTCCCCTCCAACATGGCTTTCTTATTTCAGTAACATGTTACTTGTATTACTTTTTCAAGCCCCATTGGTCTGTCTTTCTCCTGGATCTTCCCTTGACAATCCATGGTCCTCTCTGCATTCTTCCTTTAGCTTTTCTTTCACTCTGCTTTTTGTTTTATAGCTATGCATTCTATGTGTCAGCTGCTTTCCTGTCTCCAGAATGCCCAGGCAGGAGATTTAATCCCAGTCAGACTGACAACTGCTTTATGTCACAGATTCCGGATTGAAAACCAATCTAGACACCACGCCAGCTTTGCCAGTTGTATCAGAGGCTTTGCTGTCATAGGTTCAGTATAAGATAGATGAAGATAAAGCACTGACAAACTGTATACAGTAGTATTTACAAATATGTCTAAGGTATTGCATAATTAAATTAGAATTTACCTTTTGTATGCAAACACATTACTTCTGATTTTGTTGCAGGATCAGAATAAATCAGCATAATTGAAAACTGTTAAATTAGCATAAGATAAGAAGGACAACAAGAAGAAGAAGGACAAGAGAAGCTTGTTTTCTAATATTAGCATGGGCTCATCGACTGTACGTTAGCCCTCGGCTTTATGATTAAAACGGTCACCTGAATTGCTTATTAGTCTTCTTGATAACTGAAAACAAATTCCACTGCCATCTACTGTCCAAAAAGTAGAAGTGTCTGTGTACTGAATCGTATGCCACAGTTGATGGTCGATTTTCATTTTGTCTTTCTATACTAAAAGTCAGATTAATTTTAGGCCCCAACCAAGTGAAGTGTGGGGAGATATAGAGAAAGAGAATCCCACCATTTTACTTGTCTGGACTCCTTTTGTTACAGTTTAGACAATCACAATGGTCATTTTATATAATAGATGGAATATGTGCAAATGTAGCTGCTGTTTCACATCTGCTTTACTGAGGATTTGAACTCAGATTTTTTTTTTTTTTGCTGCAGGATTGTATCCCTTTACCACACAGTCTCAGTTACTAATATTGTTGCTCAAAGAATTATTTGAGGGTCTTGGTGCTTTTTTTTCAACAAAAGATGTGACTTAATAATTGTCATAAAATATTTTCCCTCTCCAAATCTCTTCTTTGAACCTCAGAACTTTAGCCCAGAAAACTATTTTATGTCTGAGGGATCATTTCTCTGAAATTGAGTATAGAATGCGCAGAACATTCCATCTTTATCACTGACTAACCCCAAGTCCCTCATACATATTTCAAAATAAGAGACTACTTTCCAACAAAAAGGATGGGACTGGATGTTAAGGTGGGATTGGACTACAATACTTATTTTTTCTTCCAAACTAGCTCCAAACTTGAAATACATCTGCTTCATATGGGAACAAATGCCATAGACATTACCAGCCACACCATTAGACTGTATAGCAGGGGTCCCCAACCACCGGGCCATAGCCCACTACTGGAAGTGCAGGAGAGTGTGCCCGCATCCCCACTTGCACGAGCAGCAGGCAAGTGCATGTATGCAAGCTCCATTTGCATGAGTGGTGGGCATGCATGCCCGCCGCTCAAGCAAATGGAGCTGCGTGTGCACTGCTTGCTGGCCACTCATGCAGAACTATCCCCTCTCCCCCCCCTCTGTCAGTCCGCAAACCCGGAACAAGTTGGGGAACTCTGCTGTATAGCACAGTAGTTATGTGCAAAAAATGAATTATGTCCATATTTAAGCAGCAAGTATTGCATCACTTACTGATTATAGTTATGTTAAACTACTCTGCATGAAGTAGGAGTTGTAAGCTAGGATAGTTTTTTGGGAAAGTCTTTGTTGCTGTTTTCAAGCAGTGGAATTCCTAGATGATTGACATGTCAGTCCCACTAAGCAGGCCAGACAAGAATAAAAGAATTTTGCAAGTCTAATCTGTAACTTCTCTTGCTTCTTATAGTTGAGTGAATTAGGGAGGTGTCTGCTGAGCTATTTCTGAATGTTATCTGGACATTCTGAACTTAGAAAATGTTTTCTCTCTTGTTGCCTTGGGAATGGAGCCTACGTATTCCCATCAAGGTCATCTTTCTTACTCTCTACACCAGGGGTGTCAAACTGCCGGCCCATAGGCCGGTTTCATCATACTGAAGCCGCACCCACCCCATTGCTGGCAATGCAAAAAGAGTCGCGATACGTCATGATACGTCACGTGATGTGGCGAGTTTGACACCCGTGCTCTACACACTACCGGTGTGCTGCAAATTCATTTCTAGGGTATAATTTTCTGCTTGTAGAAGTCACTCATTCAGGGATACACTGAACAGTTCATTTAGAATATAGAATACTACCTTGCTTATAGCAGATATAGCTCAGAGTTGTCTATACCAGCTTTCTCCAAGGTGGTACAGTATTCCAGTCATAATGGACTATGAATCCCAGTATCCCCAACCAACATGCTTGTTGAGATGTTAAAATCCTACCAATTTGGATGATGAAAGGGACTTTGATCAGGATTTCATGTAAAGGTCTTTCCCAGCAACATCTGTCAGGGATTGTCAGGAATTACAGCTGGGATTGTTTGGATGAAACCATGTGCTTCCCCACTGAATCATGTATCTCTTCCAGAGAGGAAAATATGCCTTACAAAAGTGTTGAGATTACAGCTTCCAGAATTTTCTGCTAAAGGTGACAGTTGTAATTGCAACATATCTGGAAGGTGCCTTGATGGGGAAAGTTGTACAAATTCATGTATTGGAGATATGTGAAGTTAAAATGTAAATTAGATAATTAGATTTGTCTCACTTAATTCCTTGGAATAAAATGGGATACACTTTTAATTTTTTTTAGGTATATATACGCCTACTGTACTTTAAAAAAATAGATATTGCGATTGTCTTCTGGAACATAACCTTTAACTCTTCTGATACAATGAAAGTGGTATTATTTCTTTCACCCGCTGAGTTTGTTTCAACTTCCATACCTGAGAGAGCTCACATTAAGGCACTCCACAGGTAACAGTGATAAGACTAGGAAAGGAATGAATTGGAAAAGCCAGCACTGTCCATTCTATCATTTCTTTAGGAAATTATAAAGAACGTTTAGGGTGTGTAATGGCATCCCATAAGTGAAAGATTAGGGCAATACTTTTCAAAAGGATTAAACCCTTGATTCATGTCTGGCCATAGTCTATTCTTTAGTTCCATCTGACCCCACTCTGCTTTGTCAGCAGATATGATGTATTCATTTAGAAGTTGAAACCTACAACCTCATGTTATCTCCATGTCAAGGAAACAGCACCATTATCATTCTGGAGTATAAAATATTTGCTCTCCTAGTGGCAAAGATTGTCAAAAATCCCAATTCTGTTTAGGATTAAAGGAAATAGGATTAAAGGAAATAAATTATCCCACAAAGCCACTAGGTGGTGTCTGTATTCTACATGTGACAGAAGTGGTTGGCAAATGTATGGAGCCACAAAATGGGTGGCTTTAAGAACCACAGAAATGGAAACCACTAAGTTTATTTTTACTAAATCTGTTTTACAAAGCAGTTATTTTTCCAGTTAAAATACAAAGCTAGGTTATGCTTATTATCAGCGAAGATCAGTTGAATAAGAAGAAAATGTAAAGTGTTCCTGATTGATTTTAACTATTTATTTTACTTTAAATAAATAAATAAACAATAAATAAATAACTTGTTGCCTCAGTGTAGAGTCTGGAGGGTTTACTACTAGTACATCTGAGCGGAAACAATGCTTTCCCTTCCGTTCAACCATAGTGTAGATCTAAATCTGGACTTGTACTACAATTTGACTTTGGTTTCTACCAATATTCCTCTGTGTAACTCTACTCTCGTTTCATTTGTTCAATATACCTGGCTTGATGAACAGGAGACAATCAAGTCTTGCTCTTTTGCAGTGTTTGTTTGTCCTAAATTTCTTGAAGTTTCCCCAGTTATCCTTTCAAAACACAACAGATCCATGTAGTTCTTGGACTGGATTATTTTAATCCCTCTTTTCTGCAAAGGTGGTGATGTTTAAGCTGTTTAAGCACTAGAAATTGATTAGATTATGACCACCAATGAAATAAAGGGATGTTTTTTTTTTTTTTTATAATTTCTATATTATAAAAAATGTATATGTATGGCACTGGTATTATATGCACATTTCAGATATAAAAAATTGAGTACAGAAGGGGTTTCTTCTGATAATGTCTTAAAATGGTCTTAGCTCTAATGCTACTTGTTTCTAAATATTCAGACTGAATTAGTTGAGAAACATGAGCTACCCTTGGTTTGTAAGAGCAAAATGTTCCTTATGGAGACTCATTATTCTCTCAGATTCTAAGGTAGATAATTTATCAGCCTCCTGATATCATTTACATCTTTTGTGATGCTTCCTGGCTTACTGTTAGCACTGAATTGAAGGCATATCTGCCTGTTAAATTACTTTTTTAAATGGTCATGCAGAGCATGATTTGCTTAAAACTGGATATGACTAAGGTGGGGGGGAAAGGATTATTTATTTAAGCATATTTTCCCTATATTGAAGCACTATTGCTTTTTGAAATCAAAACCTACATTTTAATGTTACAATCTTCAGGTATTTCTACTTTTGTTCAATTTACTTTTCCAGTTCTGATGATCTAGAAATCTGACATAGGCTTTCAAAAGAGAATTGACATCTCTCAAAAGTTTTGTTGAACGCATACTGTCATTATAGCTCTGAGACTGCATTGAACACACTGCATCGAATACAGTGCACTGTACCTGGGTAGAGCCACATTTCCAGTGTTAATTATTAGAATAACATTTTGATTAAGTTCCTGAATGGTGTTTCTTCTAAGCCAGGCCAGAATTTGAGTGTACATAATATCTAATTTCTCTCAGTGCCCTATCAAAAATCTAAATGCGTTTTGATAGCATTCTGGTTTTTATTTATTTATTTATGGGACTACAATAAAATTCACCCTGAATATTGAACACTAGCACTTTTTTTGAGCTCCCTCCATGGGATGATTAAATATAGAGGGGAAAACTGATCCATGGTATCCCCTCACTAGCTGTTCTTCATGTAGTTTATAGTCCAAGCTAATATAATAGACTGGTTAGCCAGAGATATTCACTATGTGGATCACAGATTAAAAGATTACGGGTCAGGCCATTAAAATTGATGCTGCTGCATCAATTAATACGGGAATCTTGAATTTGTGACAAATGTTCTGAGAACTAGAGCTAGCGAGAGCTAGAGATTTCTGCAATATGGTAGTTTTAGTTTTGGTAACACAGTTTTGGTCCTGTTGCACAACTGCAGAATTTACAATGAAGCTGAGGAAACTATGAATTATGACAGGAACTAGTGTAACAATTTTTCACATAACTATACAATAAATGATGCTGCTTATAACAGAGAATAACACAGCATCCAATTTTACTCACTGGTTACAATGTTGATTGGTATGTAAGCAGGCCTTAGGAAGCAAATATCAAAAATGAATGATTATCTGACTTCCGGTTCCGTATCGTGGTCGGGCGAAGAGAGTTGTCTCTTCGCCGGCCGGTTTCCCTTCGCCGGTAGACCCTGAATAGGGTCGAAAGTCGCCCTGGAGGGGCGACCACCATTGAGGAGGACCCTTGTTTGACCGCAGAAGGGTGGCAGCTCCTTCCGCGGTCCGAGGCAGCTCCTTAGGGCCAATCACTTAGCTGCTACAGCTGAAAGTCACAAGAACATCTGAGCGTAAAGAACCACCATGAAAGATCTGGGTGAGACCCTTCCTTTCCTTTCTTTACCCTATTTACCCCTGTGAAAAGCCCTTTTGGAATTATTTCCCTGCTTTGATAGAGCAGCGTTTGCTTACTTGGGAAGAAAAGCCTTGGAACAAAAGGAAAGAATAATCAACTTTAAGGACTATTTCTACTTTTGGATACTTTGGGGTCCCGAAAAAACCCCTATTACAGAATTTTATTATTCTATTTACTTGGAGAATATTGTTTTTTTTATCTTTTTAACTGAAAATTTTTTTATTGGTCTCTGGAAAAAGATTCTATAACTTACTGGGGGCATCTTGTGGTGAAATCTGTCATTGCAATTGTTTTTTTTCCTCTCTGATTTTGAGGCTGGCTTTGACCTTCAAATTACCATAAAAGGGAAAAGATAAAGAAGTTGAAACAGCTGGGTGGTGAAACTAACCGTTAGAAATTGTGGAGGTGGATACTGACTGACTGTTATTAAAGATAGCCTCCACTAAAAGACTAAAGGATTAATTTTATTCACCACTGAAATGGAGGAACCTTACCTACAACTTAGCTATAAGCTCATACTGGAAAAAATTCATGAAGCCACTGAGCAAATGGATTCCAGAATGAAAGAGATTATTCTAGAACTACAAATTAAATCTCAAACTTTAACTGATCAATCTACAGGCCAAGGAATAGCAGAGGAGGAACAGATCAACATTCAAGAGGCCTGTATGCAACACCACGTACAACTCAATGAGATGGAGGAATCTTATCCACATCTTAATTATAAACTTATACTGGAAAAAGTTTTTGAAGTTACTGAGCAAATGAACTCTAGAATGGAAGCCAAAGATGTTGCTCCAAAACTGCAAACTGATTTCCAGACTCCAATTGACTATTCTACAGGCCAAAAAATACCAGAAGAAGAACAAACCAACACCAAAGAGGACTTTACACTATTCTATATACAATCTACTGAGATTTTTGATGATCATATTGAGAACTGTGACAACTTTTATAACCAATTACTAATTACAACATTGGACACAACCGATTGTGCTACTCTGCCTAACCAAATATTGAGATTTGAATTTTTAGGGCACCGGCTTGGCACAAAAAAGAAAGCCAGAGTAAGATTTAAAAATGGGATTTAAAATTGTACTTAATGGGTTAAAAAGGCTTTTTAGTGATATGGACTGAGTTAATGTTTAGGATTTAGACCTATAACTGAGATGAAAATTATTGGTCAGATTATAGTTTGGAATTGTAATATGAAAAAGGTTTTAAATGAGGAGCTACTAGGATAAGAAATAGAATATATATGTGAAACAGAGTAAGAATGTATTTTTTGGAATAATATGTTTATTTTAGTTATGATAATCATCTTGTGATGGAATGAGAACAAGGAAATGGATTGTGACAATGGAAGATATGGTATTAGTAAATGAGGAGTTATCAGAATAAGAAACAGAATATATTTGGGAAATGTAAGAATGTAATTGTTGGAACAATATGTTTATTTTAGACATTATAATTATCATGTTATGAAATGAGGGAAACTAGGGATACCCGAAGTGTAAACAATGTGCTTATTTAAGGCTAAATTGGAATATGGTAATTGGAATTTAGTAAAGCTTAAAAACAGGATTTGGATTTATATAGGTAAAATGTTAATGATAATTCCATTGATTGATTGAATCTTATTTAGAAATGTATTAATTTGAATATATTATATTAATTGAGGGAAATAGAGAGGGAACCTTTAAGGAGTTAACTTGAGCTATACATCTATGACTTTGTTTTTGGATAATTGATTACCCCATCACCACATTGTTTCCTAAGCACCTTGATGTAAAAATTGAAAAATTAATAAAACTTGTTTCAAAAAATAATAATAATGAATTATTATCTAAATATTTCTCCAAGTACGCTTTCACTTGTCTAGTTCCATTCAGTTTGAAGATGAAGAGTTAAATTCTAAAATACTCCAAGGAGATCTATATTTTTCTAGGTTCTTTTTTCTGACCTAGGACAGCCTCCAAGCCCTAGTCTTCTTACATAGTTATATTCCATTCAATACTGATGCATTTTCTGGTGCTATTTTGCTCCATTTATCTATAAACTTTGAATTAAATGAATTAGCAGCATAGATTTGGCCTCTTCCCTCCAGAGTGAAATCTGCTCTGTGCATTTGGGTAAACCAAATTTCCAAATATGTATTTTTGTGCACAATTTAGGGAATTACTGGATAAGAAGGAAAGAATAGATGGTTTCAGAGCTTTTAAACCTATTTATTACACAAATTCCTGTGTTACTTTAAGATATAAATTGAAAATAAATGGCTTTTAAAGTTGTGTTCAGGATCAAAGGTAGTGAATTTGTTGATCCTCTTTTCTGAGGTACTTGGATGGATGAAAGAAGCCCATTGTGAGAGGAATGGCACTCACAATTAGTAATAGCAATTAGTTTTATGTCCCTTTTTCTTTGCTGCCATCATATATGACAGTAGTACCAAAAATTACACACTATATTTGTGATTTCTCCCATAAAATGTAGCATTATTTCTTTAATATACCCAGAAGAGTGTGGAGAAAGCAGTCCTTTATTTCAGGCAATGTCAATTTTGTTGCTCTCAGATTTGGTTGACACTGAATGCAGTGGGATGCCCTGACTCAGCTTTAAGATAAATATATTTTGAAATGAGAATTAAAATAAAAATAAAATTTTGTTTAGATACACACATACTGAAGCACAAGCAAATAACAAAAAAACCTCCACCAATTTTTTTTTAAAAAAAACCCACCAGTGGCACATTTGCTTTTCTGAGCATTTTTTTAAAAAAAATCCATTTCTGTTCTTTAAGTCTGAAAAGTTGGAAGCATGTGAGCAATGTATAGTCAAAAGTCATAAGTCAAAATAGAGGCTGAATAAACTGGTCAGTAATCAGAGTGGGGAATGTAGGAAGCCATACTTATACTCTTATTTCCTGGACCTGACAGTAGCTCTCTCAGGTTCCTGATAGAAAACCTGTCTAAATTTTTCTCTCTCATCAATCCTTTTAAACATTGTAGTGTTGACAGCAACCTTAAAGAATCTCCTTTGCAGAGTAATCTGCCTAGTAGTAACACTGGACAAGTTTGGACTCACATGGAAACTCAGCTTATTTGAAGCTTGGTTTTGTGGATGTAATATCGTTGAAATCTAGAGGGGAATAGAACACATGGGGGCACTCATGTAGTGCCTGTTGGAAACTCCTGAAATCAAATGTGCATTTTCCCATGATTGCACTGCACTGCACAGGGGAGGACAGCATTGCGATCCAGGGAAAAGTCGCAGCTGCTTTAAGGGAGCAACCCATTCCCCACTTTTCCTTTGAATCTAGAGTGTTGCATAGCCCTGTCATTCATTCATTATTTTTTTAAAAAAAGGGCATTTATTGAATAATATGAACAAAACTAGAATTAAATCAACAAATATGCAACCATGTCCTTTTGCATAAAGGACACAAAATTAGGCTTTCCTTAATTTAGGACCCGAATAATCTGAGCATAAAATTTTAATTTACTTTAAAACCAATAAGCATGCACGCAGTCCTGGTTTTTATGGATGTTACAGGCAGTTTCCCATAGGGGTCTGGAACACTTAAACTGCTGAATTTACACAGCAGGGCTGGGATGGAAATGGATCCAGTGCCAAAATATATAATTCAAAAGTTCACCAAGAAGAATGACTCTGAAGCAAAGGAACAAATGATTTCTTCTTCCTCCTCCAACTTCTGTTTGTGTTGTGTGCCCAGTTCTGTTTTCAGGGAGCTCAGAGAATGAAAGCCTTCTCTTTGTTTGTCAGCTCACGCAACTGGGGGGCCTATTTGAGGTCCCCCCTTCCCCATTAATGCCTAAATGGCAGGAGAACGAGAAGGGTGCCAAAGTGAAAGCACCTGTGACTGCTTAAAAGGTTCTTGATTACAGGGGTTTTGTTGCTTCGAAAATGGCCCATTTTGATCCTCTTTTCTCTGATTTTTTCCCATTCCCACTCTGTGCTCTTCTCTCTCTCTCTCTCTCTCTCTTTTTTTTTTAAAAAATGTCACTGAGCTATTAGATTTGCAAATAAGCAGGGAGGAAAACAGCAACAAAAGGGAGCTGGAGCTGAGGAGCAAGCAGGTATAATTACTGTAATTAACTGGAGCAGCAGGAGCACAGCCGGAGTCGGAGGAGAGAAAGGCAGTTACTGTTGAAAGGAAGCTAGCATGGGTCGGGGACTGGGGAGCTAACTCCAGCAGGGGTACACAGGCCTGTCCACAACCCTGCAACCCTCCTTCACCTGACGAATCTTCCACAAAGAATCAAATTGAAACAAACATGGCTTAGCTCCTATGGGCAGAGGACTAATGTGCACATGAGAACTTCCCTGCCTGTTTTATGCACAGCATTTATTAAATAAATTGATCAGAACAAGCTCCACTACTTTAGGCTTTAGGCAGCTAGAGAGTGCCAGTACGAGCCTTGATCCTTAAATAAAATTCCATGTTCAGGGGTTGTGTCTTTTTTGTTGGAGTGCCGGAGGGAGGGGAGGGAGAAGAATGGCAAGGGGAATTTTGTTGTTTTGTTCTCTTTTCAGTCTTCTTTAAGACGTCAGAAGAAGGTGAGATTAGATAGCTTCATCTAGCCTTCAACTTGCTGTGGATACCAGCATAATATACATTCACATATTGAAAATGCCAAAGTTTCAGCTTTATGTTGAACCATTCATGACCACATTCAGCTTAGAATCTTGTGCTGGTCCTGGTGGGAGATAGCTAAATGTCCACGAGCCCTTGTGGTGCAATGGTTAGAATACAGTATTGCAGGCAAACTCTGCCCACAGCTTAGAGTTTGATCCTGATGGGGCTCAAGGTTGCCTCAGCCTTCTATCCTTCTAAGGTCAATAAAATGAGGGCCCAAATTGTTGGTGGCAATATGCTGACATTGTAAATGGCTCAGAGAGTGCTGTAAAGCAGTATTGGGTGGTATATAAGTCTTAAGTGCTATTGCTATTGTGTAGGTTTAATTGCAAACAAAACTGGGCAACTCTACATCTCCTCTTCCAATTTAACAATAGTAGGATTAATTTTTATTCCCAAATAAAAATTCACAAGATTGAGAGTCCAGTCTATATACAAATGAATTCCGGGTAAATATGCACAGGATTCCACCTTTATGTTTTTTTTCTTTTAACGAACATTTAAACAATGAAATAAAAGAGTAGAATTCAAAGGGTTGCTTTTAATATGATGTAGAGGCATTGATTGGTGAGATTGGTGTTGCTGTTATTTTATTCATTTATTTTTATCCTGCTTTTCTTCACAAAGAAATCTAAGGTAGTGTAACAAACTTCTACAAAAACAATTTTAAAAAAGCAAACAATAAAACAGACTCCCTGAACAAAATAATAAAACCACAGGAGTACAATAATTGTAGGAGAGAGACTGGCAGAGCCAGGGTGAGGAGTCAAGTGGGGTATCAATTTAGAGCCTCTACATAGTCACAAGAGGATGAATTCCAACCCCCTTCCCCATGAAGGCCATTCACCATTATCTAGTTTTACCTGCGTGCAAACCATTAGGCTGGAGCTTGAGCAATAAATTAGTAATTTCACACATAAATTTTGTTATTTGTGTCAGACAATAATTTACCTTCAGAATTGAGCAACAAGTATGTAGCAGGGCACACATGCAGATTAATGTGCACAGATAATTTTAACATCATTTCCCCTGTGTTTTGTTTTCAAGAATCAGATCAAGAAATATGTCTGCAATTTTGAAGAAATGTAACAGAGCTTGAGTCTTACACAA
Organism: Azemiops feae; assembly: GCA_023970755.1. Lineage (NCBI taxonomy): Eukaryota > Metazoa > Chordata > Lepidosauria > Squamata > Viperidae > Azemiops > Azemiops feae. The sequence goes on from JALGBA010004008.1 coordinate 1,265,096, forward strand.
AATGTAGTCCCTCAAGTTTATTCTACAAGCTATAACATCTGGGGAAGAAGAAGTGAAAACAGTTTCAGATGTACATGTAAAATTGCCTTTTTAGAAAGTTATTGCATGGACCTTAGTTCACTGATCATTTTTAATTGGTGCCCTTGCATTACTATATATACTTTGTCCTTCTATTTGCACTAATTGTGAAAAAACTTCAGCATCATGGTCATTTCAGCTGAAAATCATATTCCTACAATATATTTAACTGGATATGAGTATTAAGTATCTGTTATGGGAACAGGTTAACAGACCCTATACTACTCCCAGCAAGGGTAAATTTAACCAAAAAAAACCCCAGAATCATGCACAGGGTTTAGTTAACTCACCCAATCAGCCTAAAGCTAGTCAGTTGGCTTCTTTTGTCTATCTAAAATGAAAGGTATCCAATCTACCTCTTCCAGAAGGCCATCTACTTCTCATTAACCTTCCCTAAAAAGAGGAGGTTGGAGACTAAATGAGAATTGTCCAGTTCCATTTGGGCCTTTACACATTTAAGTAACATCAGGTTGGAGAAGGCTGGATTAGAACTTTATATGAAAATAATTGGGGGTTTAAATAAATCATTGGTCTAAAACAGTTCAAAATGGTATTATATTAAATTGATTTTGATTGTCCTAAAAGCTTATTCATTTATAATTTGAGAATCATATTCAGAAACAAATGCAGCAGCATTGTATTTAATTCTTCTTCATTTTCCATGAAAACCCCTTTATTTCTCCCTTCTCATAGATTTTTCTTAAAAACTACTGTTTTGCCTATATAAGGCCCAACAGTTATTTTGGACAAGCACAGGCAGAAAATGATACACACACACACACACGCGCGCACACACACACACACACACACACACACACACAAATATGGAGCCAAACACACCAAGAGGCTGCAGAAGTGAGCTGATCTAGATGAGTGGGAGAGCCGGTGATCAGAGGGGAGTGCCACATGCACCAGAAGAAAGTGGAGGCGAGCTGATTCACCAGAAGACAGCAGAAGCGAACTGAGCTGGGCAAGTGGAGGTACCTGGGCAAATGACCAGAGCAGGCTGACGGCCAGGGTGAAGAACAAAGTGAGGTACCCTAAGAAGTCAGGCAAGTGACTGAGAGTAGGAAGACACCTGGGAGAAAGGGACAGAGGGACCTGGACTCTTGTGGCCCTTTTGGGGGTTAGCGCTATATAATATTTATTTATTTATTTATTTATTTATTTATTTATTTATTTATTTATTTATTTATTTATTTATTTATTTATTTATTTATTTATTTATTCATTCATTCATTCATTCATTCATTCATTCATTCATTCATTCATTCATTCATTCATTCACTCACTCACTCATTCATTCATTCAATTTCTATAGTTGCCCAACTCAACCAAGTGACTCTGGGCAGCTTACAATTCTAAAAGTCTGATTATGATGTTATCGTTTCAGTCATGTCCAACTCTTGGCGATTCGATAGCTTCTCATGATCAACACAATGGAAGGCTTTCTTGTAGTTGATGAAGCACATGTAAACGATATTCACAAGTTTTTTCCATGATCCATTGCAGATTTATAATATGGTCATGGGTGCCATGACCCCTTCAGAAACTGGCTTGGACTTCGGGTAATTCCCTTTCAATGATTGGTGCTAGACGTATAATTTTAGGCAGAATTTTGCTGAGGTGAGGGATAAGAGCAATTGTGCAATAACTGGAGCAATGTTTAGAGTCACACTTTTTTGGCAGTGGAATGAACACTGAGGGTTTCCAATCCTGGTGGCTATGTGTTGTTTTCTTTAATTGTATTCTAAAACAAATAAAACCATTTAAAAGACATTAAAAAAATAAAAAAATAAAATAAAAATGTAACTATGGCTGCATTAGTGCCATATACTGCAGGATTGGGTTGGGAGAAAGTTCCTTGTATTTCCCCAGAAGCAGTTGGAAACAAACAGTAAACTAAGTCAGATAATTCAAATATTTCGATTAATTTGCTAATCAGTGAATGTGATCTTCCTGAGACTCATCTATGCTTGCTTGCTTGGCTGCCTTCTTAATTGTGAGCAAGGGCACTTTGCTTTTCACTGATTTAACCCATCTGATTGCTTGACTCTTTTTAAATATTTTTAAAAACCAATTCAACAAATGCAGAAACTTAACAGCTTAACACTTTTCAGGGAACTGTCAAGGAATCTTAAATTGCAATTTTCTGCTTTTCTCGTCACCAGGATAATCAGATGATAAAAGGCACAAATGCTGATTTTTCTCCTTTACATTAAAATAATTAGTGCTTCTAGGTATTTTTAGAAAGTAAGTGTGACAAGATTCAGAAACTATTAAATAAAGCAACCCCAATCTTTCAACCTCTCTTCAATCCTATTGGTGGAAAAAGGTCTCTCAGTTTCTGTGGAAAAAATGAAGCAATCTTATAGTCACATATTTGATAAAGTGAGAGGGGACTATTTTTTGTGTGTGATTAATTCAGAATTATATTGCAATATCATATTGAGTCTTTCACTGAAAATCTAATTGTACCTTAGCTGACATAAAATTGAAGTTTTCAATTTTAAAACAGGAAGTTATTTTACTCAACATTCTCTCACCTCATACCGCATGTATTCAATCTCTTTAAACCCCCCAGTACATATATTTAATAGAACAAAATATTAGTATTGTTTGCCACTGCAGGAACTGTCTTCCCCAAACAACTCTCACAAATGTATCAAAATTAGAAGTGAAGGTGGGTTCACACAATACATTATGCAAAAATGGATTTGGCTCGTGTGCACTTCAATGTATCATGTGAACACAGGTATGCAAAGTTGCTATGGATATTTATGCATTTTCACATAAAATGAGAAATTTGATATTTACAAACTGGAAAGAGGAACTACTGCCCTTATTAGTTTCTCTCTCCAATTGTGATAAATTTGTTATAGTTGCTTTGCTGCTTGTTATAATTGGGTTACAGTTTAGTCATGTATATCTTCAGTTCAGAAATACGTTCCACTGGGTTCAATAAGACTTACTTGCTCCTAAAAAAGTGGGGAGGATTGACATTTCAGTGGTCAAAACTTTATTCAGACCTGCGCTCTCAAGATTGTGTGCATAAAATGACAATCTTTTTCACTGAAGCTATAATCAAAGGCAGAGGAACATGGCTCCTGTATTTCTTTTGTCATTACTTTGCACTTTTTGTGTTAAGTTTTGCATCTGGGCTTAGGAGAAAAAGAATTCTTTTTTGCACACCCACTAATGTGAGAATGCCTAAATGTCTCCCAGTTGCCTTTGAACTGATGGGGCATTTTATAGCAGCAGGAACTGCAGAATCAATTTGATGCATCCAGGCAGGTGATGGTAATGCTTTTCTGTGAGTCTAGCACTCGCATCAGGACAGGAGCTAGCTAGTGAGAGATGACAAACAGACCTATGAAAAAGCATATTTGGTAAGGGTCATCAGGACCTTGACAGAACCTGATTGGTATGAGTCTATTCAGTCATGCCTGTGATCCATAAGGGTGGGAAGGAAGGAAGGAAGGAAGGAAGGAAGGAAGGAAGGAAGGAAGGAAGGATGGAAGGAAGGAAGGAAGGAAGGAAGGAAGGAAGGAAGGAAGGAAGGAAGGAAGGAAGGAAGGAAGGCCATGAAATACAGTAGGACATCTTCTAGTCTGCAATGAGCCTAAATGTTGAAACCCATGAAGAGTTTAAGGAAACTTCCTAATAGTTGTAGCAATTCAACAGCAGAACTCCAGTTCCCAGAAAAATGTGGGCTCCACATGTATTTCATTAGAGGCTAGATAGTCATCTCTTAGGAATGCTTCATTTTTTAAAGTCCTGCACTGAGCAAGCTTTGAACTCAATGGTTTTTTCCAACTATGCTTCTAAATGAAGCTGAAGGGGACATCCATACAATAAAAGCAGAAATCTGTAGAGAGGAAATAGCAGAATTCCTCAACCACAGGACTGGCTTTGCTTATGACACCTTCCTGTAGTCCTGCAAAGTAAAGAAAAAAAATGACCCAAGTATCCAATTATTGTGATGAAATATACCAAATCTGAAATTACAATTCACGTCCCTGGGTAATTCTTCACTGATAATGATAGCCTATCTCCTGGATTTACTACGGCTAACTTTCTTTGAAGAAGAAGGAAACTTGGACCCCCATAGATACTATGTGGGTCAAATATTAGTGTGATAATTAGGAATTCAGACATCTGTGAAAGAGAAATTTCTTCTTTCAGCTGATTCCAACACTTTTCACCATTGCAGTAACCTGTCACACTTGTTTAAGAAGTCAGTCATGCCTTATACTATGGTCTGGCCATTCTCCTAAACCCTCTATTGCCTGCAACATAGAGCAGGGAGGTGCAGAGGCTCTTCTAAGCTGCACTGTGGTCTCCTACTTTGTTCTCTCCTTCCTTCCTTCCTTCCTTCCTTCCTTCCTTCCTTCCTTCCTTCCTTCCTTCCTTCCTTCCTTCCTTCCTTCCTTCCTTCCTTCCTTCCTTCCTTCCCATCCTTATGGATCACAAGCATGACTGAATAGACTCACCCCAAACAGAACGTAAAAAACCTACGCATACTGTGGCTTACTACTACAGCAATCAAAACCTACAGGTGCTGATGTTTGGTAGAGCATAGCGTCACCTGCAATTTCTTATGGCCAGCAAGAGGTTGAAGCAATCCTAGGAAGAATCTTAGAGGTGTACACTTGCTTGTTCCCAGACAGTACTGTACATTGGGGCTGCTTGGCGTTCATAGCAGAAGCAAAACTATATTGTGATAGTTTTCCTTTGCCAATGGACTATGGCTATCATCTCTACTAACTCTGTTAAGGAAAATATGCTTGAATTGAGAGGGGGGGATGCATGGGGTGGCCAGACTCTACATGAAATCCACAAGCCTTTACTGTCTTATATACTGACTGATTTATAGCCACATCCAGGCTTGCTCCAAACCCTTCATGAAATGGTAGCTGTTAGGCTGCCACAAAATGATGGAAAAATATTCCTCTGCTTTGTCTCCTCATTTCAGTCTCTGGAAGTAATGAAAGACTAATTGTCTTAGGAAAAGTAGAACTGAATTTCACTTCCCAGTTTGGTTTTATTTTGAGAAATGCATTGCTTACCTGTAGCAGGTGATGAGATGGTGAGTCTTCCTCAATTTAATGTTTGTGAACAAGGCTCCAGTGGGCTCTAGATTTGATTTAGTCTCATTTCCCTTCAGGAGAAGAATAAGCTATTCATAAGAAAGTTCCTGTGGAAACATTTGTGGTGTTCACTCCCTTGCAAATTGCCTTATTTTAAATTGCCTTTCAAATAAGGCAATTTGAGGCTCTGAATTGTCTCAGACCACTATGCTTCACATACACTGAAACCCAAGATGGGCTTAGAAGGAGCTGTTCTTTGGTTGATAGAAATCAGGAACAGGACCTTCTGAGTAGTGATGGCACAATGTGCAGTTTCTTCTTTGTTGGGATCCAGCAAAATCTCTCCTTGCCTTTAGATGAGTTTTTAAAACTTTTTTTTAAAACAGACTTTTTGTATTATTTTTGTCTGCTGTTGTAATGCTTTGCTATTTTTCTTTTTAGCTTTGGCTATGGATATTTTGCTACTACTTCTTTAATAGTTCATTATTGAAATTACATGATTTATAAACAAGCAAGATACATATGATTCAGCGAGAAAAGGTTATGCAATTTGATATCTTCCTGTAGCTGCACAAAACTGCTAGTCTATCTGGCCATTAGCGATATACTGTTTACCACAATTTCTGATGCACTTTTTTAAAACAAAAGATATATATATATATGTGTGTGTGTGTGTGTGTGTTTTCGTAGATTTTCACGGGTACAGGTATGCAGGTCTTGGCGTATTCGGGTCTTTACATGGGAAAAGACCCGAATACGCCAAGACCTGCATATATACACCAGCCTGAAGATGACGAATGAGACTTCGTTGAAACGTCGCCAAGACACTTCCAATTTTACGCGGGAGAAAACCCGAATTACCAAAGACCTACATACAAACACCCGTGAAAACCTCAGAAAACATATATATATATATATATATATATATATATATATGTTTTCGTAGATTTTCACGGGTACAGGTATGCAGGTCTTGGCGTATTCGGGTCTTTTCCCATGTAAGATTGAGAGTGTCTTGGCAACGTTTCGATGAGGTCGCACTCGCCATCTTCAGGCTGGTGTCTTCGAAATAGAGAAACACCCCCACAACTTGAATAAACGTGACGATACCTCCCGCCTACCAGACATCTGGAAACTAGCCCTAGTCACCAAACGAGTCCCAACCACAAAAACCGACACCGGACCCAGAACAACACAGGACACCACCATCAATCACCCTCACCAGACTCAAACCCAAACCCATCCCATAGACGAAATGCAACCATCATCCAGAATCCACACCACGGCGACATCACCAACTGCTGCACCCCCCGCCGACCCCCACACAAAGCAAACTGACACACGCCATAAACACATGGCCAGACCGCAAACTCGGAGCCAAACCAAAGCCCGTGATGCTACATCACAGCCATCTACTCAGGACATTACATCAGAGAACTCAGGAAGTTACATCGCAAAGGCTCAGTATGTTACAATGCAGCCTACCTCCCATGATGTGGCAGCACAGGACTCAGGATATGACTACAATAGAGCTCAGAATGTTACCACACAGCCCATTACCCAGGTACAAAAGAACAATGGGCACACAGCCAGCACCTCAGCCACACAGGATGTTACCAAACAACTGACTAATTTGCTTACATCAATTCCATCTTCCAATCAAGATGTAACAACACAGCCAACCAACCCGCTTACAGCTACCTCAGCTAATTTGCTTACATCAATTCCATCTTCCAATCAAGATGCAACAACACAGCCAACCAACCCGCTTACAGCTACATCAGCTAATTTGCTTACATCAATTCCATCTTCCAATCAAGATGTAACAACACAGCCAACCAACCCGCTTACAGCTACAAAGCCAACACGCCACACCCCCCCTCCAGTATTTATAGAAGGACGGCAGCTCCGATCACGCTTTGCTCGCACAAGCACGAAGCCGAAGACACCAGCCTAAAGATGGCGAGTGGGACCTCGTCGAAACGTCGCCAAGATACTCTCAATCTTACACGGGAAAAGACCCGAATACGCTAAGACCTGCATACCTGTACCCGTGAAAATCTACGAAAACAAATATGTGTATATGTGTATATATATATATATATATATATATATATATATATATATATATATATATATATATATATATATATATATATATATATATATATATATATATATATATATGTATGTATATATATATATATATATATGTATGTATGTATGTAGGTCTTTGGTAATTCGGGTTTTCTCCCGCGTAAAATTGAAAGAGCTTGGGTTTCAAAGTGTTCCATGTAGAGGTTTGCAATGACAGGTGAGAGGGGTGACCCCATGGGTGCTCCTTCTATTTGTTTGTATTTTTGTCCGTTATAGATGAAGTATGTGTTGGATAGGCAATGGTTGGTCAGATCTAGGATGTGCTTGGGGGGTTTATATTTGTTTTGGATAGCTGTCAAGGCTTCTTGGATTGGTACTTGGGTGAAGAGGGAAATGACATCAAAGCTCACGAGTAGGTCGCTGGGCTGTAAGTTTTGTTTCTTTATGATCTCTATGAATTGGAATGAATTTTTTACGTGTGAGGTGATGGATTCTGAATAGGGCTGTAGTTGTTTGGCGAGAAATTTGGCTAGGTTTTGTAGAGGTGAGCCTATGGAGCTGACTATGGGTCTGAGTGGGGTTCCTTCTTTGTGTATCTTGGGGAGACCATAGAGCTTAGGGCATCTGGATGATTTTTCTCTGGGAATGATTCTTTGCTGGATCTCTTCGCTGATGGGGGAGGCTTTTATTTTGGATCTAGTGGTTTTTTCCAGGTAGGTGGTGGGATCTGTGATTAGGGGTTTGTATGTGGAGTCGTGGAGCAGGTTGGTTAATTTGGTTTGGTAGTCAGATGTGTTCATAACCACCGTGGCGTTGCCCTTGTCTGCTGGTAGGATTATTATGCTGGTGTCTTCTTTCAGGTTAATTAGTGCTGTCTGTTCCTCTTTGTGTAAGTTGCTTTTGGGGGGTTTGCTGGTGCAGAGGATGTTGGTGATTTCGAGTCTGATTCTGTTAGCGTCGTCGGGGTTGATTTTGGTCAGGCTGGTTTCAACTCCGCATATAATGGTTTCCGTGGGGATGTGTTTGGGAGCGACTGCAAAGTTGAATCCTTTGGAAAGGACATTGGTTTCGGCTTTGGTGAGGATCCTATCTGAGATGTTATGCACTGTTTGTTTCATGTGTGGCTGTGAGGGAGGAAGGGTTTGTTTCTGGCGTTCCTGTAGTCTTCGGAATTTGTTGGTGTGTGTGTCTGTCTTGAGGGTGGTCTGTGTTTCGGCTCTCCAGACGGCGAGTTGTTTGGATTTGTCCCAAAGTGCGGGGTGGATCTTGTTGCTGAGTTTGAGGTGAAGTGTGAGGAGATCTTTGTTGATTCGGTCTAGGAGGAATCTTTTAGTGTGAAGTTCATTTCTGATTAGGGCCAATTCTGTTCTTTTCAGGATGCGTTTGGTGGCTGCAGAGTTGGAGTGGAATTTCAATTGGAAGCATGTGGGGATTAAATTTTGATCTCGGCAGTTGCGTAAGAATGAGAGGTCACATAGAATGGAAGCTCTTTGGACTTCGAGTTTTTCATAGGTCCTGGTCAGATGGTAGATTTCCTCCCCGTAGAGGTACGATATTTGTTTTCTGAGGTTTTCACGGGTGTTTGTATGTAGGTCTTTGGTAATTCGGGTTTTCTCCCGTGTAAAATTGAAAGTGTCTTGGCAACGTTTCGACGAAGTCCCATTCGTCATCTTCAGGCTGGTGTCTTCGGCTTCGTGCTTCTAGGAGCAATGTGTGATCGCAGCTGTTTCTTCCTTTTAACTGCCAGTGGAGGTATGAACTGATTGGATGGGAGCTTGGCTGTGTTCTGATTGGGTGGAGGTGTGTTCTGATTGGTTAGGGGCTTGGCTGTGCTCTGATTGGATGGGGGGTTGGCTGTGCTCTGATTGGATGGGGGGTTGGCTGTGCTCTGATTGGATGGGGGTGTGCTCTGCTTGGGTGGGGGCCCTGTTGTGCTAGGATTAGTCTGAGTTGCAGGGGAATTTGAGATGGAGAGCTGCATTGCTGTAGTTTGGCTTCGCGTTCGTGGTCGTGCCACATCTTCAAGGTGGGTGTCAGTTTGCTTCACGTATGGAATGGCGGGGTTTAAAATGGCCAATGATGCAGCTGTGGTCTGGTTTCTGGTCCGCGGTCGTGCCTCATCATCGGTGCGGGTTTGAGTCTGCTTTTTGCGTGGATGTGTGGTGGTAACATCATGTGTGGTCTTCGTGAGTGTGGGTCCAGTGTCGCTCCTTGTGCTAGGGATTCGTCTGTCAATAAGGCTGGGTTTCCAAATGGCTGGTAGGCGGGAGGTATCATCTCGTTTATTCATGCTGTGTGGGCGTTTTTCTATCTCGATGGCTTCTCTGGTTATTCTGTTGTTAAAGTGTTCAGTTTTGGCAATAGTTCTGGTATTTTTAAAGTCAATTTTATGTCCTGTGGCTTTGAGGTGTTGGACCAGGGAGGAAGTTGGTTCCTCTTTTCTGACTGAGTTCTTGTGTTCTTCAATGCGTGCACTTATTCTTCTGTTGGTTTGTCCGATGTATGTGGTGGGGCAGGCGGTGCATGGGATTTCATAAACTCCTTGATTTTCTAACTCAATTTTGTCCTTGGGGTTTCTTAGGATGGTGGATATTTTTCGGTTTGTGCAGAATGCTGTCTTGATGTTGTGTTTGTGGAGGATCTTGCTGATTTTGTCTGTGGTGCCTTTTATGTATGGGAGGAGGGCTTTGCCGTTTTCTTGTTCTATGTCTTGGATTTTAGTGGGGGTTTCTTTTTGGATTAAGTTGGTAATCTTATTTCTTTGGAATCCGTTGGATGTTAGTACATTAGTGAGAGTGTGTAGTTCGGTTTTTAGGTGTTGTTCGTCAGCTAAGCGTTTTGTTCTCGAGATGAGTGTCTTGGCTACGGAGTTGATCTGTGCTGGGTGGTGGTGTGAGAGTGCCTGCAGATAGCGGTTTGTGTGTGTTTTCTTCTGGTAGATGGTGTGTCCTAGGGAGCCATTGGATTTCTTGTAGACTAAGACATCCAGGAAGGGAAGTTGCTTGTTAGCTTCTGTTTCCATGGTGAACTGTATTTTGGGGTGTAGGCTGTTGAGGTGTGTGAGGAAGTTGTCTAGTTTTTCTTTCCCATGTGGCCAGATTATGAAGGTGTCGTCTACGTATCTGAGCCAGAGTTTGGGTTTGTGATCAGATTTTTCTAGATGCCACGGTGGTTATGAACGCATCTGACTACCAAACCAAATTAACCAACCTGCTCCAGGACTCCACATACAAACTCCTAATCACAGATCCCACCACCTACCTGGAAAAAACCACTAGATCCAAAATAAAAGCCTCCCCCATCAGCGAAGAGATCCAGCAAAGAATCATTCCCAGAGAAAAATCATCCAGATGCCCTAAGCTCTATGGTCTCCCCAAGATACACAAAAAAGGAACTCCACTTAGACCCATAGTCAGCTCCATAGGCTCACCTCTACAAAACCTAGCCAAATTTCTCACCAAACAACTACAACCCTATGCAGAATCCATCACCTCACACATAAAAAACTCATTCCAATTCATAGAGATCATAAAGAAACAAAACTTACAGCCCAGCGACCTACTCGTGAGCTTTGATGTCATTTCCCTCTTCACCCAAGTGCCAATCAAAGAAGCCTTGACAGCTATCCAAAACAAATATAACCCCCCCAAGCACATCCTAGATCTGACCAACCATTGCCTATCCAACACATACTTCATCTACAACGGACAAAGATACAAACAAATAGAAGGAGCACCCATGGGATCACCCCTCTCACCTGTCATTGCAAACCTCTACATGAAACACTTTGAAACCCAAGCTCTAGAAAAATCTGATCACAAACCCAAACTCTGGCTCAGATACGTAGATGACACCTTCATAATCTGGCCACATGGGAAAGAAAAACTAGACAACTTCCTCACACACCTCAACAGCCTACACCCCAAAATACAGTTCACCATGGAAACAGAAGCTAACAACCAACTTCCCTTCCTGGATGTCTTAGTCTACAAGAAATCCAATGGCTCCCTAGGACACACCATCTACCAGAAGAAAACACACACAAACCGCTATCTGCACGCACTCTCACACCACCACCCAGCACAGATCAACTCCGTAGCCAAGACACTCATCTCGAGAACAAAACGCTTAGCTGACGAACAACACCTAAAAACCGAACTACACACTCTCACTAATGTACTAACATCCAACGGATTCCAAAGAAATAAGATTACCAACTTAATCCAAAAAGAAACCCCCACTAAAATCCAAGACATAGAACAAGAAAACGGCAAAGCCCTCCTCCCATACATAAAAGGCACCACAGACAAAATCAGCAAGATCCTCCACAAACACAACATCAAGACAGCATTCTGCACAAACCGAAAAATATCTACCATCCTAAGAAACCCCAAAGACAAAATTGAGTTAGAAAATCAAGGAGTATATGAAATCCCATGCACCGCCTGCCCCACCACATACATCGGACAAACCAACAGAAGAATAAGCGCACGCATTGAAGAACACAAGAACTCAGTCAGAAAAGAGGAACCAACTTCCTCCCTGGTCCAACACCTCAAAGCCACAGGACATAAAATTGACTTTAAAAATACCAGAACTATTGCCAAAACTGAACACTTTAACAACAGAATAATCAGAGAAGCCATCGAGATAGAAAAACGCCCACACAGCATGAATAAACGAGATGATACCTCCCGCCTACCAGCCATTTGGAAACCCAGCCTTATTGACAGACGAATCCCTAGCACAAGGAGCGACACTGGACCCACACTCACGAAGACCACACATGATGTCACCACCACACATCCACGCAAAAAGCAGACTCAAACCCGCACCGATGATGAGGCACGACCGCGGACCAGAAACCAGACCACAGCTGCATCATTGGCCATTTTAAACCCCTCCATTCCATACGTGAAGCAAACTGACACCCACCTTGAAGATGTGGCACGACCACGAACGCGAAGCCAAACTACAGCAATGCAGCTCTCCATCTCAAATTCCCCTGCAACTCAGACTAATCCTAGCACAACAGGGCCCCCACCCAAGCAGAGCACACCCCCATCCAATCAGAGCACAGCCAACCCCCCATCCAATCAGAGCACAGCCAACCCCCCATCCAATCAGAGCACAGCCAAGCCCCTAACCAATCAGAACACACCTCCACCCAATCAGAACACAGCCAAGCTCCCATCCAATCAGTTCATACCTCCACTGGCAGTTAAAAGGAAGAAACAGCTGCGATCACACATTGCTCCTAGAAGCACGAAGCCGAAGACACCAGCCTGAAGATGACGAATGGGACTTCGTCGAAACGTTGCCAAGACACTTTCAATTTTACGCGGGAGAAAACCCTAATTACCAAAGACATATAGGTCTTTGGTAATTCGGGTTTTCTCCCGTGTAAAATTGAAAGTGTCTTGGCAATGTTTCGACGAAGTCCCATTCGTCATCTTCAGGCTGGTGTCTTCGGCTTCGTGCTTCTAGGAGCAATGTGTGATCGCAGCTGTTTGTTCCTTTTAACTGCCAGTGGAGGTATGAACTGATTGGATGGGAGCTTGGCTGTGTTCTGATTGGGTGGAGGTGTGTTCTGATTGGTTAGGGGCTTGGCTGTGCTCTGATTGGATGGGGGGTTGGCTGTGCTCTGATTGGCGGGGTGTGTGCTCTGCTTGGGTGGGGGCCCTGTTGTGCTCAGATTAGTCTGAGTTGTAGGGGGATTTGAGATGGAGAGCTGCATTGCTGTTGTTTGGCTTCGCGTTCGTGGTCGTGCCACATCTTCAAGGTGGGTGTCAGTTTGCTTCACGTATGAAATGGAGGGGTTTAAAATGGCCAATGCTGCAGCTGTGGTCTGGTTTCTGGTCCGCGGTCGTGCCTCATCATCGGTGCGGGTTTGAGTCTGCTTTTTGCGTGGATGTGTGGTGGTGACATCATGTGTGGTCTTCGTGAGTGTGGGTCCAGTGTTGCTCCTTGTGCTAGGGATTCGTCTGTCAATAAGGCTGGGTTTCCAAATGGCTGGTAGGCGGGAGGTATCATCTCGTTTATTCATGCTGTATGTGTGATTCATATGTGTGTGTGTGTGTGTGTGTGTGTGTGTGTGTGTGTGTGTTGATCTGAAGCATAAGGAAAGGGACATTCAGGAGAGGACACACTATCCCCAATGAGTGAAAGCACCTGCTTTATTTTTTTTTTAAAAAAATTAGTATATTTTCCTTTACCAAGGACTGACTGCTAACAATCAGCTGTGATGATGTCAGCAGTCTTACAAATGCGATGTAAAAGATTCTGATTTTAATTTGCTATGTTGTAGTTTAATTGACTTCTAAAAATTTCCAAGACTAGACTCAATTGTGATCTGAATATATTTAACAAAGCTTTTTGTTGAAAACACCAAAATAACCCAAAGTTGTCCATTTGGAGTGCTAATCCCCTCTCCATTTGCTTACTGTTACATTGTCTCTTCTCAGGATAACATGCCATGGTGGCACAGTGGTCAGAATGCAGTATTACAGGCTAACTCTGCCAACTGCCAGCAGTTCGATCCTGACCAGTTCAAGGTTGACTCAGCCTTCCATCCTTCCGAGGCTGATAAAATGAGGACCAAGATTGTTGTTAGCAATATGCTGACTCTGTAAACTGGCTTAGAGTGGGTTATAAAGTACTATGAAGCAGTATATAAGTCTAAGAGTTATGGCTATGCCCTTCCCAATTTTGTGAGAAAGTGCTTTTTACATTTAGCTTGGTGCACTTTCTTTCCTTTTTTAAACAAAGATAAATAGCTATAATTAGAGATGCTGTAATATAATGTTCCTCCATCAACAGGCAACAGGATTTGATGGTTTTTGATGTATCTCCCAGCTCTATGAGTCCGTGAGTGCATGTGTACATTCTTGGTCCTAAAAAGTTATACTTTAAGCACTAGGCCAGTAGCTGAAGAACACCTGTTCATGGCCTGCTGTTGTGTGCTGCTTCTTCTTCCCTCCCTCCAGAATACAATTCCCATGACCCCCGTGTGTTAAGTGTTTCACTAAATAATGATGGAGTGTGTTGCTTGAGTTCACTTCAAGTGCCTGGGGACCTAGAATAAATACCACTATGTAATAGATTTTTATCCACTGCCTCGCTGTAATCCCTGCCTGAATCCCTTCCAAATAGCAGCCAGGCAGCTTTTCATACAAGTCAAACATTGATTCAGCTGCCTTTCAGAAGGTATTCAGGAAGGGAATCAGAATAATGGGATTTCTTGGCTGCATGCAGAAGAGTAAAGTTATTTTCATGGGGCTCCAAAGTAGCGCTTCCCTGCATATTACATGCACAAGGAAGAGGAAGAAAGTATTTATAAAAGGTACAATTGCCTAAGTGAAAACAGCACTTTAAAGGAGTTTCTTGTTTGTTTTGGACACAAAGATTAAAAAGCTTTGGACTGAGAAGTGCAAGATAAGCCATCCTGTGCATAAGATGAGGGTCTGTGACAGAGCCAAGCTCATAGGTGAATGAGTCTTAAAGAAGAACCACAGGTAGTCCTCAGGTTACAATCGCAATTGGGATGAGGATTGGCATTAAGCAATGCAAATGTAAAGTGCAATGTCACATAACTGTATTGCTTAGCGATGCCAATCCTGGCAGCCCCAATGGATGTGGTAACACAAAGACATGCGTGTCATTAAGTAGGAAGAGGCAAGGGTTTCAGTAAGGAGCATGGGAGTACTGTGGGGGGGGGATCACAGGTGGAGTGGGGAGGCTGGGGAAGGCCCTAGGAGGGCCAGCATAGGCCACATATAAGCCAGGGGAAATTGAGGGAAGGCTGGCACATGAGTTGGGCAGGTAAGGGGTGTGTGAGTGATAGTAAAAGTGGAAATGACTTATCAGAGCAACTTCTGATCTTCCTTGCTGGCTTCCTCATTGACTTTGCTTGTGGGAAGCCAACAGGGAAGATCATAAATGATGATCCCATGACCTAAGTGAATGATCACATGTCCATGGGGATGCTGTGATGGCCAGAATTTTGAGGACAGGTCACACGTCCATTTTTTGGCATTGCCATAATTTTGAATGGTCACTAAACAATTAACATAAACCGAGGACTACTTATATCCCAATGTAGTGCATAGGTTTTGATATAAGCAGACACGTGCCAGCCCTCAAGCCCAGATGTTGCACTTTTCTCTCCGTTTAATGACTTATCCAAGTGTCTGATATGGCTACACATCATCCGAAATGGCTTGACCTTAAACTTGTGGGAGAAGAGAAAGGTTTTATGAGAATCCTGTTAGCAGCCAATTGACCTGTAGACTAGTTCTGGAAAGAAACTGATTTGCAGGATAGAAAACTCCAAGATTGGCAATTTGCTTTAGCAAAGCCGAGGTACTATATACTAGATAGGTCTTTACCATTTAAGGTTAAGGAATACTTCTTTAAAGGATTCAGGGTTGGCTAAGAATGGTACAAACTTACATAGTTCAGATATTTTTTACTATGATCTCTGAAATACTGGCTTTGGTGAGATTATTACAGAGGTGGGCCTCCAGAGGTTGCGCAACTACAGCCCTTGTGATCCTTCTGTATTGATGAGGCTAGCTGGGCTACAAAGAGAAGAGTTCTTCATCCAGACAGCCGCAGAGAACAGATTGGCAAGTTCATCAGAAAGCTTATTTACTAAAGTCCACTTATTAAAACAGGGGTCCCCAACTCCCGGTCCGTGGACCGGTACTGGGCAGCAGCATGCCAGTAACTGGACTGCACAAACAAGCAAAGCCCCATCTGTGGGATGCAGGCAGCACACAAAACCATGCACCCTCTGGTCAGTGGAAAAACCTCTCTCCACGGAACCGGTCCCTGGTGCGCAAAAGGTTGGGGACCTCTGTATTAAAATATATAGAAATACCTGTAACATATAGATGTAGACTTTCCTGCTTATTTTTGTGCTTAACAAATAAGAATGTAAATATAGGAAAAGTTTTAATGTTTTGCCAACTTTACTATATTTATTCATTTATGAAACTGCCAACTATCCAGAACTTTCAGCAATTTAGATGTACATAGAACAGTTCTTCTTACAAACATTAAATACCTGCCAGATGTTAAGTCTTTCCTTGCTTCTAGAACTCCATGCATCCCATAAATCATGCAACAGACAAAGGTGACTGCAAGACAGGTCTCACACAACACACATTTCCAAATGATATGACTCTTTGCCGCCCTCAAAAACCCTATTCTAGTTCTCACTTCAGAGGCAGACAAACCCGTGTCCCACTGATTGCATTCATTGTTTATTTCCATTTGTTTTCACACTAGAGAAAGTGATTGCCATGTCCCACATGTTCAGCTCTTAGCTACTGTTTCACTCAGCCCAGTTAAGAAAAAAAGGGCTCAGTCCCTATCCACATAATTTCCACATGTAGGTTTCATTTGGGAAAGTTGGGCATGGAGTAGAGGGCAAGAAATCTATTGAGGGTTGGGTTATGTGCTTCCCTGCTCCTATCTTTCTTTTAGCACTCATTTTGTAAGCTGAATATAAGACCTGTGTAGGACTTCTTTGTGAAATATGCCACAGAATGCTGTAGATCCATCTAAATTTTGAGTTTCTCCATTTAATGTTCCACTTTACAAATATCTTTGCATATGCTAATTTAGCATTGACTTACTTGTAGAAAAACAACCATTGGTAAATACTAGTGGGTCTATATGTGGCTCTTTCTCTGCTCTAGTAATAATTTGTGGAGTTGCCAATGAGTTTTTGAGAGAAGACATACATCTGAAGTTGTTTCGTTTTTCCTGCTGTTTGAGAGAATGATATTTTGGAGTGGTAAATTGATATAATATTTTTTTCACAGATCAGAAAACAAGCTGGGTATTTCCATATTAACATAAGCAAAACTGGTTTTCTGCACCCTGGTGGTAAAATAGAGAGCATTTTAAATAAGGAAGAAAGCTGAAGATAGCTTTCACTCATTCTCAATAGGGGTGGAAAAGAGCCCACCCTCAAGTTTACATCTGGAGTATGGGGTGATTGATGGCTTGACATTCAGCTACTTTGAATGTGAGGTCAGCAGAGCAGGAAAGGTAGTTTTTCCTAGATTTGGTTTGCCTATGAGCTGAATGTCAGTGATTGAAATAATCCCCCTTTCCAGTTGATAACACTAATATTGCAGCATGCTGTAAAGTGTCTGGCAATTGAAGGAGAGGGAAAATTTCAACTATGGTCCAGATGTCTACAATATTTGTTCATCCTGATTCCAGGACAACTCCTGCCAGTTTACAATAGCAATATTTTTGTAAATAATGGATATATGTAAAGTCATTCTATTCCTGTATTAAAAGATGCAAATAATTTAATTTTATGCAAAACAGACTAACAATCCAAGGCTTCAAAATGAACATTTATTTCTGCAAATTAATTATCTGTGCTGCCGTCTACCCCTTTCTCCTTTTGCAAGTAAGGATTTAGGAGCAAGGCTAAAAGATGGGAAATTCTTTCCATTATTTGTATTTTTTAAAAGAAAGAATACAAGATTAAGCAAACCAACTGGCAATAGATTTGTAAGATTTAGGTATGTTACCAGATTACAATACCCCAAGAAACCGCTGGCACCAAAAATGTATATTTAAAAGTAGTACTTATTTTTAAAACTTAGAAAGCACACTGTAGCAAAGAGAACTATGGATAAATGTTAAGTTTAGGAAAGGATTGCTATAGCTTCAAAGGATATATGTAATCAAAAGAACAATAGGTAATATCCAAAGTGGGAAATAGTTGTGAAATAAATATGGCAGGATTATGAGTACATCCACAATAAAATCAAAACTGTCATGCAGTGTAACTGATTATTTACTAATACTAGAAATTTGCAAGGATTGATTTCCCCCTGAATCCTAGAAACTTTTCATTCTATACAATCTGAAGCAGAGCCTGGCTTCTCTTCCTCCCAGCTATTCTATTCCCAGGAAAGCTCAAAAGATTCTGAGATTATTGTCTGCAAGAGTGG
Organism: Azemiops feae; assembly: GCA_023970755.1. Taxonomy (NCBI): domain Eukaryota; kingdom Metazoa; phylum Chordata; class Lepidosauria; order Squamata; family Viperidae; genus Azemiops; species Azemiops feae. Next base: position 1,283,343 of record JALGBA010004008.1, read on the forward strand.
GAAGGGCATAGCAATTTAGCCAAATATCTCTCCTGGATTTACTTACAAGAAGTAAAGCTCTGAGATTACAGTCATTTGAGTGTACCTTCTGATTGATGGGGATCTCTAGAGGCTTATTGGTTAGAGGTGCCCATTGCATAAAGCATACTGCCTTCGGCATTCTTCAGATTATGTTTCCGCTGTCTAATATTTTAGTATGCTCTACACAATTTGTATCCTACTCCAACAATATTCCTAAAAGGCTTCCAGCTTGCAAAAGAAATGGCCAATGTATGTGATGATTCTGTTTATTCCAGATCCATGTTATGTATTTCTAACCTATCTCCCAGGACTATTTTAAAGGAAGGATAGTTGTAAGGCAGGATGGGCAACCTGTGGCTTGCCAGCTGTTGCTGGAATGCAATTTATACCACTTCCTACTATTAACCATATGGAAACTGAAATGTAGCATCATCGAGAGACTCACACATTGCTCATTTTTGTTATGATACTTCTACGAGCACTCAAAAATCCATGTGAATGTTTGTTACTGATTTACTGTTTTTATTATTACCTAATTGGCTTCTCTTGGTTGATTGCAAAAATTAAGAGGGTCGGATCTGCTTACCATTTTAATGAGATCCCCAGAAATTGACTAATAGGTGGGGAAAAAAACATTCTAGAAGAATACAGTAGCAAATTTCTTCCATATTCTTGTCAAGAAAACTATTTGGAAATATCTATTAAGTCATTATGAGATGAACATTTACTTAGCAAGGTGCTCACATGTTTTTCCTGAACTCTTGGTGGTTTTAAAACTGGAAAAAAATTGGAAAAATTATAGGATAGCAATAGCACTTAAATATATATACTGCTTCATAATGCTTTACAGCACTCTCTGAGCAGTTTATAATGTCAGCATAATGCCCTCAACAATCTGGGTCCTCATTTTACTGACTTCAGAAGGCTGGAAGGCTGAGTCAACCTTGAGTCAGTCAGGACTGAATATCTGGCTGTGGGCAGAGTCAGTCTGCAATACTGCATTCTAACCATTGCATCACCACAGTTCCTATGTCTCTTGTATTATGGGATTAGTGGTGTAAATGGACCAAACCTGGCACCCAAACCTCTTTTCTTTACTTTTATTCAAAGGCTGTTGTATCTAAGTTCATAGTTTTCATTTAATATCAGAAACGGTTACAATTTCAACCTTTAATGACAGATGCTTCAGCCTTTCAAATTTAGCCCATCCATCCAAGATCGTTTAGAATAGTTTCACTGGAATGATGCAATTGGTTTTTAATTTGTTTTGGCTGCATCTGCTGATTGCTTTTAAACTTTTATTTTAAAAAGAATCTTTTTTCTGATGTTTACAGATTTAACTGTAGACAGAGGCTGGAGTTCTTGATATATCAGCTCTGTTTGGCAGAGTTGAAAGTGTTGACTGTCTTGAGAGAGCTGGAAATTTATTTCTGCAAATAGTGAATTAAGTGTGGATATTGCTGTCTTGTAGCAGGAAAATGGCAGTAAAAGGATGTGATTTTTTTTGGTCATTGAAGAATAAACATCTTCAGATGCAGTTTTTAATTAAGATAATTAATTAAGATATCAGACTATACTATTTCCTTTCTCGAAGTACATATCTGAAATGAATTATAAATAAAGCAAAATAAGGGCTGATGCATATAATTCATCCATTTTAGAAACTATATCCATCCACCCCAATCCTTATCCCAGTTGTAGATGCATGAGGCAGGCTTAATTACTCTTTTTCATCCTTCAACTTCCCTTGATTTATCAGAAAAAGTCCCTCCCCCCCCCTAAAATAAGCGTATTAAAAATATCTAGCTAGCCCAGCATTACCTATGCTGATTGATTAACTCTTTAGTATTTCAGATGGGAGTCTTTCCCTGCCTGACCTGGAAAGATCAGATACTGTATTAGAATTAGAACTTTCTGCTTGTAAACCATGACTAAGCTCCAGTCCTTTCCTTCATCATGAACATTCTGCAAAATAGTGGTGACATCTATGGGAGTGTCTTTTGTAGCAGAGATGGAGAATATGGATTTATGTGGACATTATTTGTGGATCACTTCTTCTGTTGATCAGCCACATTTTTTCAGTTGTTTTTGCATTGCTTGAAATTTATACTGTACAAATTCTTTTGGATCTGTGCTTTATTCCTAGAAATGAAACTGCTGTGCTGACTGCCCATTTTAGAAAAAGCCCAATAGTGTGAGAGAGAATAGGTCTATCACTGTTAATAGCTTTGGTGACTGTGCGGGCTAAATGGCACATCTGCCTTTTTTTATTGGGTAAAGAAGGGAATCTAACAGTATATTTCCACCTGTCTAAAGTTCTCAAAAGTTGAAATCCAAGGAAAGGGTTTATTCTAAAACATGGTCCCATCTGAATATGACTGAAGACAGAAAATAAATGGTTAACCCAGCTGAGAAACTGTCATTCTGGAATAAAGAGGAGTATATAAATCAAATACCTAATTAGTCTTCTTAACATTCTTCAATCCTTACAGTGGCATATACAATAGCAATAGCAATAGCACTTAGCCTTATATACCACTTCACAGTGCTTTACAGCCATCTCTAAGCAGTTTACAGAGTCAGCATATTGCTCCCAACAATTTGGGTCCTCATTTTACTGATCTCAGAAGGATGGAATGCTGAATCAACCTTGAGCCGTGAGAACTGAACTGCCGAACTGCTGGCGGTTGGCAGTCAGCAGAATTAGCTTGCAGTACTGCATTCTAACCATGGGTCTCTCAATCTACCATCCTTTAAGGCAGCGGTGTCAAACTGCCAGCCCGTGGGCCGGTTTCATCATACCGAAGCCGCGCCCACCCCATTGCCGGCAATGCAAAAAGAGTCGCGATACGTCGCGACACATCACGTGACATGGCAAGTTTGACACCTGTGCCTTAAGGTCAGAGTAGGGAGACAATGAATGTTGTATTAAAACATGTGCTCATGTGCAAGATTTTACATGATTTCCATCTCCCCCTGGGTGGAAGGAATTTCTCTATTTTTATATATAATATAATAATACCTATGCGGTATTTAACTTATTGTATTTAACTTATCAACACATACTGCCTCCTGGTAGCTTTCTTCAACCATACAGTGCAAACGTGATCTACTTTAAATACATTTTTAACATTCTGCTTCATAACTAAAAAACAAAGACCATCTTCCAAGCAGGTGCTTGACAATGTGTGAGAAAGCACTGAGTTTCGAGCAGCTGCAAGACAATTTGCCTCAATGTGGTAACTGAAAAAGAGCGACTCTGCCCAGGAAAATTTCCATCCTTTCTTACATTTATACACTGTGTAAATACAATTTGCATTGCTACCCTTAAAAAAAATCTAGAATAATTCAAGGTTCAAGGAGACTAGATAACAGTATTGGACTATTCTGCAAACTTGTCAGACTTCAACTCTGCCTCTGTTACCAATTTTGGGATATAAAAATATTGGGTTACTTTGCACAGTTGATATAATTCAGAGTTTGTCGACCATTGTTCCTTTTTTGGCAACATGCTTATAATAATGTTGGATTTCATCACTATATAGTGTCAGGACAATGGATAGTTAGAAACTCAGTGAAATCAATAATTTTAAAAAGTAAGTTCTGTGAGAAATTGTCCTTATCCTTAGTTATTGGGTAACTACACATTGTGGTATCTTCCTTTACACTTAATTCAAGTGAAGAAAATCAGGGAGGTCACTGGAGAGATGTTATACAATGAAAGACCAACGTGCAATCATACTTTTGGTTACCTCATAACTAAGATAAGTTGTTCTTTTCTGATGTTCCTTCAAATTATTTCCCATCAATCAAAGGAAAAGTTAAATGGTAGGGGTTTTATTTGCCATGATGCTAGAACTAACTAATTGATCATGCTTATATTTTTTGTTGTCTTTTCATCATGCTCAAGACAAAGTCAATGAAAACCATTTGATCAATTAGAACAATTAACCAGTGGAACAACCTGCCTCCAGAAGATGTGAATGCTGCAACACTGGAAGTTTTTAAGAGACTGGACAGCCATTTGTCTGAAATGGTATAGGGTTTCCTGCCTGGGCAGGGGGTTGGACTAGATGATTTCCAAGGTCCCTTCCAACTTTATTATTATTATTATCATCTTGAAAACAAGGAGAGGAAGAAACTGTTTACAAATATGTTTACAAAGCCTTAGGATGGCCACACTTGGAATACTGCATCCAGTTTTGGTCACCTACAATATAAAAACGATTTTGAGCATTATTAACAACAACAACAACAACAACAACAACAACAACACTATTGAAAGGGACATTGGAGGTCATCTAGTCCAACCCCCTGCTCAGGCAGGAAACCTATACCATTTCAGACAAATGGCATTCCAGTCTCTTCTTAAAGATTTCCATTGTTGGAGCATTCACAGCTTCTGGAGGCAGGTTGTTCCACTGATTAATTGTTCTAACTGTCAGGAAATTTCTCCTTAGTTCTAGGTTGCTTCTCTCTTTGGTTAGTTTCCATCAGTTGCTTCTTGTCCTGCCTTCAGGTGTTTTGGAGAATAGCTTGACTCCCTCTTCATTGTGGCAACGCCTGAGATATTGGAACACTGCTATCATGTCACCCCTCATCCTTCTCTTCATTAAACTAGACATACCCAATTCCAGCAACCATTCCTTACATGTTTTAGCCTCCAGTCCCCTAATCATCTTTGTTGCTCTTCTCTGTACTCTTTCTAGAGTCTCAACATCTTTTTTATATCATGGTGACCAAAACTGGATGCAGTATTCCAAGTGTGGCCTTACCAAGGCATTGTAAAGTGGTATTAATACTTCACATGATCTATCCCTCTGTTTTGGCAGCTGCAGCACACTGCTGGCTCATATTTAAGTGATTGTCCTCTAGGACTCAGAGATCTCTCTCACAGTTACTACTATTGAGCAAGGTACCACCTATACCAGGGGTAGGCAACCTTGGCTCTTTTATGACTCGTGGACTTCAACTCCCAGAATTCCTGAGCCAGCACGGCTGGCTCAGGAATTCTGGGAGTTGAAGTCCACGAGTCATAAAAGAGCCAAGGTTCCTATCCCTGACCTATACTATACTTGTGCATTTGGTTTTTCTTGCCTAAATGTAGAACCTTACTTTTTTCACCATTGAATTTCATTTTGTTAGATAGCACCCAATGTTCAAGTTTGTCAAGATCCTTCTGTATCTTAAGCCTGTCTTCTGGAGTGTTGGCTATTCCTGCCAGCTTGGTGTTGTCTGCAAATTTGATGAGTTCCCCATCTATCCCCTCATCCAAATCCTTGATGAAGATGTTGAAGAGCACTGGGCCCAGAACAGAGCCCTGGGGCACCCCACTACACACTTCCCTCCATGTAGATGCGGTTCCATTGGGAACCACACGCTGAGTATGGCCAATTAGCCAGCTACGAATCCATCTGGTGGTGATACTGTCTAACCCACATTTTTCTATCTTATCAGGTAGTAGGTTGTGATCTACTTTATCAAATGCCTTACTGAAGTTAAAGTAAATTATATCCACAGCATTCCTCTGGTCCACTAATTTTGTCACTTGGCCAAAGAATGCAATAAGATTTGTCTGGCATGGTCTATTTTTGACAAACCCATGTTGGTTTTTGGTAATGACTTTGTTTGCCTCTAGGTGTTCGCTGATTCGTCGCTTGATTATGTTTTCCAGAATCTTCCCAAGAATCTTTCCCACCCCAGATCTGCAAAGGCAAAAGACATCGCGATATGTCACGATGTCACGTGACACAATTGAGTTTGACACCCCTGTGATATTCTATCTGGAACCTCAATAATAGGATGAGGTTTCTTGCATTCCTATTTCAATGCTCCCTTCCTCCCCATCTATCTCCAATCTGATCCCAAGGATTCAAGCACAGAAAAAAAAAAAAGAACATTATCAAGCAGGCAATCAAATTGGAACCCTTTTAATACAAATTTTCAAATGTAATTTTCTTCATTGAATGACACACACAAAATCATCTATGTAATTAGATTGGGAGGTGGGAAGGTTTACCGCACACCCCCTTCTTTGCATTTGCAACAGTACCTTGTTACCAGCTTGCATATACTGTCAGCAGATGGAGGATTAAAAGGGACAATTACAGCTGCAAATAATTGTGCCTGTGATCCGGCATTTAAGAGTAATCACAAAAGTGCACCTGCAGCACCAGAAGCTGAGTTGTAACCTTGTGGAGGCAGACTTAAATGTTATGTTTTTATGCCTCTCCTTTCCCTGACCCACCCTGCCAGACTCTTTCCATTTACAAATTTTGGCTACTGTCCAAAGTATAGTTAAGTGTAGTTAATACTCTTTAATGAATATCAGAGGATTTTGGTTTGTGAATTTCTAGAAATTCTGACTAAATTTTAAAAAGATGTGTATGTGAAGTAGGGGACAGAGTTTAGCTATTTAATTGTTTCCTCTCAAAAACATGCCAAAAACTATACAAATTTTCAGAGAATTCTTTCTCAGAACATATTAGTAATAATATGCTATATCACATTAACTCCCAAAGTTCTGACAGATAATCAGACTGAATTGAAGAAGCTTCTTGGATGAGAAGTGAAACGTCTTCAGGAAAAACAAAGAAAATCCAGTTGTCTTTTGAAAAAGCACCCTTGGACAACCATGACTTGGATGACTGAGAATCTCCATAGACATTCAGGCGAAAGTCAGTGATAGCATGCCCAGTTTTAGATTATAGATAAGGTGTAAAGCCTTGGCTACAGTCTCGAGTTCTGGTTTGTAGTAAGAAAACATCTCTGCTTTTTGTTCAAACTTAGATAAAGAATTAAACAAGGCTTAGTTTCTCCTTCTAGTTTGAGCAAACCAGAACTACTTCTGCTGCGTGATTTCTGCTAGTCATCTTCATTTGGCTGAATCCATCATGGGTGCATGGATGGTTCCTTAAAGTGTAATGGAGTTGTGAGAAGAATTTGCTTTTCCCAGATACCGGCCCCTGTTATGCCATTATTTTTTGTTGGTTGGTTGGTTTTGGTAAAGTCATCTTAGACCACAGAGATACATGCCACATCAACATGCATAGGGAAAGAATCATTAATGTTTGAATACAACTGTAACACAGCACCAGGATGAGCACCATGGTATTTGTGAACATCACTGTACATAGCATCACAGAATTGGAAGAGACTATTTAGGATGAGTCCACCCCCTTACTCAGTACAAGAAACCAAATTTAAGCAACCCAAATAAATGGCTGTCTAGCCTCCACTTGAATACATTCAGTATAGAGGATTTTACACAATGATCTGAGTAATTGGTTCCACAATCACATTGCTGTTATGCTAAAATGTTTTCTGTAACTTTCTATTGCAAGATGCCTTCGTGAAAGTAATTCCATTATTCCATATCCTGTACTGTACAATGATAAAAATAGATCTTGTCTTCTAATACAACATATCCTTCAGGTACTTGAAAATTACTATCGTATTCCTTTCAGATGCCTTCTCTCATAGTTAAAAATATTCAGATTTCTCAGTTGTCTTCTTATAAGATTTAGCTTCCCATCTCCTGTATCTGTTTCAAGTTTTCTGACTCATTCTTAAAGTGGGTTGCCCAGACTGGAAAAATTCTTGAGGTAGAGTCAGAATAATTCAGAGTATAGTAGAGCTTTTATTTCCCATGATTTGGAAGTCATATTTCTACTTATGCAGCCCAAGTATGAATTTGCATTTTTAAAGCAATAATAATAATTAGGTTACTCAGCTTGGACCCTAACTATAATATGCTGATACATCACAACATCCTAGGTTCTTTGGGGGAATTTGATTCACATGAAGGCCAACACCAGCTAATGAATCCGGCTGTACAATGAACCATAATAATAAGCGTCATTTTTAACAGGAATTGGGTGTGTCTAGTCTAATGAAAAGAAGGACTAGGGGAGACATGATAGCAGTGTTCCAATATTTGAGGGGCTGCCACAAAGACAATGGGGGTCAAACTATTTTCCAAAGCACCAAAAGGCAAGATGAGAAATGATAGATGGAAACTAACCAAGGAGAGAAGCAACCTATAACTAAAGAGACATTTCCTAACAGTGAGAGCAATCAACCAATGGAATAACTTTACTTCAGAAGTTGTGGTTGTTGTGTGCTCCATCACTGAAGGCTTTCAAAATGAGACTGGACAGCCATTCGTCTGAAATGATATAGGGTCTCCTGCTCGAGCAGGGGGTTGGGCTAGAAGACCTCTGAGGTCCCTTCCAACTCTATTTATCATTAAAGTAATTAATACCTAGGCAGTCCCCATTATTTATTATACGGAAGGACTAGTTGAGTGGACCCAGATGAAGCTTGATAACTGTGATTGGAAGAAAATTAATGACAATGTGCCATACATAGCATGCAAAACTGATATTGATTGGCAGTGTTTGTCAAGAGATGAAGGGGTTAGAGGGTTCCTACAGGTAAAACAAACTGGAGGAAGAAAAGCATGGCCTGGATGACTAAATTTAGAAAAGCCATGAACTTTTGCTGAACAAAGTCAACCAGGAAAGGTCTTGAAAACTACAAAGGTGAAGACTAAATATAGGAAGGAAACAGTTGAAAACAATTTTGTTAATGGGAAGAACAAGCCAATGAATGGGCAATACTGGAAAGCTATAGAAGGAAAAGCTGATGCAAAAACCACATAGAGTTGGTTAAGATCAGGAGTGTTAAGGAAAGAAGGCTTATTTTATCAGCTCAAGAACAAGGGTTGCCAACTAACTGCATGAAATTAACATATTCAACATATAACAAACAACAGCAAATTGTTGCCTTTGTAGTAAAAAGAATGAAACAATTGACCATTTGATCAATGGCTTCAGCAAAATTTCACAAACTGACTACACAGCATCATTACCAAGTTGCCAGAATTATTTATTGGAAACTGCTAGAAATTTTGATTTAAATGTAGGAAAAACTACTGGGACTATCAAGTTTTGGAAAATGAGCGGGTTAAGAACTTAAGAATTTAAGGGACTTTAAGATCCAAATTGACAGGCATCTTGAACATGATATGGCTAATATAAAGAAAGAAAGTCAGGTTCATTGATATTACTATTCCATGTAATGCTACGATCAAGGAAAAACAATGATTAACTAAGTAATTACTAAATGGTTTCTCTTCACTTCTTTTTGAGCATACATTACCATGTTTTGTTAAGCCCATCTCATTCTAAACATTAACATCTTCGTAACTTCTCTACTAATCTGTGTTTGGTGATCTGTCCATTTTTTAAATGTGCACTTTTTCATTTTCAGATTTTGACTTAACTTTTTGAGTAGCCTAATTGTTTTCTTTGGCTGCATATATTGCAGAGTCCCATGCTCGCATAATAATAATAATAATAATAATAATAATAATAATAATAATAATAATAATAATAATAATAATAATAATAATAATAATAATAATAATAATAATAATAATAATAATAATAATAATAATAATAATAATAATAAAAATAAAGTTGGAAGGGACTTTGGAGGTCATCTAGTCCAACCCCCTGCTCAGGCAGGAAACCCTATACCATTTCAGACAAATGGTTGTCCAGTCTCTTCTTAAAAACTTCCAGTGTTGGAGCATTCACCACTTCTGGAGGCAGGTTGTTCCACTGGTTAATTGTTCTAACTGTCAGGAAGTTTCTCCTTAGTTCTAGGTTGCTTCTCTCCTTGATTAGTTTCCATCCGTTGCTTCTTGTCCTGCCTTCAGACGCCTTGGAAATAGCTTGACTCCCTCTTCTTTGTGGCAGCCCCTGAGATATTGGAACACTGCTATCATGTCCCCCCTCGTCCTTCTCTTCATTAAACTAGACATACCCAATTCCAGTAGCCGTTCCTTATATGCTTTAGCCTCCAGTCCCCTAATCATCTTTGTTGCTCTTCTCTGTACTCTTTCTAGAGTCTCAACGTCTTTTTTACATCGTGGTGACCAAAACTGGATGCAGTATTCCAAGTGTGGCCTTACCAAGGCATTGTAAAGTGGTATTAATACTTCACGTGATCTTGATTCTATCCCTCTGTTAATGCAACCTAGCACTGTGTTGGCCTTTTTGGCAGCTGCAGCACACTGCTGGCTCATATTTAAGTGATTGTCCACTAGGACTCCAAGATCCCTCTTACAGTTACTGCTATTGAGCAAGGTACCCCCTATACTATACCTGTGCATTTGGCTTTTCTTGCCTGAATGTAGAACCTTACTTTTTTCACCATTGAATTTCATTTTGTTAAATAGTGCCCAGTGTTCAAATCTGTCCAGATCCTCCTGTATCTTAAGCCTGTCTTTTGGAGTGTTGGCTATTCCTGCCACCTTGGTGTTGTCTGCAAATTTGATGATTTCCCCATCTATCCCCTCGTCCAAATCGTTGATGAAGATGTTGAAGAGCACTGGGCCCAGAACAGAGCCCTGGGGCATCCCATTACACATTTCCCTCCATGTAGATGTAGTTCCATTGAGGACCACCCGCTGAGTACGGCCGGTCAGCCATCTACGAATCCATCTGGTGGTGATGCTCTCTAACCCACATTTTTCTATCTTATCAAGTAGTAGGTTGTGGTCTACTTTATCAAATGCCTTACTGAAGTCCAAGTAAATTATATCCACAGCATTCCTGTGGTCCACTAATTTTGTCACCTGGTCAAAGAATGCAATAAGATTTATCTGGCATGATCTGTTTTTGACAAACCCATGTTGGCTTTTAGTAATGACTTTGTTTGCCTCTAGGTGTTCGCTGATTCGTTGTTTGATTATCTTTTCCAGAATCTTCCCAGGTATTGAGGTCAGGCTGATAGGTCTGTAATTTCCTGGGTCCATTTTTTTCCCTTTGATCTTTATTTGCTTCCTTTATAGCCAGCTTCAAACAAGCAGAATCTTGCTTGTTGAGAGGCTGGTAGTAAAATTGCAAAATAATGGTCACATGAGCAATCATTTAATGATAGCAACAGGAATGAGGTAATACGTCCATCATGGTCATGTGATGTCTTACTTAATGATCCTGTTGCCAGTTGCCAGTTCCAATTGTGGTTGTTAAGTAAAAACTACTGTATTAATTTTATTCATTCCTCTATTTATTTAATCCAAAGACTCTCTTCAGTGATCCATATTGTATCCTTTACTTGGATTTCTGAGCAGGTGTGGTTAGTTTTAATACACAGTGCAATGTTTCTTCCCTTTCTAGAGCTTCTGTTCTATTGTTTGTAAGTTTTACTGATATCTACCAGGTTTTAATTTCTGTTTGCATTCTTTTAATTAAAATAAAATAAAATAAACAGGAAGCATCAAAACACCAGTCTTTATCACCATCTCTATTTACAGCAGGGGTCTTCAAACTTGACCCTTTTATGACTTGTGGACTTCAACTCCCAGAACTCCTCAGCCAGGCACGCTGGCTGAGGAATTCTGGGAGTTGAAGTCCACAAGTCATAAAAGGGCCAAGCTTGAAGACCCCTGATTTACAGCAATGCTTTTGTACCTCACAGAGTACCCACAAGTTTTCAAAAGCTGTTTCTAAATTTTAAGATTTAAACTAACAAAACAGGGATATGTTAAAGATATTTCTAGAGAAAAATAATATTAATACTGGGCAGTGACTGTGATAAGGGTAATTGAATTAAGTAACATTATTAAGCATATTTAATTTTAATTAAATGTAAAAATAGATGACACAAGGACAAATTTGATTTTCGTTCTGCCTCTAGCCACTACTTTTGAAGAATAGCTCTCAACAAGCACTTAAATGCAAAGAAGCAGCCCCTGTTCTAAAAAATGATGTCCCCCTCATTTCTAAAGCCACTGCCAAATGCCAAGAATGCCAACAGCCACACCCACACAGTGCCAAAAATTAGCAACTCAGCCAAACCTGGATCATTTCCATCAGCACTCCAAGACACAGACATCCGAGAATATTCAATTCTGATTCAATGCTGCTAACACAATGAATGTAAACATTAAAAGGCTGAACAATCCCACAGTGGTGAAGAGTCCAATCTTTTAATTTACTATGTTATTATGGGATGCATTATTTATATGCATACAAATTGTGTTTGGGAGCAATTTTATTTAACAATGTATACCATGAGGCTGATCTGATCATTTTATAGACAAAGAGCCACAAATAAGCTAGTGGAATCTACCCCAGTCCTATTGATTGATGTGGAGTAATGCCCATTTATACCCTGTAAACTCTGTGCCCATCTTTAATAGAAGCTTGTTTGTATTTCTAATAAGCCAAGATTTTTTGATTGTGTAATCAGCTCTGCATTCTTCCATTTTTCTACTTATGAGTATAATTGTAGCTCTTGGATTATAATTGTTATTGAATTATTAAATAATGAGGCTTTGGAAGGTTATTTTGAGGTTATGTCTTGTATGGCATTTTGATCTGAACAGAAGGAGAGAGTAAAGTCATGCTGAAGTGGAGTGTGTTAATCTGCTATGATGAGACAGTGCCCAAACTGCACACTCAAACAATTATAAGTGTACCCTATGAGTGTTCTTTATAAAGAAGCTGCCTTTAGAAAATATATTCATGTGATGCTAAAAACTCATTCAGTCTTGCTCCAATAATCTATAGACTGAGTCAAGCTTTCAGAAGAACATCACCTCTATTCTAGGAAAATTTAAAAGTACCATATTGCAACCCATTAACAATTTTGTTGGTGGGGAATAAGAGCCACTATATTTTTATCTGCTTTTTCGGTCCTACAAACAACAAAAATAATTTCATGGACTATCTAACACCAAAACATTAAATCTATGTGCATTATTACTGGGTATGCAATGTGGAGACATGAGTATTTTAGATGCTGCCAAGAGATAAAGTGTATTCCCATAGCTGGAATAATTCAGGATAAAGACTACTGAGTTAAATATATGGCAGGTTGATGAAGAAGATACAGTGTTGAATGATTTGTGTTTAAGCAAAGCTGCAAAGTACAAAAAAGGCTAAGAACCAGGAAATCATTCACAAAAGCTACTATTTAAAGATAAGAGAATATATAAATTGAATCTAATGAGATATTAGAGAGAATACCAAAAGGTTCTATGTAAATATGTTTTTCTCTCTGAGTTAAGTTGGGGAAGTTATGATTTCTGAAAGTGTTTAAAACAAACAAAAACGTGAACCATTTTGTCCCATTACGTCTCAAAATACTTGTGACAACATGCAATGACTAGGAACAGATGTGGAAATAGGTTTGCCATCAAGTTCTCTGCTAGCCACATTTATCAATTCCTGCCACATGTCTCCTTGGCTTTTGCATCCGCAATGAAAATATTTTCTAGTAGTTTTCAGGAGCTGGGTTTGCCTCTGGATATCTCTAGGATTTTATTCTTGACTTAGAAGGAAAAACAGCCAATGTGTTGTGGTGGTTAAGCTGTAGGATAGAACTGGGGAGATCCCTGATCATGTCCATTTTCAACACCATGATTATTTAGCAATAACACTTAGACTTATATATCACTTTACAGTCCTTTACAGCCCTCTCTAAGTGGTTTACAGAGTCAGCATATTGTCCCCAACAATCTGGGTCCTCATTTTACCGACCTCGGAAGGATGAAAGGCTAAATCAATCTTGAACTGGTGTTCTTTTTCCCTTCCTCCCCCCTCACTTCTTTTTCCCTTTTCCTTCCCCACTGGATCCTACTATTTGTTTTTTGTATTTTGTATTTTATTTTATAATCCAATAAAATGTTATGATGCATAGGATCAAACTGCTGGCAGTCGGCAGAATTAGCCTGCAATACTGCATTCTAATCATGGCTCCTATCTACTTACTGGGCAATTTTGGGCTAATCACTCATTCTCTCAATCCAGCCTACTTCCCAGGGCTGTTATGAGGATACTATAAAGAGTTTCCTATGTATTTACCATGAGCTCTTGAAGGGAAAAGCAAAATATCAATCAAATCTGATAAATCAAACATCACTTTTCAGAAAAGATAAAATTGTTGGAGAAATTGCCCTGGTGGTCAGGTAAATTAATGTTTTGCTAACAGTAAATTGAAGTGATCCAAATTCTATATCTAAACAGCCCTCCAAAACCTGCCTTGTCCTCAAGTTGTTATTGTTGTTGTTAGTAGATGTTCTTTCTAATACACAGAAAAACCAACAATTAGACACATGCAACATTGGCCAGGATAAGTGTAGGAAAATTAAGATGATTAGCATATATTTCTGAAAAAATGGTTTCCATTCCCTTCTGTTCAGTTGTTTTAGAACCTTTGTAGGCCATGTAGTGCTGTCTGCTCACTTTTGAACGCCTAAAATTTACCTAATCGAGTGAGATACTGCATAAATAGTGGAAGACATAGAACAATATGCTGTACCAATGCAGAGTGCATGATTGTAATAGAAATGTTTAGTTAGAATAAGAAACACTTCCCCCCACACATGCATCAAAACTGAGAAAATGCAGGAAGGGTTGCATTATTTGTAAATGCCCTTCTACTTATTTAATACTGTCTGTCCAATAATGGCTAAGAATATATGCAGAGACTATTATAAATGCATCCATCATGTTATTTGCTTTTGGAATAGGGAAAACAGTGCAGCAGAAAGCCAATGAAATGAGGATATGAGATTAAAAAAAGGAAATATCACTACATCTAGTTTATAGGTAGCAAAACCATTCACAGTACCTCTGCATACCTTCTATCTTTGCAACTCATCTTTTCTTTCAAAATAGTCATATACTTCTTTATGCATTGAATTTTATTCTTTAAACTTCTCACAGTTTTTTCAAGTTGTCATTAACTTCAGCCTGCCATAACTTTTTTTCTTTCTTTCTCTTCCTATGAATCCATTTGCTTTTCCTTCATGTTTTAGTGATTTGAATCTCATTCATTCTCACTACTGTATATGTCTACCTCAATGTAGTTTTTTCATAATCGTTTCTTACTTTTGTATTCAATCAACATTTATTCAGTACAGATTTATTTTTGACCCTACCTCAGCTTGTTTGATGACACACACTAATTAAGCATTTTTTTGCACTGTTTTCAACATACTTTTAAATATTGCCTGCTATTCCCTACCTCATCCCCACATAACAAAATAGATAGAAACACATTTCCATACACTGCAATTTTTGCTTCTTTCAGTAAACATTAATTCATTGTAACAGAACACATCTTCCCATTGTTATCAACATTCCCCTGTATTAATTTTCACCATCCATTTCCCAATTTTCAATATACGTTCTACCAATGTATGCAGATTCAGCTAATTGTTCTAATTTTTGCCATTTATTGATAACTTGCAATTATTCATGTAGTTTTCCCAGTCAAATACAAGTATTTTGGTCTGATAGATTGATTTTCAGATTTACAGCCATCACTGCATGATACAGACAGTCTAATACACATTACAGTACAGACAACAACCACAGTCTCATCTGCATAAAAAAGTGTACTCATATTCACACCACTAATCAGCAAATCTCTAATATCATCACCACAGTTGCTTATACATTTTTCCAAAAATACATCAAGCAACTAAGTGGGCATCATATGTACTTGATCTACTCCCTGCTCAATGCTGAATCATTTGCTAAATATAACACTTATATTTGTTTAGACAGAGGTTTGTCCCCTGAGCTTGATGCTTGGCTATTGGACATTTCGTTACCAAACTAGGTAACATCTTCAGCAGGGTTTGGGATGAAGTGTCCTGTTCATTTATATAGGTCCCAGGTGGTTGGTTGATCTTGTGACTGGTTGAATCACAAGACTGATTGAGTCAGAAGACTGATTCTGTCTTGTGATTTCTGTCTGGTTGCTGTGAGGCGCAAAATTCAACTGGTGAGGGGGTGGTCCCTTCTATAATAATAATAATAAGCAGCAAGCTCAGGGGACAAACCTCTGCCTAAATCTACAACCCGAGCTATGAATATTCTCTACAATCTTTAACTTATATTTATGCATGCTTTACTTCCACTGTATACAGCGCATACAGCAACCAATTTTCAATGTTTTCATAATTTAATACAATTTAATGTACGCTTCCTGTAATCAACAAACCTACAGTAAACTTTATCATGTTCATACACGAGAAGAGCCTGGCATAAAGTTATACTGCACATCCCAAATAAAAGGTTTGTTGCCCACAGTTGCAATTTTTTCTCTCTAACATTTATAACATTCTGTTCAATTTCTCTCTTTGACATATCACTACCATTCCCACATGGTTATATAAGGTTCTCCTTCCCACAGACCCTTTTATTTCATCACTTTTCTTTTTAATTCATTTCACTCTTCTGGAGACTTCTTGCTTAGCCCTCTTTACCCACCTCTAAAACTTTATTTTATTTCCATCATACTCTGATGTTCAACTCTTGACATTACCAAAAAAAAAAAATAGTATTCCCACACTCAGAATTTCTCATTACCCTTCTGTAATTTTCAGTCTTTCATTATAAACAATCAAATCACGTGTGTTTTTAGAAATATAAATAAATTTATGCTTAAATCACATACTTAAAATAAACAGATCTTTTTCTAAGTGGATACTTACCAGACCCAACACTCATTCTCATTGATTTTGAGGTGTCCGACTAGTCTGGTAACCTTTTTGTATTCATTTATCAAGTTCATAACCATTCATTTATACCACCTATTTGCATTTTTTATCTCCTTGGATCATAGTCATTCAGAATATTGAATAATTTTGATGAAATCAACTGGTTTTTTTCATTATCATAATTTACTGAAGTTTAACATGGAACTATTACCCACCTATGTATTCTTACTTTGCTTTGTACCCCTAACAGTCCACACATACTATGTAACAATATCCTAGGAATATTGACTTCAGAAGAAGCGTTACTTTGCAGACAAATAGCTAATTGCTGAAGAGCAGAGCAGTAAGAGTCAGGAAGTGATTTGCTGCTTTTACTGCATTCCAACTTTTTTATGGCTATTATGCCAGAAGTGAAGAAAGGAGGAATCTGAAGAATTGTTTAATCTGCTTTCGCTGAAGATTGCCTAGCTTTAAAAATCAAACTCCCTGAGAAAGTATATCTTGTGATGTTACGAATGGATGGATGGATAAATAATAAAATAAAATAAAATAAAAAAATAAAATAAAATAAAATAAAATAAAATAAAATAAAATAAAATAAAATAAAATAAAATAAAATAAAATAAAATAAAATAAAATAAAATAAAATAAAATAAAATAAAATAAAATAAAATAAAATAAAATAAAATAATAAAATAAAATAATAAAATAAAATAAAATAAAATAAAATAAAATAAAATAAATAAAGCTGGTTTACAAGATGGCCCTTTGGGTGCTGTGGTTTGTCTGTTTAATCTTGAGAACCCCTGCAAAATCCTCCAACAATAACGACAACTTTATTATTATTATTTTGAAAATACTAAACATACAACTATTATTATGATTTTAATTATCCTGGAAGTCATTCAAAATTAATAGATTTGATGGGTAAACTGTAACAAAAGTGCATGCTTTTCAGAATATATAAGCCAATGTAAAGCACAATGCTACTTGAAATTTGATTGAATTAGAGGACTGGGAAAAGTGTTATAACTATTTGAAAAGTATTATTCACATTTGTTTTATGAGCACAAAGATTCAATAGGTTGGTTGCTACATGTATCCTCTAGAACTGATCATAAAGAAGAATAAAAATTGCAGGTAGTTTAAAATATTCAAGTTGTTGACAAGGACTGGTTAGTAGGAACTTATGTTGTGACAGTATTCAGCAAAGTTCACTGGTTTCTGGACAATTTTTGGTCAAACTCAGTAGAAAAATGTCAGGTTTGAGGATATATGTAGGTGTGGAATTCCTGCCGAACGCCAAAGGTCTTCAGTTTCTTAAGTAATGCCATAACTCCTCTTCTCAGCTTTTTCCATGTGCAAAAAAATCCTCTTGCATTTAAGGGAAAAGGTATACCTTTCTCAAGGAGCCTGCTGAGTTAGGAATTACAAGAAATAAAATATAATATATCTGAAAAACACAAGATTGACAAAACTACTTCAAAAGATCAGACCCAGCCTCTTACTCTACTTCTGCCAGCCAGAATATGAGAGATAAAGAAATAGTTGTATTCATTTATATTGATTTGATTGTCTTATTTGTTTACCAGAAGAGGAAAATCCATGACATCCATAGTTCATAAAGAGGAGCTTAAGAATAGCAGGAATATTCTCTCTAATATACATTTGAACAAATGGTTGAACTACCACCAGCCACTTCCTCTACATGGAGGACATCAAGCTGTATGCTAAGCGTGAATAAACTCTAGACAGGACCCAAGATGCAGAGTATGCAGATAGACAATTCAACACACATGGTGGCATAGTGTAAGATGCAGACAGCAGTTGCATATACTAAATGGCACAACCAAGGAGCTGGCATTATATACAGGAACATCTGCTCAATATATGGGCTGGACTCTCCCAAGTCCAGATGAGAGATTCCACAGAGGGATGTGGAGAATAACCCAGCTAAGATCCAGTATGAATTCCAGATCCAGACAGGCAGGTAGATACTAGCCAATTAACCAGACATTGTGATAGTAGACATGGACCAGAAGACAGCAGGGGTGATAGATGTAGCAGTGCCACATGACTGCAACATCAAGGAGTATGAGAAGCTGGAGAAGCACCATGACCTGAAGAGAGGATGTGGAAAGTAAAGGCCAAGTTGTCCCAGTGATGGCAGGAGCACTTGGGGATGTGCCTCCTAAGTCAGGAGAGTAACTCCAACATATGCCAGGAACAGCATCAGGGCTCTCTGCCCAGAGAGAATGCAGGCTAGGAATAGTAAAGGTATTGCACAGAACTCTCAAATTCCCAGGCCTCTGGTGGAGGACCCAAGAGTGAGGAAGTCACATACCACCCATAGGATTGAGAAAGTGTGTGTGTGTGTGTGTGTGTGTGTGTATGAATAATACAAGCTGCTTTGATGTTGAACATAAGGTTACTTGCCCATTACAGTGGCTTATGCGTGGTACAATATGAACCCATGGAATTTGTGTTTGCAGAGGCAGATGAACAATTATTATAATGTGGGTTCTAATAACCCTAGCCTCCCCACACACATATGTTAAGAAGTATAGTAATTTTCTTATAATTGTACAGGGGAAACTGTATTATAACTAACATTGTGCTGCTCAAATTGCTTCTAAATAAACATCCATTAGCTCTGTTAAAATCACTACAGTCCTTTGGCCTATTCATCCGAGATGCCTTCAGTAACAGTGCTTAGAAAGAATGGTCTAGATAGATTCCTTTTCAGACCTTCTTGTAAACAAATACTAGGGTGAGGATGATGAATTACAATGATGATGTATTTGGATGATGAATTACGATGATGATGTATTTGATGTACAACTTACCATTCTTTTCAGGCAAACATTTAAGATGGCTTAAGATCTCTTTTTCCTATAAACCTCAGTTTAGGGATATCCACAAGGAATAGAAAAAGAAGTAAAATGGCAGTCATGATACATATAAAACACAAAAAGAGCTTTAAGAGCACCATTACACCATCAGGGCTACCATCTTGACTTTTTTCTTTTTACCACAACTTGGTACACTGAGCCTCAGTTGGGGATTTCCAAGTAAATCAAACTGAATTTAGTGATTAAAGTACTACATAAGTTAGGAGAAGATGGATAAAGGAGGAAAGTCAATTTTGTATTTATAAAAAAATAAAGGAGGATTAAGAAAAAAGGTTTTTTTGTTTGAACAGAATAAGTTTCTGGTTTGCTCATGCCCATTTCTCATTACCCTATCAACATTGTAGTTCACTATAGTGCCAAAAAAAATCATCCTCAGCCCTTGACCTCAAAAAGAATATGGATCAACCTGCCTCCAGAAGCTGTGAATGCTCCAACACTGGAAGTTTTTAAGAAGAGATTGGACAGCCATTTGTCTGAAATGGTATAGGGTTTCCTGCCTGAGCGGGGCGTTGGACTAGATGACCTCCAAGGTCCCTTCCAACTTTACTACTACTACTACTACTACTACTACTACTACTACTACTACTACTACTACTACTACTACTACTATTATTATTATTATTATTATTATTATTATTATTATTATTATTATTATTATTATTATTATTATTATTATTATTATTATTATTATTATTATTATTATTTGCTCAATATGGACAGCTTGGGCTAAACTAATTTTAAACATATCATTCCCCTAAAAATCTTGGCTGAGTTTGCATGTTATTGAAGTATGTTTACGTAGGATCAGATCATCAGTTCTGATTCTTTTAGGCTGTTCAAGGTCTCTGAGAGAGATCTGATTTAATTCTTTTGATTGGATATTATGCTAGGGACTTTTTTTTTTTTTATGTTGGTAGCTGCAATGATCCCCTCACTCTTATTAATTAAGGTACAAACTTTTTTTGTAGGACAGCTTCCCCCTTCCCCTCCCTCTGCAAGATTAGTGGAGTTTCTTCAAGGGACACTACAAATTCAGTTCTAATCTGGAATCACAACAATGAGCTAACAACAATGAGTAACATGATCCATATGGTTATAACTGGAATCAGGTAAAACCACTAGCTCCACTGGTCCAATGCTCTTTGGAAGAGCGTGGAGGCTGAATTACTAAATGTGATCTACTTTCACTGCAAAAGGACTGTTTTCAGAGACCTGTGCTAGGCACCATCAGCACTTCCTTCATTCTGCTGGCGGAAAGAGTGAGCAGACGCTGGAGGCTTTTGTTGATTGATAGGAGGGGAGAGCAAATGCTTCAGCTAGGCTGTACCAGTGCAGAAGAGCTTTTGCCTGTCACCAGATATTTCAACAATAAATCACTTGGATTTACTTTTTCATGACATTGTAAAGCTGGGTCTGTCAACAGCATGGCTGTGGCACTGATGAAACATCATCCACAAACAAAGACACAACAGGAGCGACATGTCAGGTGCTAATTCTCTGAGACTCATTCAAGTTGCACACAGTTTTCATAAAAGGTAACATTTAGCAGGATCTGCCAGAAACCTGACCTTAATTGAATACATACAGCAGTTCTGCTACTTCAGGTGAGAGGAGAAATATCTATTGCTAGGGTTATGGTTTATCTGTCCCTCAGTATGTGGTATTTGGATCTAATTTTGTGTGATGTGCCTCTCAGCTTCTGAGAGTTGATCTGTATTATAAAGAGTCAAATAAATGCAATATTCAGATATCCCAATAGTTTCTTTTCCCTCGAGTCTCTGCTGTTGAACCAAATGAAACAAACCCTGTATTAATATATTGGCATATTTAATCTTCAAAGAACTTTACAAATATTAATATTATTAATTTCTTTTCAACAAGTCCTAGAAGGTAAGTGCAAAATTAAAACAGAGAGCCAGACTGAAACTCTTGGAATGAGTCTGAATTACATTATTATTACTTATAACATGAACTAATAACTAATGAAATACCAGTTCTGTCATTAACAGAAATAAGAGAATAACAGAGTTGGAAGGGATCTCCTAGTCTTCTAGTCTTCTAGTCCAATCCCATGCTCAATCAGGAAACCCTATACCATTTCAGACAAGTGGTTGTCCAATCTGTTCTTAAAAACCTCCAGTGTTGGAGCATTCACAGCTTCTGGAGGCAGGTTGTTCCATTGATTATTGTTCTGTCAGGAAATTTCTCCTTATATTTAGGTTGCTTCTCTCCTTGATTAGTTTCCATCCATTGCTTCTTGTCCTGCTCTCAGGTCCTTTAGGGAATAGGTTGACCCTCTCTTTTTTGTGGCAGCCCCTTAGATATTGGAACACTGCTATCATATCACTCCTAATCCGTCTCTTCATTAAACTAGACATACAGTACCCAATATCTGCAACCGTTCTTTGTATGTTTTATCTTCCAGTTCCCTAATAATCTTTGTCGCTCTTCTCTGAACTCTTTCTAGAGTCTCAACATCTTTTTTATATTGTGGTGACCAAAACTGGATGCGATATTTCAAGTGTGGTCTTATCAAGGCATTATAAAGTGGTATTAGCACTTCACATGATCTTGATTCCTTGATGACCAGGCTGAGCCCAAAGGAGGGATCAAGTATGTCATCAGTTTGGAGTCCCTTCACACCCACAAGAGATCTAAGTCCAGCCCTCATTGAATTCTGTTGACTCTTATCTACTACTAATTTGCCTTGACCATTAGTAGTTCAGATTCTTATAGAGAGCTAGCATGGAATAAATTTGTATTCATTGAACAGCTTTGGTTCCTCATTTCTTATGCCTGACAAGCACAAGAAGTAATCAATGAAAACTTATCAAAGAGAGATCCAATCAAGAATTAAGGAGAAGTTTCCTTCAGTGAGAACAATTAATTAATGGAATGGCTTGCCTCCAGAAGTTGTGGGTGCTCCATCACTGGAGGTTTTAAAAAAGATATTGGATAATTTGTCTAGAATGGTCTAGGGTCTCCTGCTTGAGCAGGTGGTTGGATTAGAAGACCTCCAAGGTCCCTTCCAACTCTGTTATTCTGTAATTCTATAAAAATACAGTATCCATATGATAGGAGAATTGGCTCCCAAAGTTGCATTATATAGTACTGTCCCAGTACTAGAGCATACTGATTAACCTTGTCTTCAAAAACAATGAAAATGACTTATAGTAGACCTCTAACATTTTGATGGATGAGATACTAAAGTATCACTCGCATGTTTTGTGTGAATGCAATGGAGACAGTAAAACAAGTTATCTTTGTTGCATCCATTGCCATAGAGTAGGATTCCAAAGGGACCTTTAAAAAGGCCCACTCTGTTTTTCCCTGAATTCCTTATCAAATGCAAGTTTCATTCCAGTTTCTTCGCTTCACACCATTGTCTTTAAAAACCTTTATTTTAAAATATGCCCACATCAATTATCTTTAATCAAACTTACTTCCAGCTAAACATGTTTCTATATGGTCTAAGTACCTTAGAGATGCCCTCTTTTTGCATTTTGTAAAATAAAATCATTTCAGGATATTTGGCCATCCATAACTGTAATCTCTTCCTCCCCAATGTGCCAACATGTTCCTGTGTAGCGCACTTGGTACAGAATATGTACTGAAGCCAAGGCAACTATTTGTTTCCTGGATGGCTTTGGATAAAATAATATTCCGTCAGGAGGTAAAGCTGCAGAAAGAAGGTCCATAATGAGTTTTCCCCCTCACAAAGATGGAACAAGAATTTGATTAGATTTAGGCTTGGTTCTTGCAGCTTTAGATTCTCCTAGAGATACAATGGAATTGGAAGAATCAACATTTCAAAGTACTAAGCAACCTGGTTATGTGTTCTCTAACTCAGCTGCTTAAAACTAGGCAAATAATCAATCAATCAATCAATCAATCAAGGAGACTTGTTGGCTGAAACAGACCCATATATATGAGATTCTTAGACTTGATTCCAAGGAGTTTTGTTGTGAATTGAGTTAAATTATTTAGTTTCATTCTTTTTTAATGACTTCCTAAAGATTAGTATATAGGATTTTTCCCCTTCAATATCAATAGCTATAGATTGCAATATTTGATACATAGTAAGAGCAGTGTTTTATAGAACTTGACGGATACCTGTGCACATAGTTTGCAATTGTTTTTTTAGGGAGTAGGTAAGGCATAGTTTGCTATTTATAGCTATGGAATTTTTCAGTCATCCAGGTTATGGTTGTCCCTGGACTTTGTTTTTCCTAAACAAAGGAAAAATAAAATCCAGTTGCCTTTTGAAAAAAACCAGGAGGTCTTTTCTACAGCCAGGTTTGTAAGACCATGTGAGAAGAGAAAATTTTGGTGGGAATGATTCCTTGATTACTGCTTTAAGATACTATTTCTTTTTGTCAGAAAACATTAAACATAAATCTAATAGATATATTTAAGTTGATATCAAATGAACTTTCTTGATCTGTCTTAACTATATGCCCAAACTGGAATTGTTGTCAAAATTTGTGCACTTAAGCTAGAAAAAAAGATAATATCTGTTAAAGTAAAGGAAGCTAAAAAAAAAAAATACTCCATCAAAACCATAATGTTGAGTTCATGAAAATATAACCCAGCATTTAGGGTCCCTTCCAAGTATTTTTCCCTTAGCAATCCAATAATGGAAGGGCCCAGGTTAACACAGCTTTGCAGATTTTGTGGGAATAAATATACAAAGAGCCAAAGAAATGCTTTTTGGCAGAAAACCACCAGCGTACCCTATGACGGGGGTTGAGACATAGCCAGCTCTGAACAAACAAAAATGGATTTCTTTCAATGGATATCCATGGGCATAAAGAATAAATAAGCTCTGCCCTCATTTTCTGAAATACAGCTGTCCTTTTCAACTAGTTAATTGTCCTGATCCCTCTCTGCAGAAGGAAGGATTCGGCCATGTATCAGGAAATATCTTCCCAAAGCACTGCACATTTGTAGCTATTGTGTCTTATAAAATGGTTTAAGATGTCCAGTTCATTAACTTTGTTTATTTATAATGCCTGCAAAGCACATACACCTTATAGCCCTTTTCCTAGAAAAACCTTATTCCTAGCTACCTTTTCTTCCTATTCTTTTGAATTTTTCCATGCCATATAAGGTACTGGTTTCTCCTTCCCTTTTCATGGTTTAAAATAACATTTCACCCTCTTCCTTCGCCTCTGTGGAATCATAGACCATAAGCTATATATACTACATGAGACTAGCAGAGTTGAGGGGAAAGCTGACTTACACCAGTTTCTGATCTGAAATTAGCATTTTCCTTTTTCTTGCAAATTGGAGGTAGACTGGACCTAAAAGCAGAAGATCACAGACTGAATAAAAGAGGGAGATGGTGCTGGGCAAGGCAGAAGAATAAGGATTTCCTGAAGTTTTAAAGGCTGGATGGAGAACTTTTAGGAGCTGTATTTTTTCTATAAACAGCTTTGAACCTTTGCTTTTTATCTTCAAAGACAAGCCTGTGTATTTTAGTGTGTATTTTAGTGTGAATTTACCCAATTTGTATGTTTATGGAGATTCTCAATCACCTAGGTCATGGTTGTCCCATAGATGCTTTTTTCCAAAAGGCAACTGGATTTTCTTGTTTTTTTTTTCCCCTTGAAAATGTTTCGCTTCTCATCCAAGAAGCTTCTTCAGTTTTAGAACCAAGAAAGCCCAGTTGCCTTTTGGAAAAAGCACCTTTAGAATGCCCAATTTGTACTTTCCAAACTTCCTTGAATGTCAACTTATTGAAATACATCCTTTCCCAGACCATATGGTCCCAGTAAAACCAATCTGCAACTCAAAACAACTTATGCATAAATATATTGGTGAAGGAAATATATGCATAAAATTATATTATATAAAAGAAAATTGTTCAAAAAAGTAAGTATGCTTGCAAAAATGCATACAGAATGGTGAACATTTAGAGAAAGGTGCAGGAAAGGCATACACAGTTTCATGCAGATCTTTTTTTTTTTTTTTAACACAAAAGATAAGGAAGAATGGAAGGCTGAGGAAAACTAAAATTGGCATTTTTGCTCCTTATATCAAAGCTTTTGAAAGCCCCCTTTAATTGCAGGACTGCTTCAATTGTTTCAAAATTGGTTTGAAATAATGAATACAATATCGGAATACTGAAAGTCTTTGGTAATGCTACATCGTATACAATTGTTATCCAAAATGCATCTGTCAAATATTTTATTTTATGAAGGCTACATAATGCTTTGAATCAGCCTGTTCAACCTGTATTAATTATACACAATTGATCACATCAACAGTTTCAAGCCAATACACGTTATTAAACTATATTCCTCTTGTCTTCTTTCTGGCTAATGCATCTGCTTGAGTATTTTTATTTTTTTTAAAAGAAATTGAGAGAAGTTAGATTCCATCTTTGATGAGGCCTTTATTCTACTTTCTTTTGTTTATGTTTGGTACCATATCATTTTCAATATGGTATGATAAATATAAACTGCATAACTTTAATACCAATATGGCAGGGAGAAAGCACATCTCATCATACTAAACCTTTGGGTCACTCAATGAAATGAATGAGTAAGAGATTCTGGACATATCAGTGGAAGTACTACTTCACATATTACATTGCTGAACCATTGAATCTGCTGCCACAAAACCTAGTGATGGCATCTACCTTAGAAGACTTCAAAGGAGATTGGAGAAACTCATGGACAAAAGATAATAAAAGCTATTAATCAGGTTGAGTGTGTGTTATCTCTAAACCAGGGCTTTTCAACGGGTGGTATGTGTACCACCAGTGGTACATTGGCACCTGGCAGGTGGTACGAGGCCCTGCCCAGCCTAGCCAAGTGTAGCTGGGGAGGGAACGAGCCAAAGTGGCGCAGCGCAGGACTTGCCATGAGAGAGTCCTCAGGAGCTGCAGGGCGGCTGAGGTGAGGCTCACTTCCGGCTCACCAGGAAGAGAAAGGAGGAGGAGGGGGCAGAGACAGGAGAGGCTATAAAAAGAGGCAGTTTGGGTGGGAGAGGGAGAGAAAAAAAAAGACGCAGCCTTGGGAAGAGGAGTCAGCTGGAGCTACACCAAAGGGGAAAGAAGCAGGGGGGTGCACACACAGATGGCAGCGACAAACAGGCAAGAAACGCAGCAGGGGAGGGGTCGCCCTCCACTAGGAATAAAGAAAGGCAGCATCGGCTGGAGGTAGGCACGGAGGGAGGGAGGGTGGGAGGAAGGAAGGAGATGGCAATGAGAAAGAGAGAGGGAGAGAGCAGGAGGGAGGGAGGGAAATGGAAAGGAAGGAAGTGTTGGAAGAAAAAGCCGGGGGCTTGCTTTCCAGCGGGGAAGCTGTACCTTTAAGAGAAAACAAAAATAATAATAAAGCGCTGCCATTTGAAATAGGCAAGAAGAAGCTGGCTGCTCTGGCTGCTCGAGAGGAGATGTTTATTGGCAGAAGCAAAGTGCCATTTCAGCAGTTCGGTTCTGGATCAGCTGAATAGCAAACCGGGAGAGTGGAAGGATTCTTATGTGATTTTGTGACTTTAAAGTTCTGGGATTTGTGCAATGTGGGCTTTGTGTTCTTAAGGAATGTTTAGCAATTTCTATTGTGGCTGATGGCTGATGTCCCGTGTTGGATTTTGGGTTCTAATTCTATTGCTCTGCTATTGCTAGCTGCAAGTTTTGCTGCAAGGGATTTTGAAGTATTTTTGTCCTGAATGGATTTTGCCTGTAGCATTCATTTACTTATGAATGGAGCCATTTGGGGAGGCTGCCTTAGCCAGCAGCCAGTACTTGCTACATTTTTTTTTCTTAAGTGCTGGCTGCTGGCTCCTTAACTTTCCTTTCTAGCCAGTAGCTAATTCTTAAAGGGGAATGCACCTTTTTAAGCTAGTTCCCTCAGCGGCTTGTCTTTTCTGTCTCTGGAGGCTTTTCCTTGTTTGATAAATATATGGAAGAGGGAAAATATGGGGGAGGGGTTCAAATTTTTCCTTCGGAAGGAAGGATATGGGAATGAGAAGGAGGGAGGCAGGGAAGGAGGGAGGGAAACAGGAAGGCAGAGAGGAGGGAGGGAGTTTGGAATGAAAGGGAGGGAGAGTCTGAAGGAAGTCCTGCCTTAGCACTTGGCCACCAGCAGCCCTGCCATTGACTTTGCTTGTCAAAAGGTTGCAAAAGGGTCTCACATGACCCTGGGACACTGTGACCATCATAAATATGAATCAGTTGCCAAGCATCCAAATATAAATCACATGACCCTGGGGATGCTGCAACGGTCATAAGTGTGAAAAATGGTCATAAGTCACTTCAGTGCCATTGTAACTTTGAACAGTCACTAAGCAAATTGTTGTAAGTTGAGGACTACCTGCATTTTATCACTTTTTTCCTTTTTTTTTGGTCATCAAGTTTTTGACACCTTGCTAGGTGGTACTCAAATATTGCCATATCCTAAAAGTGGTACAATCGGTGAAAAAGTTGACAAGCCCTGCTCTAAACGGTAGCTATAGGGAAAGGAGTGTCAACCTCACGTTCTGACTGTGGGATTTCTATGAATATCAAGCTGCGAATGTGGCAAGAAAGATGCTAAGCTAGATGGACATTTGGTTTGATCCCCTGGAGCAACTCTCATGTTAATGTCCCTCCATATTTCACAGTGAAAATAAGGATCCCCTATGCCTGAGTGGATAGACATAGAATGACACCAGGGAGCAGAATGCAGTATATGTGGGCATTGGTAGAACAACAACATAATTTTGGCTTAAGTTTGCTATAAGCAGAGTGGAATATATATTAAATAAAATGCCAGGAGATGGCTTCAGATGATGCAAAGTACTAGTGGATTGTAAGTCAAATGCACAAATGCATATTGGTCCCATTTATAGCTGAGAGGCATCTGAAGCATTGAAAAATATGTTGCTGTTCTTGATGAACTGAGAATGGCAGCCATAATTGGCAGCCATAATTTGTTAATCTGATGGCTCTAGGGTTCTTAGTATATCTGCATGACATTCAAGGACTACACTTCATAAGGTTTGGCAACCGGTTACATAACCTGCAGCCAGTTATAGAGTCAGTTCTTAGTATCAGACAGATTGGGCTCAATATTCATATACAATAAAGAATTCTTCCAACAGAAGAGTGAGGGACATTTCTTGGATATTTGGGGGAGAATTCCCATTCATACAAGTTGTTAAAGTTGTAGCTGCTTCTATTTATTCTGTCCAATGAACATTTAGATTGAGGAAGTATGACTACAAGGTACAGGGTTTTGTTTTTTTTAAATTCTATTTTTGCTCATTGTTTCTGAATGCCTTTCATTGTTGTATACAGGAAAGCAAGGAGGCCCACATGTTTCACACATTGGAAATAGAAATTCCACATTTATAGGCTGCTTGTTGCTTTCTCACGGCTCATGGCATGCTTCAATCTGCCAGCCTCAGTGAACATCATGTCCTGTGACTGATGCTTACTGTGAACAGATGGCCCCATGAGACTAGAGGCTTCTAGGGATTTTAGAAAACGGAGAAATCAGTCCCTATTTCTCACTCCAGGTTTCCACGCTGGAGAGAAATCTTGCATTCCCTTCAGCCTCATTACCTCCAGAAACATCTCTTTATTTGTGCTAAGAGGTACAAGCTACTTAACGCTAGTGCACTCATTTCAGATAGTAAAACAGCATTCTTACTTCTGCTGAGTGCATCTTCACAATACCAGAAATGTAAAAAAGGAAATGGCAGTTTAAACAAGTGAAGCATTTCTATTAGAGAAACTCTTTTGTAAAAGTTCAATGCATGGCTTTGGTTTATTCTACTAGCAATGCCAGCCTCATGGTATCCTGACCTGGCCTTAAGGTTCTGGTCAAATCTATAATGATAGTTACATGTCAAATGACTTCTAAAGTGACATTCCTACTGGGATGTCTTAAAAGGAGGACATATTCCAAGGTTCCAGACTCACATAAAATAGATTAGATTTTTTGAAATTTGAATTGAACCAAAGAAACCATGGCAATTTGCTTTTTTTAATGGCTGACCAGGGAAGGAGAAATGCATATATTGGGATTTTACTTAATTCATTCATTGTGTTTCTACTCTACTTCCCATTGAGTGCTCAAGACAGCTTACATGAGAGTGTCTGCTAATCTTCTACCTATAATAGCAACTCTGCGAGGTAGATTCAACTTGGAGTGAATGGTCCAAAGTGACTTTGTGAGTTCCCTAGTTGAATGTAGGTGTCTCCTATCCAAATTTAGTGCTTTAAGTCCTACCTCTTGCCCTTTTGAGTTGCTATCCTTGTATCCAGCAAGGAAAGAAGAGAAGTATGGACAAGAAAAAAGTAGAACGAAGATGGGGGAATGGCTGAACTGTGCATGGCATCTACGTATGGTTCTTTTCAATACAATGCTTCTCAACCTAGGCAACTTTAAAATGTCTGGAGTTCAACTCCCAGAATTCCTCAGCCAGGATTCACATATCTTAAAATTGCCAAAATTGAGAAACATTGTTTTTAATGTACTCCAGAGCTTACTTTCCTCTTCCACTCCCATCTTAGTCCCACTACCTTTCTGACTCCGTTTGCAGAATGCTGAATTGAAGCATCCTGATTGTATAGTTTATTTATTTGTTAAATTTATTTGCCACCTATCTCACCATGTGGCTACTCTAGGTGACAATAAAAATGGAGAACTGAAAAGAAGTGTAATAGTAGTAAAGTAATGCAATAATAGAACAAACAATGGGAAACAATGATACAGCAATATGGAAATAAAATGGGCTGGTGGGGAAGCAGAGAGCTCGGGGGGGGGGGTTGCTATCAATCTAGTAGCCACCTCCAGTGTGGTTCTTCCCCATTGGGTTCCCAGGCCAACCAGCAGAACCAGGTCTTTAAGCTCTTAAGGAAGGATAATCTGGCTGGCCCTGTTCTCTGCTTGTGAAATGGAAGAGTAATGTTTTTTTTAATAACAACAACAATAAAATAACTCAAAGAAGGAAACAAACATCCTCCCCACAAAGTAATACCCACATAAGTAGAGAAGCAGCATTGGTAGACAAGTAAGGAAGAAGTGATCATCTAATCAAGGAACTAACAAAGTAGGAACCACACTTCAACCATGACTATCAGGGCAACCTCCTATATACAGTATAAACAATTAGTAAACGTTACCCCTCTCCCCATGCCCAGATAATGTTACCTAGCCTAGTAACAAAACACCTGCAAGAAATCAACAAGCTCAGAGAATATCAACAATAAAATAATAAAAACAATAATGATGGCAATACAATATCTAGAATGTTATGATATAAAATGGATGCACATGATTTTATGGTCACTGTCAAAAATAACTGGTGTTGCCACATTTTAAATTTCTGTTCCATTTGTGAAAAGAGTTGTTTACAATTCAGTGCTGAAATTGAAATGAGAATATATACCACAACTGATACTGGACCATCTTAGAGTTAGGTAACTGCATATCACTTGTTCCTCCTGCATTTTTTCTGTTATTATTCCAAGTAGTGTGTTTCTGGTGAAAGAAAAGTTAAAATAAAAAAGGCAAGGACTTCTTCCTAAGTATTAGCTACAGATTTGCTCACTCCTGGTAATCTGGTTCTAAGCTTAAAATAGTTCTCATCTTTCTGCTACTAGATGTGTAACCTCAGAATTATTCTCAAAATAATTTCCTTTTCAAATCTCAAAGTAATCCTAAATTTGCTGAGAATATGGCAATGGTTATAGACAGTTTTTTAATGTCAGAATTTCTTTTGAAGATGGCTATTACCTAGAGAAATTAAGGGTCGACTTCCTTTCAAGGCATCACATCACAGGATGCTATGGCATCTGTTAGATGAACTCTGGTTAAATATGAGATTTGTCTTGTATTCTGGTCTTTCTCTTAGCCTGATATATTAAATCTGTTATGTAGCATATGATATTTAATGTTAAGTAACTCCAGTTGAATGTCAGCAACTATCAGTTCTAGCTCAATCTCCTGTGAGTTTATACTGTAGCTGGGTCAGAATATTATATTTAACATTGCAAATATTCAGTTCAAATTATTTATGTCCCCAAAGCCCAAATACACTACAATATGCAAAACAGGTATGAAACTTCATGAAAGAGAGCATAGGGTGGAAGGAAGGAAAAAGGAGGTCTTTTAGAGAGAACAATGACAAAAAAAAATCTGAAAGATCAGTGAGTATTTTTACATGGATTAAAAGGTCAGTATAAAAGAAATATTTAATTAAATGGGTACAAATAATGATGGAAAGTCAAGTGCATGCACATCATGTGCCAGTGCACAAAACAGGACATAAGTAAAGTTAATAGTCAATAGGTACACAATAATTATGGATTAATTTGTTATGTAGATTTCACAGAATCATACATTTATATGATGAATATAATTGTTACCTGGGAAACATCAATTTTGATTAAATCTTCAGCAAAAATAAATCCATGCATAATGAAAATGATGACAATCTAAATTCCATATGAAGTTAAGATAAGATAAAGATAAATAAGATAAATAACCTTTATTGTCATTTTTATATTGTGGGCACAATGGCACACATAAAAAATGAAATTTAGTTGCCCGCTCTCAAAGTGAAACATATACATGACACACACCTAAACATACTATGTACAACATATATATAGACCCACATCCCTACATATACATAGCAAATAAATATTAAATATTGTCCATCTTGAATATATAACGCAAGGAGGAAGTTTGAGAGTTCACAAGGTTAATGCTGTATGGAATGAAACTATGGCTGAATCTGGATGTTCTGCTACGGATACCACGAAGCCTCCTCCCAGAAGGTAACAAGGAAAACAGGTCGTGAAGAGGATGTGTAGTGTCCCAGAAAATCTTGCGGGCCCTGCTCAAGCAACGCTTCTGTGCTATGTCCTGGATGGTAGGGAGGGAACTGCCAATGATCTTTTCGGCCATCCTCACCATTAAAACTGAATTGAAAAGTTTAAACACTCCAGATCCCTTCCCTGAAATCCTACCACTTAGTGGGACCTCAGAAGTATATTTTTTTCTGTGGCTATTCCTACCTTATGGACACCTTCCACCTGGCAATTTGGGAAGCTCACACTGTTTTAGCCTTTCAAAAGGGCAATCAGGATCTGGGTTTTGAATGAGGCACTTGGAGAGGAGAAATGGAATGAGGGTCATTGATGGGGCATCCTGAGGAGGTGATTAGGGTGCAGGTTTGTTGTTTTTGTTTAAACATTTTACTGGTTTATTGTTATGTTTTATAATTACTTATAGTTATTGGTTTTACTGCTGCTGTGAGCCATCCAGAGGGGGGCCATGCAATTCTTTTAAATAAAATAAAATAAAATAAAATAAAATAAGTATATGAGTGGGAGTGATTCGGAGAACTCTATACCAATCATTGCATATGTCATTCATTCCTTTCTTCAGATATCTACATATACAATGTAAATATCTTCAAAGAACAAAAGTACACCTAAATATCACTAAATAAAGTTCATGTTGCATTCACAGCCACCCAGTAAGGGGGTCTGAGTCATTTCTTGAGTTTCCCTTCACAGTGCCTATCAAGCCTCTTTACTACGGAGTACAGTGAAGGAAATAAGATTCACCCAGGCATTCTTTAATGAGTGTTAATGCCAGAAACCATTGATTAGAGCACAGAATCTTGAGAACTGTGATAGGAACGCCTTTATTCATTGTTAAAGCTGTATCTCAGTGATGGCGAACCTTTTAGAGACTGAGTGCCCAAACTGCAACCCAAAACCCACTTATTTATCGCAAAGTGCCAGGGCTGCATCAGCATTGTGGTGCCCTCAGGGGGGGCAGGGGGCATGGCCCACTGGGTAGGTATGGCTGCAGTGGTCAGGGCAGACTGGGTGAGCGTGGCCAGAGCCAGTCCCTTGCCATCTCTGGGGCATCCCCGGGGGGCCAACGCCGCTTGCTCGCTCACTTCCTGCCCTGTCGCTTCCAAACGCCATGTGCTCGCTACTCTGGTGAACTCTGCTGGGGCAACGGCGTGCGTGCCCACAGAGAGGGCTCTGAGTGCAGCCTCTGGCACGTGTGCCATAGGTTCACCACCACTGCTGTATCTCTTTGAAGCTTTTGAATTTCTTTTTCCCAGAACGATTTTATGATGGACTAAGACAATGCTTCCCAAACTTTTTCTTTATTACCCAAAACTGCTCATTAGAAAGTTCTTTTTACCCATTGTAGGCAAAACCCTTTACATCAATTTAAATATCCATGTTGTGATTGGGTAATGGGTTTTTGTATCGTTACCCAAAGAATAACACTTTCACCCAAGTTTTGATAATTTACTCAAGTTTGGCAAGGACTGTATTAAGAGAATGTTTGTGGGGTCCTTGGTGTGCTCTCTGAGCTTGATTGTTTTCTTGCAGGTATTTCATTACCTAACTAGGTAACATCATCAATATTAGAAGGGAGCGCTCTGTTTAGATACAATGTCAGTGTTGGTGGGATAAAGAGACTGTTTATTTGAAAAATTTGCATCTGCTGAATCTGTTTAGAGATGACTCTGCCTTGGAACCAACTCTTACAGCCCCATGCTTAGGTTAAATTCTAATTTTAATCTAATATAACAATTGAACAGGGATTATGGATCTATGTTCATTGTAGTAGGAGAGAACTGACAAGTCTTTTATGACATTGCTAGTCATTTCATCATTTTTTTAAAAAAAATACCATTTTATATTTTAGATAGCAGTAACTGTGGCTTAGCATTGCAGTTTATCAGTATTTGGAACATGTGATTTGGGCTGCCATCAATACTTTTGTTTTCAATTTTTCTTGGAAAACTAGATCTGCAAAATGGCAACATTGACAGACCACCATCTGAGGTGGGGAGGGAGGGTACAGAAGGATGAAAGCAGTGTGCAGAATAGCAATATAAGCTCTTCCCCTTTTGTGATAAAAGCTGCAGATGTCCACGATTCATCTCGTTTAGGTGTTCTCACAACTTGACTGACTGAACTGTGAACGAGTTGTGTTAAATTTAATCCCCCAAGGTAACTTAATTGATTCAACTAATTCACTTTTACTGTTCCCCAAATTCTGTCTGCCGTTGATCCAGCTAGGCATGTTGTGGGAGCAGAGGCAGAGTCATGCAGTGGAATTTGATTTAAATAGCCCACAGTGCCCCAGACAGATAAACACAAGTTTGTAAATCTCCTGGGGGAAAGAAACAGTGGCCATTCAGTATGCCTGCCACAGGATAAATCTGTGTGCTGGTGCCATATGTTGCTGTTGGATCTTGTAACAATAATGAAGTTGGATTTTGCAGCTGAACAATTACTTCTGGTTAAAGTAGAGCACATGTGGATCAGTGAAATCAAAGGCGGATGATGCACCATGCTGTCAGCAGGATCCCTTGCTTCTAGCTGCCATGAGCTTTTACCAAGGAGCTTTTCCAGGACAAATAAAATAAATGTTAGGGAGATGACAACACAAATAGAAACTATGAAGTACATATTCACTAAATCCCTTATAACTGAGCTTCTCAAACATGGAATATCTGTGCAAAGTCACCTCTTCACGTCTATCAAGTTCTATCTCAAAATGCATTTTTTAAGAGTCTTTTAATTTTTTTTTCTCCTCTGTCCCCAGTTTGCAGTGTACACATCTTTTTTATTGCAGTCATGTATGGAACATTTGCTTCTGTCCATTTACATCTCTTATCTTTTTACACTACCTAATATTGTGTTCTAATCTCTATACAGTAGATTTCACGCTCTGACTTTATTTATGGAAACCTCCGTATTCAGTGACAACTTTCTGACAGTATATGTCATGGCAATTCTCTGTGTAGATAATGCCAGTCTGTCTTCAAGGATGAACTAAGAATGGAATATAGAGTCTGTTACATAATTGCGACAAAATCAGGCATAGAGTTCATTACCTGTGCTGCACTTATCAAAGATAACTATCATGCATTCTTGTCTACCCCAAGGTGTTCCTGAATGGATTTCTTCATGCCCTCTCATAAAAATAAATGGTTTTCACTCATGTATGAGGAAAGTTAGGCACTTCATTTCTACCTTTCCACATAGAAATATGCAGATGATGTCTGGATCACGTGCTAGCTGGTCAATTATATAAATCAATTAAATAGGAAGGAAGGAAGGAAGGAAGGAAGGAAGGAAGGAAGGAAGGAAGGAAGGAAGGAAGGAAGGAAGGAAGGAAGGAAGGAAATGCTCCAATAATTGTGTAGTTCATATTCTCATGATGCTGTCTTTATCTCATCTCTAGCACATTAAAAGTATAACTTGATCTAGTTTTATATGCATGACCTATAAGACTTTGTTGGTAACCCTGGCAATAAAGTAGTCAGGAACTGGGATCTACTCCTATTGGCTATTTCAGCAGCTCAGGGAGGCCTTCTGCTCTTTAATCTCTGATCACTGTTTCCCAGGGCAGTTTTGCTCTTCACGTGGGAAAATTTGGGTCTTTCAAACTGTTTTTTTCAAACTCGGTTCCTGGCAGTTCTGACCCATAGAAGCTGAACTATGGAATTAGGAAACTGGCAGGGGAAAAAAAAGCCATTTGTTTTCACTTTTATTGCCACTTCTTTCAGCCCTGACACTTGATCACTAGACTGCCAGGGAGGGAAGGAAGAGGAAGAGTTGAGTGCATGTGTGCATGTGTGCATGTGTAGGAGACCCTAACTCTTTAGCCATTAGTTCTCTAAACTAAACCCTCAGAATAGACTCAGGGATTTGGAAAACTAGCAGCTACCATAGCTGAAAGGGTGAGAAGTGTAAGGGGGGGGGGGATGAGGCCCTAAATTCCTGATTGCACAGAGATAAACTATGCAATTGGAGAGCTAATGGCTTGAACAATTGGAGGTTGTTTTTCCCATTGGTAATGAATCTTTCAGTAATCAATATTCAGGTAAGCAGGGATTAACACCAGACAAACAATCCAGCAGTAAACAGTACCCTAATCAAGGAACTACCAACAAGAAAACAATATACCACCAACATAAACAGAGAGCAAATCCCAATCCTTCCTAGAACTGGAAATGTTACCTAGGCTGGTAATTAAATGTCTGAAAGCAAACTACCAAACTCAGGGAGCACCCAAAAATCCACAGGGATGCTTTCTTTAAATTGGTAAAGCCAGTTGCTGGTTTTATTACAGAAAATGGCTCAGCAACAAAGGAAGAATAATCTTGGCATACTTCTGCACTGGAGGAAAGTACTATATATTAATATGGCTGTGAGAAAAAGCCCATGCCAAAGAAAGATCAAAACTCATATGATGGTACTCGGCAAAAATAGGCAAACACTGGTATTCCAGTCACTTGCTATAGTCTCCTAGCTCTGATGCAGGAATGGCTGATACAGTGTTCCTTTCTTCATCATTAAGAGCATAAGAAATTCTGCAGGATCAGGGCACAGGCCCATCTAGTCCAAAGTCACACAGTCACCAATAGAATGCATTTGGGAAGCTCACAAGTCTGGAATTTGGTTTAACCATGGTAACTTTCTGGACTTGCCTATCAGGAATGAGCATTTTCTGGTCTTTCCTGTCAAACTGACCCCACAAGGTGGTGTCTAGCAAATACTGTTTGACCAATGGTGTCCTATGAGTTTAGTTGTCTTGTTTACTATAGGTAGTCCTTGACTTATGACCACAATTGAGCCCTAAATTCCTGTTGCCAAGCAAGGCAGTTGTTAAGTGAGTATTGCCCCTTTTTTGCCACAGTTGTTAAGCAGTTCATTGCGGTTGCTAAGTGAATTGTATGGTTATTAAGCAAATCTGGCTTCCCCCATTGACTTTGCTTATCAAAAACCTGCTGGGAAAGTTACAAATGGTGATCACATAATCCCGGGACAGTGCAACATCCTAAACACATGCCAGATGCCAAGTCCCCAAATTTTGATCACATGGCCACAGGGATTCTGCAATGGTTGTAAGGGTGAAAACCTGTCACAAGTCATTTTTTTCAATGCCATTGTTACTTCGAATGGTCACTAAAGGAATGGTTGTAACTCAAGGACCACCTGTATTCAACTTGTATTTAAACTTGCTGGAGAAGTTCATCCAAGACCTTGGAATGGTATTATATCAGTTTGTGAATGATATCTCATTGTGTTCTTCTTTACCATTTAATTCCACTGGACATTGTTTAAGTTCAGTAATGGGCTAGATAGAGCACAAGGCAAAATCCCTCTTGCAATTTTCATATGAATAGAATAGAATAGAATAGAATAGAATAGAATAGAATAGAATAGAATAGAATAGAATAGAATAGAATAGAATAGAATAGAGCTGGAAGGGACCTTGGAGGTCTTCTAGTCCATCCCCCTGTTCAAGCAGGAGAACCTATACTGTCTCAGACAGGTGAATGTCTAGTCTCTTCTTAAAAATCTCCAGTGATGGAGCGCCCACGATTTCTGGGGGTAAGCTGTTCCACCTGGTTGATTGTTCTCACTGTCAGGAAGTTTCTCCTTAATTCCAGGTTGCTTCTCTCCTTGATCAGTTTCCAACCATTGTTTCTTGTCCTTCCCTCTGGTGTTTGGTGACTCTGAGAAAGAAAGTTGCCTACAATCCTCCATGAAAGTCAGGATTTAACCGAGTTTTGTTTCTGGGTTATGGCTATATTGCAGGGATTCCTCAATGGCTTTAACATTTTGCATTGTCTAATTAGAGAACTCTGATATGTCCTTATAGTCTATTGATCACTGCCTATATATATATCAGAGAAAGAATCAACCTTTGCATGAGTTCTTTCAACTTCCCCAAAGTATTGAGTAATGGATATATCTCCATGAGGTTTGTAGGCAGATAAATTAGGCGGATAACTTCTCACATGTCTCAAGGACATATATCTCAGTAAATATTCTGAAAGGCACAGCAATCTTTTAGAGGTGGCAGTGGCATTATTTTTTTTAAAAAGAAGGAGTTCTCTCATGATGCCTCTTGTAATGTAACTAAAATATGGGAAGCTTGGACAGTTAGGGAAGCTGTAGAGCTAATTGTACCATGAAATATAGGATATTCACATGGCCACCTCATAACAATATCAGTTCAAGAACATCACACTTTGCTTCAAAGATTTTTGCCAAAGTTCTCATCTTCTTTAAAAGAATTTCTAAAGCAAATTCTCTTTCATCATGTTGAATGAGAAATGAAGAAAAAAGGTAGGAATTTTTTTTTGCCTAACACAAATATCCCATAGGATAGCTTGCTTTATTTTCCAGTCTTATTCACAATACACTAGGGTGCCCTGTTACATGGTCTGGTAATTACTGGTTTATCGAGTAAAGCTGTAAAGACATAGGACCCTCAGATTTATTTAGCATGTTTTCAGCACAATTGTGAACCTCTTAGCAGTTTAAAATCACTCCAAGCAAAACAGGCAGTCAAGAAGGAAACCATGCTTGATGTATCAAAGTCTGTTGAGAGGTCTAAAATAAGATTCATAGAGTACATGCAAAATGAGGAGGCTGTATTGCAACACAGACCTGCCTAGGTGGTGTAAATTTTTGAAAAAGCTTCTGTGTCCAGAATAGGAACCATCCTCTTCTTTCTGATGCCTGCCTACAGAGCCAACCAGCCATAGACTTGCAAGGGCAGGAAAAACTTCAACCTTGAAGGGAAATAGAAATCCTTCATTCGTGAGAAATAGAAAATGTAAGCAATGGATGGGTTTCTTTTTTTAACTTAAAAATATTCACTTTTATTTTATTATTAAAAAATAACAAAAGAAATTGGGACTATGTGGTGAAAATAGGTGTATTTTTTTGTATTTTTGACAGAATTAGTGTTAATTTTTTGATGGGGTAAAATTGTATTTTAAAAGTTCACTGCCATCAGTATTACAGTATTACAACATATGAATGTTATCTCCTCTGTTACTGGTTCTATAGGTAAAAAAGTATCTTAGCCTTGAGAGGGTGTATTATATTCTGCTTTACTCAGAAGATAAGCTGACTATAACAAAATTTAAAAAATCTGTTCAATTGTATCTGATTACTGGAAGCTGCCTGAACAAGTCTCTGCAAATTTCTTGGGAGGGTATTTCAGAAGTCGTTTGCCATTGCCTCCTTCCTAGGCTGAGAGAAAGTGCCTGCCCCAAGGTCACTCAGCTGGCTTTGTGCATAAGGCAGGACTACAGCTGGTCCTCACTTTATGACTGTTTGTTTAACAAGCATTCACAGTTTTAATGGCCTCAGAAAGGGTGCTATATAGACTGTAAAGCACTTCTGACTGATGGAAAATGTCATCCTCCCCTCTCCCATGGTCACATGACTACATTTTGGGTGCTTGGCAACCAGCTCAACTTTATGGCCAGGTGGAACATCCCACAGTCACATGTCTGCAATTTGCAATCCAGCAGAAAATGGCAAAAAACAGCCGTTGAATATATTGGATTCATTTAACAACTATGCGGTTCAATTAATGACTGCAGTGATTTGCTTTACAATTGTTGTAAAAATGGTTGCAAAATCAAGGTAGGTCATGTGGTGACCAATTTAACAACTGCCCTGACATACAACCAAAATTCTGGGGCCAAATAGATCACATGGGCTCCTGTTTTTTAGCCTGATGCTTTAACCTTCACATCAAACTAGTCCTCTTATTTAATATATTTAATTTCTCTCACACATGCTTTTTTTCTATAGGCTGCAATGATGTCATATGTAAAATGACATCACTTGTTCCCCTTTTGTCTTTTCTTTTATCTTCCCATGAATGCCCATTTCTCTCCAAGTTCTCTTTTTTCTGCCCCACTGACCTCTTACTTGCATTCTGCAAATGCAGTAATCCGGGTTTTTTTTTTTTTTTTTTAATAACAAGTTTTATTAGTTTTTGTTTGTTTGTTTTACAGCCAAGTGCTTATAACACATCGTGGATATAGGGCACTCCATAGAACAAAGCAAAAGATACAGTCATACATATACAATTTAAACTACTTCTTTAAAGGTTCCCTCTCTATTTTATCAATAAAAAAAGAAAAAAGAAAAAAAAACACACAAAAACCAAAACCAAAAGCTATCAATCATATTTTCACCCGTTTTCAGACTTAACCAACTTTCAATTAATCTATTTCAATTTAGTCTTACATAAACATATAGTATACAATTCGAGCATTCCTAAAATATAAATTGTTTCTCACATATATCTATTATTCCAATTTCAATTTATACTTCTCAATCAGATTATATCTCTTATTCTATTCTATTTCACATACATATTTTGTAAATAAACATAAGTTTATGTATTTTAAAACCATTACATTTTAGCCTAAAATAATAAAACAATAATTATTTCTATCATAGACATATAATATAACTATTATATTTTAATGTTTCTCAACTATATTCTATTTCATATACTCTATCCAATATTTTTATAGATCAATCCAAATCCCTAAAAATTCCTCAATTGTTTCAATTTAGTCCACTTAATACATTGCTAATTACCATTCAATTCTTGTAAGTAAAAATATCAATAATATTTCACCAATCTCAATCTCAATCTAACTCCTTTAGTTTTAAATTTTCCAATTTTCCCTATTGCCATTCCAAACCATAATCAAATCCATAATTTAGATCTAATGTTGACTCAGACCAGAATAACCTTAAAGATCTCAAAAGTATTAGCTCAATCAAAGTCCAAAAGCCCTTTTTACCCATCAGATAAAATTTTAACTCATTTTTAAATCTAATTCTAGCTTTCTTTTTGTGCCAGGTAGGTTTCCACAGCAGGGCCTCTAGTTCCTCCCATCTTAGTGATTGGCTAAAAGCCTTTTCCCACCATTGAGTCCAATCATAGTCTTCTCTTTTGTCCAGTGTTGTCTGCACTATCATATTGTCAGCGTTTTTAGTGCCTCGTATTTGGAAGTCCAATCCTGTTGCTTTTAAAGTTGTAAATGTTTTAGTTGAATTCTGCCTTTGATCATCAGAAATCTCCATCATGTGGGATGTATCCTCTTCCTCCTCAATAAATTGTGAATATATTTCATCCATCTTGTTAAGTTGTAGATCTGATTGTGTG
Source organism: Azemiops feae (assembly GCA_023970755.1). Classification (NCBI taxonomy): domain Eukaryota; kingdom Metazoa; phylum Chordata; class Lepidosauria; order Squamata; family Viperidae; genus Azemiops; species Azemiops feae. Next base: position 1,324,790 of record JALGBA010004008.1, read on the forward strand.
TCATAGTCAATCAAAAGTTGACCTTCAATTTTTAATTCTGAAACCTCCTTTTTCCTAAGCATTCTAATGTGTTCTTTAAATTCCATTCTCATTTCCAAAAATTTTTCTAATATAAGTCCATAATTAATCTGTGAATAGGATTCCATCCTCTCTTTTTTTTTTGTAGAAGTTCAGCTTAAAAAAATAGATTGCAACGTTATAAAATATAGAGTCCAAACCGAAATATATTTCCAAACAGAAATAGAAAAAAGCAAATAGTCAAGTCCAGCACAGAGATAAAAGAAGCAGCAAAAGTCCCAAGTAGCAGTCAGTTATTATATTATAATCCAGTCTGGGCATCATGCCAAAATCAGGGAGTGAGAGTTCAGCTGGAGATACATTGTATCAGTCAAAGTTTCTGGGCTTCACGCCAAGTCCAAGGTTGCATTGTAACCAAAACAATCCATGAGTCCGCCCAGAGAACAGAAAGTTTTTTTTTTTTTAAAGTAGGCAATACTGTTCAGGAGGGGGGGAGGAGAAAAAAGCATTCCACCCCCCTCCCTAAGGGTTTTCACCTAAACTGAAGATAAACAAGCCAAGAGAGAGAGTCACAGTAAGGATTTTTTTTCAGGATGCCCGAATTCCAACAGTTTATATAAACAAAGTAAAATAATAATAATAATTATTATTATTTTTCCAAAGCCCGTTTTCCCCAGTGATCAAACGCTGCTTTCTCAAAATAGGGAAATAGTTCTTAAAGCTGTTAACAGGGAAGTAGATAAATTAACAAGAGGGAAGGAAAGGTCTCACCTGGATCTTCCATGGTGGTTCTTTTTGCTTAGATGTTGCTGTGACTTCGGCAGGAGCAGCTAAGTGATCGGCCATGTTACTGGCCGATCTTTTCCCCGTCGGCCCAAAGGTGATTTCTCGGACCGCAGAGGGAGCCGCCGCTCCCTCCGCGATCGACAAGTGCCCTCCTCCACGGTGGTCGCACCTCCAGGGTGACTTTCGACCCTGTCCAGGGTCTACCAGCGGGGGGAAACCGGACGGCAAAGAGAGCAAGTTCTTTGCGCGTCCGCGGGCGCTGCAACCGGAACCGGAAGTCTGCCCCACTGACCTCTTACTTGCATTCTGCAAATGCAGTAATCTGGGGGTTTTTTTTATTAGAGGTTTCCAAAGATATTCTCACATTGCACTGAAAGGGAAAATATTTAGAAGAGAACATTTATATATAAACATTTAGAACAAAAACTTTTTAAAACGCAGACTTCTTTCCCTTTTATGAAATCAAATGCCTGGGCTTCTCAAAACAGTCTGCTCTTATTGGAACTGATGCATATTTGTGCTTGCTGATCTATATTTTATTTCAGTCACCCACACTGTATTAAAGCATATAAAATATGCTCTTCTCTGTACTCTTTCTAGAGTCTCAACATCTTTTTTACATCGTGGTGACCAAAACTGGATGCAGTATTCCAAGGCCACACTTGGAATACTGCATCCAGTTTTGGTCACCACGATGTAAAAAAGATGTTGAGACTCTAGAGAGAGTACAGAGAAGAGCAACAAAGATGATTAGGGGATTGGAGGCTAAAACATATAAGGAACGGTTGCTGGAATTGGGTATGTCTAGTTTAATGAAGAGAAGGATGAGGGGGGACATGATAGCAGTGTTCCAATATCTCAGGGGCTGCCACAAAGAAGAGGGAGTCAAGCTATTTTCCAAAGCACCTGAAGACAAGACAAGAAGCAAAGGATGGAAACTAATCAAGGAGAGAAGCAACCTGGAACTAAGGAGAAACTTCCTGATAGTTAGAACAATTAACCAGTGGAACAACCTGCCTCCAGAAGCGGTGAATGCTCCAACAGTGGAAGTTTTTAAAAAGAGACTGGACAGCCATTTGTCCAAAATGGTATAGGGTTACCTGCCTGAGCAGGGGGTTGGACTTGATGACCTCCAAGGTCCCTTCCAACTTTTTATATTATTATTATTATTATTATTATTATTATTATTATTATTATTATTATTATTATTATTATTATTATTATTATTATTATTATTATTATTATTATTATTATTATTATTAATAATAATAATAATAATAATAATAATAATAATAATAATAATAATAATAAGTGGAGTATGTGTGTGTGTGTGTTTGTGTGTGTGTGTGAGAGAAAGAGAGAGAGAGAGAGAGAGAAAGAAAGAAAGAAAGAAAGAAAGAGAGAGAGAGGGAAAGAAAGAAAGAAAGAAAGAAAGAGAGAGAGAGAGAGAAAAAGAGAGAGAGAGAGAGAAAGAAAGAAAGAAAGAAAGAAAGAAAGAAAGAAAGAAAGAAAGAAAGAAAGAAAGAAAGAAAGAAAGAAAGAAAGAAAGAAAGAAAGAAAGAAAGAATACAAGCACCCAACTGCATTAAAAGCATGAAAACTTTTCCCCATAAAAAATCCACACATATTCATTCTGTCAGCCTTTCTGGTGTATTTATTGTACATTGAAAAAAGTGTCAGAACAGCAATCTTTGGATTCCCGAGGGGTTTATTTTCAAAACCCATTCCATATTGCTATGGGCACATTTAAGAAACAATGATCTACAGAAGCATTGTGGCTGTCTACAAAATGGCAATTGTGATGGAGGTTGGACTTTATTCCTGCCAACAAAGACCATTTGAGTAAGAAAAGACTTCTTACTGGAAGAACTGAGACTGGCAGAGAAAAATAGTATGCTAGTCCAGCTTTGAATTAGGAATTCAACCTATAATATTGTAATGGTGATTCTCTGCTAAGCAACTTGAATCTCTTGTTAAACCCAAACATTAAGAAATGAAAAGAAAATTTTTTTTTTTCTGAATAGCTCTGCCAGATGTCCACACAGAATTGCTTCTAGTCAACACTGGTTCTCTATTATTTTAGAGTAGAGAACCCGGAACAATGGATTAAAGTATAAAAGGAAGTTTCTGTTTGATGTTAGAAAAAAATGTTGTAACAATAAGAACAATTTGTCAGGGGGACCAATTACCAAAAGGGATGGTGGATTTCTCCTCATTGATTGATGATGTGCCAACAAGTTATTGTTGTCTCTTTGTGACCACATAGATTCTCTTCATGTTGATCTGTCCCTAATCTGGTCCTTCAGATCTTCCAGTAACAATTGTCACTGTAACTGAGTCCATTCTCTTTGCTGTTCTCATCAGGTATTGGCAAGTAGAACCTGGATGGCCATCTGTTACTTTAATTTGGATTCATGCTGTGAGCAGGGACTTGGACCTGATGGCCCAAAAAATGACCTTTTTGAGGTATGGTTGAAATCCATACTTCTGTTTCAACAATAGGCTTTACAGAAAATGGCCATTAGAAATCTCAGCCTAGTGTTACCTAATATTATCCTCAAGTGGAATGGATGTGGTCAATGTATTGTTAAGCTGCTCCAATTCTAAACTGTGATAATAAGGAATATCTCATTTAGACCCTTGTTAACCAAATTTATTGTTGTTACTTGCGAAGTCGTGTCTGACCCATCGCGACCCCATGGACAATGTTCCTCCAGGCCTTCCTGTCCTCTACCATCTTCTGGAGTCCATTTAAGCTCACACCTACTGCTTCAGTGACTCCATCCAGCCACCTCATTTTCTGTCGTCCCCTTCTTCTATTGCCCTCAATCTTTCCCAGCATCAGGCTCTTCTCCAGTGAGTCCTTCCTTCTCATTAGGTGGCCAAAGTATTTGAGTTTCAACTTCAGGATTTGGCCTTCTAAAGAGCAGTCGGGGTTGATCTCTTCTAGGACTGACCGGTTTGAACGCCTTGCAGTCCAAGGGACTCGCAGGAGTCTTCTCCAGCACCATAGTTCAAAGGCCTCAATTCTTTGGCGCTCAGCCTTTCTTATGGTCCAACTTTCACAGCCATACATTGCAACTGGGAAAACCATGGCCTTGACTATACATTAACCAAATAAATAAATGTAAAAATATGCATTTGCACAGAAGTATTTTCAGGGCTAGTAAAAAATAGAACAACAAATGAAAAGCTGAAATGAATGGCATCATTGGACCAATACAGGTAGTTCTCAATGTACAACAGTTCATTTAGTGACCGATCAAAGTTGCAACAGTACTGAAAAAAGTGACTTATGTCCATTTTTCACACTTATAACCATTACAGCATCCCCTTGACCACCTGATCAAAATTCGGACCCTTGGCAACCGACTCATCTTTATGATGATTGAAGTGTCCCAGGTTCATGTGATCCCTTTTTGCGACCTTCTGACAAGCAAAGTCAATTCAGAAGCCAGAAGCCACATTTAACAACTGTGTGACTAACGTAACAATTGCAGCAATTCACTCAACAACTGTGGCAAGAAAGGTCGTAAAACGGGGCAAAAACAATCATTTAACAAATGTCTCACTTAGCAACAGAAATTTTGGGCTCAATTGTGGTTGTAAGCTGAGGACTACCTGTAGATGGACTAGATATTCATATTGGAGTAAGCAAGAAATACCTTTCCCCCCCCTGCAAATTCTGAAAATTAGACCTGTAGGTCACTAAAGATGCACAACTGAATAATCCTTCCCAATAGGATTGGTTCTTGTAGCCAAGACTGAACTGCCAGAACAGTCACAAAATGTCATTTCTGTCCTGACATACTATAGACCAGGGATGTCAAACTGCTGACCCACAGGCCGGATGCATCATGGCGCAGCCACGCCTACCCCATTGTCGGCAATGGAAAAAAAGTTGCGATACGTCGCAACACGTCACGTGATGTTGCAAGTTTGACACCCCTGCTATAGACTGAGCATGGTCTATGGCAAAGAAGGACCACCTTTTTCTAGTCAAAAGCTGTGCTTGGCCATTGAGTGATGTGCTAGAACAATAATAACTGAATTGTGGGAACCCAAGGACATTGGGCCCAGAGCTGATAGTGTTTTGGTGGGCTGGAGAGCTGGGGAGAAAGCCCGCGCTTCAAGCTAATTGGGGAATGTGATTTATGACTGTTTATTGGAGGAGGGAATTGCACTTTATTACTTTGTATCTGGGGGAGGGGAATTTAGTTTCTGGTTTCAACTATGTAATGCCGATACTTTGTTTCTCGAATAAAAGATTCTTTAAGGTAAACAATACCTCAAAGTTCTTTTGAAGAGTTTCATCTATCGGAACCATGACAAAAAGTGCATGTGTAATACTTCAACTTGAATGCCTGTCAAATAATACAAGGTTAGGGCTCTATCTGAACTCTTCTCTCAGATGTAAATTCATACCTTCATGATTTGGGGGAACTTTCTGTGCTGTTGAATAAAAAAATACTATGATAATCCAAATCTCTTATGCGTTCTTATCTGAAAAGAAGAACAGAAATGAGTTAAGTGTTGGTATCTAAAAAGTCACTTTCTGTCCTAATTATGTCCATGTACAAATAACCTTTTGGTTTTGGAGTGGATGAATTATAGTTTTACTGCACAAAAACTCTGCAGGACTGCACACCCCCCCCTTTTTTTTTTTAAGTGGTAGGACTTTCTTCTGGAAGAATATTGAACTTAAATTTGTAAATTTGATTTCCCTGTACTCCTCCATACCCCGATCCTATTGTTTAAGACTTGATTCAGATTTGTTAGATTTTAGTAGAGTCTCAGATTCTATCAGCTGAAAACATACGCTTGGAATAACATTACTCTGCATAGCATTTGTCTGAATACCAACACTAAATGAGCTTGCAAAACATCCTACAAAAACCTACTCATTTCAGTAGTATAAATTAAAATAAGAGGTAACTTTGTTAAGATTGATTCCTTCATGAAACAATTGAGTTAGAATTCATTAGGAAATCAACACCAGCTTTACAGCTGAAACAGAAACCAAAAATTCATATTACATCACATAGGTTAATTATCTCATCATTGCCAGACTGTTTGCATTACACATAATTATTGTTTAATTAAGGTAATTCTGTCTCTCAACCTCTTTTTACATTCTGCCTTCCTTTCTTTATTCCCCAGTATCAGGCTACATCCACAGCAATATTAAAAGTAGAAGTAGTATTTAAATTCATATTAAATTTGCCAAGACCAAATCTTGACACAGGAATCTTACTTCATTTTTTGATCAGGTAATTTTTAGTAGACTGTAGGAATGGTATGTAAATAATATATCTTGATTTCAGCAGAGCATTTGACAAAGTACACTATGCCAAGAAATGTATTTCAGAGTGTAGGACCTGGAGTAAGAAATCTAAATTGATTGGATATTAAAAATTCATAGAAGTAATAGCAATTAGATATGAGAAAGAATAATATAGACAGGTGATGGATGTATTCAAACAAAGGTTAAGAATCATCTTTGGGGGAATTCTTTAATTATTGATTTTGCCCTGATTTTGATCCTATAATGTTATGATATTCTGATTTGCAAGCGAGATAGTGTGTGTTCAGTGACATGCCTGACAGATGGATTTACAATTAATTGAATGCTATTCTCAAAAAGTCCTCATCAATAATCCCTCATCAAAGCAGACTGAGATATTTACCATGAGGGGTGAATTAAGAGCCAGCAGCTACAATACAAAGTTAGTAGCTACATAAACATACAATAAAAGTTTGACCTCAAGACCATTAAACGCTGCAGCAAATCTGTTAATGCATGGGAAAGTCAACTGAAAGAAACAAGTTTAAACCACCTTGGATATAAAATTAAGTTCTACCATCTCACTTGCAGTAAGTGACAATTTATGTATGACTTTATTTTGGTTGAATCTTACCTAGCTAAACCATGACTTGGAAACTTATTCAAAGTCTAGCCAGAGAAGCAAGCTAAAACATGAAGGGGAAGGAGTGTGATTTGTTGCTGAATGCTGATTAGGAAAAACTGACATCCTGACATTCTACTTGGTTTAGTTCTGGGTCTGGTGATCTTCATTTTCATTAGTAACTTGAATGGTTAAGGAAATATTGATCAAACTTGCATATGATATAGAAATAGAGGTGCTAATGATTTAGAAGATGGAAACAAAATATAACATAATATTGATCAGTCAAGAAATAAGAATAATTGAATGAAAGTTAGTAGACACAAATGTAATTCACAAAAAGAAAAGAAAAAGAAATTAGATCATAGACAATAGCATGAGGGTACCTGGAAGGAATAGTATGTGAGAAGAGGATTTTGAAATTATAATTGATTACTATTATATATGTGCTGGAGAGTCATTTTGGTGTAGTGGCTAGGGTACCAGGCTACAAATCAGGAGATTATGACTTCTAGATTGTCTAGAGATTGTCTTGAACATGAAGGCAGTTGGGTGACTTCATTCTCCCAGCCCTAGAAGGGGGCAATTGCAAACCATTTCTGCAAACCTTGCCAAGAAAACTGCAGGGGTTTATCCAGGCAGTCTTCAAGAATCAGACATGACTGACTGGAATGGGGAAAAATATGTTAAAAGTATGACATGGCTGCTAAAAAAGGAGAAGTGAAATAACAGGCTTCATCAAATCATGGGAAGTCATAATTCCATTACAGCCTGCGTTGATCAAATCCAACCTTGATTGCTCTGTCCAGTTCTGGGCAACATGCTTTTAGAATCAGAGGGGAATATAACAGTTATTCTCAAGCACTTGAAAGAGTATTACAGATCTATTCTTCATTTTCCTAGACTTACCTAAATATTAGGAAAAGCATTCCTAAAATTTTAGCAATGGAACCAAATACAGACCTTAGTACTCCTTTTTGGGATATGCTTAAGCAGATCTTAAGCAGCATCTGCTAGGAATGCATTAATTTGAATTCTTGTATGCAAAAGAGATTAAACTTGATAGCTTAAATAGTCCCTTCTAATTTTAGATATGTTGGAGGCCGCACTTAGATAGGATTCCTATAAAGCATTGCTATGCAGTGTTCTTTCCATTGGTGGCTGTATTCTCCTGGGAATAATGTTTAAGGGGCCACATATCAGTGTTAGATGGGGCTTAAGAAAGGAGTGGGTTGATCCAATCTTCTTTCTCTTTGCAACATTCTCTTTATTCCTAAGTGGCACCACTTTCTCTCTTTCTGCCTTTTTCTGTATACTGCAAACTAATATAAATAGTTCCTGCCAGAAATATGAATTGCTTGTTTCCAGGAGACTTTTGAAATTAGGTCACGGGCTGCATGAAATTAAGCCAAGGATGACATGTAGCCTTGGGGCCATTGATTGCCCATCTCTGCTGTCAAGTGCAGTCAGGAATGTCTAGCACAGCCTTAGCTGCCAGAAGGGAAGGGCTGATCCTTCCCTTCCATACCAGAAAAGCCAATTTTCTTTAAGCTGCAGGATTCTATCAAGAAAAATGACTTAAGGATGGCTTGGAAGACAGGAGGTAGAGAGTACAAGCCAGGGAGGGAATGGTCACACTTCCAATCACTTCCTTCCCACTACATAGGATTCACCAGAAAATGCAGTTCTACACACAGTTCTGCTGTTCATGTCTTTTTGGCTCTAGCCACACAGTTTGAACACTCTGCATGTGCCTTTTTCTAAGTCTCTTAAAAGTGTGCTTTTCAAGACATTTTTCTACTGGGGTAGGGTGGGGAGCGGCCACTTTAGAAAGGCAGTTGAGTTTTTGAAATGATTTTTGCAGTATTTCCCCATAGCTTCTTCTTGCATGACTGAGAAAGACCTGTGCTGGAACTCCAGCCATGGGGGAAGACACCATCCAATGAAGATGAAAGGGATAAATGCTTCTACTGCTGTGTATCTTAGATTCTCATCTCAGCTGTTTTTGCACTCCAGCAGCTCTCTCATTCTTGTGAATGTCTTTGCTGCTCAGATATGCATTTGCTTCTTCATGAAGAGTCTGGCATTGAGATAATTCTGTCTTTGCCTCTGAATACTCCTTCCCTCTCATCTCCTGCAACGAGGATGGAATGCTCCTGTTTAAACTTCCAGGACTGTCCAGATGGGCATAAGAAGAAAAGAGATGATGTATCATCTCCATTCTGAATGGGGGCAGTGGTATCACCAGGAATTTATGTTGGTTTTGTTAGAATTCATGTCTGTAGACTAAATTCCTAGTGCAAACCTCTCATGGCTGGCACCTAGTATCACATATCCTTTTAGAAATTAGAAAAAAGTTAATAAAAACAGCTCATGTAACATCAATTCTGACTCTTCCAGGGGCTTTGGCAAATCTCACCAGGAAAATTATCAAGAAACTGTCTTTAGTGTCAAGGAACCCTCTTGTTATGCCTTGTTATGCATCTACATTGAAATCTGGATATCTCTGATGGATCTTGCATATTATGCTGGATCCATCCAGGAAAAGCAGGGTTGTGCACTAGCTCCAGGTCTGCTCAGTCTGTTCTTCACTTGCATGTTGTCAGGTGCTGTCCAAGGTTTGAGGGAGGCAGTGTACATCAGGTAGCAATTGGGTGGCTCTCTCTTTGACCTTCAACACTTGGATGCATGGACAAAGTTGCTCCATAAAATTGTTCGAAATACCCTCTTTGTTGATGACTGTGCACTTCTGGCACACAAAGATAGTGTACAATAGTTGGTACTAAACAAATTCTCAGATGTTGTTATGCTGTTTGGCCCGATTATCATCCTGAACAATATTGAAGTACTTTACCAGCCTGTACCAAAAACCAATCCCATAGAACCAAAAATCACTATTAATAACATCCAGCTGACAAATGTAAATAGCTTCAAATACTTAGGAAGTGTCATCTCAAGAGCTGGGTCTTTGGCCAGAAATTGACTTTAGGATCAGTAAACAGAGTCAGACTCTGAAGCAATTGTATACTAGAGTCCTCAATCAACATATCTATTTTTCCCCAAAACTGAAAGTCTATAGAGCTCTGGTTTATAGGTGTGAGTCCTGTACTCTGTACCAACAAAACATAAAACAAGTGGAAGAATTGCTCTATGGTCAACTGGAGACCAAGCTGAAGATAGTCCACTCAAGCACTACAAAGACAGATTGAAGGGAAGCCTATGTCACTGTGACATCCAAGGTAACTAGAAACTGTGGCTTCTGAGAGAACCTGCTAGCAAGCTCTGTGCTATGAAGTTTACACTGACTTTGAAGACAGGCACTGACAAAAACTGATGAAATACTTTGAGCAGCATCACAGAATAACACCCACGGTTATTATAACAATGGACTTCCCGTGGCCCCATAGTGTTAGACTCTGTTCTTCCAGACTGGGACTGGCACAGCCACCAACAAGCTTTTCATTTTTTGCTGCCTCAATCATCTGATTGAACCGTGGTGGTGCATTGGTTAGAATGCAGTACTGCAGACTACTTCTGCTGACTGCTAGCTTCCTGCAGTTTGGCAGTTCGATTCTCATCAGCTCAAGGTTGACTCAGCCTTCCATCCTTCCGAGGTCGGTAAAATGAGGACCAAATTGTTGGGGGCAATATGCTGACTCTGTAAACTGCTTAGAGAGGACTGTAAAGCACTGTGAAGCGGTCTATAAGTGTAAGTGCTATTGCTATTGCTACAGTATCTTACATACTAGGGTTAACAATTAAATAACAATGAAGGAAACAAAATATGTATGTACAGAGTTTAGGATAATCAACTCATAAAGTCTTAAATTATCAGGAGAATAATTCATTACAACCTACTTCAAGGCCTCAGAAGGTTAAAAGCTATATTTTCACACCTTTACAAAAATCCAACATGATTGGGTCTGCATGAATTTCAGGAGAGACAGTTTCTCCAAAATGGGTGCAATTACAGAGAACTTGTACCGCCCAAGTCCTGCAAGGTGACAAAGCTCTGTAGCTGGGACTCATATCTACAGTAGCAACTCTTACAGATCTTACTGGTTGGGCAGAAACAATAGAAAGACATTCCTGAAGATGCTAAGCTATGAAGGTTTTATAGGTAATATACTAACTCAGTCCACATAGAATCCCATTGGCAATCAATTCAATATGTGGGGCATATTGATATTATGTGATATCAAGATATTATGTGGACAAAACAATTAGTACCCATAACTTCTGTGTGACTATAATCTGGTACAGATTGTAGGTAGTCTTCAAGGATAGCCACATGTAAATTATGTTGCAGTAGTCAAAGCAGGAGGTAACTAGGGCATGAGTGATTGTGAAAAAGTTCTCCAAATTTAGGAAATGAAACATCTGAAGCACAAGATGGATTTGTTCACAGCAGCCATATGCTTACTGAGCAGGAGCCAAGAGTCCAGGAGAACTCCCACATTCTGTACAAGTTCTACTCGGAAAAGTCCAACTCCATTAAGAACTTAACATGGTGAAACCCTGAGACTAGAAGGGACTTGAAGCCAAAGACATTTGATTTTGCTAGGATGGAGCCTCAGCCTGTTCATCCTCACTAAGACCTTTATAGCTTCCAAGAACTGGGACATAACCTCTATAGCACTGCTTGTCTGGCCAAGGTTTGAGATATAAATTTGGGTAACATCTGCATGCCAAGGATGCATAACTCTCTGCTGAGTGGCTTATGGAGTGGCTTCAGATAGATATTAAGGGCTCTCTATGGAGCCCTATAGAATAAGGGCCTTGGACTAGAACTCTACCACCTACTGAAACCAGTCTCAAAGGAAGGGAAAAACCATTGCAAACAATGACTCCTAGTCCCAGTCTTTGAAGGCAGTTCAGAAGAATTTAAAGCCACTTTGGTATAATGGTTAAGATTTTGGCCTAGAAACCAGGAGACTGCGAGTTCTAGTCCCACCTTAAATGTGAAAGTTGGCTGGGTGTCTTTGGGTCAGTTATACTCTCTCAACCCAACTCACCTTGCAAGGTTGTTTTGTGGGGAAAATAGGAGAGGAAGGAATATTAACATTGAGTTATATATGAAAAAATAAGAATACCATGATTGATGGCCACCAAGAGATCAAACAGGACTAAGAGAGTCATACCACTTATCCCAGTCCTGCCAAAGGACATCCCCAAGTACAGCATGATCAATCAACCTACAAAAATGTCAATATTACTATTAGATAACTTTTTCTTTATAAGTAGGAAATTCTTTCTGTTCTCTGGCTGCTAAAAGGAAAATATTATTAATGGTACACTATGGGAAATCTAGCAGTGCCACCCAAGAGAATATCCAGAGGGGAAAAATTAACAACATTAGCATTGAAAATTAAACTGCCTTCTTCTTGTTCATGTCTTTTTAGCCACTTGCTAATCCATTTGCTTCCATTTTTGCGACATTGTCCTGAGGTTTCTCTTATGAAAGGGATGATTTAATGAAGAGAGGAAGCAAACAAGATAAAAAGGAAGAGATAAGTGACAAGATGGGATTTTAATCCTGACTTAGGTTTAAAGTGTATGGCTGTCAATGCTAATAATGTAAAACGTAACAGTGAAGTGTGGCTGCCATGCAATGAGCTAGGGAATGCTAGGAGACATCTGAAAAAAAAAATCAATCAGACACTACAGTCAGAAATACAACCAGTGTGTCTGCAATTGAGTGTAATGCATTTGTCTGAAACATATACAACAGAGAAAAAGCATAAGATAATATCAGGTATTTCTCTTAGGAAATGTTCAGATTAGACCTTCACCCTTTGTGTACTGAACTTAGTTATGGACACTACAATTTAAGAAGGATTCAGACAAACTGGAATAGACAACAGTGATTATAATTTTTTTTCTTCCATTCAATTGTACCCAATTCTTGGACACTGCCTGGACAAGTTCTTGAAGTTTTCTTGCCAAGTTTTTTCCCCCAAAGTAATTTGCCATTGCCTCCAGGACTGAGAGAAGGCCACCCAGCTGGCTTTGTGCCTAACACAGGACTAGAACACACAGTCTCCTGGTTTCTAACCTCATGCCCTAACCACTACACAAAACTGGCTCTTTATTACACATTTAATAATAAATAAAGTAAAATGAGAATCATCAGAAGTTTGATGAAAGATGGAAGGAAGGCCTTATGTTTATTTATTCCTGAATAAAGACAATGGGGAGTGAGTGGATGGGCATGACATCCTTTTTCAAGTAGTGTATTCCACACAAAAAAAGACTTGATCTATTCTGTATTATTCCCAAGAGCAGTTCATGGATGGAATAATGATCATATTTCTAGGGAAGCAAATCCTGGATTTTTAAAAAAGAAAACTAAATAGTAAAAGCAATAGAATCAGTTACCTAGAAGGGTGATAGGTTCTTCTTCTCAATGCATTCAAACAGAGGCTAGACAGCCATTTGTCTGGGATGCTTTAATCTGGATTTTTCACTGAGTTGCACTAAACAGAAGGAATTCCCTAAATGGACTTTTCCAGTTCAATAGTTCAATGATCCTGTGGAAAAGTACATGGATTCAGTTATACTACAGTAATGGAAGAGAGAAAATACACATTGCAGTAATCTTTCATAGTCCTTGCAAAGGAAGCGGGATGCTTAAGGAGAATGGATGTTAATTTTGGTTAAGAGAGGCACGAGGGGAAGTAATCCGTTCATGTTAACCTGATATCTTCTGTTACCTGGTGCATCTGGTTGTCCACTGACAGAAAAGACTGCTGGGTTTAATTTTCCAGAAAGCATTCTCTTATTTTTTTTGTTTTGTTATTGATCTAGAAATGAGTGTTGCAACTCACTCCATCTGGAAATGAAATTTGTTTGCTCCAGATATATGAGAATTAATTTGTGATTTACCTGCAATGATGTAAGTATGTACAATTTCTCTATTATGAATAACACTGCTCGGATGTCTGCAGTTCTGTCTAAATAATTTCCTTCACTGAATAACGTATTTTACTACTTATATGTGATCTTAGATGAAGAACAATATGGTAAGTTTCAGATCAGTGTAGTCATTAACTGCTAAAGGAGATAATCTTATAATTTTCTGACCCATTTGGTACAAAACTATCTCAATAGAATCTAAAATAGTGACACTGAATAAAATAGATTGGTTTCTATAAGAAACCCTCCAAAAATATTGGAAACTGCTCTAGCAGGTTTACCTGGTCTGCTACTGTATGGCATTGTGTCCAGTATAGGACACAAGGAGTATAGGAAATCCTTGACTTACAACCATTCAGAGTTATGATGGCATTGAAAAATACACCAACTGGACCTTGCCCTTATGAATGCCACAGCATCCCTATGGTCACGTGATAAAAATTTGGGCATTTTGCAACCAGTGTGTATTTACAACAGTTGTAGCATTCCAGGGTCACATAATTGCATAATTGCCATTTGCAACTTTCCCCGGGGGCTTCTAACAAGCAGAATCAATGGGGGGAAGCCAGATTTGCTCAATTGCCATGTGGTTCACTTATCAACCACAGTGGTTTACTTAACAACTGCGGCAAAAAAGGTCATAAAATTAGGTGTGATTCATTTAACAACCACTTCACTTAGGGACAGAAGTTCTGATTTCAGCTATGGCCATAAGTCAAGGACAACCTATATAGTATACGAATGCAGATGGAGAAGTAAATGTGCTGGAATTGCTGATTAGGTCTTTTTTTGCAAAAAGATTTTATCCACGTACTATATGCAGTTTTGACATTTGACCCCTTAGGAATCCATTCTAATCACTTTTGTCTCTCATTATCTCTCCTGGTCTCTTCCTTTCTGGTCAGAACAGTTCCAATAAATATATATTGGTCTCCAGTTTCTCACTCATGTCTATTTTAAGTTCAGATGTATGTAACATGACTTGCCCAATTTTACTTTTATTGCTAGACTTTTCCTAGCTGTAGCTGAGCCCTGAAACATTTCCTTCTTCCCACTGGCAACTAAGAGCAGCCATTCAGTCAGATCTTTCCAAAAGTTTATGAAGTATTAGATTTATCTATTTTATATACCACTTCAGAGTTAACATTTTTCTAACATTTTTGAACTTAAGGAGCACTAAGATTGTACCAGCGTCCTCCTCCTTGTTTGTAATTTGGTCCAACTCCATGAATTGTCTTTATTTGAACCTTTCCAGCTCTATAAAATTCTTCCTGAATGTAGTGGAGTAGAAACATGGCATGCCAAGTGCAGCTGCGGCATAGATTTGTTTAAAAACAATAGGATACAGGCAATTCTATTTTCAATCCTTTTCCTAATAAGTTCTAACATGGATGCTTCCTTTATCACTGCAGCTATACACTGGCATCAAACCATTCACCCCAATCTCAAGATCATTTTTCTGGTTAATCAGTTCCAGCTGAGACCCTGTCTGCATATTTATGACATTAGGCTATTTACTCTAACGTGAATTATTTTATACATTCTGACACTGAATTCTATTGGCTATTTGATCAATCTGATCAGCTGGCTGGTATGAAACAGGTTACTGATTTTTTTCATTGCTCATGGCAATGATGCCCTGCTGGTATACTGATCAGCTGGGCAGCAGGAAAAGAAGTTGGATCTCCCGAGGTCAAACAGTCTCTTATGATAGGAGCAATATGTAAATCTTATGAAGATATTACTGGTATATGAAATCAGATATTTAGCTGCCTTGTCAAGCACTCTGCACTCTGAAAGACATTCTGTCACTTTTATCCACTGATGCCAAGGGCCTTTTGGCATCCAAAATACATCCTTTGCCACTGAGATGTGGTCTTTTTCTACTATTCAGAAGGGAATAGATTGCTTTGTGTCTGTCCAATATATAAAGCCTTTTATATCCAAATGTTTGTGAAATACATTAGTTTGTTTTTTTAACTGAACCATACTCATTGTTAAAAGTGTTTGCTGTTAGAAATTATTTGTATAATCAATATAGTTCTCTTTGCTTGCTCCTGGTTCTACCCCTTTCTTTCAATTTGTAAAATGAATAAAACATTAACACACACGGCAGATACTACATAGATCTTTGTCAAAACAGGGTACTCTGATGAGATCATGTAGAGCAACTTTAGATGATTTTTTTTTCTGGAACTGAATGGTCATCCAACATATGCCTGGATTCATATATGTAAAGAGTGAAATTGGAATGGATTACGTAGGGCAGTGATGGTGAACCTTTTAGAGACTGAGTGCCCAAACTGCAACCCCAAACCCACTT
Source organism: Azemiops feae (assembly GCA_023970755.1). NCBI lineage: Eukaryota > Metazoa > Chordata > Lepidosauria > Squamata > Viperidae > Azemiops > Azemiops feae. The sequence continues at coordinate 1,340,738 of JALGBA010004008.1, forward strand.
ATGCATCGTTGAGTGCCGGGTGGGTGTGGCCCATTGGCTGGGTGTGGCCCATTGGGTGGGCGTGGCCCATTGGCTGGGTGTGGCTGTGGTGGTAACGGCAGACTGGGTGGGACTAAAAAGTTCAATCAATCAATTCCAACTTTGCAAGATCTTTTTTTTTCCCGCGAGAAGTTGAAATGGACTGATTGAACCTTTTTTTTTTTTTTTGCACACGGCAGCAGAGGCCTAAAGCGAAAAGGTTTTATAAAACCCAGCTGAAGGCCTAGGACTGGGGCGACGGCGTGCGTGCCCACAGAGAGGGCTCTGAGTGCCGCCTCTGGCACCCGTGCCATAGGTTCGCCACCACTGACTTAGGCCTTGTAAGAGGTTGCCCCATGTACTGAATTCTGGAAGTTGAAGTCCACAAGTCATGAAAGGGCCAAGTTTGAAGACCCCTGCTATATGATATGGTGGAAAGTTTTCTGTGGCAGCAGAGACGATAAAGATTACTATCGCAAATTAAAGATAGATCATAGTCTATAGATTAAGAGACAATAAATACTTGTCTTGAAGGAGTCATTGGACTTCCTATTGTTTTTGTTGCTGGGTATTTTCTGTTACTAAAATCCTGAGGAGTCATAAAACTTTGGATTTCTAAGTTCAGCTGAGTGCCTCTGAAGCAGTCCAAACTTTAGAAACCAGGGTCCAGCTAGAATCCTATGGTTAGTGGACAGGCCTGATATTAGCACAGGAACTTCCTTTAGAGAAGGTATGATGAACCTGACTGCCAAGACCCGTGTTCTCAAAATGGTCCATCTGACCCATCTTGGGTGTTATTACAGATAGTCCTCAACTTATGACCACAATTGGGAGCATAATTTCCTTTGCTAAACAAGGGGGCTAAGTGCCCAATTTTACAAACCTTTTTTGTTGAGCGAGGACAAAAATGAGGTAGGGATATGTCTAATCTCACCGTGAAAAAAGCTCTGATGACTTCTTCTTCTGGCATTGGATTAGGATGTAAGCTGTTTTAGTACATGATAGATAAGTTGTTGTTCTTGCTGCTATGTATGATTTCTGCTGATGTTATATGCATGTTTGATATTTTTAATCCTTGTTAGCTGCCAAGAATCACTTGGCAAGTGGGCAGCCATATAAATAGAAGAAATAGAAGAAAATAATAGCATGCAGAGCTTGTCTTCATGGATTCTTTCCAACCCCCCCCCCCACCAGAAGTGTTCAAAGGAGGTGTCTGCATTTTCTTCTGTGTAACGAAGTATCACGTTTCTTCCATGTGCTGTTTTTCCTCAGGGACTAATCAGAGTGTGTTGCTTGCGGGGGGCGTGTGGTCTACTCAGGGTGGATGCATTTGTGTCACCTCTGTGTATATGGAGGAACTGGAGGCGTTCCAAAGTTCCCACAGAGATGTATTAGGGATTTTTCCCCTACAATCTTTTCCTCTGCGGCACCAGACCTTATCTGGCCCATTTTGAAATTCAGATTATCTTTTTCTATCTTCTCTGCCACAACAAATTTGGTGCTGATTTGTTTTGTTTTCAGAGAGTTATCCTGCTCATGGGCAGACAGAGTCAGTCAGTCTCAAGCCCTTTTACATAATTTCTTTTCCACACTCAATTGAATTGGGAAAAATAAAGTATGTTATTGATACTGTATTTAACAAGGTTCTAATATTCTAGTAGAAGAAAAAGGCAACATACCTTGCTCAACTTGGACACAACACATCTCATGCATTTGTTCAAAGAATTGGTGGGGGAGGGGAGAAGGGAAACATTAGGTGTAGATACTATAAAAATGAGTCATCTGTCTTAACTCACCAATGAGGAACCTATTTATGTAGGAATGAAGCCCAGGGAAAAATGATTGTTATGTCAGTCATGTCAATGAAGCTAAAAGGAGTAATGGGAGCACCGTGGAGTGAGGAGATAGGAGGAAGCTAATGTAGCATTTATAGTTTTGAAACGCTCATCATATATTATATAGTTGAGCAGCAGAAAGATCAAACAAAGTTTCAGATGGATGGTAGCTCTATACCAAAAAAACTGGTAAAACACTTGAATCTCTAGGTCCCCTTTAGAATCAGAATGATTGGGAAAAGTCAGTGGTAGACACCCAGCAAGGGTGAGTTTGTTTTCATAACAACAATATTGATAATATTTCTCCCCATTCTCCACTGTCTTTGTTCCTTCATTGCCCTGGAATGAGCATTTAGAGCTTGTGTTTTGGCTATAACTAGGTCAGGGAGCTTAAGTAGGTCATGTCGTCTTAAACATGATCAAACTAGAAAGGAAGCGAGAAAAAATGGCCTGTAAACAAAAGGCAAAAGGCTGGACTCATGTCTCTGTCTGTCGGCCTCTGTGCATATATTAACTCAGAGTGACATGTCATAGGGATGCACCAGCATCTATAGCTTGAGAACCTATGAGAAAGACAGCAGAGCAGATTAGGAAAGATGCCAGGCTGTCCTATAAATGAATTGATTAGCTGGGGCAGGAATAGTATTTGTAAGAGAGGTAAGTTTTGACCATCTGAATTCAAACTAAGATGCCAAGTCAGAATTTGAATTTGCATAATATAATCTAGATGATAAATCTGAAGAATTAAAATAGACTTGTTCCTTATTATTCAAGTAATTGGTGAAGTAAAATAGAATAATTTCCTGTATTTCCCATTTGTTTGATTTTTTCAATGCAATTCTTCATTGAGAAATGTATCCCAAAGTTTAAAATGTGTGCTTCAAAGAAAAGAAAAAACACATTTAAAGTTTATTTTGTATAGAACAAGAAAATATGGTCAAGAAATCATATATGTTAATATTAAATCTGGTTTTTTTCCTGGATTTTAATTTAACCCTGAATAGACCAACCTGGAAATATGAAATAAAAGTTTTATAGATGAAGTATAGGCAACTAATAAAATACAGAAATTGATTGTTCAATCATCTTTAGGTGGCATAGCATTATATATACTGAACAGGTTGGATTCTGCCCCTATTTTTATGGTGGTTTCAGGCTTTTTTTTTTCCTGAGCTACTGCTGTGTGCTCTGGCATATGGAATCTGGAAAGGGGGATCTGCTGCTTGAGGTGCGTCACTGAGCTAGCTGGAGCTGGGGGTAGTCAGCAGTTATTGAGATCTATAAGTAGGTTGCCAGTCCCATGAGCTTGTGATCCAGAGCGTGTGAACAAGAGCAGTAAACATGATATTTTATGTGGGAGTTCAGCAGCAAATAATGGAGGAGGTACAACAGGCTTATAAAAGAGCTTCATAAGAAGCTTGATGAGGAGTCAGTAACACGGTAAATAGCAATTTAGATAAATTCATGCAAGGAAAAGAATATGGATGGAAGAATAACTGAAGGACTTATCCAACGCATTGTTCAGGGGATCACAAGTGGGTCACAGGGGACAACTTGCGTGTTGATCAGAAGTTGTGAGTAACTCCTTAGAATTATGACCTCCCAGACAGAGCCCCAGAAAAACTGAGTCACATCCAGCCTTTTAGCCCCTACCCATTACCCAGTATCTTGAGTGTATATGTACGCTGCATTTACCTCCAACTGTGGGATATGGAGAACAGTTTGACTGAAGAGAGGAAACAGAGAAAAGAAAGGTCCTCCTTCCAAAAAAGGAAAAGCCACAGAGGGAGAGGGATTCCTGATTCCTGCTGTGGGTGGTTTCCTGAGTGCTGCTGATCGCTCCCTGTGTGTGATTGGAGCATTGCTGGTCTTGCCTAGTTGCAGCAGCTTCAGGAGATATACAAGGAAATTATGTCTTTTGAAGAGCAACTTCACCGAGCAAGTGAATAGGAAGTTCAAATTGGTCTTTGGCTATTTTTTTCACATGTACTTTATTGTTTATAACACGAGACGGAAGGAATTATTCTTATGACCTGCAAGACATGCATCTTATTTATTTTCCTCCCTGAAGACAACAAGAACTACAGATGCTACAAGTACAAGATGATTGACCCCCCCCCCCCGAAGAGAAGGAGCTAGAAGTTAACCTCCTCTCCTTGCAATTTATCAGGGGAGATGATAAATTCTTGAATGAGATACAGAAAACACTTGTGGAGGGAGAACCTAATCAAAGAAGAAGGAAGCCACAAGGAGGGGATGGAGAGAGAAACATATGTGAAACAAAGACCTCAGACTGTCAAGAAGGGCCTTCATGTTCTGGAATTTCAAACAACATTTTAGGAGTTTCTATTTGATAAAGTGTCTAGACCTCTGGAGGAACAGCAGCTCCACAAATTAAAGGGACTAAGCAATAGAACTCTACAGTTTTGCCATAGAGAAAGAACTCTTCCTCTGCCCCCACCTCAAAGGAAGCAATAGTTGACTCTTACTAAAAAGAATTGAGATTATAATCATTTGGCCAGTTTGTCAAAACAAGTGTGCTACCTTCTAGGGATATATTTTCAGGATGTGATGATGTAGAAAGAAAAATCTTCATCAGGGTCCAGTCAAAGCTGGGAATAAACAAAATGGAGACTGCTTTAGAAAGAAGGTTGGAATTTATTGAAGAGAAAAGCCAGACAGAAGTGTGGCTCTGGGAAAGCTGCCCACATGTAGCTGGGAGTGGTGGGTTTTTATATCTTCTGGGGCTCTTGAGGTTGTTTCTTGTTCCTGTTTGAGGCTTTGTATTTCCTGTGTCATGTACTTTGATCTGAGTCTGAGTGTGCCCTTTTGGTATTGGTTTAATCCTATTATGTTCCCAAAGGTCATGTCTTTTAGAGTTTGGGTGGGGTATGTAGATTTTAGAGGTTTTTGTCTTCCTAATCTCATAGCTTCTAACTTCCTGGCCCCAACCTTCCTGAATGGAGTATTGAATTTGCATTTCTAAAAGCTGGCCTCTGCCTAGGGACTGGGGCTGATTTCTGGGGGATATTTTCTGTCTTTTTAAAGATCTTCTCCATTATTCCTTTGGGGAAATATATTCTGCCTTTTTAATATTTTCCAAAGTATTTCTTTCTCTGGATTCTTCCCACAATGGAATGAATCTTAAGGTTTCATTCCTTGGCTAGAACTTTGAAGACACTGAAAGGGTTTTAAAGCTCTGTCTGAATGATTATAAAATTCACTGATGAATCACAAACATAGGGATGATAGTAAACATGTCAAAAGCCTGTATCAAGATCCTTCTGGATCTTGACAAGTTACAAAACAGGCTTTAGAAGTATGTAAAAAGAACTAAACCAATAATTTAAAGCAGAGAAGTATAAGTAAGAATAAAAGCGATGAAATCATTTGGAATGAAACTGAAGTACAGGAATATTGGAAAAAAGTATTCAGAGATTTGTGTGGGAATGGTGATATCACACAAAATGAAATTGAACAGAATATTAAAAATATTACTGTTCAAGAAAAAAATGATGAAAAGGAGCCATGAGGGCTGAGAAATTATTGAAAAATGATAAGGTAGCTTACTCCAGTAAGCTAGAGTAGAACAGAATAGTAGTAGAATAGTAAAGACTACAGTGTCTTTACTATGTCTGGGGTAAAATGGTGAGCAAAAATGGTGAGGTAACATGGCGTAAGTAGGGAGATAAGTAAATATGAATAGAGTTGCAAGAGGTAAAATGAGTAATACTTGGGAATTATAATACAGCAGGGTGTGTGTGCATACCAGATTTTTATTCTTCAGAGGTTCCCTGAGAAAGTATAAACATGACAAAGAATATTGTGTACTTCTTGATTTAGAAAAAATCATATGATAAAGTAAATAGGCCTGAATTATGTAATATCATGCGATAACATGAAGGTTGGTTGCTGAATGCTTTAAGAGTAGCATATGATAGAGGTACAATATGTGAGAGAATAAAAAGAATGGTTAGTTTAAATTGAGCAGAGTGTAGAATAAGATAAGGATGCACAGTTTTCCCCTAGTTATTTAATGTTATTTTATAAGAGAGCGATAAGTGTATAAAGAATGTTTGTAGTGAAATTAGAGAAGAGTTGTTTATGCATGTAAATATACATGTACTTTTGCTGTGTTGTTGGTTGAAAACTCAAATGGCTTTCAGGCTATATTAGAGAAATTCAAGAAGTAACATGAATCTTAAAATTCATCTATTAAAGATCAGTAGAGTTGTGTTTGGTAAAGAAAATTGTCTGAATAATTGCAAATTACACTAAACAATGAAAAACTAGAGCAAGTGAATGAATCAGTGTACCTCGATAGAACGTTTACTAAAAACAGGAAAATGGATGGAAACATTTGAAGATGTGCAAAGGTTGGTAGGAAGATAGTGGGTAAGAGTGTTCTGTTGTTCTGTGTAGAAGAGATTGCTTCTGCTCATTTTGTATGGGTAAATAGAGTTGTGGATTTCAGGAGGAAGATAAAGGTATCCTGAATGCAGTTGAATGCATTGAGAATAGGATACGTAAGGACTGTTCATAGAAGAAATGGGATCAAGCCTGAATGAATGGATTTAAGGGAGAAGGAAGATGGAAAACATTGTAGCTGATCAGATGATCAGAATCTCAGAATGAGAGCCATACTAGTACTGGTACTTTCTTTTCTGTTAAAACTGACCTTGAGTTAGTAACAGAAATATTCAATAAAACAAGTGAACAAGTTTTGATTTGAGTAATTCTAAATTAATACTCACTGAAGTATCTTATCATCCATCTACCCACCCATGCATGCATCCATGCATCCATGCATCCATGCATCCATGCATCCATGCATCCATGCATCCATGCATCCATGCATCCATGCATCCATGCATCCATCCATCCATCCATCCATCCATCCATGCATCCATGCATCCATGCATCCATCCATCCATCCATCCATCCATGCATCCATGCATCCATCCATCCATGCATCCATCCATCCATCCATCCATCCATCCATCCACCCATCCTAGAGCTGAGAACAACAATCAACAATTGTTGTGCAGCACACCTATTAGGAAAGACTATAGTATTTGCTCTACATAGTTTGGAGTAAAATAGTGAGTGAAAGGGGGTAAGACAGTTATATTTTCCCAATTATAAGAAAAGGAGGTAACGAAAAAACATTATCCCTAATGTTAGTATCCCATATTAATTCATGATACTCAGTGTTGGAATATTTCACTTAGGGAAAAAGAAAATAATCGTTTACAAACACATAATAAAATTTTGGAATTTGCTACCACAAAATGCAGAAACCACAACCAACTTAGATTTAAAAGAAACTGCATCAAACACAATCTAGTGCTTCCAGTAGTAGTGGAAGTGTCCTTTGAATATAGTTGCTTCTGGGGAAATGAGCAGAAGTTAGTTATTGCTCTCCTGCTTGTGGGTTTCCAAGCAAACATCTGGCTGGTCAATATGGGAACAGAACATTGGATTTTGACAGGGCTTTGGTTTCTTCAGTGTGGTGTTAAGAACTGATAATTTAAATGTATTCTCCAAGGAAAGATAGAGAAAATGCATTGGAAATATAAGCACTATAGGCTTGGACAATAATTTCTCTAATACTGACCACAGCAAAATTTATTGTGTCCCCATCTTTTTTTTTGCCTGATAATAACACAGTCTTTATGCATAGGCTGTCATTATGAGCTGTCCCTTAGGAGCTGGAACATGAATTAGCAATCTAAAATAGGAGGGGGAAGATCCATTCTTTTGCAAAGCCCACATTACAAGACACATCATGCATGTGGAAAATCCATCCCCCACAGTGTTTAATGCCTGCTGTTTCTTAGAACCTACGGAGAATTCTGTTAGAAACAAAAAGTGGCATGATCTTATATGAAATTAGAGCAATCAAAAGGAGGGATTCTTCAGCAGTTACAGCCTTTATGTTTCATATCCTCATCTCCTATTTTTATGGCACATTAGGGCCCTGGCAAGTTGAAAATTATGCATAGGCCACCTCCTTTGACTGCCCTGAAGGAGCTGCTAAAACTAATGTTCCATGTAAATGATTCCCGTTGCTCCATCTGTGGCTCCTTGATGCTCCTATCACAATGAAAGTTAATGACTCTACTTTGTTGAGTAGCAAAGGGGCAAAACCGTTGCTCACTCTGCCAACAAATGTTATATTTATGTCCAGGATCTTCAAAATCTTTTTTTTTTTTTTAACACGCCAGCTTTAGAATTCTGGATCACTTGGGAGGATTACTCAAACTCTTTCCTTCTCATTCATAGAGTTTTCTTTCGGATTAGTGTATTTACTTTCATAACCAGCAATAACATCGGATATAGTCTTAGATACAGCAGAGTAAATAATCTGAATTAAGCTTTTACATGCTGCAGCAGCAAAAATGAGCAAAGGAGATTAGAAGTGACTTTTTCTTCTTTTTTTTATCTTCCTTAAAAATTAGTGTAGTGAGTTACAGATGAGCAGCAGAAAATTCTCTTGTTCCTCATTCTGACATGTCAGCAGCAATGCACACTGCTAGTGAAACATTATTAGTTTTGAAATCTAATGAAATATTTTCTATGCCTACATCTAGCTGTTTGGATGACTCCATTAGGCCGATTATTCTGAAATACGGAGAGAAAATATGAATAGTGGTTAGAGATTTACGGCCAAGAATGTCAGTACAAAGTGAAAATTCAACTCAGCCATGAAGCACATTGTGATCCAGGTTTTGCTCTCTGGCTGCTCCGTTTCATATAGTTGTTATGTGCAGAAAATTGTAATATGGAGATATCCAGATACCCTGCTCCAAACTTTCAGAATAAAACTGAAATAGTCACAAAGAGAAATTGGTAGGAGGAATCTAATTACAAGATAGTTGGATACTAACAAAATGCTGTATAAAAGCATTAATGGTTTCCGCAGCAAAGCCAACCTGATTGGAGTGACTTAGATCATACGGGCGACTAGGATAGAGCATGCTTTCAAGGGATTTGCATTGGATTTCAGTATATTCAAAGAAGTCAAATCAGACCGGATCTATGAAATTCTGTGATTCTTTGATGTCCAGCAGAATTCTCATGAAAGGGACTACAACAAATATGAACCTTTTCAAACACTTGTGAGCAATCATGTATTTTAAAATGGAAAGAAACTAAAAATCCTATTTCTTTTATTCTATACATAGGAATAGACAGAGAAGGAAGGAAGAGGAGTAGAAAAAACCTGAGTAATTAACTTTCTAACATGAAGGAATAGTTTACCAGGGCTTTTCAAATCACTATTCTTTCTTTCTTTCTCTTTCTTTCTTTCTTTCTCTTTCTTTCTTTCTTTCTTTCTTTCTTTCTTTCTTTCTTTCTTTCTTTCTTTCTTTCTTTCTTTCTTTCTTTCTTTCTTTCTTTCTTTCTTTCTTTCCTTCCTTCCTTCCTTCCTTCCTTCCTTCCTTCCTTCCTTCCTTCCTTCCTTCCTTCCTTCCTTCCTTCCTTTCTTTCATTTGTATTCACATAGTGACTGTGGGCAGCATACATAGTCAATAATCAAAACTATATAAAAACCATTAAAAGAATCAATTTGAATTAAAAGAAAACTAAGATTAAAAAAATAAAAGCCCAGAATGGTGGAAAAACATACAGAGAATGTGTTCCATTAACAATCATACAACCATCTAGCAAGCTCCACTCTATCATAGGATCCCCAATTGACAAAACTATTAGGAAAGAAATACTGAGCCTTATATTACACTTTGCTCCAATTTATTGTCTGCTGTCTTTTATTTATACCTTATTTAAATAGGAACATTACAAGTTCTGCTAAGGTCAGGAAGAACTTTCCTGTTTTTTAATCTTTTCAAAGAATTATTATTCCTAGTCAATCTAATTCAATTTCCAGGTCCTATTCCAAAAATCTTTCCTCCCAAACCCAATCCATTAATTTACATTCTGATACTTCCTATATAACAGAGGTGGAGAACTATGGCTCCTTTATGACTTGTGGACTTCAACTCCCAGAATTCCTGAGCCAGCCATAAAACGGCCATAGTTCCCCACTACTGCTATAGAATCTTTATGCTACTGTCAGCATCCAGCACCCCACATGTAACTGCTCCAGTTCAACATGATCACATTGTTAAAGTCAAGTGGATTTAGATAGCAAAATTTCTGCTTGTTCTTTTTATTTTGGAAGTATTTAAAGGTGGGAATGGGAATGACTAAATAAGATAAGATAAGATAAGATAAGATAAGATAAGATAAGATAAGATAAGATAAGATAAGATAAGATAAGATAAGATAAGCTTTATTGTCATTTTTTTACTGTGGGCACAACGGCACACATCAAAAATGAAATTTAGTTGCCCTCTCTCAAAGTGAAACACATACATGACACACACCTAAACATACTATGAACAACATATGTATAGACCCACATCCCTACATATATGTAGCAAATAAATATTAAATACTGTCCATCTTGAATATATAACGGAAGGAGGAAGCTTGAGAGTTCACAAGGTTAATGCTGTATGGAATGAAACTATGGCTGAATCTGGATGTTCTGCTACGGATACCACGAAGCCTCCTCCCAGAAGGTAACAAGGAAAACAGGTCGTGAAGAGGATGTGTAGTGTCCCAGATAATCTTACGGACCCTGCTCAAACAACGCTTCTGTGCTATGTCCTGGATGGGAGGGAGGGAACTGCAAATGATCTTTTCGGCCATTCTCACCACTCTCTGCACCGCCTTCCTGTCTGACTTCTAACTTCTACTCCCATTCTACTCCCAACCCTCAAATTCACCTCAAAACCCCTCAATTTAGCAACACACTTTTTCTCATGTCAAGAATCTTGTAGTCCACCAGGCTGGATTGTGATACACAAATCTCAAATGTATCTGACTCCACTCTAGAAGGTTACTGTTAGATACTTTCTGCTTCTCTTTTGTTCAGTGTTATGGCAATGATGGTGGTCAAATCTCCCCTCTATTCTAAACCCAGTACTTAGGTGTTACTTTAAATCAGTTTGGTTTGCACTTCTTTTATTTATATATGTGTATGTGTATGTAGCTGTAAATAATTTTTTAATTATAATTATAGGCTTTGCTTTTCTATTTCACTGTATTCTATTTGTGGCACATAGTTCTTTTCAATGGTTCTCAATGCATTTAATTTTCCAAACAGAAACTTAGAAATGTGATGATCTAATTTGTACAAGCACTCATATTATTAATGAAATAATATTCTATGTACAAAACTAAATGGCGAGTTACAGAAACATGTGGTATCCCTAACAAAATACTTGCACTTTCTTCCTGATACCTGGCAAGCTCCAGCCACTCAAAAAAGACTATATTAAATTTTATTGATTTTTTTTTAAAAAAGGACATTTGTGAATTTTCCATGACAAAAATATAAAGTATCAAGTTCCAATTTTCTGAATCTTACTTTATATTTACCCTCTGAACCAATGATCTACTTTAAGCAGCTTTTAGAATGTCCAAGCTAAGTTTAAAATTCTATCTAAAAATGTACGTTCAAGATGTTTATGCTAGGGTACCTCATAAAATTAAAAAATAGAAATTAAAACATAGAAATTAAAAAATAGACTAGGAAAAAAATCCCCTTCTTGGGAAATGTGATTCCCCCCCAGCAAAGGCTCCTAGGTCCAAACATCAAAGTAGTAACAGACAATGGGCATAAACAGGAGGGATGGAGATATTCTATGTCTATGGCATATTTTACTTGGCTGGAATTTTGCTGATTTGGCTATTGCCTACTGCTGGCTATAATATCTACAACTTACTGCAATGGAAGGGAAGCTAGCAAACATAGATACAGGTAGTCCTTGACATACGACAAAAATTGAGCCCAAAATGTCTATTGCTAATTTTGCCCCATTTTACAACCATTTTTTTCTACAATTGTTAAATGAATCTCTATGGTTGTTAAATGAATCATGTGGTCCTTAAGTGAATCTGGCTTTCTCCATTGACTTTGCTGGCAGGGAAGCCAACTGGGAAGGTTACAAATGGTGGTCACATGACCCCAGGACAGTGCAACATGCCAAATACATGCCAGTTGCCAAGCATCCGAATTTTGATCTCGTGACCATGAGTATGCTGCAACGGTCGTAAGTGTGAAAATTGGTCATAAGTCACTTGTTTCAGTGCCATTGTAACTTTAAATGGCCACTAAACAAATGGTAATAAGTTGAGGACTATCTGTAATGAGCAGACAGAAGAAAATGTTGAGTAGTCAAGATTGTCCACTGTTGTTTTAAAAGAAGGGAAAAGAGGAAGATGATTGGGGGAGGGGAGGCAGGAGGCAGGGCGGGCTTAGACAGGAAGTATAGTATATATTTGGCCCTAAAAATAAGCCAAAGTATACTCTGACTTTTTAAGAAATGATTTAGCTTATTAACTGATTAACTTTAATCAAATAAATAATTGAACTAAATATATTCCTGATCTGGCAAATAATCAATGATTTTGGTGGTTTAAAAAGTTGGTTAATTGTTAATTTTTTAACAAAAATATTTTAAAACAATTGCAATAGGACAATAAAATACAGAAGATGCATTAGTTCCATTACTTTGGTCTAAAGAAGGGGTGTACAGTATGAAGAATGCTATAAAATATTTGGAAGTTATCTTTCTTTTAAAATGGAGAATAATACATAGCACTTCCCAGATCATGCTGAGATGGTCTATCTTTCTTCCCATTCATTTTGTTCTCATTCATTCTCCTACTCCATAAAATTGAGTTTTATATATAGATTATATATAGATACATATAGACCAAGATCATGGTCGTCAGCAAACAACCAGTTAATTTACCACCAATAAATTCGGAAGGAATATCATTAGAAAAAGTTGAAAGGATCACGCACCTCGGTTCTAATTTACATGAAAGCTGGGACATGACCACTGAGGTAAAGACAAGGATAACGTCCGATAATGGATATGGCACAAGAAGAAGAAGAAGAAGATATAGATACATTACATTCAGGTTAAAATTAAATTAGACAGTCTGGTAAATATATACATCGTCTTAACTCCTGAAGGCATGTGGACCAGACAAACCATCAAAAATATTGATTCAGTGATAGATTATTTCCAGAAGTGAGTGAAGTATATTGGCAGGTTTCTAAAATATTTTGGTATAATCAAATGATTTCTGGAGAAAATAACTTTTGACATCAGACTCTAGCAAAGTATATAGATGGATGATTAAGAAATTGAAAGGTTTTTCTGCCTGTCCTGAAGGCAACCACTAGATTGGTTGGTTAAAGCATCCGTGGCACTATATATAATATTGCTTAAATCCCCAATATTTTAATTAAACATTCATCCACAGTTAGTGAATTTGAAATGGCCATTGAGTGCTATTTTGCACTGGGGGTTCCCTATATTTTCTAATAGAGAGCATGTACTGTATTTGTTCTCCCTGAGGTTAATTAAACATTTTAGGGGCATATTTCATTAACACAAGCAACTAAGGCAAACCTAGATTTGAGAACAAAGAACTTTGTCATAGTTGATTTACATTAAAAACTCTGCCTCCAATATCTAAAGATGGAATTGTACAGATACTGACCACAGAAGAAACATGTTATAGCAATCACTCTATAAAGTCCATGGCCAATTATAAGAATAGATTTGAACTTTTTCACCCTAGTTAAATTTGTATATAATGATTGAGGATTTGTATATAAAAACATAAAGACTCTAGGGATCTTGAATGGGAAACATTGCTTTTACCTCTCTGCTAGTAAGTCACAAATTTTCCACATTATCATCCAGAATTAGCTCTATATTTCATTATAGAATAGGCCAAAGATGTGGGGTTCACTTGCTGTTTGCATTTAATTTTTCTGTGGATGTAATCTGGTCACTTTTGCTCAAGAACCAATTTATTTATCTTGTCTTGTTTGTTTACTTAGGAAGGATAATAATTGCAGTATTTTTCTAATCCACCTGTCATAAAAATGGAAGTATTATGATGTTGGGAAGTACCCAGCCAGGCAGGGAGGAGGAATCAAATGCCAAGCTAGCGTAGAGCCACTGTGCAACCGCAAAGGGTTAGGGCCAACTTCTCCCAAGTGCCTTGGAACCTTATCTAATTGTTCCCAGGATTAGGCTGCAAGACTGGGGAGATTCTTCTACTGTAGGCAGAACATTATAATTAACTTGAACTCTGCACATGTAGGTCTGGTTGTTCACGCCTGACACATAATTCTTTAAGAGATTTTTTTCATTCCATCTTTCTTTACATGTGCATATATAAATTAATGCATTTGTGTGAACCAAAGATATTTTGCAACATAATGTTTAAGGCAAAGGCAGACAAATAATCAAATATACAGAGAAAGGAAGAAGCATAAGCCAGGGTTTTGTCTGATGAAGATTAAGAAAACTACTCACCCAAAACTGGGCTGATGTTTTATTTGTTTGCTGCAAACACCTAGCATAGCCCATGTGGCTAATAAGAAATCTGTTCTAGCTCAAAATTCAGTTCTAACAATAGTCACATTACCAAATAAAATAAAAATGTAAGAGCTTTGCTGGATTATGCCACAGGTCTATTAAATCCATTATTTGGATTTTTTCCCCATGATTCACTAGATGTAATAATTTTTTTCTGTTACATAGCAACATACTTCTCTGATTCTATAGATAAGACAAACTATTATGATTATAGCTTTATTGATAGCTTTGTCATCCAGGAATTGATCTTACCTGTTTATAAAATTGCTAAGTTGATGGCCTCTTCACCTTTTGGAATTACTATTTTTTTCACACACTGTTGCATGAGGATAAAATGCCCTCCTTTTTCTTTATCCCAGCTTCTAACTTAATTAGAAATTATGCATGGGCTGGAGAAAATGGAAGAGAGTTTTTTTTCCTCTCCAGTGGTTTAATAATCCAATATTTTTGATGTATGTACACCATATTTGGGTTGCAAAAATCCAGAAGATCACTAGATGGCAGCCAAGGTTGGTGATGGTGGGGTATCCAAAGAGTGGGGAGCTTCCTAATCCTTGGTGTAATTCCATGCATTCCACTTGAGGTGGTTTGGGGGTATAGGGAAGGAAGGGGAGGGGAGGGAAGGGGAGGGAAGGGATGGTCAGAGCTGTATAAGGCTGGTTGGGCAGCCAGTGCCAGAAGACACACTTGGATTCTGCCATGAATGGGACAGGAGCAAGACTTTTTAAACACTCTATCAGTGAAGGAACCAGGAAAACAATTGAACAATTGTCATGTGTCATGTTCTCTCAGACATGTTTCATAAACCAAGCTCTTTTTAGCATTACATGTTTCTTGTTCAGTGGCACTCACAAAATACAGTGGTAGAGAATCAAAAAAGAACTATTCAAAGAGAAACAAGGTTTTGGAAACAAATGCTTGATAGAATTATAGGCATTATGCTGACTTTTGACCTCTCTAATCTGTCTTTCAGAGGTCACAAAAACTTGTTATAAACTCAGCTGGATATCATGTAAATTTACTCTCATTAAATTTCTTGCAAAATATGACCCTGTGCTGGAAAAAATGGTTGGTTAAGAAGATAAGAGAATAAAATGCCTGAATTCTGATATAAGCAATGAAGCAATTAGTATTCTTTCTATCTCTGTCAGGGAAGGAAGCAAGAATGAAGCAAGAAAGAAGGGTAACTTTTTCTTTGTGATTATGGATACAACCCAAGATATTGGTAAGAAAAATGTGAATGCCCAAGCACAACATCTGAAAATAGATGATCAACAAGTGACTGGTTTTATACATAGTATTTTAAGGACCACTGAAAATAAAAGACTAAACATTAAGATTTGGAGGGCCTTGTGTTGCCCACAAATCTCAATGTAATCCCTGAATCATATCAGCAATTTTAGAAGTGAGAAACTTTTGAAGTTCAGAATAGAATATTCTTAAAATTACTTTTTATATAATTGCAGTACCATATGATAGTATTCACTTTCCTGGTATCTGACATTTAAGTCCAAAATTATACTGAAAGCATTATGCAGAGTAGAAGAAGTGAACTAAAAATCTAAAATTCAGTAGCAGATCCATTGTATATAAAAGGACTCTACAATTGTAGAGTTACTTAGTTATTAACCAGTACAATATTATATTGCTATATAATGGCATGCTACATTATTAAAATGCTAATTTAATAATTGCTAAACTTTTTGAATAGCTAAAGGATTGCCCTAGATGTATATAGTAACATGCCAGGGTATCATATAAAAGTTGTTAACATTTTGCCTAGAAGTTTTGTATGGGAAGTTGTGCTGTTGTGATTATTTAGTATACTACAAAAGTGATTGCGCAACCTTTTGTAATGCTCCTAGAAATGATTGCTGAGTTGCTTCCTAAAGAGTGGAACACAAGGACATTTTCACCTAAGTTTCCATGAAAGAAAGGAAAGATGACATCTTTGTACCATAGTGTGTAAAAAATAATGTAAAAAGATTGATTTCTGACAATGGACTGGGGCAGAGATGTTCCTACAGAGGAGTACCACAAATCAACTTTCCAGAAGTGTGGAAGATAGTAACATATTCTGTATGGCCAAGATAAAAGCTCTTATTTGTAATGGGCAACACATAACTAAAACATGGGAAGCAGCCAGAAAGATCTGGTGGTAAAGTCAGGGCTATATATATTTGGGTTAGAACAAAGCCATTTCTGGAAGTCTAATGTCAAAGATTTGTTGTTTCACCTCTGACTGGACTTTGTCAAAAGCCCAATAAACTCAAGTATTATAAAGATAAGCATAGAATATTAGATCTGCAGTTATTCTCTTGGAACATGTGGATATGAAGCTGTCACAAATTGTTGCAGAAGCTTATAATTTAGGTGGCTGAGCCAAGGGGAGGCCTTTGTGGAAACCAGACTGGCTTCCAGCCTTAGGGGAGAATTGGGTACACATTGGGACACACAAAATAAAGTCTTCGAAATTTGGATTACCTGTTTCAAAAAGCCTCACAGCAATATTTACAGATTTACAGCTCAGTAGGTTAGGTCACTCATAACTTTTGCTTTGTATATTTTAATTGCTGCCGGATTGTGAATATTGCTCTTTCATCTTGCAAACACAAAATGGTATTTGCATAATTTTGATTTTTGTGGCTGCCAGTCTTGTCTAATCTTTCCAGGATGTTGATGTTCAAAAAGAAAATCCAAGATATTTAAATTATTTGACCTGTTCTATACTAATGCCATCAATTTTCCAGGAATAGTGATGTGACACAGCATTTCAAGGGAAGCGAAGTAATTTTGTTTCAGTGTGGTTGTTATCAAAGACATTATCTCTAACTAGGGAACAAGGTCACTGGGTGTTCTTCTCATATGTAGACACATTGAATTGAGATGGGCCTAATGGCTAGAGAGGGTTATGGAAATTTGAGTCTAGACAAGGCTTGAACCCACACGTTTATGTAGCAATTTAAAAGTAAGTGGAATCCTTTTGTAAATGTGTGTGAAGTCTGTAAAATACATGACCTTTGGTTAGGGATTTTTTTAAAAAAAATTGAAAACATTCAGTACGTATTGTCCACGGATTCACTGCTGCCCACATTAGCACTGGCATAAACTATTTTTTAAAAGTAAATGAGACTAGTTAGAGCAGACAAATAATAGATAGGCTCCAATTATCATCCAAAAGCAGAGACATATTAGTATAGCATATTTCCTTTTGGGTTTTTTTTTGCTGGTAAAATAAAGGGTGCAAATAAAGTTAGATCCTAATGCAAATTCCCCTCCTCCACCACCACCATGGTTGGATTCAAAAATTGGTTTAAATGTCTCATTTACATATTGCTTGCCCTTAGGTGTATCTGACATTTCAGACTTGGAAATTCCCAGGCCAATTGATTGCTCAAGAGTCAAGGAATTGTTTTGCATACTATAATCATTTTAAAAAGTGTTAGTCAATGTTGCAATTATAAAGATTAAGGTGAGTAAAGAGTTAAAGTAATCGACATCTAACCATGCACCAACATTAGCTGCAGGCTTTGAGTACTTAACTTAATGAAGGCAAGCTGTGCAGGGACAAAATTAGAGCATCAATTTATAATATTCTTGCTTTCAATTCTGACCACAATAAGAATATTAGGGCATGAGGAATCTCTCTTCAGAATATATCTGAGCTTTATGAGATAGGATAATTGATCTGCTGTTTCTGAACTTCTTTAGCATCACAATTGGGAAAACACTGATAAATATGAAAGCAAATTCTGTGGCCTTTTTTTGAACACACAGTGTAGAAGGAAGGTTTTAGGCTCTCTCTTCTATTTCACTGGCTATTAACCCAATCATAAGGAAAGTTGCACTCATAAAAAAAAAGAACGACAGAAGAATCACATTTCATTGGATTCTTTGTAGTCATGTGGTGGAGGATTGTGATGGCTTGATTAGGTCAAGGACCAACAAATATTACTAATTCTTCTTCATCATCTTGTTTACATTCTCTTTTAACGCTTTGGGTGTCGAAGGAGATACAAAGTTCTGGTTCTTGCTCTTCTGGCAGCCTCAGCTATTGTTAATTGATGGAAATTAACCTGCAAGAAATTAATTTTGGTTTACTGTTAAAGATACCTGATCTGAGAACATGCAGTAGTTAAATTGCCATGAATATAACCTTAACTAACAAACATATGTGTATAATTAAATGAAAGTAGACTGAGGTTCCTAAGATTTAATAGAATGCAATACCTTAGCTTATTTGATAATTCAGTGACAGAAAAAAACATAATACAATCAAAAGTAGCATAAATGGAGGCTACAAATGAGAACACTAAAATGCAATAAAAGACTGCTGCATTGTAATACCTGTAATACCTGATAAATGTTCCAGGAATCTTATAACCCTTCCATACATGCAGGCTAAGGAATGGTGTCAGACTTTCCTGACAAGAATCTGACAGTAATTTGACTTAGCTTGGTTTCTCAGCTTGCTCTGAGAGTAGACACATAGACATGACTCAGTTGGGTAAGAATCTTTACTGCAGACAAGAATAACATTTGATTGTCCGCTGATAGTGAAAATGTGTAAATACCTTTATATCCTGCATAGTTTAAACTCATTATTTCTTCCATCCATTCTTCCCAAGAACTAAAACTTTCAAGACAAGTGTTGGCCTTCAAGACAAGTGGTTGTACTATACTTGGCTTTCCAAACAAGTGGTTGTACTATACTTAAGCCATTGCCATCTCTGCCCTGAATGTTGCTGGCTCCTCTTCAACACTCAGATATGGATTGCTACCCTTTAATACCGTACATTATTAATATTAGTATTTGCTGAAATCTGTCACAATAACATTTCTCAATATCTGATTGCTTAGGTTTCCTTGTCTATATGATTGGATCTTTTTGATTGCATCAGTGTAGAAGCCTATATAAATGGAAAATTACATCTCTCACCAGTTTTATACTGTATATAATATTTAATGGACATCATTCTATGTTAAATCAGTAGTATAAAGATCAATAGGGGCAAAGGTTCTGTAGCTTAACTAAAACTTGTTTTTCATGATAGAGTGATATTACTGGGAAGTAAAAAAAGCCAAAGTACAAGAGAAGGATATATAAAAAAATGCCTATGAAACATACATCAGAGACAAGAGAGAGATTTAATTAAAACTTTCATTCACAAATCTTTCATAACCATTCTCATGCTAAAAATGAGTTCCATAGATCATGCTAGAAAGAATTTACAACAGATCAATGAAATAAGTGATATTAATACAATCATGTATGAGTAGGAAAGGGTTCCATTGAGGAATCTTGATTCAGCCCTGTTTTTCAGAATCTCGAGAATCAAGAATCCAAATAAAACTCCAGGTTCATTTCATTTCCGAAAAGCTTACTGTTTATTGAATACACAGCTTGGTTATGTCAAAGAAAACTTACTCCAACACCAATTCATAGACTTAAACAATAGTTTTCCCAGCCAATCCTCCAATGTCTAATGTAATCCATATCAACAAGTCCACTTTGTTATGGGAACTGTCTGCTTCAAATCCACACCTGTTCTGGTGTCCTTGCAAGGCTTCAAGCTCTCACAGTCTGCAGCTGAATCAACAAGTTTCATTTCTCTATATACCCATTTGAAAGTAACACCTCCCCCCCTTAATCTAAAGGCAAGTTGAAATGCAGAGGCACATAGTTGCCAAAGTTTCATACCTGACACCTATTTATTTGTCTGATATGACATCAAAGTCCTGTTTCTTTATTTGATATGGCATCCCTCTATGAAAGAGTTCCCTGAGACCCTGGACTGCCTTGGACAAGGAATTATATCCCAGTGTTAGCTCTGTATCCATGGAATGGGAATAATAATAACTTATTGCATATTTATTCTGTGGGACATCAAACACATCATAGGTTTTATCTATTATATATTGCCAATATTAGCTTCTCACTATTAGTATTAAAGTAACAGAAGATCAAATATAAGTTGCTCGATGGTTATTCTAGTATGTGAAACATAGGTTGGAATTTATGAATGTATCACAGAAAAATTAAATTTGAAAGCATGCTTGATAAATGGCTGCATAGCCTCTCTTTGACTACATCTTGTGATGGAGAAGATCTCCATCTCCAGGCAATCAGTTCCATCTTGAATTGTTCTTACTGATAGAGAAGCTTCAGTGCATTGTGTTACTCTGGGATGATACAAAATAGACCATCTTTTCATGTATGATTACATCTCACTTAAAGAGTGCTATGGTATGCCTATTCAATCTTGTCTTTTCATGGCAGGTGCTGGAATGGCCAGTATCATTTGTGTCACTTGCCTTACAATATATTAACTCAGTTTCTTGGTCCTTTGACCATAGTATAGCAGAGGTTTTTCCAGACTTTAAGCATATAAAGCATAAGCTCTTCTCACTGAGCAATAATCTCCATGTAAGATTCTTCTTCTTCTTCTTCTTCTTCTTCTTCTTCTTCTTCTTCTTCTTCTTCTTCTTCTTCTTCTTCTTCTTCTTCTTCTTCTTCTTCTTCTTCTTCTTCTTCTTCTTCTTCTTCTTCTTCTTCTTCTTCTTCTTCCTTCTTCTTCTTCTTCTTCTTCTTCTCTTCTTCTCTTCTTCCTCTTCTTCTTCTTTCTTTCTCTCTTCTTCTTCTTCTTTCTTCTTATCCTTCTCCTTCTCCTTCTTTCTTCTTCCTTCTCCTTCTCCTTCTTCCTTCTCCTTCTCCTTCTCTTCTCTCCTCCTCCTCCTCCTCCTCCTTCTCCTTCCTCCTCTCCTCCTCTCCTCCTCCTCCTCCCTCCTCCCCCTCCCCCTCCCCCTGCCCCTCCCCTCCCCTCCTCCTCCCCCTCCCTTCCCCCTCTCCCTCCCTCTCCCCTCCCCTCCCTCTCCCTCTCCCTCTCCCTCTCCCCCCCACTCCCTCTCCCCCACCCACCTCCCTCTTCCCCCTTCCTCCTCCTCCTCATTTTGCATTTCTAGTTCACAAAATGTCAAGACCTGGATCAGTATGTTTCTATATATCTACTTTGCACTTCCTTCTCCTCCCATCTGATCACTCTTCTGTATATTTGATGAAAACTTTGCATACTGTCCTGAGTTTTGTTTTACAGTTAGGAATTTGCAATGTCCAAGAAAATCAGAGGTAATTCAATTACTTCCAGATTTCATACCCCATATCTAGCCCAACTGTTGGGATAACCCCCTAAATTCTAAAGCTAATACTGTCCCTCACAGAGTGAAAGAAAAATCAGTGCTTGTTATCAGTACTCCTCCATCAAATCTCATGAGATGAATGTGGCTGTTTGATTACACTTTGTTTATAGGTAACATTCATTTAGATGAGAATTTTTTGAAGAGAAAAGACCTATTATAGTCCATTGGATTAGATTTTTGAAAGCAAAATCAACCACTTATTTCTTCATACTTTATTTCCTCTTAAAATTGAAGGCCAATAAAAGGTAATTACTGTCATATTTTAGAGCTCTCTTACTGTCCTTACTCTTGGGCTTAACAAATATGCAATAAGTTATTTAAAATGCCTTAATAAATTTGCCTTGGAGAGTTAGCTGTATTGTAGAAATAGGATGCAGTGATTCTCTCTGAAATCTTTCCCATTCCTGATGAATTTCATGTAATTAGAGTATTCAGTGAATATATGAAGTGAGGTTCCCAAACATACTTCAATGCAGAAAGCCGTTCATTATTGACATAGAAGAAAATGTGGCTTGAAGGAATTTCACCCAAATGTTTGCTGCTATCATAACAGAAAAGAATCAAAATTACAGTAATAACAACTTTTTAACAACAAGGCAAAAGATGAAATATTTGTATAAAGGTTGCTTTTGCACTAGTTCCTTTATCTGTGTAATAATGTTTGGCAAATAATTTGGTTCTGAGAATTCTATGGTGAACTTCTTTAGCAAACAAAGCTAATACCCTACTGCAGAGTTATTTGCAATATCTTAGTGATGCATCTTATAATGTGGAATAAAATGTTGCTTTGTAAAGAAAAGAACATTGAGGAAGTGACTGCTCCGTGAAGGAAATAAGAGAAAGGCGGAAAGTTTAAAATTCAGCACCATGGACAATCTGCACAAAGCTTAATTTTCCAAACTGAAGCACCAAATTACAACAGTTATTTTAAGCTTCCTGAAACTTTTCTAAACTCTTTGTTCACTAAGTGCTTGCCACACACCCACCTGTTTTCAGTTATTCGGGCAAGAGAAGAAGAAATGGAAAAAAAATCTTTGCAAAAGTATTCCAGAAAATGATAGATTTAATAATTGTACTTAAACAGGACTTTCTATCAAAAGGTTTCAGAGGTATTTATAAATATTTATGCATTTTGTCTATATTCATATCTTTTGAATCCACTTATACTCCCTAACATCTAAATATGCACCTATCCCTTTTTTAAAGGTTTGGAAAGTAAGATATAAAATACTTAAGAGGAAGCAAATTTAGCAAGATAAAAGAATTCAGCTGGAAACAATATAAATAATCAGGTGTAAAGATAAGAGCATAAGTAAGAAGAGAGATAAGAATATTATTATTATTTAATGCAGATCAGGCCCTTCTCCGGACACAATTGCATGCACCGCATTTTTTCCTGTAAGCAGGAAATATACGGAATTCTCAGTAAGTTTGCAAAAGGAGACTTCAAACTAATTTATGTTTGCCTTCTTATTTATCCTATTAGCAATCTGTTGTACTCTCTCCAGCAGTAGCTTTTCAGGCATTCTGATCCAGGTCTTTTCCATCACTTAAAAAATACAAAATAAAATAGATAGGGAGGATTGAACGTAGGAACTTGTGCATGCACAACATGTATTCTGTCATTGAGCTACATTTCCTCTCCATAGTTTCAGTATCTTACAGAATGGATCCATAGTTCTGGCTTTTAGCTATATTGCCCCAAATACCCTAGGGTCAGAATGCTTGAAGTCCAATTTTTAGATGAGCCTTTTGACCATAAAAATAAAATAAAATAAATAATAAAGTCAGCTGTGGAGCCATGATTGGATACCCAGTGGCTATTTGAAACATAATTAGTGGGAACAACCATATATGGGTATGTAGGCCATAGAAATCTTTACTTTAAGAGAGTCATTTGATTTTCTGCCTGATGGCGTTTCACATCAATTGAAGTTTTTTTAAAAAAAAACATTCAATATCATAAAAACATTACAACTTTTTTTAAAAAAAACTGTAGTTCTTATTTTGATTATTTAAAAAAAAAATAGTACTTGTTCGTTTCAAATCCAGTATGCAAAGGCCTATCACCATCCTATAATATTTGGAATGCACCTAACACTGAACCTAAATGCTAATGTAGATGCTTGTCTTTTGAAAATATATTAAGCTGAAGTTCCTTAAGAGTTTCAGAACAGGAAAATAATCATGCTGTCTATTGACTGAGTAAAGAAGAAGAAGAAATTGATTTAAACTATAGAAATATTGATGAATTAATACTAGCAGTAACTATCAGGAAAAACTTAATCTATAAGTAGTTCAGCACTGAAGTCAAATGCATGGGGAATTGGACTACAAATGAGAAATGACATTTTAACTAATCAGGATTAATTATTGGTTCATAAATAAACTTTGCATAGATTTTCATATTGCTAAAAACAAAGCATCTTTGGTTTTAAATAATCGAACAAACATTTATCTATCTATGTATCTATCTATCTATGTATCTCTCTCTCTCTCTCTCTCTCTCTCTCTCTCTCTCTCTATCTATCTATCTATCTATCATCTATCTATAGATATAGATATAGAGATAGAGATAGATAGATAGATAGATAGATAGATAGATAGAGATAGATAGATAGATAGATAGATAGATAGATAGATAGATAGATAGATAGATAGATAGATAGATAGATAGATAGATAGATAGATAGATAGATAGATAGATTGATTCTAAAAAATGCTAAAACCACTGATCTCCGGGATGAGAAAGAACTTTATTAAAAACTAAGCTTTCATCAATCCACTGTTGATGTCGTCAAAGTATGAGCTAGTAACTGGAAGCACTCATTTTTAATAACTGTGTGGATGTTAACAATCTAGTCATGGAGCGCGTCACCGGTCTACCCGCCCCTCGTTCTCCCATAGTTGGCTGCATTAATTCCAGTTTCGCCGTGCTGGCCGGCATCCACTTTGGTTTTAATGTTTTCCCTCCCCCCACCCACCCCGCCTGCTGGTCACGTCCATCCTGTAGCATGCGGCTGCCGTTCGGTGTCATTGCCAGATCACTCCTCCTGCTGCCCCGACCGGAGCGAGACACACGGCGGGAGGACCACCAGCAGATGCGCTTGTGCGGCAGGCTGGCGGCATGGCCGGACGGGATAGCAGGAGGAGTGATCCGGCAATGACGGATATATCTCAAGCATTTTTCTTGGAAAAGGTATTCTCCATAGAATAAAGCCTCTCCCAAGACAGTGCATTGCATTTGAGGTCTTTAATCTATTTATTTATTTTTAAATCTATTTATTCAACTTTCATGCAACCCACTTCACTATGCAAAGTGACTTTTCTTATTGAAACCACTTAGATCATTTCAGACAGTGAATCTAGGTATTTCATCAGTAAATTGCAAAGAATGTAAGCTGTGAAATTACTTGTTGGAAATTCATAAGGCTGTAACTTTATATACTATTAGGTTAGATAACCTGAGAAAGTTATGATTATACCGAGATTTTTTTCTTAGATGGCATTAATCTATTTTATACAGAGTTTGTGAGTTGGGAGAAATGTGTGATTCATTCTCATCTGTCTTCACACAATGCAGGAAAAAAAATAGTTCTCAAAGTGTTATAGAGTATCAAATATGCCTAATATAAGCCAAGAACTTGCAGCCTTGAAATGTAACATATAAATCTATTTTAACATAATATATTACCTTGGAATTCAGGTGTAATTAATGTTGTGATGGCCACCAGCAGAGTTCCTTTAAAAACTGTTAAGACAAATTTATGGAATGAGAAATTTATGAAAGATATATCTGTTAGGAGATTTAGCCATGAGAGCTGAATGGAATGGAATTCAGAAGCAATGCAGCTCTGATTAACAGATGCTGAAGGCAAGGAATAAGGGATGAAAAGTTGCTTGTTTTTGTGTTTCAACCATGCAATTTCCCAAGCTGAGTCTTTCCAGATGTTTTGTATTTATTGTGGTTCTTTTGGGGTTGGTATAATACACACACACACACACACAGAGGATAGGTTTTTGGTCCCAAGTATTAGTGTTAAACACAAAATAAATGTATTTTTATAGAGCAGATTTGTCTGCTTGTTTCTATAAATCTAAAATTGGTTTTGTCTGGCATCTTAACAGCATTTTCCTATAATTTATCTATTAACTATGATCAACTATACATATACATTATGTCCATGAATTATCTAGTTTTAATAATTATGATTTATAGTGTTTATAAACTATGAATTGTACTTTTAGACTATTTCTGAGTTACTTCTCCTGCCCTGTTTGCCATAGAACCTTTTCCCCATCCCGTGATGATTCTTCCTCCCCTCCAAATTTGGAAGCAAAGAGCAACTAAAGTCTCTTTCCGCCCTGCTTCTGTCTCTGGTGCTTTCAGCCATCTTTTCATTGACTGACTTTGCTCCTGGGATGGCCTTTCTTGCTTGTTGGTACCACCTGGCTGGTACTGCTAAGTTTTTCTGACCTTTCTGGGTCCACAGAGCCTGTTCATATTACATGCTTTGCTGGGTTGTTCTTGTTGCAGGAGATGCTATTATTGGTTTGTGTTCCCTGCTGTTTCCTGCTGCAGTAACTCTACTGGTCATTGGGGGTCCTGCTGTTGGGGTGGCACTTCCAAGGCACTCTGGGCCCTATTGCTCATGTGCTTGTGTAGCTGCTTGCTCACTCACTACTCCTGTGTGCTCCACATCATCTTTTTTTTTTTTTGGCAAAAGTTCTACCAGTTGCTCTTCCTAATAGGACAGAGCCATTTTAAAGAGAGTAAGAAAGCAATGCAGACATGCATTTTCTATTCTGTATTTTCTCCTTCCATAAGACTAAAGCAATAGCAATAACACTTAGAGTTATATACAGTACCACCCCATAGTGCTTCACAGCACTCTCTGGGTGGTTTACAATGTCAGCATATTGCCCCCAACAATCTGAGTCCTCATTTTACCAACCTCGGAAGGATGGAAGGCTGAGTCAATCCTGAGCCTTGTCAGGATTGAATTCCAGACTGTGGGCAGAGTTAGCCTGCAATACTGCATTCTAACCACTGCACCATCAGGATTCCTATAAACTATCATCAACAGCCACTCTTACTAATCATCAGAGTTAATGCATTCTAAATATCTGGAAAGATCAAGGTTGCAAGAGGCTGTTTGAGGAGAAATTTAGGAGAGAACCCTGATGAAGATAGTAGATTGGATTTGATGGAGTTTAACTCAATTCTCAAAAGCAATGTTAAATTTTGATGGTATTTTTAAATAGAGCTTCCTCCAAGGTAATTGTCTTCTTAATGTAATAGTAGCTTCAATGACCTGAGAAGAATGCCTATGGGGATGGGAACTTTTGTAAAGTCTCCCTGGTTGGAAAGGTCAAAAGAAGAGAAGTAAGTAATCCACCATGAGAATTAGAATGTAGAAACCCCCAATTAATTAAGAAGTTGGTGGGGGAAGAGATGCTTCTTCTACAATGAAGCCCACTTAATTTCAGGCACTTCCTTTTCATCACTAACTCTTTCAGCAATTGATAATTTGATGGATCAATTAATTAAATATCATTGCTGTAATGATAATTTAGGTTTCTTATTTGTTAGGATTAGTGCATTTAGGAGACATCAAGTCAGCTCTTAGCAAAGCAAGTTTTTCTATGTTCTAACAGACTTGTTGACTTACTTGTGGGAATTATTTTTAAAGCAACTGACAAGCTATCTAGATTATTATTAATTGGCATTTATTGAAAGACTATTCTGATTGGTGTTTTTAAAATCAACCAGCTTAAAGAAACTGCCTCTCTGGAATATTTTTCCTGTTTTCTTCAATAGATGGATTGGTTTTCAAAGGAGAAATCTGCTTTTTACAATGGGTAGGAAGGGATAATATTCCCAAACCTCATAGCAGGACTGTTTAATAACCCAATTCAAGATACTTCTAATAGGCTATGATTTAATCTGATTAAAATTTCATTTACATGGAAGGGGATTGTTTTGAAAGGAAGAATCCTCTTTTAGTAAAGCTTGTATTAGTCTCTAGTTTAAGAATTGTCACTATTTTTGGTGAAGGAATAGATCTTTTTTGACAGGTAAATGCTTACTTGCTATTTTAACGCATCTATTTTATTCTCTTTTTTAAAGCAAAAAAAATCATTGTCATTTTAGTGTTGAACTGTGTGTGTTTACATGGAACCAACATTTAACTATTTACTATGCAGCTCAATTTTCTTTTTGTGATTCTGTTTGAAAAATAGTAAAATTTGCATCGGTAAGGCATAGATGCATTAGAAAAATTCACTGAGGACACAAAAATTGTTTTCAGCTTTTTTCTGTAGGTTCAAACATGCAAAACCCATCCAGGTTATACTTCCTCATTACTGTTAGTCAGTAAAAAGCACTGTGTTCTCTCTTGGCAATTACAGCTAACTTGTGAGGAAGAAAAGGTATAAACTGACATTTAAATTGAGCTATATGTTTTAGTAATGGATCTTGTTGAGAGCTGTTCTATGCCGAGGTATACAGGTTTTGGGGAATGAAAGCTGAAATTTAGCTTTGGATGTTCTAGAGCAGGGGTGTCAAACTCGCAACATCATGTGACGTGTCGCGACATATCGTGACTTTTTTGCCATTGCCGGCAATGGGGTGGGCGTGGTTTCGCTATGATGTATCCAACCCATGGGCCGGCAGTTTGACACCCCTGTTCTAGAGTACGGGTGTCAAACTTTTTTCGCATTGCCAGAGCTGGGGTGGGTGTGGCCTCTGCATGATCAAACTGCGGGCCGGCAGTTTGACGATTGTACCCTAGAGCAATAGGGCAAGGTGTTTTGACAAAAAAAAAACCTGTTCAAAGTTGCAATTGCACTGAAATGACTTATGACCATTTTTCATACTTATGACCATTGCAGCAACAGGGTCATGTGATTTATATTTGGATGCTTGGCAACTGATTCATATTTATGATGGTCACAGTGTCCCAGGGTCATGTGATCCCCTTCTGCAATCTTTTGACAAGCAAAGTCAAAGGCAGAGCTGCTGGTGGCCAAGTGCTAAGGCGGGACTTCCTTCCCTCCCTCCCTTCCCTGCCTCCCTTTTTCTCATTCCCATCTCCTTCTGAAGGAAGAATTTGAAACCCCCCCATATTTTCCTCTCTTCATATATTGATCAAACAAGGAAAGGC
This sequence comes from Azemiops feae, assembly GCA_023970755.1. Lineage (NCBI taxonomy): Eukaryota > Metazoa > Chordata > Lepidosauria > Squamata > Viperidae > Azemiops > Azemiops feae. Next base: position 1,369,430 of record JALGBA010004008.1, read on the forward strand.
CTCCAGAGACAGAAAAGACAAGCTGCTGAGTGAACTAGCTTAAAAGGCACTTCCCCTTTAAGAATTAGCTACTGGCTAGAAAGGAAAGTAAGGAGCCCAGCCGCACTTAAGGAAGAAAAAAAATGTAAGTACTGGCTGCCGGCTAAGGCAGCCTCCCCAAATGGCTCCATTCATAAGTAAAATCTGCAGCTCCAGAGGACTCTCTCACTGTAAGTCTTTGCCTGTGCTGGCTCTTTCCCTTCCCCACTACACTTGGCTAGGCAGGGCTGCATACCACCTGCCACTCATTAATGTACCACAAGTAGTACGCGTACCACAGGTTGAAAAGCCCTGCCCTAGAGACTAGTCTTCAACAGGGAGTTTGAAATAATATAGTATAAGACTAGAATGAGCCAGTTTAGTATAGTGGTTAGGGTTAGGATAAAAACCAGGAGACTAAGTTCTAGTCCTGCCTTAGCCAGTTGGATGATTTGGCCAGGTCACCTTCTCTCAGCCCTGGGAAGAAGAAAAGGGGGGAAAAATTCCAAACTCTTGCCAAGAAAACTGCAAGGATTAGTCTATGCAGTTGCCAGGAGTCAGCACTAACTCAAAGGCACACCAATAATCACAACTGGGGCCAACAACTCCATCAATAAGCAACATGAATGTTAAGCGAGGCATCATGTGACCACAATTTCACTGCCGGTTTCTCCATCAACTCTGCTTGTGAGAAACCAGCTATGAAGTGTGCAAATGGTGATCATGTGACTGTAGGTTACTGTGATGGTTGTAAACACCTAACAGATGCAAAGCTCCCAATCTTGATCACATGACTGCAGGGATACTGCAACAGATGTGAGTGTGAGGATAGGTTATAAAGTTACTTTTTCAATGCTGTCATAAGTTTGAACAATCACTAAACAAAGCAGTTGGTACCTATACTAATAATATGATCACTTTTCTTATTGTCAATTATTTCCTCATAATAGTTAAAATTACATTATATATATATAAATGTAAACATCTCCATTATGAATGAAGTGACCCAGCTCGTCACTAATTCATCAGAACAGTTGGAATGAAAAGCAAATCTAATGTATAATGTTGGTTCTAAATTGAAAATAATTCAATTGTTGGAATTCTTGTAACTGTTCTATTCATCTCAATAAATTTTGCTAAACAGAACATTCTGAGAATTATGATTGGGGAAAATGGGGTTTAGGCAGCTGCTAAAAAGGTTTGTATAGAGGCAGCTGCTAAAAACGTTTGTATAGAGGCAGCTTATATGATCCTGAGGTCTTCAGTTATGCCCCATACATGAAGAGTGTTATGGTTTTACATGTGCAGATAAATAAAATATAGAAAAGGTAAAGCAACTGAATGATAAGGTCCAAGTTGTGTTGACAAGAGGTTCCAGACTAAATTGCCAGTGATCCATCCAGCTATTTAAAGCAGCAGGAAGAAAACGCTATGAAAGACCTTCAGTGCCACTGTTTGTCATAACAGAGGCTGCCAGAATAGAACAAACCTATAGAGGTATCATTCTGAAAGTTCAGTTATATTATCAAATCTTGCATCTACATCCTGAAGTTGTATTGATGCAAAGGGAATAAATGGATGGAAAATGCAAGTTAGTGCAATATACCAACTGTTTGGCTAGCTAACTGAAGATAATTAGTAACATTTTACCAATTCATCTGTGTGTGTGTGTGTGTATACATATGCCTTTAGCAAGTGGACAATCACAATGAAAGATTGATTAGATACATATATAAGCACAGAGACATGCACAAAAAGCCAGACCTTATAAACTTTCACATACATTCTTTAAAAAAAAACAATAAAAAATACAGTTCAGTGGTAATTTACAATTTAAGTTTCTGGGAGTTATATCCAGCACTTTGGGAGAGACTTTGTGGCCTTGTGGGAACAGATAAATGCCCCAGTTTGAAATCTGAGTTTATGCGTAATCCCTAGCCATTGTATCTATTCCTGATTGTTTATGCCTCTTGTTTATTTCAATGGAATTTGCACAAATGAATGCTTTGGTGGATTGTGCTATAGTCTTATTTCAATGTACATTAAAAAGTGTTGCCCCAAACTGGGATGGAAGAGCCACTCGGGGCAAAAATTGCAAACAACAAAAGGCTTTCTAGATTTATGTTGTGAAACAACCCCCCCCCCCCTATCATTTGCTCGTCTCCATAAAAGCTCCCTTGCAATGTGGACTTTGTCCCTGCTGCCTTGCTTAAGGCAAGCTGCCCAGCTTTTATCTCTTAACGTTCATTGCAAACTCTCAAACCCATTTAGAAATGGCAATGAGGATATAAATCCTGCCATCCTAGGAAGTGTATGTGTGCTTGTGGTATTAACTCAATGTGTGGAGGGAAAACAGATGTGCTGGCTGCAGTTTTTCCTTGTTTATTGTGTGGTTTCTCTCCTCTCAGTCTTTCTTTTCTTTTTCTTTTTCTTTTAAAAAGTACTTGATGTCATTTTGTTTAATTTTATGACAAATGATTTGGATTTTGTTTCCAGAAACAGAGTTTCTCTTTCAGAAATACCAGCGTCACCGAGGCATCTGTTCCTTGCTTTTAATTAGTCACTTTCCCCACTTGCCTGCCTCCTAAGCATTGAGATGCCTGAATTTGTAACTGTCAGTTATTTGTGGTACCAGATCCATTTCCTTGAGTGTCTTTCTTGCTGCCGCATTTGATACTAATCTTGTCTCCATAAGAAATATCTGGCATTCACTGCCATGAGGTCTGAAGGTGGTCACCAGTGTAGTTAGCTTTTGGACAGAATTAGACACATTCATGATCAATGACTGCTAGATATATTGCTATGTGGAGCTTCCATATTCATATCTGTAAACTGCCTGGAGTCTGGGAGAACTGAGACACTAGATAAATTGCACAGATAAATAAATATTCAGAGACAGTGTACCAGATAACAAGGTATACAGTAGGAGACAGCTACTGCCTTTATACCCTGGCCGCTCCTTGTGGAAGCAAAATGCTAGATTAAATTAATTTTTTGCTCAATCCAAAGGGTTCTTGTTTTGTCCAGAGGGAAATTAATATTACAACTGGTTATAAAGTAAAGTTGGAGTGTGAATGTGTGCGTATGTATGTGAGAGAAAGGGAGTGGGGAGAGGGAAGAACATGTGTTTCTGTGGTTGATATAATATCCCAGCTGAAGTTGCTAAGTAGTCATCAGCCTGAAAATTAAATCCAGATAGTTTATTTTTTAATCTGTTTATTAAAAGTATTTGTAGTTTCTCTTCCCAATCCCAAAAGGATTTTCTAAGCAACTAATGAGCATCTTAGAGTATAAAGCAATATAAAATGACAGAAATATCAAATTATCGGCAGCAGCTAAAACTTCAGATAATTTAATCTTAAAGGAGCTAGATCTAAATCATATCTAAGCTACAACATTTTGATATAATAATAGCTCCAATGGCTGATTCAACATCTTGAGTTTTGAGCTGACTTCTATAGCCATGGGGAGAGGACCATCTAATATGAGGAATTCCAAAGCTGGCATAAACACTGACGGTCAAATTACACATTACTTGTAATACATACAGCTACTGTACATCCGTTCTTTTTTCCAATGGGATTCAAAGTGATAAACTGCTTATTATTTTGCTTGTGCTTGTTTATTGTCATCTGCCTTAAATGTATTGTAGGGTAGGATACAATGAGAGATGCTGTTGGTCATGCAGACATACGATAGCATAAATTAATGAAGCTCGGTGTGATGTCCTGACAGAGTCATTGCTATATCCTGTTCTTTAATGCTGTATTCAAGACTTTTTCTCCAACTGTACTTTAAGATGTTAGGTTGTGCAAAGCACTTGAAAGATATGCTTTGCAAGGCATGTTTTGCGACACGCTTTGCTCAAATTAAGCGGGTCTGCTGGAAAAAGTTAAAGGGGCCATATCTTCTAGAAGGCTCAGAACAGCTGTTTCAAAAGTTGTGCCAGATTTCTCCTGCACATTGTGTCCATGTATGGCTTTTTCTTTTTCTTTTTTCTTTGCTGACATTGCAACATAAGTATTGCCAGGGTATACCTTTGAAACAGTTGCACGGAGTGTTTTAAAGGTTGTGACTGCTTTAAAATTCAGGGTACAGCTTCACTCATGTCAACGTGCTTTGGAAATTGCCCATTTTTAACGTTTTCTTCAATTTTATTTCTTCAATTACACTCTTTTTAATGTGGCACCAGCATGTATTTCATTGAGCATTTGCTTAAAGTTGATACAAATACTACTTTAAAGAAGGAGTCTAATACTGAAAAAGATATGTGAATTGCTTAGTGCTTTTTGAGAGATAGAATGAATAGTATTACACGTTGACATTAAGCATTTAGGCTCTTTCCTTCCACAACACATTTAGCAACTGGAAGGGATCTATGGTTTTATCCAGTGCTTGGAGGGAGTGGGGACTTAAGACTTCAAGTTTTACATGTTTAGTCTAAGCCAGACATGTCAAACTCGTGACGTCACGTGACGTCGTGCGACGTATCAGAGCTTTTTCTCCATTGCCGGCAATGGGGTGGGTGCAGTTTCCTGGTGATGCGTCTGGTTCGCGGGCCGGCAGTTTGACACCCCTGCTCTAAGCAATTCATTAGAGAGTTGAGGCATTTTATAATATAAATATTATACTGATATTTTAATAATTCAATTAGGATATAGCAAGATGGCAGATTTCTTGATAAATTTGCCTTGGTATTTTGAATGGCAACTTTAGCCCTGACTAAATTATGCAATTGACATTTCTTAATCTGAAAAAGTGATGTATAGGGTGGCTACACCTTACTTTCCAAGTTTGTTTCCCCAACACTAGCTGTATGTTTAGCTGTTGAAGCAGAATATCTATGAGCAATGGTCTTACCTATATTAATGCTGATTCCCAAACTGGCTCTTTCTTGCCTGCCAAAATGGCATGTGGCATGTATTCTTTCTTAAATCTGGGCCATTCTGGTGGGAGTGTTGCCCTTCTTTCAAATCCACCCACAATAAGTGTGGGAAAAGTTAAAGCTATCATTGCCTGTGGGAAGATTTTATTGCTCATCCAGTCAGTTAGATATCAGAATGGGTTCCTCCTGTATCTTACTGCTAAAGAACAGTTAATAAATGAATTCCAAACCTCAGAGAATTATAAAAAATGAGGCCTAAATGAAATGTTCAATATTGTCAACATTTGCCTTTAAAATGGTATATTTAATACAACTGAACAAATTGTGCCCACTCTTGACACAGCACAGAAAAATGCAATTTTGCCAAAGATTTGTGACATTCCATTTTTTATCTTTACTGATTTCAGAGACATTAATTCACATTGTCCTTTAATTCTATAGGCTGTGGCAGCTCATATGATTTTATAGATAATGTAATAAATCTGCTTCTGAATTGATGACACAATAACAGCATTTTCCATAAGAACTACCTCTGTTGCCTGCATGGATCCAACCTTTCAGTTAAATTGCATTTATTTATTGGAGAGTGTCAGTGACACTAAGGCAGACTAGAACAAAGGAGGAGGAAATAATTAGCATTGTGATATTAGTGATGATGATGGTGGTGGTGGTGGAGAAGGAAGATGTTTGCTCTAAGCAATTAATTAGAAAGTTGAAGGGTTTTATAATATAGATGCTATACTGATATTAAACAGTATTAAAAATAATATAACTATTTGGTAAGAAGAGTATGGATATATTTTAGCACAAGACAATTATACTATAAAGTAAATATTGATTAAATAAACTTAAATGACACTGAGGACAATTAAAATAAGAATACTGAAGGTAATGAAGAAGAAATTGCATACATTTATAAATAATTCCAAAATTTCATAAAGATGGGAGGTGATATGGATGCTAACTTAGGTAGTCTCTGGTTTCTTTGTCAGTAATATTTATCTAAAATCCATAACATATCTATGGTTGTTGAATTAATGTGTCATATGGCAAGGCCAGTCAACTAGCCATAATATAAGTATGCTTTAAATATTCCACACAAATGATAACTTCATCTATCCAATTATTCAAGGATAACATTACTAGATATAAAATATCATGGAGGGAACTTTGAATTATTTTTTTTTTTAAAGTCAATATATTAAATCTATGAGAAAGTGTTTAATTTCTCCATCAAAAAAAACATATATGGATTTCTCAAAAGATACTTAGTGCTGAGGAATAAGTTGTAAAATGATCATGCGCACAAAGGTAAAGTCTGAGTTAACAGACCATTATATATTAAAAAGAGGAGAAATTTTTGCTGCTTCCACCAATGCCACTAGAATCAAAGACCACAAAAAAACCCCATCAAATAAAATGATCTCTGCATTCATATCTATGCAAATGGAAACATTTTCCGTAATTTGGCAATCCACTGTTCCCTAAATGATTGTTTTAAAAATATGGCAGTAACTTTGTCCATCAGTGCTTTGGAGATGTTGCAGAAACACATTGCTAGCCCCCAGCAATAGTAGCCATCAGCCAATCCGATTGCTCTTGAAGCCCTACGTTCTGAGTCTTGTGAAGCTTGTATTTATTGGACTGTTCCATCTGAGAGAAAGCAGGGGAACACATGTTCCATATTAATCTTCATTTCAACTAAGTTGTTTTAGCTCATGTTTTATTGTGGTGCTTTGTAACAATACATCAGTAATAGAAGCCCTGGGGCAGTGCTTGCATGCAGCAGGTTCAGAATTTAAACTGCTCTTGAAACAGCGACCAATCACACAAAATGAGGCACTCCCTGGTGTACCATGTGAATTTATAATAGTAATTTATATGATGCCCTGAAGCATGATTTGTATTTGGCCTGGAATGCTGGGGTTGATTGAGGAAGGGGGGTTGGGTTTCATCAACATTGTCCCTATTTCACTCTATTTATATGGATGTTCAGTTAAAGCATAGTACTTATATGTTTGCAAATGTATTCCTGGAAGTATTGGTTTGCCAATCAAACATTCCTTTCCAAATATTTATCTTTGCAAGCCTGATTTCCAAAACCATGCCTACAATTTTTCACTTATTTACCCCTTTTAATCATCTTCAAAGGATGGAACAATGTAAAATGTTTTTCCAGAATACAGTAAAGGTTAGAAGTGCTGTAACCATTTTTCTGAGAGTGACTTTAAGGATTAATATGTGAAACTATGAAGAAGCTTTAATGCAGCTAAAACTGATACCAAAAAATTGGAGACTTCCAAAAAAAGCAGCCAACTTTGTTGACTGTGGTGTCCGTTTAATGTATGAATGGCAATCTTTTTGCAAAACATGTCTGTCCAGATATAGTAGTTTGAATGCAAGAAGTCTGTTAAATGGCTGCTTGTCTATGTCACCAGTTATTGTAATGAATATTGAACTTGCTCTGAAGCCATCATTATTATTTACCTAGAGTCCAGCTAATACCTGAAGCCTTGGACCTGACACTCAGGAAATTCAGAAATGATACCCATAGAGGCATACTATATCACATAGACATTTATTTAGCTGTTTACACTACTGAATATGCCATTGAAATCTGGAGAATCTATACAACATACAAGCCAAGTATGGAATAAGATTAAAACACTTAAGCAGTTACAAACATCCTGATAGCCCAAGAATTGAGCTTGATGAATCAGAAATATTAGGAATAAATCTCATTTATCAATCAAAAATAGTAATTGGGCTTTGATTCTAAGGAATACAATAGTCTTTTCTGTGATCAAGTCTCTGACATAGAGAGGAGGATTGGATTGCTAATAGAAAGAGCCCGAGACCAATTGAATTCACATAATATAGTTTGCTTTATTTTGGCTTATCCAAATCACATGCTATAAGCACTGGGTTTTCACCAGATTTATATAACTTTTAACCCTATAAGTTGAATTCATGTAACATGTTAGAGTTAAAGCTGGTTAAGTAGTTTCTGGCTAGCATATTTAATAGTGTTAATGTATTGTGTCTTAGCAAGTAGGAGAGTTATTTTATGAATAACCAATTAACCTATTTGTTACTTATGTTATAAAATATATAGGATTTTACATGCAGTGTCAGAGGAAGCATTTATTGAAGCAACAGATAACAATCCAGGAGCATGGTGTATCATTTCAATTGCTTTACTAGAAAACACGCACAAACAATTCTCCAACAAAGAGCTATTTGGAATTTCTTTGTCTTCTTTTTTCTACTTGGCTATTATCTTCAAAGAGTATTTTTCACTTCTATTTCTCTCTACTCTTTTCTTCCATTTGGTAAGTATCTATTCTCCCCCCCCCCCCGTGTGTATTTGTGTGTGTAATATATTCCATGTTGAAACAGTCCTATCATACTCTTGGCTTTTTGTATGGGGACTAAATAAATGCTTACAGTGATATAGTTTGTAAGTTCCTTGTCATAAGGCATTAACCATGAATTATGTTAAAGAACCAGTGGGCAGATTGGGAGATGATGAAAATAGGAAATCTAACTTGAGAAAAAGAAAAAACTTTAGAAGAAGAAGAGAGACACAGAGAGAAAGAGAAATGGAAGGGTAGAAATATGTGTGCCTTACCTTAAATTCTCTTTGGAAGAAAGGGAGGAAATGAAAATTATAAAGCTTAACACTAGAGTCATCTGGGCTGCAACAATTCAAATGACTAATAGATAGTACAGATAAAAAAACCTCTAAAGCTTTGAGCAGTAATCCAGAGCTTTGCAGGTGAGCTCTGCTACATGGTATTTAAAACTAGTGCTTTATTTTTATAAAAGAAATCCTTAAGAACCCTATTAAAAATCAGTGTTTTGCGGTATAATTTCATCAGCATTATCTTAATAAATACAGGAACTGCAAAAAGAAGGCTTATAGAAATAGGGCTGAAGTGGTATATTTTTAGCTTGCTGAAAATGGATTGTCAACCAGCTTTTTTACAATATCTTACATTGTAGTACTGAAGTGGGCAAATAGAGGTGTCTATTTTGATATCATAACTATGATATCAAAATGATGAAAAAGGTGAGAAAGAAACATATCATAGTTATAGCTGTTCTTATACTAATACAAATATGGAAGATCAATAAGTATGTGCCTAAAGTTGCTATAAATAAATTTCATAAATAAAATTTATAAATAAATAAATAAAAAACAAATTTGTTTGGAAGTTTATTATAAATACCAAGGAGGGTAATACCAAATAACTGGACGGTAACAAATGATTTTAACAAGTTACTGTCAATCACAAGTCTTTTGCACGCAGGCTACCCAAAATCAAGAAACACAAGATTACATAGATCTTATATGGAATCTTTGATTAAAGGCAGCTTGACTATGTATATACATTATGAGACTCCAATACAACTTTACCACTGATAAAAAAGAAGATAACCGTGAAAGGGGGACATGGGTATCCTTCATAGTGTGAAAACACAAACTTTGAAATATAACATTGCTGCTTTGATATTTGAGAGTCAGCAAGGTTCTAATTATTAATTTCCCGTGCCTCAATGCAGAAAGAGAGGGAGAGAGGCAGTACATGACACTACATTTCAAGATGTAAGTTCTATAATGATTTAGTCACTAACACAGGGATTCCCAATCAGGGGTGCGAGAGGATATTCCAGGGGGTGCAAAAACTTGGTTTCTCAAAATTATAGTGTATATGCATAATTCATTGCTGTTATTTCAAACTTTTGTAAGGGGTGCGAGAATATATCAGAAGCATTCTAGGGGTGCGGGGTATAGAAAAAGTTGGGAGCCACTGCACTAACAGGTACAGATTAGTACATTCCATTAAAGGTACCATCAGAGAAACAAAGCATATAAGTATTATTATACCTGTATAAGTAAGAATTCTTATTTCAACTTTTCACACACAGTCAATAGTCCAAAGAATATCTTAGAGTGCACCCTAGCTCAAAATGCTTATATAATCTTAATATTATTTCATTTTAAAAATCATAATGCATTTGAAGCTGCCTCCAGCATCTATGTTCTGAATGCCTGATTGGAAAAAGCGGGAAATTCAGTTTGGAAACCTCATGTAAACCTGGAAAGCCTTCATCCAAATTTTTGCCAGCCTCCCTGGCAAAACTTAGTCATTACATTTTAGTTTAGGCCCTAATAAAAACATGACATTCCTGTTGATTTCTAAATTTATCTTTTCCCTCTTATATGTGACCTCTATATTTCAATCCTGCCTAGTGTTTTCTTACACATTCTTAGAATATATAAATGGTGGATGACTGACAGCTTACTACTGTACTTTGTTTAGGAGTGCATTTACTTGTAGAAAATGGTAGTGAACATCCTAGGTAACCTGCAAGAATGTCAGGGGCAACCTCATTATTTAATTTCTGATAAACAGGCCATCATCATCATCGTCATCATCATCATCATCATCATCATCATCATCATCATATGGCATTGTTATAGTAGCCAGGAGGCCACAATGCTATTGCAGATAGCAGTTTGGCTTGCCAAGGTACCAGCCCTATTATAGGACAAGCTGGTACACTTCCCAAGGTGCGCCACAGGAGGGTGAACTGGCTTCACACCAGAGAGAAAGACAAGCAGCTCTTCCTCCAGCATTATCCAAGGCCCCCTCCCTTCCCGGAACTGCCTCGCAAGTGGGCACTGCAACCAGGAAGGTTCAGAGTCATCAGGAATATGACTGCCTGCACAGAGCATCAGCTCGTCTCCCCACCAAAGTGGTACCTATCTATCTACTTACAAGTTAAGTGGCAGAAGCTGATATGAGTGATAGGAGCCCACCCTGCCACACAGTGCTAGGGCTCAAACCACTGAAATCATCTCCAGCATCATTGAGCCACCTCACCTCTTGGTGATAAACAGGTGCTCAGGGACTAGTCATGCCTCTCAAAGAAGCCAGGATTTGAACATGTAAGTCCTTCCACAACAACCAAGTGGAAGAGAGCATCCCCCAACATATTGGAATGGGCCTAATGATATGCAACAGTGTACTTTGCTATTATGAACATACAAGCAAACTTCATTTTAAGCATAAGAGATCACAATAGATACAGTATCTATCTAACTACAAGTTACCTAATGTGGACTACATATTGTATCTAATATCAGTTTGTATAATAAAGGCTGTGTTTTATATTATGGGTTAAGGATTGGACAAATACCTAGGGAAGTTTTTGTCAGCATACTTCAGAAGCATCACTTGACACTTGTAGTGGCAGAGAGAATTAAAGAGAACCAGCACAATATGAACAAGTGAAACAGCTGCTTCAGGCAGAAGACTTAGAGATCATTAAAAACCAACTGTTGGCCGCCATGTTTAGTGAAATATTATTTTATGTTTGACAGGGACTATGGATTTGCAGAATGTTTCAGGTTGTCTCTGGGGGAAATTATATAGCTTTGAGGTACAAGGAAAAGGAGATAACAAATATAATGTTCATATATACCTATATATTTTAACGTGTTATTATACTAACTGGGTACTTGTTTATCTCTTTTCACAGATTCTCAACCCAGAGGAAGAAATTCACTTGTCTTTTCTAGGAAGTAAGGAAGAAGGAAACTCTGACATATTCAGTATTTTCTTGTGGGGAATATATCATTTGAATAGTTAGTACTGATATGAAACATTTGCTCTGGAGAAATCTCAATTTGCCCTTGTTTGTGAGAATAAAGTAGTAATAAGAAACAAGAGAGGTTGAACATAATGGAGAGAGGACTTAATCTGTCAAGACATTGAGCCAAGGACCCAAAACATCTGAAGAACAGTAAAGCACATCTAAACCTAAAACAGATTTTTTTTCACAACACAAAAAGCTTAAAATATGTGATATGATGTATATGAGATACTAGTTAAGTTAAGCATCCTATGAAATGTCCTTTTTTCTTTCTGAGTATTTCTAATAGTATCCTTTATTCACCTATTAATTTTACTGCTGAACTCCTCCTCTTGTTAAAAACTATTGTTTTTCCATATAACATAATTCAAAAGGGATTGGATGGTCCAGTTTGGTTGGAGTATTATTTCATAAAATAAATGTCTTGTCATGTTTACAGCTATAAATTTTGCACAATTTTGAAAAAAAAACAACCTCTCTCAATAATCAATTATTATTGGACTTCTAACTTTGCTCTCATATTGACAAGGAAAGTGGTTCCTACTTTGGAAGAATAAGAAAATATGGAAAGCATACCGCCTGGCTATTCCTGGAATTGTAATGTGTTTTTCAAGAATCAGAATTATGTTAAATCATCCGGGTGGACTGTCTGTTTCAGCTGGCACTATCTGAGTCCTAAAGAGAAGTTTTATCCTCTGAGACTCTTTTATAGGAAATGCTTCAATACAGAACTCAATCTTAACTACTTGTTTAAAGTGATATTCTCATTTGATGAAGCTTGCACTTTAAGCATGGGTATTTGCAAGCATGTGTTAGGTCTTTCTGTGCGATCATGCCAAGCTACTGGTAGTCTAACATGAAACATCTATGGACATATTATCTCACAATAGCACTCCCGAAAAACTGTGCTTAATTGCCAGTAAAAATGAATCTTGCTTCAGTATCCTTGCTTGTACATTTATGACTTTGCCTCCATGCTTATATTTCAGTTGTGTTTGATTTTATGGAGCCACATATATGCACATTACTTTGGTCAAGGTTGCCCAGTGGATTTCCTTCCAGGTGCTGTCGTGAACATAAACACACACAGATTGATCAGCATGCCTACCATACAGCAAACAAAACATTGCATTATAAAATAGCACCATCTTCCCATGCTATTTTTTGTTTGTGCATTTAGCTATTAAACAAATACAGCTGACTACCCTAGGAGGAGGTGGAAATGCATTTACAAATCAGGATAAAGAGATACCGCTTGCTAGTCAACCAGAATAATTTCTGAACTGGACCTCCTGCAGGAGCAAAAAAATGACTTTTATGGGAGAGAGGCTTAGAACTATTCAGATAAGATCAGTTTCAGGTACCACAACTGAGATGATCTGATCATAATTTGGAATTGCATTTCTAAATTTACAGAGTACTATTAACTTCTTAGGAGAATATACTAAAAATACTAATTTGGCAAAGGAAAGGCAAAGAAAGGAAAGGAAAGGAACAATCTGGATGTCTTTTTTCCTTAACTTGGATGTTATTATCAGAGATCATGTAACTTTTTTTTTCCAAAGCCATTGCAGCATCTGTCTTTTATCAAGGACTCAGTGAGCAATGAAATAAATGGATGATCATGATGGGATTAGAATAAATCATCCCCACTTAAACTGCTATCCATGTTGGTACTTCAACTCCCATAACCCCTGATCATCAATCAACTACTTGTGAATTGCAAATTAAACTGACCAAATAATTAAAACTTTTATGTATATTCATCTATGCGTTGAAAATAAAATTTCTGCTATTTTATTTATTTTATTCCTTGACTAGTTTTCAGGACTGTCCTTTCCCTAAAACAGCTTAATTAAAAATCCATTTAATAAAAAAATAATGAAAACAGAAAATAGTTTTAAACAAATGCAAAAATGAACCTATTAAACAAATGAAATCCAGAACTTAAATAATCATAGCATTGTTTCTTTCTCTTTCTCTCTTTCTCTCCTGTATGTGTGTGTGTAAATTTGTATACACACACACACACACACACACACACAAATGTATATACACACAATCATATTGCCTGATTAGAAAACTCTGACAGAATAAACTGCTCAGAATATTATTTTTATTTTCTACCTCTTTTTTGATATATCAGGGAATAATTTAAACCACATCTAGGGCTAGTCTAATTTTTTTCCCCCCAAACCAGGAGTATGATTATCAGAATAATTTAGATTGGGATCATCACCCTGCAGTTAAGAGCCTCCTTGAAAGTGCAAACTTCATGCCATCAGTATTAATGGATTGATCTACTGGGTGGGTCCTTCCTAAGTTTTTTTCTCTGACCATTAAGCCACTTTGGACTTCTGCCTCTCTTGTCTGATTATTTCCTAGGCAGCAGATCTTCCTTTCATTTCTCAATCACACGTTCCATTACAGAGACATACAAATAATAAATCAGAAGAAAAGCTTGAATAGATTTCTTATCTTGGATTTACAAAAGAGACATGTTAAACTAGTGAAAGAGTTTCTGGGAGGAGACAAAGAGAAAATAATAAGAAACCAACTGGGTGGACATTATTTGAAGGGATTAAAGATCAAGCTTTTTAAAAGTAAATGGGAGGAATTTAAAGTGGATTTATCTTATCAAGGTTAAAATATATATGTTGTTTCTGGTAGCTCTTAATTAAGTTTTTAACTTTGAGACTTTAAAGATTTGTTTATATATAACAGGTAAGATACAAGAACAGATTTCTTTTGCTACATTTTTGGAAAAAGTGTTGGAAAAGTTACTATTTAAAAGTAAAGGAAAGAAATTGATCAAGGTTAATGTACGTATGTACGTACGTACGTATGTATGTATGTATGTATGTATGCATGTATGTATCGTGTTTCCCTGAAAATAAGACCAAGGCGCATTAGGGCTTATTTTCCGGTTAGGTCTTATTTTCAGGGAAACACAGTATGTACATATGTACTGTATGCTGTTAATTCTGGTACCTTTTAGTGAACATTTCCTGATTAGGACTGAATATGGTAAAATATGAAGATATGGGAAGAAGGGACCTTTTATTGAAATATCAAAGTTGCAGTTATTTGGGAACTGAAGTTCACAGGGGGAGGGGAAAGTCACGTGTGTATGTGTGTATACACATGCACACACACATACAGTTTTTCTCAACACTTTTCATTTTAAATTTTTTATATTTTTATATTCTTCTAAAATGATATTAGTTTTTTATCCTTGTATCAGAAAACTTTAATAACAATTATTATTATTTTTAAAAAAGGATTCAGGGTGGCATGTTGGGTAGATTGAATGGAGAGAGAATGAATGGCCCAGAATTATCCAACTGACCTTGGGTATCCCCAGTCTTGATTCAACATCTTGCTCACTATTCTGCTCTGGCAAGTCACGACAATTGTTTTGTTATACGATCTCTCAAGCTTTCTTACACAGGCTGTCCTCTAGGAACAGTTATAAGGTATTTATTTGCCTTTCAGAAATATTGATTTTCTATACATGAATATGAATGTGGAGGTAAATAAAAGTAATGTGGGAATCAAATCTTAGAATTTAAAGTTTTCATTTAAAAACTAGTCTGGAAGAAAAAGCAATTTTATACTTTTCAGCACAGAAAAAAAAAAGATTGTGAACATGACGGTAACACTTCTGGGAAAGTTACCATCAGAGATCTTCAACTCATTATGTCTTCAAGTCAAGATTATACATTGTGTCTTTAAATCATGATCTAACAACATACTGATTTTATTTCAAATATATCTATTTAGCAATACAAATAACTTGGTCAGTGACAGAAAGACTCAGAAAGTGGGATAAGACTTTGCCTGGATAATATGTTATGAATTGGTTCATTAAAGCAGAAATCCTATTCATGGCAGTGAGTTAAATCATTGTGGCTGATGGTAAAATTAGTTAAAAGGAAGACTTTCTAATAGAAAATAGTTAATTTTGTATTTTTTCTACTTTACAGGACAGCAGAAGCTCAGAACAAAATCCCATGTCCACCATTGAGGATCAGGAAGTACTCAGTAAGGGACATAAAGGGGAAGTAATCAGTAAAAGATGTAATGAGAAAGAATCTGGACAGACAAGATGCTCTATCTTGTTGTTAAAAGCACAGTTTTTCCCCAGTGTAGCTTATTTTTTATTTATTTATTTTATATTTTCTGAGATGACACCTGACTCCAAATTGATTCTGCATAGCTCACAGCATAAAAACTTCTTTCTTCAGTCTTTGCTGCAATATCTTACTAGATGAATAGCAATAGCGCTTAGACTTATATACCGCTCCACAGTACTTTTACAGCACTCTAAGCAGTTTACAGAATCAGCTTATTGCCCCCAACAATCTGGTCCTCATTTAATAACCTTAGAAGGATGGAAGGCTGAGTCAACCCTGAGCCAGTCAGGATCGAACTCCTGGCTGCGGGCAGAGTTAGTCTGCAGTATTGCATTCTAAACACTGCACCATCTGGGCTCATATTTTGGGTATGTCATTAGCTTTCAATCCAATCTATCTTACTGGTTAGACGAACATTGGAGGAGTGGAATACCGATTATGCCATCACTAATTTCTGGAAAAAATGTAAATCTATTTATTTTTCTGTACACACTTTCCTCAATCTGGGAAGATCCCAGTGTGTTGAAATTACCAGAACTATCAGCTGCTGGCTAGAAATTCTGACAGTTGTAATATTCCAGATTGTGAAAGATTGTGACTGGGTTGGACTACTGTTTTTCTGGTATTTTTCTTTGGAGCCTGCTCATTGTGATGGCGTTTCATTTTTTAGAATAAACCTTTCCAAACTCAAATAAGACTTTGAGAGCAAAGAAATCATCTCTAGCTAAGATTTTGAAAATTTTATGTTTCTTTGAATAAATACAAAACAAATCTGCAAAGAGGAGTACATACAAATATCTGTTTTTCCATCTTAACCAGTGATCAAACATAGATTCAGCTTCCAAGATCTAGCATTATTGGAATGATTTAAGATGATAACAATTTGGTGATTCGTACTATGAATCAAATGGTTTATTGTTATAGAACTCTAATGTGATTCCCTCCCAAGTCATCTTCTAAGTCAGGGGTCCCCAACTCCTGATCCGTGGGCCGGTACCGGGCCATGGCATGCCAGCAACTGGTCCACACAAACAAGAAAAGGCCCATCCATGGGATGCAGGCAGCACACAAAACCAGCACTCTCCAGTCCGTGGGAAAAACTTTCTCCACTGAACCGATCCCTGGTGCCCGAAAGGTTGGGAACCTCTGTTCTAAGTGTTCTAAGGATTTGATATTATCCTTCCTACTCTGATTAACCAGGGAGATCCTCCATGATCCACTGGGCCAGCTAAATGCTGCTGAGGCTAAGTGGATTTACAGGACCAGATGTGAGCTCTGCCCCAAGGATCTTCCTGCTGGGTCTACTACTCTATACCATCTTTTCCAAGGAAGCCACCCCAGATACTCACTATTTTTCTTCTTTAAACCTCTGACTATCATTCTGCAGAGATACTGCTCTGCAGGGAACCTGTTCAGCAGTGGGAAACTATTCTCCACTGCAAATCTTCTTCATTGTGTCACTACCTTATGTTCCTTTGGTAAGCTGCAAAGTGCAGTTTTGGTAAGTGCCCTACCATTCTGCTGCTGGGTCTTTTCAACACGTTTCAGTCGCTGTACCACTTACCATTTTGAACCCTCAGCCAGGCCTTTGGTTTCCCACATTAAGTCTATCAATGAACCTATCATTAGAAGGCTATCCTAGGTCTATTACTGTAGCTGCTACTGGCCTTTTCCTGGCCTTGCTCCTGCCTTAGTTTTGTCTTCTTCAGTTGATGTAGCTTTAAGTATATTTAGCTAGTTGCTATTTTTCCATTGATTTTTTTTTTAGCTGCTCAATTTCAAATTCTACAGATTAAAGAGAAAACTAACTTTTCAGTTAGCTCTCATAAATAGTGGGAAAACTCCCCCTCTCCCCCACTCTCTCTTATATCTCTCAGCTGGGTTATATACTTCTGTTTTTTACCTACATAGCTCCATCAATGTAAGCATATGGAGTCATTTAAAAGCAGCAGAGAAAAAGAGGAGCTTCAGGGCATCCTTTCCAAGCTGTGCAGACCCAATCATTCTGTAGTCATTCTATCCATATAACACCTTTTTTTCTCTTTTAAAGAACTTTTGAAGATAGCTCTGAAGTAGAGCAGTTGGTATTAAACATAAGTCAAAGGTGAGTCAATCAACCTTGTGCACATACCTACTTTTAGAATGAGAAAAATGCATCATGATGCATAGAGGTCAGTCATCAATGCTTATCCTTATTATATTTCTCTGCTTCTGATCACTGATGCTAATTATACATGCTATAGCAATAGCACTTAGACTTATATACCACTTCATAGTGCTTTACAGTCCTCTCTAAGTGGTTTACAGAGTCAGCATATTGCCCCCAACAATCTGGGTCCTTATTTTACCGACCTCAAAAGGATTGAAGGCTGAGTCAACCTTGAGCCAGTCAGGATCAAACTCCTGGAGTGAGCAGTGAGTTAGCCTGCAGTTTTGTATTCTAACCACTGTGCCACCACAGTTCTTCTATACATGTATCTAATAGAAAAGAATATATGTAGCTCAGAGTTGGTGCTCTCTAGCTCAGTTGTTTGCTTGCAGATTTCATTACCCAATTAGATAACATAATCAGTGCAGTGCAGTGAGTGTGGGGTTGCTCCCTGCTTACATTTGCTTGCCTTCCCAGTGTTGATGGGGTGTGGTTTTTCCCTTCTAGTTCCCTTAGTAGTATTGTTTTCCACTTGATCATTTGTCTGTTGTTAATCCCTGCTTATCAGGGTGCTGGCTGCAGGAGTGGATATATCCTGGGTTTTGTTTTGTTTTGTTAGCTGCTTGTTGTCTTTTTTGAATGGTGTATAAATGTGGTTCATTTCTATGCTATTACCAATGGCTGATTTGTCTAAATGCCAAGCTTCCATGAATTCCCTGTCATTTCTGGATTCAGCTTGGTCTAGGATGCTCACAGTTTCCCACTTGAAACTGTGGTTGGTGAGATTAAAAAGTTTTCATTGTCTCATCTGACTGCTAGTTGGTGTTCATGGATACACTCTGCTAATCTTCTGCTTGTCTTCTCTTGACCATAATGGTGGTTACAGTCCTTCCACTGTATGTTGTAGATGACTCCTCTGTTTTCTCCTTGGGGGGATCCTTTGGTTGTTTTAAGATTTTTGGATGGGTTTAGTTGGTTTCTGTACTACGGTGATGCTGCGTGGTTGTAATAGTCTGTTGATTGTTTCTGAGATGTTTTTGACATATGGTAATGTTATTCTTTGTTATAGATTGTGTTGGTTGTATAGTAGTGGGTTGAGAGGTCAGGCACTTTTTGATAAAGTTGCATGGGAATCTGTTTTGTTGGAAGATGTTGCATAAAAAGCCTGCTTCCTTTTTCTAGATTGCTGCAGTGTGTTTGTGCTTGTCTGAATAATGTTCTTATGCAGATCCTCTTATGGGAGGTTGGCTTGTTATTTTGATAATGGAACATGTGTTTAGTGTGGGTTATTCAATAAATTTACATTTCTAATTTGCCATTGTTTTGTCAACTGATGAGGATATCCAGGAAGGGTAGCCTGTTGTTTACTTCTTCCTTTGTGAATGTTACTCTTTTGAAGATTTTTATTGTTTCATGTGTCTTTTCTATTCCATTTTTTATTATGACAAAGTGTTGTTAGATATCAGATCCACACTTTTGGCAGTATGAGTGGCAGCACAATACTTTCTAGAAGCTGCATTATGGTCTCTGCTATGAGTCTTGAGAATGGTTATCTAATGGGTGTTTCTATGCTTTGTTGGTATATCTTTCTTTCAAATTGGAATCAGGCAATGAGGCAGAGATTATTTATATCCAGGATTCTGAGTATTCTTAGTTCATTTGACTAGGTTTCATGTGTTGGGTAGTACTGCTGCCATGGATTCTTTCATTAGTCTGGATCTATGGATTAGGGATATGAGGACTGCACTGACATCAAATGAAACTATAATTCCATCTTTTTTATTTTTAGATCTTTGATTTTCTGGAGGCACTGTAGTGGGGAATTGATAAGATAGTTTCTTCTCTCTATGAGATGTCCAAGCATGATGACTACCAAAAACAATAAGTTCCAAACAATTTTTTCCCCATAAGGAATAATATAGTGAGTCACAAGGCAGCCAGCACCGACAAGTTCTAGTGTGTTGAGTACCAAACAAACGATGAGGACCAGAACAAAATTTTCACATCAGAATGCACCGAGTACCAAATTTGATGAGTTTGAAAGCAATTGAGTACCAAGGTAGTACTAGTTGCACCACCATAAAGAATTGTGCTGACTGAGATCTTGGGAGGTTCTAGTGGTTAGAAAAATGAGTCTGAGGACTCCTTGTATCCTACCATTAAGGATGGCTTTAGTCTTTTAAGTGAGCCTTGAAATATATGAAAAATGAATGCTGCTAATGCAACACTGCAGTTCCTGCATCACATAAGTGACTGAATTTTGAAGCAAACCAGAACACACTGTAATATTCTAGTTTGGATGAAACCAGTAGGCATGTGATATTAAGGCCAAGTTTGATTTCTCCAGGTGTGGTCACAACTGATAATTCAAAGATTGTTAAAGGTAATTATATATCAAGGTCACTTAGTTCTTAATAAATAATACAAGGATATGTAGAATTCTCAAGCAATATTGCTGTTCAAAAGAAGGGCTGTCCAAACCCATCTGTGGTCTTCCAAGCTAAGAGCCTTGCTGTTCTTATTTGGATTAATTTTTAGTTTATTTGGCCTTATGCTTGTCAGCGATGTCACCGCACACTGATTTAAGGCATTTCTTTTGGTGAAAACAAAGACACATGCCACAACATAAGAAGCTTTTTAGTACAAGCTCAGCCCTGTCAGTTTCTATGATTTCTGAATATGACAAAAATATTCTCTGAAACAGGTTGAAAACACGACTATGAAAAATGCAGTGTACTTTATTCCCTATTTCCAGAGCCTTTTATCTATTAAAAATACAAGAGTTTACTACAGTGCATTGGTGCTATATGGTTTCAACATCTTCCATTTCTTTACTGATGACTTGGCAACACCTGTTGCCTTATGAATGAGAGTACTTTACTGGTTTCCAAATACAGCACAACTGAGGCTCCTTATTTGGTTGCTTGATACATGGCATACTAAGAAGAGTGTGACACTCTTAAAGTTCAGTCAGACCGGTTGAATTGATATGTCCCTGAATATTCATTTTGATGTGCATCCAGAAACAGGATCAAAGGGGGTGGAATTGTGGGAATGTCTTCTTGTAGCATTTCTGCTTATTTTGACATTGGCAGGGATCTAAACATAACAGAATAATAATAAACTATTATGGGTCTATATGGGTTTTATGGTTCAGACTTTTTTTTTTATAATCCTTGATTCCTGATCATAGGCTGGGTCTGTATTTAATAATCTTTTTTACTTTGAAAATATCAGCCTTTATCACCTCTTGTAGGAAGAAATGGATGACTCACCAATCAAATTATTTCATGACTTTCAGAAGTGCCGCCTCTGAAAAGATGTAGAACTGAAATATTATTCGGTGGAGTTTGGTAGTTGATACACACCTCAGAGGCAGTGGCCCATCAAAAATGGGCAGAAAGATCAATAGTTTCTGTGTATATAGTCATTTTTATTCATTGAACAAGGTGAGAAATCTTGATGCTGTAAACAAAAGGGAAGAGTCTTAACTCTGCTTTAAGATAAAAAAAAGTGGGAGTGGAAGATGTGTTTCCATTTATCTACATGGTAAATGCTTGTCAGCGAGGATCTAAGCAGTGTACACAGATTGCTGAAAAATATATGGTCTGCTGGTAAGAGACAGCCAATTTATCATCACGTTACAGTCAATATTTGATTGTAGGCCATAAGTACAGTACCAGTGTTTTATTTAGCTCTTTTTCTCAAGTGAGAACTTGGATGCAATAACTTCAGGTTGATGAAAGCATGAGTCAATATACGTTTTACAAATCTGCAAACGAAGGTATATCTAATGGCTTGTTTGCATCTATAGGTACAATTACCAGAGTAATTCTCATTCGATGACTTGCACAAAAATGTATGACTGTTTGGGTGTGAAACTTATTTTGTGACAATTCTTCCTAAGTAGTGGGCACATGTAGCCATTTACTCTATAGTTTGTATGTCTAGAGGGGTTGCAAACACTTGAATAACTATCCCTACTCCATGTTCAATTCTTAATTCTTTATTAAGGAAGCAAGACAGAACAGAAGAAATATAAATAGAATGGAAAATCAGCAGATGGAAGAAATGATAAAGAAGAAAATAAGAGGAGAAGAGGCCTGGGGATGGGCTGGGAATGTTAGAAATGCAGAAGAAAGGGAAAGCGGAAATATAGTTGACAGTCTTTCTGAAAGCATTTAATTTCTATACATTTAAGAGAAAAGGAGGGAAGGTGCATTATAGGGTTACATTTTCAGTCATTGCTTTTATCCATCTAAGTGCAGTACAGCACTTCCTACCATAGAGCCTCACCATGTGACTGAAAATCCTGACCAGGCAATTATTCATTCACACAGAGGGAGGCAACATTTTTGACTGATGGGCATATTTAAAATTTTGGGAACATGTTGTAGGGAAAGGATCTTATCTATAGTCTCAGAGTAGCTGCTGTGGGGCTTATAGTCATCCATCCATCCATCCATCCTTATTTATCTGTCTGTCTGTCTGTCTGTCAGTCTGTCTGTCTACCTACCTACCTACCTACCTACCTACCTACCTACCTATTTGGTGAGCAGGGAGAATGCAGCACCACTTTGCACACTTACGTGGGACCCAAAGACATGAATGTCAGATAAACATAATGAAAAAGACTGTAGCATATCAGAGTTTCATTTAAGTTGTCAGAAAGATCATTTGGTGGGAATTAAGGCAGAGGTCAGTAGGCATATTGGGGTTGATGAGCTCCACAGGGCCTGCTCTCATTTCTCTATTACTGTAGCCTACCAAGAGAGGGATAGAACTAATACTGTTCTTCCTGTTTTCTTTCCTCATGAATAGAGCTTGCACATTTTCAAAAATGTCTGAAGAGCCCCAATGTTCATTTTTTTTCAATCTCTTTTTATAATTTCCCCCTAATCTACGTATTTTTATAATATAGTTCCTGATTTAAATATCATATTTAAGATGGTGATCCCACCATGTTTTCTCACTGCATATTGTATCTGCCAGTGTTTCCCAGAGTGGTATAAAAGCTGTCTAGGTGCAATTTTCCACATATTGTAATGCAACTTAATGTTTTGTTTCATGACTGCTCCATACTGTAAAAAACACCTGCACATACATACATATAAAAAGGTAGTATCTCCTTCAATTCAAGTTTCACTCCTGGTACCTTCCTGGCTATGTCTTCAAAATGCAGATATGGCTTGCCATGGTCTTCATCTGAGATGTTTTTCACTTTCCAAGTCTAGCCTATTCATACATGCAGACAAGTCAGTGGTGAGACTGTTTCATGTTTGTTTTTAGTACTTATTTGTAAGGGTTATTAGAGGTTGAGTCTCCAGTTGTTTCAAAGCAAGCAGCAATTCAAAAATGAAAGGCAAAGAGCAACAGAGTTGTTGCTGAAAACAAATATTTCAATAGTTTAGGTCCAGAAGCCTCTTCTCTAGAGGAACTGCTTCAGAGCTACCTTTTTTTATGAAAAGGAAGGGACATGGATGTTGCCAGATTTCAAATACCAGATCACCAGTTTATGCATGTAGATATTTATATGCATAATACATATGTATACTTATACGTACAATACATAGTATAGTTAATACATGGGTTACTATCTCTATGAATGCCAGATGCCATGGCTAGAATCAGTAATCCATGTATTGCTACACTGCCCATTGTACCACTTATAGCATCTGACACTCATAAACCCTATTTAGTTGTCTTTATGATCAAGGAATTACAATCTTCCTTCTGCAAGGCCTAATTTAGATAACTGCTATAAATGTTGCCAAGATTCTTGCAATAGCTATGGTTTACAGATGCTGAATGATATCCTTTACTTGATATTATTTTGGGTTTATTTTTCCCCCTACATTTTGAATATCCAGTTTGTGCTTCATTGGTGTTTCTGTATTTTAAATTCTGTATTTTTGTTTTATTGGTTTGGGACAGAAAATAAATCTAAATGAAAATGTATATGCATGTGTGACAAGATAAACAAGAGATCTTTAAATCAATGACATGTATTTTATTAACAATGACTTGAAATTCAATCATTTTTTATTCTGAAGTTTCCAGTAATTCCTAATAAATATGCATTTTGATCAGAATATGAACCATTCTCATGTGGTCAGAGGAAAACAACCTGATAGTAAATCTGATTGTTATCAAAACAAGAGACAGACCAAAGTGGTCCTTCCATCTAAAGGCAAAAACTGTCCATCCCATTGCATACTTGGACAGGAGGAAGTGACTAAAGAATGTGAACTTTTATTTTACTTGAATTTGCTATGCACTGGTACTGGTACTAAGGTTTTTAATAGCTTTTTAGCTTTTCTACAATAAAATTACATCAGAGGTTCCAGAATTCTTATATACATGTTTAATTAAATCCAGTCAAGTCTGCTGAGGAAAGACCTAATGGTTTATAATGGAGTCTTGAGGGCTCCACATGACCCCTGAAAACCTCCGGTTCAGTTCCTCCAAATTTGCTGCCTGTCTATAATCTTTAATATGACAGGAGGAGAAATTATTAAATGCATGGAAAATAATCCTTATTTCTGTGAAAACACTCAGTGCTTCAAATTGATTGAGAGTGATTTGCTTCTGGTCAGTCTGTTAAATCAGATCGTTTATTTATTTATTATATTTCTACACTACCAACCTTACTTAAGTGACTCTGGGCAGTTTACAACAACATAAAAACTACATAAATCCATGAATAATGCATCTTAACTGACTTGGAGATATTCAGAAACTTTTCACACAAGCCTAGACATATCTTTGTGATCTGGATTGATTCCCATTCAACTTTGATTTGCTTTTCAGGTTTAATCCAGATCAGTTTGAATCAAATTGGATTTTATGAATTGATTCTAATATTCATATTAAAATGAACCCAAATTTAAATATCATAGCATTCATGGACAAATAATTGAATTTAAAGTACATGGTATAAATGAAATCAAATGCAGAGTTTGGGGGAACGTTCACTTTTTTGCATAAGGCCTATCAATTTTTTCTGATATCTTCTAGATATTAAGTCTGTCTGTCTGTCTATTTATTTTTCTATCTATCCCTCGAATATTGTAAAATTTTAGTATAGATTTCTCCCATCCAGGTTTGGTTCTTAAGGCAAAATCTCCATTTAATGAAATTCAGCTCTTTCAGCCCTGTTTTTTCTTTCTTTCAACAATACAGAATTGGTTTTCCATTGCCATTGTTTTTAAAATTCTCAGCTTAGTTTACAGCCCTGAAATGTCCTTGTGATTCCCAATCAAGTACTAACTAGGCCCAACCCTGCCTGCTTTTCTTGAGGTCTGTCAAAATCAGCAAGGGGATGACATCTATTGCAAATCTAACTCCTAGGAGTACATCTGTAAAATATATGGTACATTCGTATGAATGAGTAGAAAATGATAAAATTCTAATATTCCTTTGCAAAAGTGGTAACAACATTAAAGGATTTCATAAATGGCTGAATATTTTCCAGCCCTTATTTCTTGTTTGACCCTGAGAAAACTGTTTCCCTTTTGTAGCGTTATACATTTGAATGAATTCCATGCCATAATGATAGTCACGTAAGCAGTTTTAGCCATGTCCCCTGCCTTGTGGCTCTATCAAAGCAAAGAAATGGATCTCTACTGAGGCCTAAGAATATATTTCTGTTTTGTCTCCCTGCTGCACTGCTGCTGATCTGGATAAGAACTCCATGAACATATATTTTCTTTCCTCATTAAATCAACACCCTTTAGAGATTTGAGGAAGGAGCCTATGCCCCTTCAGATATTTTTTAAATATAATTTTTATTGAAAGTTTTAACAGCAATAAGAATAAATAGAAACCAAAACAGAGTAAAGAAAAGAAAAGAGAGAAATAAAGGAAAAAGATAAAAAGTACAATAAGAAAAAAGTAGAAATAAAAAAGAGAAAGCTATAACGAAAGATAGAAAAGTATAAAAAATCGGCTTCCAATATTTTCGTAGTAGTTGTAAGTAAAATTATATTTCAACCTTTCTGTCTAAAGTTACATCATGACTATCTTCTTTCTATAATCTAGCCTATAAATCATCAAAACAATAAATCACAAGTATTCTTTTTCATTTCCCCCCCCCAAAAGCCCACAAGGGTTTCCAATCACAATAAAAAAAAACTCTTCAGATATTGTTAACATAAAGCTTGCAATATCCTTCATATATGGTCTTGCTGGTTTGAGCTATTGGGAACTGTAAGTCAACAGTAGTTCTCCACCTTAGCTTAAACAGAAAGTAGGATCCCTTGGTTTCTAATTATTATGAAAGGAAATTCTATGATTTCATTGAAAGTCTTCATTACCTTCATTGGCATCTGAGTATGAAAAACTGCATAAACCACAAATGTAGGAAAATAAAAACTAAAAAATATATTTCTGGTTCAAATTCAGGTAGTGACATCCAAACTACTACTGGATTAGTTCCATCTACGTATTTTAAAAGTGGACATAGATTTTTCAAGCAATTGACAAGTATATTGAAACCACAATGACTTTCAAAATCTAAGTTTTGATATGAGGGATGGACACTGGACAGTACACTGCAAAGAAACCTTTGCCCCACCCATTTTAGAAATGACCAGAATAGCACTTTAGATGCTAATTTTCATTTAAAATTATAAATGGATTTAACAATGTTCTTAGTCTTGCCCTATACTTATTTTCCAAGGTTAAGTAGAGAAACATGTAGACAAAGTGTATGACTTCTGGCTTATGTCCATCAGTACCATAGGGCTTACCCTATTGTGTAAGCCAGGCTTACTTCCAGAACTTAAAAGTTCATATGATTCTCTTACTTAACATGAATTTTTTTAATGGTTTTTGGCTTGGAGAACAAGCAACTCAGCCATTACTCTGCTGGGTTTAAATTTATTGTTCATTGCCATTTAAGATACTTTGTTAAAAGTTATTATTCAGTTTTTAATTTTTTTCTTGGTAATGTGTGCAGTTATCTTCTTGGGATCATCTTTCAAAGGGAAAAAAAGATATTGTTTTTAAATGAACATATAGTATAAAGTTATTGAGACATTAGAATAGCATAGTGTGGGTATATATAACTATGTAAATATAGAACTTATATATAAATACATGTGTTTAATAGTGAAACCAATATACTACTAATAATATATTTTAATGTTACGGCTATTATTAAAAAACGTATTGGAACAGGAAGTGAAAATACATTTATTTTCTCAGTCTGAAAAGTAAAAAAATCAGTACTGTATGGTGCTTTACTAATGGGACAACCCCCCCCCCATTCCTGAGAGATTCAGTTCAACCTGATGGCATCTACAGTAATGAGCTAACAAAGGATGAACAAGTGAACATAGCTTCATCAGAAGTAGATACATAGCAGAAAGATAGATGCTATAGCTATAAATTGATTTATACACACATGCATAAGCATATCTATAAAAGCTTCTTCTATATATACATAAAGTATATATGTGTAAGTAAACACTTTTCTCAGTTTCCACAAGGTTCAAAACGATGGACCTTTCTTGTCACCAAAAAGGCCGGCCTGGTTTATAAAGAACGAACTTTAAGCGTCCTCAAGCGTTTCCCAGCTTGAGTAAGCCACCGCTGAAGTTAGCGCTGGTTTCTTTTTTTCTTTATTTACTGAAATATAAATTCAGGCAGTAGTGAGTGTAGTTGGCCCTGTTAAGGAAGAGACTTGCAGAACCGAACCGAGCACCAAAAAAAAAAATATTATTAAAAACATAGCCTACAGCCCAGCTGACAGAAGAGAGGCGTCTTAAAGAAGAGCTAACAAGAATGAGAATGTAACGATTTTTTTTTTTTAAATTAACTTCCTACAGAATTGTCTTGGGGTAAAAACCACAAAAAAACAAAAACAAAAACCATACAGCGAGGCTCTCACTTGGCGTATTATCGCCAATACTATTAGCCTGCGTTCAATAGACTTCGGCTTCATTTTGGAGCCTCCAATTAGCTTTATCTTCTCCCAAATTGTATGGCGCTTTCCCAGGAGAGGGGGCGGTGTATGTTATCTCGCTTCCCCAGGATGAGTTTGCAAGCATGAAAAAGCCGGGCTCCCGAGCACCTGCCTCTTAGTCATCCTGGGTTTGAGGATGTCCCCAGATTACATCTTCTCAGCTGTTTGCAAAACAGCTCCGGGTGGGAGGAGTAGCGCTCGGATTTACCCACCGAGAGTCTCGGCTGTCTCTTTAAATGCTGGGGTCTGCGCGCTGGAGAAGGGGAGGGATCGGCTCCGGAGTGCGTGAAATTCCTGGGCTTCGCTGACAGTCTCGGGCAGAAAGCTCTGCTTTACGCAGCTCTTCTCGCGCGCAACTCATCCCGCCGAGGGAGAGGCGCACCGACCCTTTTCTGGCGCGCCTTTTCTCGCCAGCCCTGCCTCTGCTCTCCCAAGTCGTTCGGGTCCCGCGTCGGGCAGCTCCTTCGCCTTCCCTCATGCCGCTCCCATAGAGACAGTCTGGATTCTTACAACCCCGAGAAGGAGCCAAACCAAGAGTTGATTCCAGTACCTATAGCTCTCCTCAACTCCAAGGTAAGACTTTTGGGGGGGGACCGAAGAAGCGGGAAATGTAAAAACCAAGGCTGGAATACGACGGCTCCCCCCCCCTCTTTCACGGACACTGCCTTTTCGGGGCACCTCCTGGGAACTCTAGTTCAGAATTCGAGGCTAGAAGTTCTCACCTGCGAAAGCTGGGAATGAAATGCAAGCGTGATTGAAAAATTGCAAGGAACGGGAAGAAACTCCGAAATCCCGACTCTTTCGGGGATTTATCTCGATAAGATTTTTTTTTTTAAAGTTGACTCCTTCCTTAAATTGGATTTTTTTCCCCACGCCTAAAAAGTAAAAGCAAAAAAGGATTTAAACTACACACCGAAACCAAATATTTCGTTAACAAATGCCGAGGAGAGACTTTAATAAATACATTTATTTAGATTCCTTTGACAGACCGGCTTTATGTGGATAAAACTTTAAAAAAAATTGGAAAAAGACACTGCTAGAGTAAAGTGTGAAGAAAACAGGATTTTCGATAATCCTTAAATTCCTTTAAATCTCACCCTGACAATTTTTAAACAATTACACAATTAAAAAAATGAGACGTAGATGCAAAGGTTTCATTCCCCCCTCCCTTTCCATACTACTTTGGCTCTATTACAAGAATCTTTCTTCCTTGGCTTCCATTTGTTTATATTAATGATTTAGTATCATCCTTGTCTGAAAACTTCCACTATATAAGCAACTGCTGTGAACAACCAGGCAAGGAGCGACCTTAAATGTTGCTGACAATTTTGTAATATCATACCACAAATAGTGTTAATATTTTTTTTTCTTTGTTCTCCACCTTTCCCCCCCTCCAAATCCAAGTCTATAGCTGTTTTGTAATTTTACCCCATGAAGGACAGTGATGTAATTCCCTTTTCTAAATCATCAGGCTGTAGTGCTGTACAAGTGACGTGATCTTTTGTTTACTTTTACATTTTAATTATTTTTGTGCAATGAAAAAAAGAAACCTTCAAAATTATTTACACTTCCTTTGTAAAAAAATAACCATTTTGCAAGCATGTTATTCTTTTTCCCACCCACAAATTATTAGATTAAAAATAAATAAAGGACAGGTTATAAGAAGCCCTTGAAATAAAAATCAGTGAGCCTAAAAATCCTTGTAAAATTATTAAATTTATTTCCAAAATCCCAGAATTTTCATTGCCAACTCTTTCTTGATTTCTTCTTTGGCCTGGCTATTTCAAATTTCATGAAAATTATGGTTGTTTTTTTAGGAGCAGATAATTTGTGTGAACTTCTTCCTATTTTTCGTCTCAAATCTGTCCTGAGAATTTTTCAGGCATCAAATGCAACCTTGTAAGAGAAATATTTTTTTCCAAAGCAAATAATTTTCACGACCGTGCATTGGCATTTCAGCCATGATATATTTTTGGGACCTTTTTTTTTTTGCGGGGGTGAACTCCTGACTAGTCTAGTGAGGTCAGGGATTGAGAGAGAAAGGGAGAAGGTTATTATCGGGTGGAAAAGAGAAAAGGACCAAGGTGAGCTCTTTGCTCTCTAAAAAACAATGATCATGAACGGATATAAAATATGAGATTTTCATGGTCCCTATTTTGTTAAAGTGGTACATATTGTTACATTCAGCAAGTTTACTTAAAGGCTAGTGAGAAGTGAATTTTTTTAAAAAAAATTGCAAGCATTGATGGTTACCATCTTATTTTGCTACCTTTTTTATCCATACGTGCTTTTCATGCATCACTAGTATGGGATTTAATGAAATTTTCTCCCAAGCTCTCGACACTCCTTTGTAAAGCATCTTGGCTTGTGAGAAGAGGAAAATGTGTTTTTACATCCTCAGTGATGGTGGGACTAACCATGGCTGTATTAATTGATTAAATGAAATATATACGGGTGTCGGATTGATCAAGATTTTCTGTCTAAATCATTAAGGACTTTACTGGTAGAGAATACTTTTAAGACAGGAAAGTATATTATCATCTTTTACGATGTTTTCCTTAAAAAAAATATATGAAAGGAAGGGTTGGGAAAATGATATGCCAATAAACAAATGAATTCAAGATTTTAGGCCTTAGCATTTTATTTCATAATCCCCAGTGATGATGATTCCTTGACTGAGCCGATATCTGATGATATCACCGTTCTTCATGGCTCTATGTTGGCCTCATTTTGCACCGCGTTTCTACTAAACATGTTGGCGTGCTTCTGCTTATATAAGGAAAAGAATGAATTCCAGCGGATTTTAGTGATTGGGATTTTGAGATTGGCTCTCCTGATTAATTTGTGGGGTTTATTTTTTAAAACATACCCGTGTCATTGCAATTTAATTCATTAGTACTATTCTTGATGGGTGGGGAAAGGGTTAGAAAAAATGGGAGAGAAATGAAAATTGTGGTGCGTGCAAAAGAAGGCAGAAGAGAGATGGGGAGCTGCTGTTTTTTGAATAGTATCCCTTATGAGGCCTCTAATTATTTTAAATAGACATCATTATCTCTAAAAACACATTCTTTAGGCCAAAAAAGGGAGGGGGGAGGGCAGGTGATATCTTCAGTGAGGGGTTTTGATCTGCAAGTCATTAGATTGCTGCAAAGCCAAGATAGAGAAATCCATCTGCACTAATGCTGGGTAGGGGAGGCTGAAGGGAAAAAAAAGGTAGGATGCTCTCTGTGTGGGTCTATATGGGCAGGGACGGGTTGTTAATTTTGGGATTAGAAGAGCGGAGCTGTATTTTCTATTTAACACCCCCCTGTTTTCTTCCATGGCTTCCCTTTTTTCTGTCTGTTCCCCATTTCTCCTCCTTTCCCACCCTCCCACCTCCCTAGTAGGTTTTTTGGCTCTTGACTGGAAAATTCTGTATTACCTCTTGATGGCTCTGCGGCTTTTTTTTTAAGTGTGTATGTGTTTGTGCATGTGTATTACAATAGCAGCACAGTGACCTTTGCTTCATGCCCCACATATGTAGGCTCCCATTAGCTGTGCTATCACAGTTTGTACAGACATTCGTATGATAGGCCATAACTTTATTCTCCATCCCTCCCTTTAAATGTTAGTGAATCTAAAGATACAGCTATATGTATATAAGTGTGTACGCACGGGGAAGGGCTTATAGGCGTTGGTCAGAGTCAGGAGAAACAGCAAACGCTAAACAACCACCCGTCCATTTTGTTGCCAGTTTTTTTTGCCCCTGTTTATTTTTCAGCATGTTATTGTGCACCATACAGTTCTTGTGTTGAGAAGGAGGATCTATAGCAAAGACAGAGGAAGACTGGAGTAGAAAGAAAGGGTGTTCATGTCTTTGTGTTGTGGAGGAATGGAGTTAAGAATGGAATTATCTTTTTTTTTTGTTCTAATGGATGCCTCGTGATAATGATTTAGATTAACCATCTGTGAAATACATGCTTGTGACACATTGACATAGAGGTGTGGATGAGCGAGTCATGCTCTAGGGAGCATACTGTTTGTAACATTGAAGGACAGAACATGTATGCAAGTGCCCAACCCTGTCTTTTTCTCATAAAGGCCAGGCTGGGGAGGGGGCAATGCAAGTGAAAGGGAGAGCAATGTATAGGGGCGCATCAGCTGAGACCAAAGAACGGGGTCTCCAGGCCTTGTCCTTCTGTACTGCCCCAAGCGTCCCTGTGTTTTTGAACAGACATTACAGACCAACCGTTGTCCTTGTGTGCTGCTATGCTGAAGGTTGTGCGTACATGTGAGATTTGAGGGAGTTGAATCACGAGCTGTGTTAGCGTGTTGTGGGAGGGGTGGGCAAGAAATTCACTTTTCCTGTGACAATGTATGTGAACTAGAGAGAGATGGCATTTTCTGGCTTGAAGAAAGCACTGCTGCCTTCCTCCCATTATGCCTTGTCTTTTCTTTTTTTGTCATCTGCTTTCTAGCCTTTGCAATATTGCGTGGGTGAATTTTTGCTCTGCGGTGGGTGGAGAGCTTGCAGGCAAGTGTGGGAAAGGATGCAGTAGTAAAAGAAGACTGAGTGCAAAGGGTTGACAAGTGCTGTACCCCTTTAAAAAATTGCTTTCCTTACATCAAAAAGACCTTCAACCCCGCCTTTCCAACCATACACACCTATTGTTCTGGTTGCAATCAAATAGATCTCCAACGTTGCATTTAGATAATATCGTTGCATTTAGAGAATATCGCAGAAAGAAAGGAGTTTTAATGGCTTCCATATTTCTAGCCGTCAATTCTCTTGTGTATCTGCTGTGTCATTAAATTTATCTGCATTGTTCAAAAATCTCCATATTTTATGCTTTATGGGATGGTAACAAAAATAAACATAATTAAATTAATCATATTGCGATGTTTTTACACAACATTTGCTGTCTTTTTTCTGATCCGACCTTGAATAATTTTAGCAAGTGGGGACAAAAAGTTGGAATTGGATTACTAGGCATCTGATTTTCATAGTCTTCATGACCAGTTAGTAGGATATGCTGAGAGTACTTGTTTTTAGCTGCTTGGTTATGTTCTCATTATCTAGACAAAATTCTGTTTTCTGGGTATATTGCGGGTCTTGCCAGGACTAGGTGATGGTGCCATGACTGGTTAAGCAACAGGCAGGAGATGCTGCATATCTTAAAATCCTGAGACAGATGCTTTCAGGTGGCAACATCAGCCTTTTGAATTTTCAGTTATTTCTTTCCAATTCCCCAAATGGTTTGAAATGGAACAGGAATCCAAGGAATGTCAAAAGGTTATGCCATAACTCTTCCTGCATCTTTAAAATGTTGCCTTTTTTGCTAGTTTGAACTGTCTTAAGGTCTAGCTCTTGGATGAAAATGGAATGAATATTAATGAACATCCTTGCTCAATGAACATGAAAACTTTGACATGAACTTTTTGCTCAAACTTACTAACCTGGAATGTGATTCAGGCAAAAGCATGGTCATTGTTACCGGAGGACAATAAAAGTTCCAACTAACCATCACTTTATTTTCCTGCAATAAATTTGTCATCTGTCTGTCTGCCTGTCTGTCTGTCTGTCTGTCTGTCTGTCTGTCTGTCTGTCTGTCTATCTAATATAGCTCCGTTAAAGCAAATAGAATTTGTACTATCAGCTGATTTTAGTTTTCTTGATAAAACTGGAATAGATAAAAAGGACATCTGGGTTGTCGTTTATTTCACCATCATTATTTTAACACTTGCATTAATATTCCTTTTTTAACTGCTCCAAATTAAGTCTTATCTTGCCAATGAAAATATGACTTCCTGCTTGTGTCATCTTTCAAGTTGTATAGTTTGGCTGCCTTCCCTTTGTCTTAGAAGAAAGAGTCATTTCTCCTTTATGCTCTTCTTTTTCTGGCTTACCTCTGCACAGTCTACTGCACTTCAAGCATACGTAGGTGGAAGTTTCAAAGTTAGCAGAAGTATAACATGCTGCATAAGGTGTTGCAAGTACTTGATTAAGGCAGTGACACAATCATAACTAAAGCCACATTTATTTTAAGGAAGAATTATTAATTTTGATTGTCCATTCTGGATTTTTTATTCCAGATACTTTACGTAATTATTTTTTTATCAGCAAGAAGAATACACTGGAATTATTGGAAGTTGCATAAAGATGAAGAATTTTAAATCAAGTTTATACAGTAGTTTTTTCTTGAGTCTCAGTAGTAACAAGGTAATATTTTCCCTGCTTATGATGGAGGCTTCTGAGGTTGAGGAATAGTTCTTCCTAGTATAAAGCACTGCTTAAGTTTTGCATAGATGTACTATCTACAAGTAGTACTTGATTTCCTCTTTGAAACTGGAACTTTCACCCTTCTGGGTTTTTTTAGATTTGCTGAAAAAGCAATGGGTGTCAAACTCGCCACGTCACGTGACGTGTCGCGACATATTGCGACTCTTTTTGCATTGCTGGCAATGGGATGGGCGCGGCTTCAGTATGATGAAACCAGCCCGTGGGCCGGCAGTTTGACACCCCTGTTCTAAACTATAATGTCATTGGCTTTGATTTAACATATTGTAAGCCCCAATCAGTATGATGAACTAGTTCAGTAAGTTAAAAGAGAAACAGATTTTTTAAAAAAAGAAAAATAAAGGTGAAAGTGAGATTCTTGTCAGTGGAACTGTGCAAATCTTTTGAAAGAGTTGTTTTACAATAAGCATATGAAACATTTTTCTTTGAATAACGAATGGCTGCTCATACTGTAAGCTGCTTTTAGTTGCCTCTGCATGCATGTGCATGCATAGCTACTTTGATTTACTGGGAAAAGAATTTGAGCAGCAATACTTATAAGTTACCTTTAGAACATGCTACATGTTATAATGGATTCATTTTTTAAAAAAAACACCCATGAAAGTACAGAATCTGTTCTGTATTTTGGAAACAAGCACACTAGGGAGATTCATTCTTGCTTGTTCTCTACTTACCATGTGCTAATTTTGCACATATAGAGGTCCCTGCCTGAGAGTAATTTAGATATACATGCCTCTTTTACAACGAAGAAGGGAAAGAATTGATTGGTGTTCTTAAGTGCATTTAGATTGGCTCACAACATAGTTTAAGACACAGTTTAAGATGAGTAGTGTTAACTTTATATGTCCTCTTTCATAAGTTGAGTTTGGTAAGAGATAACAAGTTCTAAACATTATTAGGACATAAATATCCTGTTACATTTTCTATTGTAGAAGTTCAGTTTCTTCCATTTTTGTCCAATCTTTTTCTTTTATTACTGCAATTATCTATGGAACAATTGATTATCAAATACAGTTAATATTTAGAAGGCAGGTTAGCATTTTTATCTGCTGCATGAGTGAAAAGTGTGTGTATGTGTGCTGGACAGAGATGTTGCCATAATTAAAACAGCATTGATCACCAGCAACATGATTAGTAATTTAGCACTTTCTAGATATTTTGGACTCTTAGACACCAAAGCCAAGGCTGTAGTGTTCTAGGATTACAGTTATTAGTATTCCAAACATCTGTAGAACACCAGGTTGCCTAAAATTGTGATACTATATGGACATCATGTATCTCCACTTAGTAACATGGTGGATTAAAAAAAAAAATCCCTGTGACATTCGAGTATGTTGTATGAAACCTTCTGGCTACCCTTACCACAATGAAACTCTGGAGGGGGGAAAAGATGGTTTTGATAGGCAATCAGCATTCTGGGTTGCATTTTGGTGAAACAAATGCTAGTACTCAGAGCAGCTGTGCTTTCAGCTTCCATAAAATATATGAGGCCAAGCAAATCAAATCTTGCAGTTGTCTATACATTTAGCAGAACCTTCACTGCCTCCACATCTCCCAGCAAGCTGCTTTGGCTGATTGTTATGATAGTTGATGGATGTGTTCCTTTCTCGATATCTCAGTGTTGGAATTCAATCCTCTTTCAAAGTGTAGAACTTAGACCTTTCTCAACTTTTTCATTTCTTGGAGAGTTAGGCCTTAGCCCAGGAGAGGTGCATGCATATTTTTTCCCCACAAGTCAGCATCTTAGGTTTCTCTTCATCCAGAGTGGGAATCAGTTTTCTATTTCCCATAATCTCCTAGACATTATGTCCAGCTGGGGGTGGTACAGCCCAGCTGCCATTCTCCAGGTTTCTTTTCAGTGTCCTTGATAAGGAGGGAAGGCTCATTTGGGAATGCAATTTGCCTGTGTCAGTCCCGGCTTTCTTGCTGTCATCCATCATATTACAAAAGCTAATTAACACCAAGAGCCTCTGAACCTAGAACAAAGTGGTGGAGTATTTGATTTTCTGGAAGATGCCAGGTTCTCATCTGCTAACTAGCATAATCTGACTCAGG
The DNA here is from genome assembly GCA_023970755.1 of Azemiops feae. Classification (NCBI taxonomy): domain Eukaryota; kingdom Metazoa; phylum Chordata; class Lepidosauria; order Squamata; family Viperidae; genus Azemiops; species Azemiops feae. Next base: position 1,405,580 of record JALGBA010004008.1, read on the forward strand.
AGATGATAGAACAGATGATCTGCATTTTTTCTAACTGCACCAGAACGAAGGTCCATTTATGTTTGGTAGGGAAGGGCGTTTTTCCCCCTAAATATTATTTGTAGTGCACTCCCTGCATCAAGGTAAGTTCCCAATAGCAGGTTGAGAGCTGAGGAGTGAGTTAAAATAACAATTGGATGAGATGAGGAGTGTAATTTCCACAATCCAAGCTTGTGTTATTTGTGTCCCAGTAAGCCACACACTGCCTGCCCTGCTGTACAGGGCAGCCAAACTACAGTCTTGAACAGACTTCTTAATGTTCATTTCTCAGGACTCAGACATACCACAGAGTTTGTCAAAATCCCAGTGGGATGCCCTAGAAAACAAGTAGATTTTTGATAGACTGGGTGAATCACAGAACTTGCATAAATCCATATATATTGGGGGAGATAGTTTTTTTCATCCTAGGTTGTGGCATATTTGCAATTCTGGCTCTTCTGGAGAGAGGAAACAAAAGGAGTTAAAAATAAAATTTGGTGCTATGCATGGTAGAAGTGCTAATCTATAGAACAGGTCAAGTTCTGTGTCCACAGATTCTTCTAAATCTGGCAGTGAGTAATACTGTTCATATCTCACTCTTCTTTTCAGAGGGAAGTGTTACAGGAGATAGTTTAATTATATTTACAATAAGCATCCAGGATGTCCTATTCATGGTTGGTTGTGACCTTTTGGGCAATACAATTTTGAAAACACAAATTATGTTGTGCACATAGATAGAAGTGAGTAGGCAGATATGGTATAGTAATTTTTCAGAAAGATTTATCAGTTCCTCACATAACGGTTCTTTGGGTCAATCAATCTCTTTCAGCCCAACTTACCTCTTCATCAAATAAACAGAGTTTCCTACAGAAACAAGCTTGAGCTCTTAGAAGAAAGCAGTATATAAATCTAGCAAATATGTAAGAATTGGAGATGCTTTATTTACATTTATACTTTATTTATAAAGTATTGTATATTCGGCGTGAGGATGTGTAACTTAGTTATATTGATCTTATTGGGAAAGGTGGAGAATTGAATGGAAATATGCTTTTGGGACTCGCCACATCCTCCAAGTTTGAAATTAATTCTTTCAGACACTTCATTTCCTTTCAAAATGCAAAGATGACAATTTCATATAAAACTAGCAATTGCAATTACCAGAAGACAAGGGCAAACTTTATTTAATGTTGGACTATATCGGCAAGAACAAATGTTCACACACAGGCAATTATATGTAAGTATGTCTAAGGTCAGATCATTTGAAAACTTGAAAATACAAATTTGTTTAAGAGAAAAAATAAGAAAAGCAACTGTTCAACTGCATGAAGAAGCAAATTCAAGGGAAAAAGTGTTAAAGCTTTTGATAACCAACGAAGGCAGAATAAGACAACAGAAGGAAATTGAGTAGTTGAATGAACAACCTCTTCATATTAGCAGTGATGGGGAAAATTATAGAATTGTCTTGAAATAGGTGGTGATAGGTGAGCCAGTTTATGGGTTTCCATGCATTGAACCAAGTGGGTCCCCGCTATGGTGCCTATATCCTGGGTTTTTTCAAACTGAATTCCACGGAGAGGACTTGAAAGAGTTCTGTGGACCAAAGAGGGAAAAAAACTCCTCTATATTGGGTGTCAAACAGCCGGCCTGCGGGCTGGATGCGTCATGCGGAAGCCGCGCCCACCCCAGCTCCGGCAAGGGGAAAAAAGCGCAATGATCGTGACAGGGCACATGACGCGGCGAGTTTGACACCCCTGGTCTATATCTACAAAGATCAACTCAAGCAATAGTATAGTCAGAGATGCTATGAAAAGAAAGTTGGACTTTGAAGAAGCAGGATAGAAACAGTTTTGAGGCTTTTGAACTTTGGAAGCTTTGGAAAAGACTTCTGAGAATAGTATGGGCAGTCAAGAAAACAGAACAATGGATCATCAAACAAATCAACCCAGAGTTCTCACTTAGGGCACAAATGCTCAGACTCAAATTGTCCTGTTTTGGACATATTATGCAAAGTCATAGCTCTCTGGAGAAAGCTCTAATGTTAGGAAAGGTGAAAGGAAAAAGGATGACAAGTAGCAAGATGGATGACTCAGTGACAGTGGTAATGGGTACGATTTTGGAAGACCTGAAAGACCAGGTTAGGGATAAATAATTATGGAAGAAATTTATTTATATGGTCAGTAAGAGTTAACACCTTGATGACATATAAGAGTACCCTGGTTATAGTGCAGCATTTTGCATCAGCCTTTTTGAACTGGAATCCTTGATCTGTGTTGAATCTTATCATTTCCTATTATGCTATTTGAGACTGATGAAGGTGGTAGGCCAATTGTTTCAGTGTTGAGATTGATCTTGCTAATTTAAAATGGATTCATAGCCAAAATGGCACCACTTACAAGTAAGGGACAGGTTGCAACAGAAGGAATAAAATGGCTTATTCTGAGGAAACTGTCATGATCTACTTTCTGGTATATTGAATGAGAGATAATGTCTATTTCAATATTTTCTGTAGGTCCCACATTTTTCAGTCTAAATGTCTAAATCTGTGCCCTGCTACTCTTAGTAGGTGGGAAGTAGGCAAGCAGGTAGGCAGGCAGGCAGATAGACAGACATTCTTATGCATATAAGAACAAAATGTAAGCTCTTTGATTTGAAAAACTGCTTAATAAGGCCAGCCACTGTCTATGTGTTAGAGTACTTAGTTTTTGTAATGCAAAGCAAGCTATGTTTCTTTGATGATAGTCCTTTATTAGGAGTAGGCCTTTAATGTTATATTTCCTTTACCTGAACATATGTCCCCACCATCTAGTTTTGGTAAATGTGTTATCATTTATTTATAGTTATCATTTAATTTCTACAGAGTTTTGGATTGGAACACCTTGATGGATTGATGCCTTTTGAAATGAATGAGGCTAGCTGATGTCAATTTCAGTATGTGTTTGCTTCTAATATTACAGTTATACTGACTTTTATATTTTTATTGAAAATTTCTGCATGTAATACAAGTAGTCCTCTATTTACAACAGTTCATTTAGTGACCATTCAAAGTTACAACAGCACTGAAAAATGTGACTTATGACCGTTTTTTCACAGTTATGACCTTTGCAGCATCCCCATGATCATATGATCAAAATTCAGATGCTTGGCAACTGGTTCATATTTATGACCATTTCTGTATCCCAAGGTCACCTTTTGCGACCTTCTGACAAGCAAAATCAATGGGGAAGACACATTCACTTAACAACTGGGTTATTAACTTATCAGCTACAATGATTCACTTAACAACTGTGGTAAGAAAGGTTGTAAAATGGGGCAAAACTCACTTAACAAATGTTTCACATAACAACATAAATTTTGGGCTCAATTGTGGTCGTACGTTGAGGACTACCTGTAGGCACACAACTTTTGTAGTCATATGCATGTATAAAAACCCATGTTTAATGATTCAGATCTTACCTAGGCTGTTTACTGATTTGCTCTTCTATTTACCTTGCTGACCATCCATATCTGTTCAGGTTCAGAAACTCAGTAGACTCTTCTGATTAATAGACCTCATAAAGAATCTTTTAGGATCTTCTGTTCTGTCCTCACTGGCCAGATGTAGGTTCTAAATTTTAAGGAAGTCATTAAGTAAAGTATCTCTGCAGGGAGGGGATCATGATGGTAGGAGTGTGAGAAAAAATCCCTTTGAAAAATAAAAGAGCAAGGTATGTTGACAAAAAAAGGAAAGACGTTTAAGGAACTTTGAGCAGACATATGGAACATATGGCTCAATATTGGTTTATTATTTATCCAGAGAGAAGGATCACACATTCCTGCAATGAGCAGGATAAAATGTCCTCACCATGAGATTCTACAATTCTGGGATTTTCTTTTGAACAGATACTGTTTTTTTCTGTTTATTATGTTACCCCAACATTTTATTAAGAAGCTTGGGAAATCATGCATAATTCTTCATCACACCAATTCTTTGAAGTGGGTTAAACTGGAACCTAACAAATGGTCCAGACAGCATTGAATGAGCTTCATGGTTAGATCTGATATGAAACTGAATCTGTCTAGTCATAGTCTGATAGTTTAGTCATTACAACAAGCTGGCGTCTTTAAGTAGATACCCATTTTTTAAAATACTTTTTAAAAAATCTGTAACAAAGAAAGTATAACAAGTATTGGATTTTTAAAATAAGATGACATAGGGAAAAAAGAAAAAGAATTTAAAAAAATATTTTGGTACCTAGTCAATTGGAGAAACATGCATGCTACTTTTTCTGTTTAAAATCAAAATTTGTATTCTGTGATGTTTACTTGTAATTTTTTTTTAATCAATATTTATGGACTACATCTTATTCTCGTTCCATGATTCAATCAGGTCCAGTTTATTGCTTTAACTAGCCGCAACTGGAGAATATGCTATGCTGCTGTAGGTCACGACATTTATAATGCTGAAACTTTGTGTGCACATGTATTCTGCACGTGTATAGTAAAATTAAGTTCAAATGTTAATGAAGATTGGCAAGTTAAAAATTTCTCTTGCTTGTTGTCTGAGAAGTTGGTCATAATAGTCACAAGATGAATATTCTGAATAGATATGTCTGAATGAAAAAGGAAATCCCTTCCTTTTTGAAATTAGACATAAAAACCATCTGTTTTTCAGAGAGATTTTTTTTTCTTCCAATGGCACAGTGACCGGATTTTTTTGGTTAGCTGCAGTGTTTATTGCTTTGGGGATATTTATGACTGGATGACTGAAAGAATACCTCTAACCGCTATGTAAGGGATCTTATTATTCCCAAAAGGATGGGGTGAGGTTTAAATTTGCTCGTATTCTGCCTTCCTTGCTGGCAGAGATAAACTGTAGCGTGTATGCTTTCAATATTAGTGAAATTGATTGTAGTTTTGTTTTTAATGCTGACAATAAATTATCTTCTTGTTCTGCGATTGTTGGGAAATGCTTTATTATTTTTTAACAGCTTGTGGATGTGCTTTTTAGTGGCTAGACTACTTCTGATGGAATAGCAAGGCCTGTTATAATTATCTGCATTATTGTCTTTTGATTTCCCCCTCAACGTTTGGAGTAGGAAGTAGATAATGGACATTCCTCTCTGTAGGCTCTGCAAGTTGAAATAGAATGAGGTTTAGAATTTGCCTTCATTTTATGGATTGGTTTTCAGCATGTCCAGGAGAAGGGAAATAGGAATATGTATGCAAGCCCATCTTGAATGCCCATGATGACCAAGGAAACCTTTAAAAGACTTTTATGCATATTAGTTTTAGTATGAACAGAACGTAATGGGCTATAGCCTGTGGACCAAAAGCTGATCTTAGGGTTTAGGAATAATCTTACCTGTGCCCAGTTGTCCATGGGGTCGCGATGGGTCGGACACGACTTCGCAACTAACAGCAACAATACCTGTGCCCAAGTCCTATACCCGGAGTGGGTACCAGCTGATGTATTGCTCAACATTTGGAATCGTCAATGGAATAATACTTTTATTCAAGGCAGTAACATTCTTCATTTAAAATACAATCCCAAGAGTTATTTTAGTAATTTTTGGCTTCTGCGTGGACGTGGTTTACCAGGCCTGATGAAGAACAACAAAAAGAAATAGAGAAACAAAATATTGGTTGGTAAGATGCAGTGAGAATAACTAAATATACCCCAGTGAGTGTGTCTTTGTGAATTCAAATCAACCCTCTCAGGCTTTTTAAAAGGCTCTTGCTGGTCTTGCCAGAAGGGACTATTTCATTTTTTTCTTAGCTTTTCCTTTTATGCTTATGGTTTTCAAAGTCTGTGATTTTCATGTTTTCCCATTGGGATCTACTGCAGCACTTTAGGTAATTTTTTTATTTTTTAATGCATTTAGATATTTTGCTAACCTGATCTTCAATTATCACCTTATTTGTTGGAGTTTCCTGTTGTATCAAAATTGGATAGTTTCTTAGGAACTTCTGACACTTGTCAGATAGATAGATGACAGACAGTCCCTTCACATTTCCCCTCAACATTCTAGAAAGAATAAAGAGCAAGTAAAAGAAAAACTCCTTTCCAAATAATAAATAACAGAAAATGTTGCTTTTATCCAGTATGTAGCATATCTCTAACTTAGCATCACTACCCCATCTACTGCAGAGTTTAATCCCTTCTTTACAAATTCTGCTGTTCTCCTGTACATCTCTGCATTTCTGAATTTTTATAATTTTATGAAAGAAGCATCAAACAATTTCGGCTATTTTTTGATTTAACTAATTTCTCGACTGAATTTTGAGTAATTTGCAGAAATTGCTGTTAAGCAGAAAAATTGTGTTCCTTACATACAGATTTTTGAATTGGGACAAGGGTTTAGAAAATGAAAGTGTTTTTTTCCTGATAAAGGAGGAAACACCTGTTTACTTTGTAAAATTTGAAAGCAGTTTTCAGTAAATATGAATCAGGACAATTGGGAATAAATGTGTTGAATGTTTCTGGAAGTTCTAGGACATTTTGACAAAGAATTGTAAGAACATTTTTGTGGCTCACTAGGTTGTATTGATTATTGAACCTTGACGATTATATTCAAACTTAAGATAGGTGCCAGAAACCAACTGGTTTATAGTCATGTTTCTGGTAAGGCACAGAAAATAATGGTTTGGACAGAAGGGTAAAGGATCCAATCCACCTGAATACAATATATAAAACTTTTCCTCTTATACCTACAAACCCCAACAATGGTGCTGATTTTGTATCTTGTGTCAATTGCACCTAAAGGTTAAAATCCTAAGCAAGTAGAAGTTAATTCAGATGAAATAAGTGAAAAGTAGCTGGAAATTCCTTTCCTGGGGACTTGCTGCTAATCCAGGTAGACATATTAAACTTCATGAATGGGCATGTTTCATTTGGTATCCAATTATGTTTACCCATGTACATGATGAGATGTTGATAATTTGTTCTTCTGTATTCTATAACCAAGGTGGCTTAGGCAGAGAGAAACAAACAAGGCCATTTGTGGTTAAAAAGCTGGTAGTGTTATTGAAATAATCTTAAACTTCTGTTCTCTACCTTGTGCCTTTGAACTTTGCCCACCACGCTGAATATTAATGCTGGCTGGCTATAAATTATCTAGCAGGTCTCTGATACTTAAGTGACCATTGTTTTCAATAGTGTGCATGCATAATCAATCTAGTGGGCTACTTTGCTATTAGCTGAGGCATTTGCAGAAACCTTGAATTCCCAGCATTCCCATCTTTAGGCTGTCCCCATATTCTTCTTTTCTACTACTGTTTCCCCAACACACATGCAAGGCATCTTTGCCACTTCCTTTTAACACTGAGGTAATGTTTCAGGCTGTAGAACTTCGTTCAGAGAAAGGGCAAGCTCATCTTATGTCAGATTTTTGTCTGCTTTTCTTCACCACTTTGAAATTTGCTTCTGTATATTCTATTATTAGCTCCTCTAGATAGTTTTCTTCTCTGTCTTTATGGAGAACTAATGCTTCTATAAGAACTGATTAGTGAGTTTTGGTGTATTGGGAATGGTTGGGACAGTGAATGGAACAGTGGACAATTAAAATGCAACAAATTTACTGCTTGTCAAGGTGAATTTTGACTCAGCAGAGAGGAGGCTGTGCAATGTTTCTTGCATAAGGCAAAGAGCCTGTAACAGAATTTGTTAATGGTTTTCTATAATCATAATGGTAAGTGAACTGTGATTTTTACAACAAACATCTCCAGGGAGATGCTATACCTTCAGTAAATGTTTTTGCTTTTTCTGCAGATGAGTGCTGTCTGAAATTCACCACTGGTAATAAAAACTTGTTTGGGGTCTTAATAATAATGAAACCATAATGACAGAATGCATCAAACACAGATTTGTAGATTTCATTGTAGAGTTTTCATTGATCTGTGCCTGGACTAGCTAAGGCTCTGAGTTGGGCAAAAAATTGGAGAAAGTTGGCAAGTTAGGTTGGAATTTATGTTCTTTTTACATATGGGACCTAAGCCATATCAGCATATAAGAGAGTCATTGCTTACCTAAATAAGGACACATGCCGGGACAAACACTAAATAAATTCAGACATTCATCCTCTAAACAATTAGAATTGTGTAACTGGGACCATAGGAAATGAGACTGCTAGGCTGAAGCCTATCTTTGAGATCCTGATTTTTTTTTAATTAATTCCACCTTTACTATTTTTTTATGAATTTCTCAAGTTGGCAAATGTATCTAATATCCTTTCTTCCTCTTACTTTCCCCACCACAACAATCCTGTGAGGTGAGGTGGACTGAGAGAGAGTGACTGACTCAGTTATGAAGACAGCTTTCATTCCTATACCTGCCCATAGAAACAAGCTCTACTAAAGTCTGGCCTCATTTAGTCCCCCTTCTCTTCTCTATATATACATGTTAGTGAAAGAAACTACAATCATTTATTTTCCGGCAGTACTTCATAATGTCACAAATCACAATTCCCTGTCTTCATATGAGTAGAAATTAGGTACCGGTGGCTTTGAACATGAGGTTTACTATAGCTAATAAGAGGATATATTCTTAATGTATTTTGGGACTCTTCATATGTATACTTGAGCACTTGGTCAAGTATCTCTTGCCAAAGTATTGCATACTTGCTTCTGAGAACTGCCATTAAGTTTTAAAAACCTTTTAACATGATAGAAGAACTTTGCTTCTGTGGTATATTTTCCATAGCAGTTTGGCTCAAAGGTCAGTCTATGACTGCTTAACTTAGCAAAATCATTTTATTGCCTAGTAGTTTTCGCTTGTTACATTTGATCGACTCTCACTTAAGGTCCACCAAAGGTATTGGACTGTATTTTCCAAAATTCTAAGCTACCTTAGCTAATAGTCATGGTGGTTAGGAATTCTTGGAAATATTCTCTGTGTCATTTAGAGCAGTGTTTTTCAACCTCAGCAACTTTAAGAAGTGTGGATTTCAACTTCCAGAATTGCATGCTGGCTGGAGAATTCTGAAAGTTGAAGTCTTCACATCTTAAAGTTGTTGAAGTTGAGAAACACTGATCTAGAGGGCATCAGGTAAATAAAAGATGCATTTGACAAGCTCTGAGAGCTTGCTGAAATAATTTAGTTTTCTTAGCAGCAATAATAAAAAGTAGTGCATAAGAATGTTCTTCTTTTGCACATTCCTGAAAAATCTATGAGGCATTTAAACTTACACCTTTCAGATTCTGGTTGAAGAGCTATCTCTTTTTTTCCAAATATTTCTTGCATTTATGTTATATGGATGATTTTTGTTTCATTTATGTTTACTTTACTTTCCTTTTTAATGAAGTGTATTAATGCTATTGCAATTTAACGTTTGTATCTTCATTGCTTTAATGGGGCTGCTGTGAGATTTGGAGTAATGAAAAGAGATTATATACAAATATACAAATAAATGGTAAGCTGAATAGACAGCATTGCTGAAATAATTGATATTACATGACTCTTAACATTTCATGCTTTATATAGAATAGAATAGAATAGAATAGAATAGAATAGAATAGAATAGAGCTGGAAGGGACCTTGGAGGTCTTCTAGTCCAGCCGCCTGCTCAAGCAGGAGAACCTATACCATCTCAGACAGGTGAATGTCTAGTCTCTTTTTAAAAATCTCCAGTGATGGAGCACCCACGATTTCTGGGGGTAAGCTGTTCCACTGATTGATTGTCCTCACTGTCAGGAGGTTTCTCCTTAATTCCAGGTTGCTTCTCTCTTTGATCAGTTTCCAACCATTTTTTCTCGTCCTTCCCTCTGGTGCTTTGGTGAACAACCTGGACCCCTCTGCCTTGTGGCAGCCCCTCAGATACTGGAACACTGCTATCATATCTCCCCTATTTCTTCTTTTCTTTAGACTAGCCAAATCCAAGTCCCGTAGCCATTCTTTGTATGTTTTAGTCTCCAGGCCTTTGATCATCTTAGTTGCTCTTCTCTGATTTTTTCCCAAACTCTCAACATTTTTTTTGTGATATGGTGACCAAAATTGGCTGCAGTATTCCAGGTGTGGTCTTACTAGGGTTTTATAAAGCAGTACTAATACTTTGCGTGATCTTGATTCTATGCCTCTGTTTATACAACCCAGGATCGTATTAGCTTTTTTGGTTGCTGCTGCACACTGCTGGCTCATAGTCAAGTGATCGTCCACTAGGACTCCAAGGTCCCTCTTACAGTTGCTGTTTTTAAGCCAGGTGTCGCCCAATCTGTATTTGTACCTTTGGTTTTTCCTGCCTAGATGTAAGACTTTGCTTTTCTTCACACTGAAACTCATTTTGTTGGATAGGGCCCATTGTTCAAGTTTGTCAAGGTCTTTTTGGATCCTGAGTTTGTCTTCTGGGGTGTTGGCTACTCCTGTCAGTTTGGTGTCTCCTGCAAATTTAATGAGTTCCCCTTCAATTCCCTCATCTAAGTCATTTATGAAGATATTGAAGAGTACTGGACCTAAGACAGAACCTTGTAGTACCCCTCTGCTTACTTCTCTCCATGTGGATTTAGTGCCATTGAGGACTACTTGTTGAGTACGGTTTGTCAACCAGCTACAGATCCATCTGGTGGTGATGTTGTCTATTCCCCCTTTTCCTAGCTTACCAAGGAGTAAGCTAGGTCTACTTTGTGATCTACTTTGACAAATGCCTTACTGAAGTATACTGCGTACACTCTGTTTTGCTAGTCTACTAGTTTAGTCACTTTATCGAAGAATGAAATAAGATTGGTTTGGCATGATCTGTTTTTAACAAACCCGTGCTGGCTACCAGTTATGACTTTGTTTGCTTTTAGTTGTTCGCAGATCTGTTTTTTGATTATCTTTTCTAGGATCTTCCCAGGTATTGATTAGTCGGTAGTTTCCTGGATCCGTTTTTTTCCCTTTCTTGAAAATGTGGACCACATCAGACCTTTTCCAATCCTCAGGTACTTCCCCGGTGCTCCAGGATTTATAATAATAATAATAAAGTTGGAAGGGACTTTGGAGGTCACCTAGTCCAACCCCCTGCTCAGGCAGGAAACCCTATACCATTTCGGACAAATGGCTGTCCAGTCTCTTCTTAAAAACTTCCAGTGTTGGAGCATTCACCACTTCTGGAGGCAGGTTGTTCCACTGGTTAATTGTTCTAACTGTCAGGAAGTTTCTCCTTAGTTCTAGGTTGCTTCTCTCCTTGATTAGTTTCCATCCGTTGCTTCTTGTCCTGCCTTCAGGCGCTTTGGAGAATAGCTTGACTCCCTCTTCTTTGTGGCAGCCCCTGAGATTTTGGAACACTGCTATCATGTCCCCCCTCGTCCTTCTCTTCATTAAACTAGACATACCCAATTCCAGCAGCCGTTCCTTATATGCTTTAGCCTCCAGTCCCCTAATCACCTTTGTTGCTCTTCTCTGTACTCTTTCTAGAGTCTCAACATCTTTTTTACATCGGGGTTACCAAAACTGGATGCAGTAATCCAAGTGTGGCCTTACCAAGGCATTGTAAAGTGGTATTAACACTTCACGTGATCTTGATTCTATCCCTCTGTTAATGCAGCCTAGCACTGTGTTGGCCTTTTTGGCAGCTGCAGCACACTGCTGGCTCATATTTAAGTGATTGTCCACTAGGACTCTGAGGTCCCTCTCACAGTTACTACTATTGAGCAAGGTACCCCCTATACTATACCTGTACATTTGGTTTTTCTTGCCTAAATGTAGAATCTTGCTTTTTTCATCATTGAATTTCATTTTGTTAGATAGTGCCCAGTGTTCAAGTCTGTCCAGATCCTTCTGTATCTTATGAAAGATGTGGTGCAACAGTTCTGAGATAACATCTGCCAACTCTTTCAGAACTCTGGGATATAGTCTATCGGGTCCTGGTGATTTATCTCTATCATTGGAATTTTGTTACTTTAATACATCCCTTAATCTGTCAAGCCATTCTATTTTTTTTTCTATTGGTTCAGTGATTCACTTATAAATCACAAGAATCCCCAAATCAAGTCTGCCTTCAGTTGTAAAAGCTTCAGATGACATTAGGCAGTCTTTCACTCAGATTCAGCTCTCCCATTGGTGATAGTGGAGATAAGCCCTGTACATTTATTTATATGCACTTCAGTCTAAAATGATTCCTTTTATGCATATTGAGCCCAGAACTTCATCACCAATTTTGGAAAGATACAGAGGAAAATTGTGTTCTCATTCATGTATTGATTCTTAATAACTACATAGATACAGTAGGTTTTCTCCAAATCGATCTGTTCCTAATATAGTCCTTCAGGTCTTCCAATCAAGTATCCAACACTGCTGTGAGTCTATCACCTCACTGCTGGTCATCCTCTTTTTTTAATTCTTTCCATGTATTCACTTTAGTAGGTCTCAAATTGTGCAAGGGTTCCCTGATATAAGTTGGGATAGAATGATATATTTGGCCAATGAGCAGTATACTGTAGATTTGAAATTAAAGCTGAAGCTTGGAAGTGAGGAGAAGAGAACAGGATCTGTTTTATTCTATCACATCTCTCTAACAGGTGTTTACAGAAATGTTGCAGTGTGGTTGTCTTTAATCCTTCTACTGGCTATATCCAAAAGGAGCTACTCCAGGGAATATACTCTTTAACAGAAAAGTAATTATTGATCAATGGCTCTCTGTCCTCTACAGGTCTCCTATTGACCTATTTCCTCTGGTGGGTCAGGCTCTCTGCTTTTAATCAGTTAATTCTCAGATAAACTTCTCTGCAAAGAGAATGTGATTGCCTATTTGCTGGATTCTCTTCTCCCTTCCTCCATACTTGTTGACTAAATCACTGGAAATGTCTTCATAAGAAAGGTGCATAGGGATGAGTCTCTGAACCACTTAAAGAAGGAATTATTCTTCATTAGCTTCTCAAACATCTTACTTGAACCTCTTTTCCCACATGGAAACTGATCTGTTGTGTTCTGTTGTGTTCTATTCTATTCTATTCTATTCTATTCTATTCTATTCTATTCTATTCTATTCTATTCTATTCTATTCTATTCTATTCTATTCTATTCTATTCTATTCTATTCTTTATTACTTTATTTTATTTATCTTGGCAAATTTTCAGAGGCAGTTTACTATTACCTGTTTCCTAGGGTTGAGAGAAAGTGATTGGCTCAAGGTGACCCATCTGGCTTTGTGCCTAAGAAGGGATTAGAACTCATACTCTCCTGGTTTCTAGCCTGATCCCTTAACCATTACACCAAACTGGCTCTCACCAATGGAATACAATTTAGGAATATATGATGCTGCTTGTGCTATCTCCATAATTTTAGATTGAGATTTTTCAACTTTCTTGAAATGCAATTTTTTGACCTAGAGATGGCAGGGTAATAAACCTTAGAGTTTCTGCATGAAAAGTATGTCCTCTGTCATGGAAGCCTGGGGCTTCTCAAAGTATATACATTCAATATAATATAATATAATATAATATAATATAATATAATATAATATAATATAATATAATATAATATAATATAATGCAATGCAATGCAATGCAATGCAATGCAATGCAATGCAATGCAATGCAATGCAATGCAATGCAATGCAATGCAATGCAATGCAATGCTATGCTATGCTATGCTATGCTATGCTATGCTATGCTATGCTATGCTATGCTATGCTATGCTATGCTATGCTATGCTATGCTATGCTATGCTATGCTATATAGTATATTAGCAGCATGGTAACATAGAGGTGGCGCTCTTGCCTACCAATCAGGAGGCTGTGAGTTCGATCCTAGGTGGCGGCAGATATTTCTCTCTGGACGGAAAGAGAAAATAAATGTTGTGAGCTCCTCGTAGGCATCAGGAAGGGCATCTGGCCATTTAAACGCTCAGCTCCATTCAGTCGCCCAACTCCACCCTGATGCAATGGATTACAGGGTCATTAAAAGAAAAAAAATATTTTTATTGGGAAAGATTGGGAAAGAACCTTGAATTACCTGCAGTCATAGATATAGCTACTTTGCTCTCCAAGCAGCCTGTTTGCCTAACCTTAGGAATTATAGTTGTATGTCAAAACATTGAGTCAAACTACAGATTCATTTTGGCGACAATGTTGTTTGAAATATATGCCACACCATTTTTGGCAAGTTCTGCTTTGGCAAGTGTTTCACGCTGATGCTCTGATTTTCAGCTCTTTTAAATGTATTCTAAAAATGCCCAATCTAGTACATGCATAGTTGTGTGCGTTCTATAAATGCTACCAAGGCAATACATCTCTTCTGCAAGAGTTTCATATTAACTATGGGCAGAATTGGTGGTTAATGCTACATATGTAATTATGAAGGAAGTATCAGTCTATGTTTTATCTGGCTCTCGACCCATTTCTTTTTTCTTTTTGTATCAGTTTGTACTGAAGATTTAAACATTTGTAATGGTAGAATTGGACAGAGTAAATACTTGATACTACAGCATGAAGAATGGAGAATCCACGAATGGGTTAACTCTTCTTCCTGCCCAATTAGACCAAGTCAGTCAAAGTTGCCACGCCTGTCCTGGGCCAGGTCACGCCCCCAGTTTCGACTTGGTCTTCAGCCTAGACAGACGTGGTAAAATTGGCTCCCAGCTAATTGAGAAGAGCAGGTTGTACACAGTTTATTCCATTCGTGGATTCTTTTTCTCTATTACAGCGCTGGGATCAGCGCTGCCCCAGATTGGTAAAATCCTTTAAAAATGTGCCTTTGTTGTTTAGAAAGCCTTCGCCTCCAGGATCACTCGGCTGATCATCGCGGCCACCATTTTGGGCGCCGCGTGGAGAACGGCTTCTTTTTCCTTTATCTGACTGTTTCTTTCTACCTGGTAGTTTCTCTCTTACAGGGAGTTTACAAAGCGTGCTTTCTGGTTATTTTAGCAGTCCTCGCCTTGTGGATTCCTCAGCTGATCATCGCGGCCGCCATTTTGGGCGCCGCGTGGTGATCGGCTCATTTTCTCTCTTTGACGGCTTCTCTTTCCCTGGGAACGAAGAGGAGGCTAGGTAGCCCCGTTTCAGCTGGCAATCGACAGGGGACTGTATTTTCAAACAGAATCACTAGCTCCTTCTTTCTTTTGCTTCCCTTTGGCCCGCTTTAGTCGCGGTCGCCATTTTGGACTGCAGTAGGCAGTCAAGGACGCAGAACTCCGGACGGAGCAAGAGAGGTGAGCGATCCAAGGACCACACAGTCTGGATTGATTTTAATCAGCAGTGTATTGGGGACTTTTGCCTCTAATCAAGGCAATTTGGCGGCTGCCATTTTGAGCCTTAACTGCTGCAGGCTGCAAGGGCCTTGCCTGTTTTGACACAGCAGCCCGGATAAAGCGGTCCCGTGTACCCTGTCCAATACAGGGCCAGGATCTTTGCCTCGATCCACTCACCAGTCCAACACTTCTGAAAGCTCAACTATTTTGGGCCTTGTCAGCTACAGCCTGTTTGCCATAGTCTGCATCTAGTGGAACGGCCGATACATTGGACCTTGCCACCACTAAATGAGACACGTGTGATTCCCTCACTAAATGCAACCTTGGCCTTGTCGGGAGGTCTCTCGCGCTCTGTTCATCACCACTAAGTGACGTGCGACACCCGTCGCTAAGTGTGAATCTGAGCTTGCCGGTGGGCTGGACTATCACAGATCCACGTGAAGGCCAGTCCCACCTTGGTGGGCCGCTGCCGATCTCTTGCACACCGAGACGCTTCAGCACTCCACTGAAAACTCTCACTTCATAATGGCAGATAACACCGAGCCACAGGCTTCCACCTCTGGTGGACACACAAAGCATAAGTCCTCTAGCCAGGAGGCAGCTGCTAAAATCAAGGCCAAAACTAAGGCCAGTTTTGACAAAAGAACCTCCAAAGCGGCCGAGAAACAGGCCAGCCGCAGGCATCGTGCCTTGGAGAGGCAATTCTCCCGTGCACAAAAGCTGGCTGTAGGGGAGACGGTCAACCCGCCCCCTACCACAAGTGCATCGCTAACTTGTGACCCACGCCTTGAGCCTCCCGCACCGGCATGGTCTCCAGAACAGGACCCTGACCAGGGTTTTTCACCCGGTTTTTGTCAGGAGCACCTTTCCCTCTTTGAAGAGGAACCAAGGCCTCAAGGACCCCCTCAGGCACCAGAGGCCACATTTACCCCAACTGCAGCGGGGCTTCGGCCTCTTGAGGGGCCGCCTCTCACGGGTCAAATACAGGCTCCAACGGCTATGTTTACCCCCACTGCAGCGGGGCTTCGGACCCTGGAGAATCCATCTTTCACAGACCAACTGCAGGCCATGATTTCCCAGGCAGTTGCTCAAGCAATGGGGTCCACAGTGCGTCCACAGGCAACCTCCGCCCCAATGGCCTCCCTGGCTTCACCAGGCCTCTCGCGATCTGGTGCTTCTCACTACCCAGATCCCGCTTCGCCCCCACACTCTTTTGGGAGTGGTGTCTCAGAATACGCGGAGTATAGCCACACTGAAGGGCAGTGGTCGGACGATGAGGAACCTCAGGACCCTCCTCCCCTCGTAGGTTTATTCAATCCCATGCTCTTCCCATCCCTGCTCCGCAAGGCCTGCGCTACCGGCAAGGTTGGTCTGGATCAGTCTTCGGTACCTGAACACGTCCCTAGCCAGGATACGAGCCCATTGTTTTCCGAACCGGTCATCAAGCATCAACAGATTCCTTGCCCTCTGATGTTTTTGAAATCTGTACAGGGGCAATGGGAATCACCAGGTACCTTTCCCTCCCCCGAGTGAATTGACCATAAACTGCTTGACACGGCACCGACTGAATGAGGCGCTGGAAGTGCCTGAGGTGGACGAGTCCTTAACCCCTTTGTTTTCAGATTCCAAGGTGCCAGGGGATATGGCGGAGGTGTTGAAGGCCAAGGACAAAAAATCCGAGGTTTCCTTCCGCAGGACACACCAGGCTTCAGCATGGGCAATAAGAGCGTCCACCTCAACTTCATTCTTTGCCAGGATCTCTCTAATCTGGCTCCGTCAACTCTAGGCTAGGATTCCTCCAGAGGAGGTAAGAGTCCATCAGGACTTAACCAAGTTAATGGCGGCCTCGGAGTATATGGCAGACGTGTCTCTACATGCTGCCAGATTCTCGGCTCGTGCCATAGCCTCCAACGTCGCCGCACGACGGTTGCTGTGGCTCAGGAATTGGAGAGCTGATACCAAACACAAATGGCGTGTGGCCCTTACTCCCTATTTAATGGAAAACAGGGAGAAACAGAAGGTGCTTTCCCACCTTTCCAGGAGGTCGGGCCGACCGTTCTTCCCGTATGCCCGCCGTCATTCCTTTCGGTTGGGACCGGATCCAGCCTCGGGACACATCTCCTGGCCCTTTCCTGCAGGCCCGGACCGTTCATTTGACCGGCCCGGTTACAGGGACAGATCCAGACAACAGGCTCAGGGTAAGCGGTCCTTTTGAGGTAGGGGAGGCCGTTCCTTCCATAAATCCAAGTGACTCGGGGAGGGCCTCTCCCATAGGTGGCAGGCTAACTTACTTTGTCCACCAATGGGAGACCATGACCACGGACTCTTGGGTGCTAAGCACCATCAGAGATGGCCTGTCTCTGGAGTTCGTGACCAGGCCTCCACGACACTTTATTTCCTGTCCCCCGTCAAGAAACCCAGTAAAGAAGGACCTCATGAGGGAAGCCATTCGGCACCTGTTAAACATAAGAGCCATAGAGAAGGTACTAGCCGGTCAACTAGGAAACGGGTTTTACTCCATCCTCTTCGTTGTCCTGAAGGCTTCAGGAGGGATGGAGGGCGATACTCGACCTCAAGAGCTTAAACTCCCACATTTCATATCGGAAATTCAAGATGCAAACACTCCAGTCCATCTTGGCCAGCGTCGGGCGGGGAGACTTCATGACGTCAATAGATCTTACGGAGGCGTATCTCCACATTCCCATACATCCAAACCATTGACAATTTCTCAGGTTTTGTTATTCCAACAACCACTATCAATACAAAGCCCTGCCGTTCGGCCTCTCGTCGGGTCCAAGGGTTTTCACCAAGATCCTGGCAGTGCTCGCCACACATCTACGATTGGTACCGGTTCGCATTCAATGTTACCTGGACGACATTCTCATCCAGTCGTCCTCTACTCTGTCCACCCAGGCGGACCTGGCCTTAACTATAAAGACACTTCAGGACCACGGATTCTCAGTCAACTTTCAAAAGAGCCAGCTGACTCCCTCAACCCGCCTCCTGCACTTGGGCACGGTGATAGACACAGACCTTTGTCAGGTCTACCTGTCTCGGGAACGTCAGGACAGCATTCGAGCCATGGTCCTCAAGGTCCGCAGGGAGCGTGTAGTGACACTGGCTATGCTCTCCCAACTATTGGGAAAGATGATATCATGCATAGCAATAGTGCCTTGGGCCAGACTACACTCCAGAAACCTCCAATGGTTCTTGCTCCCATTTCAGAGACTGGGCACAAGCTCTTCCAACCAAAGGGTACGGGTTCCATTCCAGACCCTAGGATCCCTTCTGTGGTGGACCTCCCCAGCGGTAGTCAGAGGGTCGCTGTTCAAGGAACCCGTCTGGCTAACCCTGACTACAGACGCCAGTCTGTTTGGCTGGGGAGCGCACCTCCAGTCTCAGTTGGCTCAGGGCCGGTGGTCCCGGTTAGACCTGAAGCACAACATCAATTGGTTGGAGCTCAGAGCTATACACCTGGCCCTCCGCCACTTCCGCAACAAGATTGCGAGGCAACATGTGCTGGTCCTCACGGACAATGTGGCGCCGAAGGCCCATGTGAACCGTCAAGGCGGTACCCGATCCCGATTCCTCATGGCTGAGGCCCAGTTATTGGGATCCTGGGCAGAGCAAAATCTCCTCTCCCTGAAGGCTGAACACATCTCGGGAGAGGCGAATCGACAGGCGGACTATTTAAGCCGGTCCACAGTGGACCACTCAGAATGGCGTCTCCACCCGGCTCTCTTCAGGGAGATATCGGAGAGGTTCGGTCGGCCGGTTCTGGACTTGTTCGCCTCCCCGACGAACTCCCAGCTCCCAAGATTCTTCTCCCGGTTCCCCTCTCCAGGGGCGGAGAGAGCGGATGCTCTTCGCAGTCCATGGCCAGGGTACTGCTGTACACTTTCCCCCCTCTCCCTCTGATCCCGGTAGTCATCAGAAAAACACTGGCAGAGGTAATATTCATTGCTCCACACTGGCCGAGATGACCATGGTTTGCCGACCTCATGAGCCTTTCTGTGGCCCCTCCGTGGAGGATTCCTCCAGATCGGATAATGCTCATACAGGGGGTCATACAACATCCAGAGCCCCAGTGGCTCCAGTTAACCGCCTGGCACTTGAATGCCAGATCTTGACTAAGGAATCCTACTAATCAGGAGTGATTTCCATGATTCAAGCCTCCCGGAGGCCGGCGACCAATCGCATCTATGACTCCACATGGAGAAATTTCTGCCAATGGTGAGAAAGGAACCACTTGGCTCTTTTGAATGTGACCATTCCACGGCTCTTGGACTATTTGTTGGAAGGTGTTAGTAAGGGCTTGGCGCCCAACACTATCTGCAGACACGTGGCGGCTCTATCCACGGTGTTTACCTGTGACAACTCGGACCCATTGGCTCAACACCCCATGGTCCGCTCCTTTATCAAAGGGGTCACCAACAGCAAAACCCCCGTGGTTCATAGGTATCCCACTTGGGAGTTGCCGCGGGTCCTACAGGCCCTTACTGGGTCATCCTTTGAGTCCATTAGGACCTGTAATCTGCAGTCCTTGTCTCTCAAGGTTGCCTTCTTGGTTGCAGTTACCTCGGCTAGACGCATCTCGGAGCTGGCAGCTCTTTCTATCAGAGAGGACCTATGCCTCTTTCACCAAGACAGAGTGGTTTTGCGTTTGGACCCCTCATTCATTCCCAAGATTAACACCATGTTTCACAGACCGCAAGAGATCATGTTGCCGGACTTTTGTCCTAACCCGTCACATGACTTGGAGTGACAATGGCACACTCTGGACATCCGCAGGGCGTTGTGCTATTACATCAAGCGGACGGCTGCCTTTCGCAGGTCTGAGGCCCTTTTTGTTTCATTCCAACCTGCCTCTAAAGGTCAGAAGGTGTCTTCTTCTACCATTGGCAGGTGGATCAGGGCCTGTATCTCAGAGGCGTATCAGGCGCACTCTTTATCAGTTCCTAGTCATGTGACAGTGCATTCCACCCGAAGTGCTGCTACCTCTGCAGCATGGGCTACTCAGGCAACCATAGATGACATTTGCAGGGCGGCGACGTGGTCTTCGCCTTCCCCTTTTGGCGACATTACAAACTTGATAAGTTTGCCTCTGAGGAGGCCTCCTTTGGCCGAAGGGTGCTACAGCAGATAGTGCCGGCAGCTAGGACACAGGCCCAGTCTGCTCCCCCCCCCATAGGGACAGAAGGGCTTTGGTATGTCCCATTCGTGGATTCTCCATTCTTCATGCTGGAGAAGGGGCGTTGTCTTACCTGAACGCCTTTTCTCAGCATGATGAATGGAGAATCCACACCCATCCCTTATACGCAGTCAGGTCTAGTGTCAGGGATCTGGGAGCCAACATGTCGTACAGTCATTAGCTTTGCCCTCTTCGAAACTGGGGGCGTGACCTGGCCCAGGACGGGCGTGGCAACTTTGACTCACTTGGTCTAATTGGGCAGGAAGACAGAGTTAACCCATTCGTGGATTCTCCATTCATCATGCTGAGAAAAGGCGTTCAGGTAAGACAACGCCCCATCTCACTGAGAAAAACTGCTAATGGAGATGAAGATGATCATTATATAATTTCATTATATAACGTAACAATTTTAATCTTGAAATTGAGACATTTTTGTCCATGTTTTCAAACCACATATTCCTGAGCAGAGTGGACATCATGTTTTGATTCTAGATAAGGATGGATGATCTCTCCTTTGCTTTTCTTTAGATTGTTTCAGAATAAATTGAACTATTACTCTTCTGTCTGTCAAATCTTCATCACTCTGAGATGGGTGATATCTAAATTTTACTGATTGATGGATAAATAAATAAAATTAGGAAATAGCCTAGATCATTTTGATCCCATTAAAGTTAAATTGGACTTCACTACACTTTAATTCTTTCCAGCCCTCCCCGTCAACCTCCAAACCCCAAATCCTCCATAAATCATCAGCTCACCTAAGCTATTTGCGCCTAACTCCATATTTTGAGAATCTTCAGAAGGCAGGGTTCTCTGTTCTACAAATAGGGCATGTCTGTTCCTTGCTACATAAACTTCTTTAGTTTGGAATCAGGGAGAGCAACTACATAATGTGTAGAAAGGGGGGTTGCTTATAAACCCATTTCTGCAATGAATTGATATACATAGTGATACACATACAGTTCATGAAACCATAGCATTGCAAAGGGGGCTTATTGTAAGCCACCAAGCAGTTAACTTCTAGAGATGAAACATCACCAGCAGATAATAGTTTGACTTGTGCTTGAAAATTTTTCTTTCATATAAACAAATTCAGTTCCTTCAATCTTTCCTCATCAAGTACATTATTATGCGCTTATCCTTGACTTGGTTCCACAATGTACCAAACAGACCCCTATGGATCAATATACAATGTGCAAGGAAAGGCCACTCAGGTGCAGTCCTGTCTAAAGGCTGCAACAGTCTTAATATTATGATGGTGAACTTCTTACAGGCTGGAATCAATATTTAAGTTAACTATGAGTACTTTTGAAACTTTATTTGGAGTAGATGGTAGTTGCAAACAAAAAAATTATTATTCAAGAGGATAAATCTATCATTGTATTCTGAAGATCACAATGCACATGAGTGCTTCATTTTTCAAATTGGATGGTTAAAAAAACAGAGGGTAGATATCATTTAATAGTACTGTAGGGCTTTTTCTATTCTGTCTTCGTTTTTTTTAATTGTAAGAATTTCTGCATTGGAGAGAGACAAAGACAGAAGTGACTGTATGTATCAAGCCACAAGTGACCTTTTAAACCAGAGAACTTGCATCTTCACAACTTGAAGGGACAGACGTAAGGCAGAAGATGCTGAGGAAAGAAACAATAAATATTGCTTGCAGATACATGACTTTGTCTGTAGAACAGGAAGAAAAAAAACCCCTTTGCTTGCTTTGTCAATATTTGTGACATGTCAGTACAAGACTCCTTGTCATTGTTGCTCTTAGTCCATAGACAGCAAGGAAGAAACATATATTTTATTTAGAAAATATGAATTGTTCCAGTTCAGTACTGTTTTGTGTAGCCGTGCTTAACACTTTAGTTAACCTGCGGCCTCCATAACAACTTTCTTAGTTCTGAAGGAGATAATAAAAATAGATTTCTGCAACTACTTCAGTGACTGTCCATGAGAAAAAAGGAATTAGATGCATACAATTGTCTGGTGCTACTATTGTACACCAAATTTCAAATTGTTGCTTATTGGGATAACAATATGTATGCATGTGTATCTTCAAGTCTGTGTTCTGCCTGGCAGGGTGGGTGAGAGAGGGTAACTACTACTTTGGATTGCTTGTTGTGGGCTCATATGACTGAACGACCTCAGATGTGTGAACTTCAGTGCATCTCAAGAATGAGAATAATTGTTTGGGATGTTAGGTTTAATAATGGAAACAATTGTTATTGGAAGTGTATATAGCCAAGAACTGATAAGAGAACAAAGATTAATGGGGAATTTATGAACAAAGAAGTGTCTGGGAATCTAGAAAAGTCAGAGACCACCATGGTTGAGAAGTGTGACTCTGTGGCTGGATTTGATATATTGCTTTTGTTCTGCCTTCCCAGCTGCCCAGCTGAGTCCCTGTCTGAATTATTCTACCTCATTGCCAGATTAGAGATAGATTTCCCTAGGTTTATGATATTCGGAAATGTGATTCTGTTTTCCTTGTGGAAGGATTTTGAGGCAGTCCATGTGTTTATGGTCACTATGATAACCATGATCATGAGATTTATCTCAGATTATCAAAGAACCACACATACTGTATAGGAGTCCATACATTAATTAATTCAGAATAGAGCTGGAAAGGACTTTGGAGTTTTTCTAGTCCAACCCCCTGATCAAGCAGGAGACTCTATACCATTTCAGACAAGTGGCTGCCAGTGTCTTCTTAAAAATCTCATCTAAGTCATTTATGAAGATATTGAAGAGTACTGGCCCTAAGACGGAACATTGTGGTATCCCACTGCTTAGTTCTCTCCATGTAGACACAGTACCATTAAGGACTACTTGTTGAATATGGTTTGTCAGCCAGTTATAAATCCATCTGGTGGTGATGCTATCTATTGCACAGAAGTAGGTTGTGATCTACTTTGTCAAATGCCTTACTAAAATCTAAACATACTATATCCATAGCATTTTGCTGGTGATTTTTGCTTTGAATCAGAAGAGATGTCATCTGAGGGTGAGGAACATCAATTAAGTTCAGATTTGTCTCTAGATCCTGTGGAAGCCACCAACTTCTCCTAGTACTCCTTTGATTGGTCTACCTAGATGCATGATATATTTGAGAGTTTTGTTTAGAACCTAGTTCACCACAGTAATATAAAGGTTATTGCAGCCTTTAGTCAGAATTGCATCTGAGTGGCTTTTCCCTGCATATTAATCCAGGGGTCTGCTTGGTATGCTGTGAAACCTTGGAAGATGAAGCAGTAGAAGACACTCCTAGAACTATGCAAGTGAACAAGAAAGAGGGGAAATGATGAGCATATGTAAGTGCTTAGGTTTGAACCTACACTGTGCTGATAAAAATGACAACCCATCAAGACTTCCATTCACTTCACTTATCCATAAAGGGCCATTCAGAGGACCTGTTTAGAATGAACTGATCCTTTTAGGGGACAAAGGCATGGAAGATCAGTTATTGGACTGCTTGATCTTATATAAGGCATGTATAAGATCAAAGTACTGATATTTGCTGAGTGTTGCACACTGTCTTGGTAAGCCCATTGAAGCTCACTGGGGCAGTGTCTTGAGAAGTTATCTGAGAGCAGTTTAAGGTTTTTAGTCCTAAAAGAGTAATAGCATTTTTTTGTGATATCAGCTGTATCATCTGTGGACTGGATCTCACCCAACCTGCCAGGAAGATAACAGGAGGTTGTGTCAAGGCAATGGTTAAGGCATTATTGAGGGAGGAGATGCTTCCACCTATCTTGAAGGAATAGGATTGCATTTCATCACGAAGCCTCTTGATCCATCTAATTTGGACAACTACTGCCTGTTTAAAACTTGTCTTTTGAGGAAAGATTATTAAGAGAGTGATGGGTGATTGTGAAGAGTCATACAGATTACTTGAATACTTTTAAATTAGGTTTCAGGCCCAGGTATGGGATCAAAACTATATTGCTACTCTTGTAGTTGAGCAGTGGCAGACCAAGAAAGGGAAACACGATTCTCCCAGTCTTTCTGCATCTCTCAGATGTCTTTGATACTATTCATCATATCGTTCTGAACCACCTCCAAGTAATGGTGTGGGGAGGTTAGATCTTCAGTGGTGGTTCTTCATTTTCTTCATTTTTTACTGTGGGCACATTGGCACACATTGGCACAAATATGTGGTTCCAGTCCATATGAAGTAGGGATAAGCTGTGAAAGGCATTTGTTTTTTAAACATGACTCCCAAAGAATGTATTTGCCAACAATTTAAGAAAAAGAAAAGAATGGCATGTTTCCAGCAACAGACACATTTCCCAGTTGGGTAATATCAGTCTCTTCCTCTAATAGAATCCAGAAATTGACCAAGAAGTAGACCCAAGGAATTTGCCCATGTGATTTATGGCACATTTCCTCAGTGAAAAATAATTTAATATAGGAATTAGGTTACCTTGTATCTTCTGAAATCATAGAAATTTTTCAAGTCTTTTAACCCAACTTAATCTTACTCAATTCCAGATTTGCAAGCAAGGTGCTATTATAGCATTTCTAATAGATGACCATCCTTAAAGATTTCTAGCAGAAGAAACTCCACAAACGTCTGGGGTTGATATCTGCTTCCTTGCAATTCCCACTAGTTATACTGTTGCTGTTTGGAGTAACAGAAAACAAGTTTGCTGGTGCGTGACGTCTTTTCAGATATTTGAAGACTGCTGTCATATTTGCTTTTATGGATTCTTTTCTCCAGGCTAAACATTTCTTACCTTTTCAATTGTTCTTTGAAGGACTTATCTTCCTTGCTCTTCTCTCTCTTTTGGTTTGTCAATGTCTCCTTTAAAATGTAGTGCCCAGAAGTGTACAAAATATTCCAGCTATGACCTCACAATTTACAATAAAATTTGCAGAATCTTTTAAAAGGAGAACTAAAATTCCATGCAGAAATTCATAATATTACCGAGCAGAAATTAGGAAAAGAGGCCCAGAACTGCAGTCTTGTTTTCAGACAAGAATCAGTTCTTTAAATCACATCTATTAATTCACCGAGCCATTCAGTAGCTGCCTTAACACCTGTAAATAAGTAGTGTGGCAAGATTTACATGTTGTGTTAAACTTTAATGTGTTTTGTTTAGCATTAACTTAGTGTGATGTATGAACCTAGTTAGCATATTTATTTGATTAAATTTTCTGTTTCTTCTTTTCTCGCCTCATTTTTTAATAATTTGAGCCTACAGGTAAACAAACTATTTAGAAAATCTTTCATTTGTACTTCGGGCTATATAAAAATTATGAGGGGAGCCTGAACTAAAATGACAATTAATTTTTTTTAAATTGAAGTGCACAATAATATTGTTTGAGACAGTGTTTCTTTCAGGTAATATAGCAAGTTAGGAATTAGTCACCTGTGGAACGTTCTTTGGTTTTTTTTTAATTAGTCGTGATTTTAGTTCTTTAGTTGCAATCATTGACATTCCCAAGAGAAGCCCTGATTTCTTTTTTGTGTTCCATTGATAAGAGCCTGGAAAATGAATGTACTCACATATGTGACATTAAGATTTACCAGCAGCGATGAAGATTTACCAGCAGTGATAATTTTTTCACCTTAGAGTTAATAATCTAATCTGTGGGTATACTTTGGACATGTATACTACTTCACTGTTAGATAAAACTAACAGCTATAACAGACTACCGTCATGCCTACAGTGGGTTTAGAACTCATAGTCTCCTGGTTTCTAGTTTGGACCACTAGACCAAACTGACTGTCTTCAAATACATACAGATACATACAATGATATAAAGAATTTTAAAGGCTAATATTCTACTGAAACCAGATTTTTTTCCTGGGACTAATAGATAACTGTAACAGTGCCATGGCAGATTATTTTTGTATATGATCGCTGCTGTGATATTATTATATACAGTATGCAAAAACAGAAGAACTTTGAAATACCCACAATGGAGGAATGATTAGCAGAAATGGCAAAATTAACTTGTTTGCTTAGAGAAGAATCAACAACTACATTTATTAGTGACTGGAAATCCCTTATGAACCTGTTGCTGAGCAAAGAAAAAATAACTGGTGATTTATGGATTTGATAATTGGAAAAGATAAAGGAAAAAGGAAATTATGGTGAAACAGAGGACAAAATATAAATGCACTTATAAAATCTGTTAACATCAGAAGTTAATTCTTTGTTACTTTTTTCCAACAGTGCATTCATTGCCATTGTAACTGAGTCCTTCCACTGTCATCCTCTTTTTCTACTTCTTTCCACATTTTGTAGCATTATAGACTTCCCCAGAGAGGTAGTCTTCAAGGTCTTATTATTTGTTTATAGTAATTTCAATCTAGTCATTTATGCCTCTAGGCTGATTGTTTTCAATGATCCATTTCAATGGGAAAAAAGGTATAATCAGCCATGCCATTCCATCCTCAAGTTATTAGAGTTTTGCAGAGTAGGCCAGTTCCAATAAAATGTAGTTCTCTTTGAGACAGGCTGAGCTTTTCTGCATTGTTAAGAACATCATATCCCAGTCCTCCTCCCCCTTCTCCTCCTCATCCATTTTTTTTCATGATGCTTTGTGAGTTTCCTTTGTAGAGATTGCAAATCTTTTGCATTTTTAGCAATCAGAGTAAAGTTATCAGTATAATGCAGGCTATTGATGTTTTTTCCTCTAGTTTTAAAATACACATCCTTCCTCTACTTTTAAAAAACACATCTTCTTCTAATCTACATATAGAATGAATAAATGTGAAAATATACAGCCTTGTTTCATTTCTTTGCCAACCTGAAACCAATGTGTGTGGCCATGTTCTGTCCATACTGGGCCTTTTGGGGAACAATGGAAACAATGAGATGTTCTGAGATGTTCCTATTTTTCTAAGCATATTTCACAGCTTGACATGATTGACTCAATCAAAGGCCTTTCTATAATCAGTGAAACACATACTGATTTCCCTTTGTATTCCTTGAATTATCCAGAGTGCAACAACTAATGTCTCATTTTCTTTGATCATTTCTACAATCAGGTTGAACATCAAGCATCTCCCTTTTCATATAGGTGTTTAATATATGTTGGATGACTAAGCATTATTTTCTTAGCATGTGAAATTAAGGATATTGTATAATAGTTTGCACAATCTGTTCAGTTTTGTTTCTTTGGTATTAGTATGCAGATTGATTTCTTCCACTGTGTTGTCACTATCTAGATCTGCTAGAATAGCTTGTATAGACCTTTCCTTCTTTTGTTGCCTGCTATATTTCTGTAGCTAGATCATTGATTTCTGTAACCTCCAACTTTGACCAAAGTGCTGATCCAACTTTATCTTTTTTGTATAAAAAGTTCTTGTAAGTAGGGAGCATCTTCCAAGGTGTCTTGGATGCTGATGTCTTTACTGTACAGAACTTCAGTATACTTCTCCCATATTTGTTTGATCTTTGAATCAGTTATTATCTGTCCATTGACATCATTTAGTATACCAATTCAAGTTTGAGACCTCTTTCTGAGTTTGGAGATGTTTTGAAAGACTTTCTTTGTTTTTCTGTATCTGCTATCATGTGCAACCATATAAATTTTAAAATATAAGTAATTTTTCCCATCAAGCATACAGGATAAATAAAAGAAAGCATTTTAAGAGCACCATAAACAATGAAATATCACTGTATTTCAAGAAACTATAAACTGTAACTTTTAAACATTCACATGAACATTTCATTTCTTACAGGCATAGGAAATCCTTCCGTTATACTGAGCTTTTCAGAAACAAATAATGTCATAAACCTTTAATAGAAACAACCCAACATACCTTTAGTAGTGATTCATTAAAGTATGGAAGCTTTGATGGAATAGTAAGTTAGATTTTCATGCGGTAAAAGAGTTGTGCCACTTTACCATCTGTTTCCATCAAGACATTAATTGCTTCCTTGTGTTTGTTTTAATTAGGAAGAAATCTTGATTTAAAAGAATGCAAAGGAGAAAGTAAAGCACGATTACAAAAGGAGATCAGTGAAGGAAAAGTGTTTTCCACCGAGCATCCTCCAGAAGTAAAAATCCACTGTATGGAGTTTTGTTCTCTTTAACCAGGGCAGCCTTTTCACAGGCAGAGTTGTGTCCTATGCTGAGTAGTAGGCTGAACTGTTTCTGCTCTTCTATCTATTATGTGCTACTACAGGTAGTCTGCCACCTTCAGTTAAGTAGAGGAGATTATCTTCTTCCTGCTGTTGAAACAAGATTCAACCATCACCTACATGAAATGAAAAGTGGCAATGTTGTGATGTCATATTGTCCAGCATTTCAGAGGTGAAAAAAAAATAGAGGGAAACTTAGGCACTATTCTGGCCTTCACTTCTTAGTATCACCATTACACAGCACAGAAGTTCTCTGCCTGCCATGCGCAGTAGTCATCTATGCATAATATGATAATACTAATTAAAAGCCAGAATGTTGAACATTTGTCCTTTGTGCTAAAAATATACTGAGTAAACAACTGCCGGCGCATCAGTCATTCAAGATACATCCATTCTATCAGTTTTAAGCTTTGATACTAAAGGTGATCTGAATTATCCAATCCTCTTTGCCATCCAGAGATTTAATGATAGGGATACTGTATAAGACTGAAGCTGAGAGAAAATGGTTTACCAGTGGTTACTTAAAAACTTGGTGATAGATGCAGAATTTAGACTGAGATCATTGAAGTACAATCCTGAATATACTTATCATTGAAAACAGTGGGGCATTTTTAATATAAATGTGGATTTAGGCTTCAGTGTTAAATATTCTTTCCAGGGAGAAACCCCTGTTGAACACAGTGGCATTAATGCATGTGTTTCTGAATAAATGCTTAAGATGAATCAGCCAGTTACTAAGTGCCCTAGCTGAGTATTTAGCTCAAGGTAGAATGGTATGGTACTCCAGATTTGGTTGAACTACAATTCCCAACAATCCTGATATTAGCCATGCTGCTTAGCACTTTTGGAAGATAATATTCAGCACATTGGGAGAACTACAGGTTGTTCAGCTCTGAGATACTGTATGTAATTGGATAATTCTTACAGCACAAATTCTATTCCTATGCTATTATCTTAGGGACAAAATTATTATAGATGTATGTTTTTTAATGTATGCTCTTTGACACATATTATTTTGATTGTTTGCCTTTCAGTAGATTCTGTGTTGGGAGGAATATTGGCTGATTTTCCGAGGATGACGTCATGCTTGCCATGGCTAGTGTGGCAAATGCAGTTATTGAAATTTGTATGAGACTATCCTGAGATTTATGGTGTTGAATCATATAGTTTTGCTGATAAATCACATATTTTAAATAGGATTATTTGCATTCTCAATGATCATTCCTCCATAATAATCTCAGAGGCCTGTTATTTAGTCAGGTGGAAGGGATATCGTCCCATGTCGTGCTCCCAGGCTTGGAATGCTTTCCCTACAGAATTATGTTTGACATGAATATGCTCTTCTTTAGATGGTCAGGCATACATAATTATGCTTCTAATTATTAAAAAAATTAATTGGAAATTGACACTTTAGTTTCTGATTTAGATATTTTGAGTTTTGCATTTAGTTCTTATTAGATCTGAGTATTCACGTGAATAAAATGAATGAATAATAAAATGAATGAATGATCTCCCCCGCATCCATTAATATTATGTTTGTTTATTTATTAATATGTTTCAGTGAGAGCCAGTTTCTAAGCTAGCGATTAAGGTGCTAAGAGCCAGATGGGGAATTAGAGGGAGGGAAAAGGGCTGGACAGAAAGTGAGCTAAGGTGAGATGTCTGAACTTTGAATTCTATTACCATCTTCCATAATGCTTAATTTAACTGAAAATCTCAATTTATTTGATTAAGCCTATTTTCCCTTCTTCTTCTTCTTCTTCTTCTTCTTCTTCTTCTTCTTCTTCTTCTTCTTCTTCTTCTTCTTCTTCTTCTTCTTCTTCTTTTCTTCTTCTTCTTCTTTTCTTCTTCTTCTTCTTCTTCTTCTTCTTTTCTCCTTCTTCTTCTTCTTCTTCTTCTTCTTCTTCTTCTTCTTCTTCTTCTTCTTCTTCTTCTTCTTCTTCTTCTTCTTCTTCTTCTTCTTCTTCTTCTTCTTCTTCTTCTGCCATATCCGTTATCGGACGCTGGCGATCATGTTGGCGATCCTGTTTTTATCAGCAGCCGCACGAAAAAGTGCTGCTGAGTTTTGTCCAAACCAGTCCCTTAGATTTTGAAGCCATGATGTTCTTCTTCTGCCTGGACCTCGTTTGCCTTCAATCTTTCCTTGGAGGATTAAATGGAGTATGCCGTATTTTTCTGGGTGTCGCATCATATGTCCGAAATATTCTAACTTTCATTTTTTAATTGTTTTAATGATTTCCCTTGGCTTTCCCAGGCAGCTTATCACCTCCTCATTTCTGATTTTGTCAACCCAGCTTATACGTAACAGCCACCTGTAAATCCACATTTCAAATGCTTCTAGTCTCTTCAGGTGGCCTTCTGTCAGAGACCAACTCTCTACTCCATAGAGCAGGATAGAAAAAATATAGCATCTGACAAGCCTGATTTTCAGTCTTAGGCTTATGTCGTGACTGCAGAAGACCTTTCTCATTTTGAAGAATGCTGTTCGAGCTTTCTCTACCCTTGTCTTTACTTCAGCGGTCATGTCCCAGCTTTCATGTAAATTAGAACCGAGGTGCGTGATCCTTTAAACTTTTTCTAGTGGTGTTCCTTCTGAATTTACTGGTGGTAAGTTAACGGGTTGTTTGCTGACGACCATGATCTTGGTTTTTGAGGTGTTAAGCTTCAAGCCGTATTTTCCAGATGTTTCTGTGACTCTGTTGATGAGGAGCTGAAGGTCTTCATGCTTACTGGCAAGCAGAACTGTATCGTCAGCATATCTTAAGTTGTTGATCCAAACACCGTTTACTTTGATGCCAGCATCGATGTTCTCCAGTGCCTCGTTGGAAGATTGACTCAGAGTAGATATTGAACAGCAGTGGAGACAGAATACATCCCTGTCTGACCCCTCTTCTTATTTCTGCATCAGCTGAGTATTTTTGGCCTAGTCTCACATTTGCTACCTGATGCCAATACAGATTCTTTATTATTTGGATGTCTTTGTCATCTAGTCCCCCTTGTTTCAGGATTTCTAATAGTTTGCTGTGTCTTATTTTATCAAAAGCTTTTTCAAAATCAATGAAGCACATGTAAACACTGTGGTTGACATCTCTACAACGCTGTACAAGAACCTGAATGCTGAACAGCGCATCTCGTGTACCAAGATTGTTTCTGAAACCAAATTGTGTGTTACCTAGACGCTCTTCAATTTTGTTGTATATTCTTGTGTGAATTATTCTCAGGAATATTTTCAGGGCATGACTCATTAAGCTTATTGTTCTGTATTCGGTACACTTCTTTGCATTTATTTTTTGGGGGATTGTCACAAAGGTTGATTTTAGCCAATCATTTGGTATCTTTCCTGTTTCGTATATCTGATTGAAGAGCTGCAGTAAAAAATTCTTCCCATTGTCTTCCAGCAATTTTAAAATTTCTACTGGGATATCATCAGGTCCTGTGGCTTTTTTTGTTTTTGCTATTTTTATTGCATGTTCAACCTCCTCCATAGTGATGTTTGGTCCAGTTGTTATACTTCCCATATCTATATCATCCCTAGTGTCCTCAAAAAGTTCTTCAATATATTCCTTCCATCTCTTTAGTTTTTCATCCTCATCTAAGATAATTTTTCCCTCTTTGTCAACTAAGTTGTTGGTTTTCTTTTTGTAGAGGCCTGCTGCTTCTTTCACTTTTTTGTGTAAATTAAAATTATCATGCATACGTTCTGTCTCTTCTATTTCCTTGCATCTCTTTGCAAACCACTTTTCTTTTGCCAGTCGAATTTTTCTTCTAATTGTTTTCTGCAATTCATTGTATTTTACTTTGTTTTTATTTTTATAAGATCTTCTTTCATCCATGAGATGAAGAATTTCCTCCGTTATCCACTGTTGTTTCTTGTGGTGCCCCTCTCTCTGTTTTGAATTTGTTACCTCTATTATTGCATTTTTAAATTTATTCCAGTTCACTTCTACATCATCATCATCATTCAGGTTGTTGGTTTCCCTTAAGTGATTTTCTAGTTCTTCTTTAATCTTCCCTCCATGTTTAATGATGAAGTCTCTGTCGATTCTTGGTTTAGCAGGGTTTGGGTTTTTCATCCTTTTTAGTTTCAGCTGGACTTCAGCAACTAGTAGATTATGATCGGATGGTACATCTGCACCTGGGTATGTCTTTACTGATTTTATTGAGTTTCTAAATCTTTTGTTAATTGTAAAATAGTCAATTTGGTTCCTTACTACATTATTTCGTGTATCTGCTGGTGATCTCCAAGTATAGAGGCGTCTTTTTGGCAACTTATAAAACGTATTCATCACACATTGCCTATGTTCCTTGCAGAAGTCTACAAATCTGTCACCTCTACCATTTCTGGTTCCTAAGCCAAAGTTTCCAACTACAGGAGCATCACTTCCTTCTCCCACTTTTGCATTGAAGTCCCCCATGAGTATTGTGATATCATTACTTTTTAGGGTTTTCAGTACAGTGCTTATATCTTCGTAGAACTTCTCTAAATCCTCCTCATCGCTGTCAGCTGTGGGAGCGTAAACTTGTATAACATTCATATTTACTGGAGTACTATTTATTTGGATCATTATCACTCTATCTGATACAGGAATAAAGGACTTGATGCATTTATTTACACGATTGTTTACGATTATAGCTACTCCATTTCGATGGTGTTTGCTGTTCTCACCAGAATAGTAGATAGTATAATTTCCTATTCTACACATTCCATTTTCAGGCCAGCGCATTTCACTCACTCCCAATATAGAGATATTGTATTTGGACATTTCTTAGATAGTGTTGTGTGTTTTCCCAGCTTCGTATAGGCTTCTCAGATTCCACGTACCAATTCGTAGTTTTGGGTTTATCATGCTTCTAGTGGACCAGGAGATTCTTAGCACCCCTGCCCCATTTAAGGGGCGCCCGTACTCGGGGCCATTGTTAGGTTTTGCCGCCATTAACATGATTTTCCTGGGAAATATATAGTGTAGTAGTCTTCCCTTTGCTTTCTACACCGCTGTGCACACGCTGTTCAAATGGCTGCCACCACACCATGCGCTGTTCTTCTGAATCCGTTCCAACCAATATGGTCTCCGCCTTCAGTCGATACTGTGGAGCCAGCTGCCACTCACCAGGCCTGTTGGTCCATGGGAGGTATTTGATTCCCTCCAACCTGCCATTACAGTATAAAAGCCATAATGGGTAGGGCCCCCCCAATCCGCCACCCAGGGACGTACTCTGTGGGGGTTCCAGGCTCCCCCTATTTTCCCTGGCAACTTATTTTCATCACTGGTTCTTCCATTGACAATCCTTGTTCTGCCCATGTAATGTTATTATCTATATTGAACACAGCATGTTGTCACAGTATCTTATTCTGTGCAGCATCTAGCACAAGCTTGAACCTGAATATAGTGTGCAATGATTATTTTCCTTCTCTCACTTTTATTTTATATAATTTCAATTCCTTGTTTCCAGGGTTTTTGAGTTCACAGCTTAGTCATTCAAAATGTCAATTCTCTTCCAGGGCACTGTGTGTCCCTGATTTTTAAGGGGATCCTGGTAGAAAATTTTTTTGACTTCTATTCTTCCTAGTACATTAAAACTGACAATAGTGGCTAAAATTAGTTGAAAACAGCTTTCATTTTATAACTGCCTCTTTGTTAACTTGATGTTAAACTTATGTTGCAAGATATCTGCCTCTGATGCTGGCATAATGGTATAGGGATACTTTGCATGTTTTAAAATGTTATATATATAAATACTTGAATTGCCTCATCCAGATGTGGACATGGATGGAGAAGTTGTGGATGGGTTGTGTCCAATAACTATGTCTAATTCTCACCAGTAATGGAAATAGGTTGGCAAAGCTATTTGAATGAGTCATACAAAGTGTAAATGTCCAGAGAATGGTTAAAGGTTCTGCCTGAATGAGTTTATTTGGAAATGTTCTTCCAATTTCATTGGTAATTATTCAAAAATATATACATTTAATAGCACATACTAGAAATATAACCTAAATACCCCATGAAAAATGTTTCATAAATGTAATTTTATTCCTTTCCTGGAGCAAATTTATGTGATCCCTAAGAGTCAACACCCATATGATGACACATAATCAATTTCATTCTTTCCATAGATGCAAACCTAGCTTTGCCACAAAAGAATGAAACAAGATGAAAATAGGAGAAGCAGCCAGATTTTGCCTTGTGACAAGGGGGTGCATCTGATACTTGTGTATCAGTATACATAACTATACCAAGATATTAAAAAGGAACAAAATAAAAATAAAAACTGGGAAGATTGCAATTTTGAATTAGTTCACAACTTTATCATGTAAACGGGGAATAGTAGAGTACTTAATGCTCTACTATCACTGACATTCCCTAAATTCTGCTGAAGATGTTATCCAGCCTGATAAAGAAACGTTTGGAAACCAACCCACAAGCTCGGAGAACAAACCTCCACCCCTTATCCTACACCTGAGCTACAGATATTCGCACTATCATATTTAATTTCCATAAAAGAAATGCTGGCCCAGTCAAATCACAAGCTTTTGGATCTGTGATGTCTTCATCAGACTTTGTAAAGTTTATCACTATATTAGTTACGTCTTAAAAATATTTCCATGTAGTTAGCTA
The DNA here is from genome assembly GCA_023970755.1 of Azemiops feae. Lineage (NCBI taxonomy): Eukaryota > Metazoa > Chordata > Lepidosauria > Squamata > Viperidae > Azemiops > Azemiops feae. The sequence goes on from JALGBA010004008.1 coordinate 1,440,638, forward strand.
TTGTAAAAATCTCGAAGTAGTTTACAACAATATAAAACAATGTTACAAAATCCCATTAAAAATAAATAGTGTCTGGGAAAGCCAACATAAAAGTATGGATTTTAATAGTATCAAGCAGATAATCTCCTGCAATTTTCCTACCAATGTGCTTTTTACTCTGATGACTGAGAATTTCCTTTAGAAAATGAGAGAACATTGTTGCATGCCAGGCAAGTTTGGCCCTAGGACAGGGGTGTCAAACTCAATTTCATTGAGGGCCGCATCAGCATTGCGGTTGTCCTCGGAGGGGTTGGGTAGGTGTGGCCAGGGTGGGCGTGGCCTACTGGGTGGGTGTGGCTGGAGTGGGTGTGGCCTACTGGGTGGGCATGGCCAGCTCTACATTGTTCGCGTCAAGGGTGCCTGTGGGGCCTGGGCAGGAGTGGGACAGATCTGAGGGTCTCTGGCAGAAGGGGTGGGACTGGGGCAAGCACCAAGGCATGGTCCACTGGAAGAGCCTCACTTTTCCTCTCAGGCCATGCGAGGGGGGGCTGGATGGTGCCGCGGGCTTCCCATAGCCCTGGGCAGCAGAGGTCAAATGCCCAGCCCGGCCCTCAAGCACCCACGGCAGCAAGCCAGCCCCACTACCCAAGGGGGTGCCCAGCTGTACTTACCTCCTCCTCAAGGCTGCTGCTGCTGTGCTTGCTCTCCTTAGCCAGGTTGCTCATGATAGGTACGAGGGCAAAGTCAGAGGGAGGCCCATTTTCTCTCCATGGGAGGAGACCCGGCTTTGTATCCAAAGCTTCCTTAGCAATAGGATGGGAGACCTCCAGGATAGGCCAGGAGGAGGGGGCAAGGGGATGGTGAAAGGGCAGCAGGGCAGGACTAAGGCAGGACTTCCCTCAGACCCTCCCTCTCCTTCCTTCCTTCCTTCCTTCCTTCCTTCCTTCCTTCCTTCCTTCCTTCCTTCCTTCCTTCCTTCCTTCCTTCCTTCCTTCCCTTCCTAAGAACAGAGTGGTGGGAAAATATTTGAGATGAGGGAGATAAGGCAAGAAACGCAACTGGGGAGGTGTCACCCTTCATGAGGAATGAAGAAATGCACCATCGCCTGGAACTGGCCAGCACATGACCCTCACCTACTTCACATATCTGGCTTGGTGGACTTTGGGGGAGGGGACACCATGAGCAACGTGAGAGTCGACGTTACCTGTGCAATGCCGTCCAGCCCCCAGCCTGCCTGGTTTCGGCAGGCAGCGAGGCGCTCTCCTCACAGTGCCGAGAGGCTGAGCCAGGCAGCACGAATCCGAAAAGAAGCGTGACGCCACCCATCCCCCAGCCTGCCCAGTTTCGGCAGGCAGCGGTGCGCTCTCCTCACAGCATCGAGAGGCTGAGCCGGGCAGTGCGAAGCTCGCCAGCTTTGCACCTTGCTGCCTGCCGAAATCAGGCAGGCTGGGGGCTGAGCGGCGGCGCGCTTCTTTTTGGATTCACGCCGCCTGGCTCAGGCTCTCGGCGCTGTCAGGAGAGCGCCCCGCTGCCTGCTGAAACCCCTCCCCCGGAGCCCATCAAGCCGGATATGTGAAGTCGGCGAGGGCCATTTGCTGGCCACTTCCAGGCAATGGTGCATTTCTTCATTCCTCACAAAGGGTGACACCTCCCCAGCGCACACCCAGGGGGCGGGGCCAACACGGCAGGGGCCGGTCCCTTGCTGTTTCCAGACGGCCTTGTGGAGCTAAGACTGAATGCATTTCAGCATAGATGGCCACCACAAAATTTTACATTGGCTCCCGGCCCGCCTGGGCCAGGGCCAAGGCAGTGGGGGCCATTCTCTCACTGTTTCCAGGATGGCTTCGTGGGCCACATGAAACCACATCGCGGGCCGCATCTGGCCCCCGGGCCTTGTGTTTGACATGTCTGCCCTAGGATATACAGTACCAGTGGTGGGATTCAAATATGTGAACAACCGGTTCTCTGTGTGAATGCCGCTTCCGGAATTCCATTCTGGGTCTGGGCAACAAAAAATTAGCTACCGGTTCTGCCGAAGTGGTGTGAACTGGCTGAATCCCACCACTGTACAGTACCATATATCTTGGATGATGCTACTGGAATACCATAGAATAAAATACATAGCCACCTTACACACACTTATTTGTCAACATCTCCCCCCCAAATATTTATTAGTATAGTTTATGAAATTATTATGAAATGGACAGATTAATACATAATGAATTAAGTCTTCTGTTAGATATTGATGTTTCCAAATCAGTTTTGCAGCATTGTACAAATCATACATTGTATAGTTTTTTAGAACCTAGCAAAGGAGAGCAGAATCCCACTGATTTTTATTTAAAGCAATTAAATTCCTTTACTTTTATTCTAAAGATTTTAGAGTTGATGAACTCTGTGCTTAGGTGGGCATAGAAAGGGCCCATCCTACCTCTCCCTAAAGCTAAATCGATGTGTTTGTCCACAAAACTTAGTAATATCTATTTTTGCAGTGATTCTGGTAGATTCCCTTTTTTCTTACCAGGTAGTTTTAAATCAAGTTAGTAGGGTTTTAATATGGAACCTTCTGTACACAACCCTAGTATAGCTTGACTGAGTTGGGGTATCTTTCCTGAATAACTATGGGACATAATTTCAAAACAGTCACATAGTTTGGTGACTGTAAAAAAGATTCAATCGCTATTGCCACTGACATATCAGACTGACTGTGGAATTTCTTTATGGTCTGATTCCTATAATGGTATTAAAAGTACAAGACAGTGATGTGCTTTGCACCAGGGAATGTGTTCTTCCCCAGAGAAGATCTACAGAAAATGACCTCATAATTATGACAGCATAACTGAAATATGCTGTCATTAATCCTGTTAACATTCCTATGCATCTTCAGAGAGCTGACGAAATTACACATTGAACATCTAAATTGACTTGTCTTCAGTGTGGTGCAATAGGTTTTAAATGAAAAGCAACTTTGTCTCATCACATGAAAGCAAAAGCCTAAAGGACCTATGAAGTCCTGATTGCTTGGCACTTTGGGCTGCCAAGAGCAATATAAAGATGCAGCGTTTTCCTCTGGGACCCACGTTAGCTGCCTTCTGAGATAATGATGGTGAATGAAGGACTGAGTTTCTTCCCTATATGGTATCAAGAGGGAGAAATGAAAAATGATTAATTATCAATTATTATCAATCCATCTAGTCCACTTGGACACTTTAGTAATAGGTCACCTTAAAGGGGTAGCTATTTTTTCCCCAGAAACTTCCTTTAATATAGTGTGAGCAAGAGCAGAATTAAAGACAGAAGATTTCTCCACTGCCTTAATTCCAACATTCATTCTCTTATTCCCCATAATTTCGATCCTGTAATGTCCGTTGTCACTTTAGTTAGCAAGTAGTAATTTTCCACTCTATTTTATAGATAACTTATATTTGTTAACAATTAAGGGCAGTAAAAACATACTGTTTCCCTTCTGAGTAAATGGCAGTTCTGTAATGGCATTGCAGTTTGATGAGAAACCCAGTTTCCATAATTTATGGATATTGAATATCTTGAAAATGTTGGTGAGACATTTTTGGTTTGACCCAGCAAGGGGTTTTATTATTAATCGCCATGAGAATATTATGTGATAGTGTATACCAGGGGTGTCAAACTTGCAACGTCACGTGACGTGTTGCGATGTATCGCGACTTTTTTGCCATTGCCGGCAATGGGGTGGGCGCGGTTTTGCTATGATAAATCTGGACTGCAGGTCGGCAGTTTGACACCCCTGGTCTATACAAATGAAAGAATATTTTAAATTGTACCTTTGGTTCTTTACTATATATATATTAGTAGATATCAACCAATGTAATGAATGATTATGTTGTTATTCTAAATTAGGGAACTCAGATTCAGCTACTTGCAGCTACTGAACTTACTGAGTGACTTTAGGCTAGTCATATTTATTCAGTCAAACTTGCTTAACAGTTGCTGTTGTAAGAATAAAATAAATAAATAAAGGAACCCTGTATTATCCATCTTTAGCTTCTTGGAGTATCTGTCTAGGTCTTCTTTCATTAGCCAAATAGGGGATAAGTTTAAATTTACCAGCAGAAAAAAAGTCTTGGAGATTCTTATACTAGGATACACAAAGAAAAACCCAACTCTTCTATTGCTTCAGATTGTTGTTGTGACCCAGTGAATGTTTGACATTTACAAAGTAATCAGACAGGATCCCAGGCTGATACCCTGAGGAGTAGAGATTTCTGATCTATCTATAAAACATAAGATATAAATAAATAGGAAAACTGTATGCTTTGCCCCTTCTCCCCCTCTGTAATTCCATGAATATTTTCAGAATTGCTAAAGATGCAGGCAACTAGTTATACAGCCAAAGTAAAAGGAGAGGAATGGTATGTAACTTGACATATAATTAACACATGAAACAATCATATCTGCCAAAAATATAAAACTTAATAAATCAACACCTAATAAAGGGGAATATTTGTAGTTCAGGGTTGACATGAGGGGTCCTTGGTGCTCTCTGAGCTTGCTTGTTTTCTTGCAGACATTTCATTAGCCAGACTAGGTAACATCATCAGTGCTAGTAAAGAATGCAGTTTGCTGACAATTTGTATTCTGGTGGCTTCCCTGTTGGTGGGGGTGGTCTTAGAGCAGGCATGTCAAACTGCCGGGCTGGATGCGTCACTCCGAAACTGTGCCCACCCCATTGCCGGCAATGGGGAAAAAGTCACGATACGTCATGCGACGTCATGTAACGAGTTTGATATGCCTGTCTTAGAGATTCTTTGATTGGGCTGTTTGCTGTTGGCTTCTTTGGTAGTTTCTTGACTGGAGTATTGTTTTCTTGATCGTTGGTCTGATGTTAACCTTGGAGTTATTCTCCAGCATGATGATGGAGAACCCACCAATGGATTTAGACTATCTTCCTGCCCAATGAGACTAAGTCTGTCAGAGTTGTTATGCCTCCTGCTGGGCTTGATGCTCCCAGACACAACTTAGTCTTCAGCCCAACAGGATGCATGTTGACTCTGAAGACTCAGTAAGGCAGGTTGTATCTTTCCATTCCCTTGGTGGATTCTCCTCTTAGCCTCCCAAAAACACAGTTAACTGGCAAGGCTCACAGCACGTAAATCGCGGCAAAATAGCTGAGCGTCGGGCCTCCTTCCCTCTCCCGTGGGACAGCTGAGAGTCGGCCTCCGGGCCTGCTCACGGGCCGCTTTTCGGCGCGCCCACCGAAGGGAAGACTTGCAAGATCGAGCAGAGGCTGTTGAAGGGACAGTTTAGCAGACGCTTCTGTCTCCCGCTTCTGTCTCCCGCTCCCAGCGCTGCCGCAAAGCAGCTGATTGTCGGCCCAGCCAAAAGCCTCGCTATGGGCCGGAAAAGAATTATTGCTACCGATCCTAGCGCTGCCGCACAGCGGCTCATTGTTGGCCCAGCACAAAACTTACTACTGACTGGAAAGGAATTTTTCGCTGCTGTGGAGCAGCCGGCGGCTGGCAGATTCGCCGCGGCTGCCAAACAGCTCAGCATCGGCTTTAGAGCCACTCTGACGCCGTCCTTTCGGCCCGATTACTGGGAGCCTCAGCCGGCCTAGGACAGCTGTTATCAACCTCTCCTGCTCTCAGTCGAGGGCCAACGACTGATGGCCTCCTCCCTCACTAACGGGCCGGAATTTTGGCGCACAAACAGCGGCCGCCATTTTGAATCTCAACGGCCTCACAGGGACGGCCCCATCAGCTGAATTGACAGTTATTGACTCAAGGCCATAGACCGGCCAAAAGAGTGTTAAACTAAAAGGCTGATATTGGGAGTTTTTTTTCCAAAAATCGGTTCTAGGCTCTCAGGCCAAGCAGCCCACTCGCCTGTCTCAGCTGCAGCCATTTACAGGCCGCAGCCATTTTGCGACTGGACAAGGCAGCCATTACAGCCCTATTTAATTAAGGGCTACCATTGGCACGGCTAACCCAGATTCTGGTCCGGCATCCGCCCTTCCCAGGGCACTCCAAGTCCAGGCCTCAGTCAGGCAGACACTATTAGTGTGAGCTGGCACGCCTCTCGGCAACGCCACCACCTAGGCTTTGTGTGCAGGCACAGTTCACTCAGGTGACAGCCGCCACCATAAGGAGAGGAGTGCGCAGGCCCAGATCACTAAGGTGATAGCCGCCACGGTTCGGCCAAAGTGCGTGCCGGCACTTGCCGATTGCGGTCCAACCGCCACTGAGTGATATCCTTGGGGAAGACGCCCAGCCCACGCGCCACAGTGCCTTGGGGGCATTGTCAGCTGCTTGGAGCCTTAAAGGGGGCGTAAGGGAGATTAAGCCAATCGCGGCCCCGGAGCCTTAGCTGGTCATCAGCCTCTGTTGCACCATTAGCCTGGTGCTCTGCTCCTGCTCCTGATACACCAAGGTCACAAGCCACAGTTTACAATGGCTGACAGCGCAGTTCCTCAGTCTGCACAGGGCACACCCGGCACTCCCGTTTCAGGGAAACGCAAGTCCTCCAAACTGGAGGCAGCGGGGAAGATCAAGGCCAAGGCCATCTCTGCCAAGAGGAGCTCTAAAGCCGCTGAAAAGGAGGCTAGCAGGAGACATACTGCCCTCGAAAAGCAGTTCTCTAGGGCTCAGCGGCTAAATGAGGGGGACCAGGTACCCCTGGCCCCTCAGGAGAGCTCACTCGTTAGCACGCTGTTTGGCCCACCTGCTCCACCAGCTCAGCAGGCCTGGTTCCCCGCAATGCCTACCAATACAGGGTGCTGCTCTGTTTACAGATCGTGGGTCAAGCCCCCAGGTATTGCCTTCCCCTGCCAGGGTTCAATCGGTACCTGAGGCCACATTTACACCCACAGCGCTGGGCCTTCATCCCCCTGAGCCACAAGGGGTAGGCCCCGAGCAGCTCCAGGCGTTACTCGCCCAGGCGTATGCCCAGGGCATGGCCGCCTCCGTTTTACAAAATCCTAGACGGTCACACTCACGGTCACACTTCAAACACGGGAGGCAATTCTGGAATATCCGGAATCTGTATATTCCAACTACTCCTCCCAGGGCCGGGACTCAGGTTCCGAGGAGTACGGATCGGCGGCATTCCAATTGTCTGAGGACGAGGAATTGGCTCCAGACCCCTCTCCCTTCATTGCCCTTTTTGATCCGGGTCTGTTTAAGTCACTCCTGCTAAAGGCCACTACATCGGCCAATATTAGCCCAGAGCAGGAAGCACAGCCGGCTCCCTCCACCAGCCAGGACTCAAAGCCGCTCTTCTCCGAACCTACTGTTATGGAGAGACACATCCCTTGCCCCCCATTTTTCTGGATACCATACGTAAACTGGGGGAATCCGGGCACTCTCCCAGCACCAGGAGGAGCAGAAAGGAAACTATGCACTGTTGCCCCGGCTCTTTCGGACCTCCTGGAGGTCCCAAAAGTGGACAAATCACTAACACCCATTCTTTCCTCCTCCACCGTGCCAGGTGATTTGGCTGGGGCCTTAAGAGCGGAGAATAAGAAATCGGAATTCTCCTTGCACAGGTCTCACCTAGCATCAGCATGGTCAGTAAAGGCATCCACATCCACCTCCTTTTTCGCCAGGACATCCATCCTCTGGCTCAGGGAGCTCCAGGCCATGACCCCCCCTGGACCAGGTTCGTGCACACCAGAATCTGGGTAAGTTAGTGGCCACGGCCGAATACATGGCGGACACATCACTTCACGCCGCCAGGTTCTCATCAAGGTCCATAGCCACTAACATTGCTGCACGCAGATTTTTATGGCTGAGACAATGGCGAGCAGACCTAAAATCCAAGTGGCGCCTGGCATCCGCTCCCTACAGGGACGGATACCTCTTTGGAGAGGCACTAGACCCTTATCTTGTTGAAAACAGAGACAAGCGCAAGGTGTTAGCCCACCTCAACAGGAGGCCAGAAAGACAATCCACCTCATACCCGCGGAGGCCACCCTTCCATCAGGGGTCGGGAACAGAGTGGGCTCCTTCGTCTCGTCCCTTTTTCCCCAGACCAGGCCGACAGCCGGACCGTCCAGCTTCCAGGCCTAGACAGCAGTTCCAAAACAAGTGGCCCTTTCGGGGCGTGGGGGCCCGTCCCTTTAGGAGAAACAAGTAACTCGAGGACGGACCTCCCCATTGGCGGCAAACTTTCTGCCTTTACGCAGGAATGGGAGGCCACCACCACAGACACCTGGGTTCTCAACGCCATCAGGCGAGGCCTCGTCCTGGAGTTCCTGTCCCGACCACAGGACCGCTTCATATCTTCTCCTACCCCAAGAAGTCTGGCCAAGATAAAACTCATGACCGAGGCCATTCACCACTTGTTGGAAATCAGGGCCATCGAGCCGGTGCCAGAGGGCCAAGGGGATTCTATTCCATCCTCTTCATGGTCCCAAAGCCTTCGGGGTGGGTGGGGTGGAGAGCAATCCTTGATCTAAAGGGGCTAAACTCTCATCTGGTCTACAGGAGATTCAAGATGCAGACACTCCAGTCCATTCTGGCCAGCATCAGAAGGCGCAATTTCCTCGCCTCCATCGACCTCACGGAGGTGTATCTCCATGTTCCCATCTTTCCCGACCATCGGAGGTTCCTCAGGTTCTGTTAAGGGTCTCACCACTACCAGTACAGGGCCCTACCACTCGGACTATCATCCGCTCCGAGGGTGTTCACAAAGATCTTGGCTGCACTGGTCGCCCACTTGAGACTGATCCCCGTCCGGGTCCAATGTTACCTGGACGACATCCTTATCCTGTCCTCCTCCCTACAGCAGGCCCAGTCAGACCTAAACTTAACCGTCCGGCCCCTTCAGACCCACGGCTTTTTGGTCAACTTCCGGAAGAGCCTAACAGAGCCCTCGAATTGCATCCTTCACCTGGGAGCGATTATAGACACCGACCTCTGCATGGTCTACCTGTCCCCGGAACGCCGGGACAGTATTCGTTCCCTGATCAGACAGGTACGAAGGGAGCAGACAGTCACATTGGCCTCACTTTCCCAACTACTAGGCAAAAAGGTCTCTTGCATGGGAATAGTACCTTGGTCCAGACTACACTTCAGAACCCTATAATGGTTCTTACTGCCCTACCAGAGGCAGGGCACCAATGCATCCAACCAGAGGGTCAGGGTTACGCCCCGAGTCCTAGACTCCTTTCGGTGGTGGACATCCCCAGCTGTAGCCAGGGGTTCCTTATTCAAGGAACCGGACAGACTCACCTTAACAACCGACGCCAGTCTGTTTGGCTGGGGAGCACACCTAGGTCCTCACTTAGCACAGGGACGATGGTCACATGCGGATCTCAGCCACAATATCAATTGGCTGGAGCTCAGAGCCATACATCTGGCACTGTTACGCTTCAGCAACAAGGTGGCGGGACAACATGTCCTAGTGCTCATGGCCAACGTGGCAGCAAAGGCCCACGTCAACAGGCAGGGGGGCACCCAGTCCAAGATCCTTATGGCTGAGGCCCAGTCACTAGGTACTTGAGCAGAGACCAGTCTCTCCCTCAGGGCGGAGCACATATCGGGAGAAGTAAACCAGCAGGCGGACTCGCTGAGCCGGTCAACAGTGGACCACTCAGAGTGGCGCCTGCATCCCGACCTGTTCAGGGAGATCTCGGAGAAGTTTGGACTCCCGGTGTTGGACTTATTCGCCTCACCGGCAAATGCCCAGCTCCCGAGGTTCTTCTCCAGGTTTCCGTCTCCAGGGGCGGAATGGATGGACGCGCTCCGCAGCCCATGGCCCCAGGGTCTACTGTATGCCTTTCCCCCTCTCCCCCTACTCCTGGCCCTAATCAGGAAGATACTACAGGAGCAGGCGGAGGTGATAGTGGTTGCTCCACATTGGCCGAGACGGCCGTGGTTTGCCGACCTCGTGGGTCTTTCCATCTCCCCACAGTGGAAGATTCCTCCAGAACAGGTATCTCTCAGCCAGGGGGCTCTATAGCACCCGGAACCACAGCGCCTCCAATTAGCCATCTGGCATTTGAACGGCGGCTCCTAGCCCGAGAGTCGTATTCTGCGGGAGTCATCTCCCTGATTCAGGCCTCCAGACGCCCCTCCACTAATAGAATATACGACTCCTCGTGGAGAAACCTCTGTGCTTGATGTTCCAAGATCCACCTTGACCTCTCGGCTGTCACGATCCCGAGGGTCCTTGAATATTTACTGGAGGGGCTCAACAAGGGCTTGTCGCCTAATACCATACGCAGGCAGGTCGTGGCTCTGTCCACAGTACTCATGTGCGATAATTCGACGCCATTGGCTCAGCACCCAATGGTGCGGTCCTTTATCAAGGGCGCAACTAACACCAAACCACCCGTGGTTCATCGTTATCCCTCTTGGGATCTCCCACGGGTCTTGCAGGCCCTCACCTTGTCACTGTTCGAGCCCATTAAGACCTGTTCACTGCAGTTCTTATCCATGAAGGTGGCCTTTCTCATCGCCGTCACGTCGGCTAGACGCATCTTGGAACTGGCTGCTCTCTCGGTCAGAGAGGACCTATGCGTCTTTCACAGTGATAGAGTGGTCCTCCGACTGGACCCGGCCTTTATACCCAAGGTGAACTCCTTGTTCCACAGGTCACAGGAGGTGGTCCTACCGAATTTCTGTCCCCAGCCGTCTCACATCTTAGAACGTCAGTGGCACACCTTGGACGTTAGAAGGGCATTGCGCCACTATCTTAAAAGGACTTCAGCCTTTCGCAAATCGGAAGCGCTTTTTGTCTCGTTCCAGCCTTCTTCTATGGGATGGAAGGTCTCATCTTCTACCATAGGCAGGTGGATCAGGGCTTGCATTGCCAGAGCATACCAATCACAGTCCCTGCCACTGCCAGGCCGTATCACCACTCACTCTACCCGCAGCGCCGCTACATTGGCAGCGTGGGCAACGCAGGCACCCATTGGGGATATTTGCAGGGCGGCGACCTGGTCTTCGCCTTCCCCGTTTGTGAGACATTACAGGCTGGACAAATTCGCCTCTGCAGAGGCGTCCTTTGGCCGGAGAGTACTCCAGCAAGTGGCATCATCCATTGGGACACAGGTCCTGACAGACTCCCTCCCATAGGGACAGGACGGCTTTGGTATGTCCCATTGGTGGATTCTCCATCATCATGCTGGAGAAGGGGCGTTGTCTTACCTGAACGCCTTTTCTCAGCATGACGATGGAGAATCCACGCCCGTCCCCCTTTAGGCCTATCAGGTCCTGTGTCAGGGGCAAAGAGAGTCAACACATCGGACTGTCGTCAGCAGCTTCGCCTTCGTCGTGTCTGGGAGCATCAAGCCCAGCAGGAGGCGTAACAACTCTGACAGACTTAGTCTCATTGGGCAGGAAGATAGTCTAAACCCATTGGTGGATTCTCCATCGTCATGCTGAGAAAAGGCGTTCAGGTAAGACAACGCCCCATCTATGCTGAACTGGGTGTAGATTGCTGGTGGATAAGTGCTTGGCTCTTTTTGTTCCTTTTTGGGCTGGATGATATTCTCTTTTGCATAGTCTATTACTACTACTACTACTACTACTACTACTACTACTACTACTACTAATGTTGGAAGGGACCTTGGCAGTCATCTAGTCCAATCCCCTGTTCAGGCAGGAAAACCTATACCAGGGGTAGGCAACCTTGGCTCTTTTATGACTCGTGGACTTCAACTCCCAGAATTCCTGAGCCAGCCATGCACATGATCTTGATTCTATCCCTCTGTTAATGCAGCCTAGCACTGTGTTGGCTTTTTTGGCAGCTGCAGCACACTGCTGGCTCATATTTAAGTGATTGTCCACTAAGACTCTGAGATCCCTCTCACAGTTACTACTATTGAGCAAGGTACCACCTATACTGTACCTGTACATTTGGTTTTTCTTGCCTAAATGTAGAACCTTACTTTTTTCACCATTGAATTTCATTTTGTTAGATAGTGCCCAATGTTCAAGTCTGTCAAGATCCTTCTATATCTTAATCCTATCTTCTGGAGTGTTGGTTATTCCTGCCAGCTTGGTGTCGTCTGCAAATTTGATGAGTTCCCCATCTATCCCCTCATCCAAATCATTGATGAAAATGTTGAAGAGCACTGGGCCCAGAACAGAGCCCTGGGGCACCCCACTACATATTTCCCTCCATGTAGATGCAGTTCCATTCAGGACCACATGCTGAGTAGAGCCAGTCAGCCAGCTACGAATCCATCTGGTGGTGATGCTGTCTAACCCACATTTTTCTATCTTATCAAATACTAGGTTGTGATCTATTTTATCAAATGCCTTACTGAAGCCAAATGTTGTTAATGTCTATGTGTCTATTGATGGATGATTTGTCAGAGTGCTAGGCTTCTAGAAATTCGCTGGCATTTTTGGTCCAAAGACCCAAGCACCTGTCCACCAGCAATCAGCACCCAGATCAGCATAGATTAACTCCAAGGTTAACATCAGACCAACAATCAAGTAAACAATATCCCAATCAAGAAACTGCCAAAGAAGCCAACAGCAAACAGCCCAATCAAAGAATCTCTAAGACCACCCCCACCAACAGGGAAGCCACCAGAATATAAACTGTCAGCAAACTACACTCCTTACTAGCACTGATGATGTTACCTACTCTGGCTAATGAAACGTCTGCAAGAAAACAAGCAAGTTCAGAGAGCATCAAGGACCCCTCAAATCAAAACCTGTCTCAAAGGTTTCCAAGAGAATATATCAAATGCCTTCTTTGACTCCTAAGTAATTCTACCTGTTAAGGCTTGCATATTTTAAGTTAAAGCAAGAGCATCAATTACAGATTTTATATTTCCAAAGCTTAACAATCATGAATAAATCCATTTTCTGCTGGCGGCAACAATAGTTGAAAGAATATTGTGATCTGATGGCTAATGTACAGTAGATGCTAACATTATAAAGATACATTTATCAAGGGGATTGTTCTGTAATTAGAATACATAGTGGAATCCTCGCTTGGCTCAATTCAGACATTTGCCTCATTAAAACTATAAAATAGGAATTTATTTCAGAAAGGTATTGTACATGTCTACTGAAATAGGAGAAAAAGCCCTATATGCTTTAATACCAATCCCTTGGGAAACTATTAAACCAGGAGTCTTTCCCGATTTCATGGATTTAATATTAAGGACAATTTCTTGAAGAATAAGAGGTAAAATTAGTAACCTGGAACTATGATAAATGTGGTAAGCTCTGTTTAAAAACATTAAATTGTCTCCTGTTGATGAAGAACTGGTGCTATACAGTTTAAAAATTTAAAAATAGTTGATTAATGGATTTGGACTCTGTAGGCACATCCCATTTATATCTGAAGAGATGATATAATACTTATGTTGCTTAATTTGTTTAAGTCTGAAGGTGATACCTTACTAGGCTTTTCTTTTTTCCCAATACCATTACCTTGTGCAACGTAATAAAAATTATGTTTGGGAAGCATAAAGCACATTAAGTCTAGCCAGAAGCAGATCTGTATAGGTCAGGAGATGGATGCATAAAGAGACAGCATTTCTCCTCTAAAATTTTAAGTTTAACCAATTGTTACTTCTTTTTATATGAAGCATATGTGATACTTTGATGTTGAATAATTGCTGTAATAGTTTTCCATAGCAAAGATTATGATATAGCAAAGTCCATAACAATATGAAAAACTGACATTTTCCATTCGATCTGATTTTTATCATTCAGCAAAAATACTTCCAAGGATCAATCAAAGAATGCACTATTATTGTTATTTTTATAAAATAAAGGGAGAAGAAAGGGGCTGAAATGGTAATAGCATGTATAAACTACCCTTAAATACCAGAGAAAGGGGTATCGGGAAATAATTAGTCAGAAGCAATATGGAAGAAAAATTTTCTTAGATATGGAATCCCAGATATCTATCAAATTAAATTCCACATCTAATTTTGCAAAAGATTATGAATCCTTGATTAAAATTTGGGTAGTAGATCCAAACTTTGAAGCCCCGTGTAATTGGCAAACCAAGAAACTGTGGCCCGGGCCCTGGAAATAACCTTGGGAAGGCATTGAGAAACTGTTAGGACAACAAATGGATGAACAACAGCATGCATTAAGCCAGGGGCAGGAAAATATTAAAAAGAGATTTATGTGGGTGTCCCCAAGTTCTTAGGTTACAGGAGGAGGAAAAGAAAAATATAGCTGACTTGTAATTTTCTGTTATTATACAGGCATTCCTCAACTTACTACAAGTCATTTAATGATTGTTTGAAGTTACAATGACACTGGAAAAAGTGACTTATGACCTTTTTTCACAGTTATGACCGTTGCAGTATCCCCATGGTCACGGGATCAAAATTCAGATGCTTGGCAACTGACTCATATTTATGACATCTGCAGTGTCTCAGGGTCATGTGATCACCTTTTGCAACTTTCTGACAAGCCAATGGGGAGGCTAGATTCACTTAACAACCGTGTTACTAATTTAACACCTGCAGTGATTCACTTAACAATTGTGGCAAGAGAGGTCGTAAAAAGGGGCAAAACCCATTTAACAAATGTCTCACTTAACTACAGAAAGTTTGGCTCAATTGGGGTCGTAAGTCGAGGACTGCCTGTAGAATCTTTTACTATAGTAGTGTATGCTATCTCAATAAAGTTCTAGTCAGCATGAGAGTCAGTACATCCTGATTACCTTGTACATGTAGGACAGAACCACATGAATTTCAGAATGGAATGTTTAATGCTAATCTGGGATTAAAAATATAATCTTGAAAACTGTAAGAACACATTCATAGCCATCCAGATGTATAATGAATTAATTAAGGTGGAATCACTTTGAAATGCTTGGGGGATTGTTTTTGTGGGTATCACTGGGCTATGACTTCTTTTTCCCTGAACTACAATCCTCCTCCACTTCCTTCCCCAATTTGCTCGCATGAATTGATGCTACAGATTTATGTACAAATATAATTGCCAGTAGGGTTCTATGTATTTTAGTGAAAAGCACTTACTATGAGAATATGCATCAAATGATTTGTGAAGTAAAACTTTTGCCAAGAAAATTGCATGGACTTTTCCAGGCAGTTGACAGAGTCAATCAGAATAGAGCTGGAAGGGACCCTAGAAGTATTCTAGTCCAATCCCTTGCTCGAGCAGGAGACCCTATACCATTTCAGACAAGTGACTGTCCAGTCTCTTCTTTAAAGTCTCCAGTGATGAAACACCCACAACTTCTGATAGCAAGCTGTTCCCCTGGTTAATTGTTCTCACTGTCAGGAACTTTCTCCTTAATTCCAGATTGCTTCTCTCTTTGTTTCCTAGTTTCCATCTATTGTTTCCTGTCCTGCACTCTGGTGCTTTGGAAAATAAGTTGACCCCCTCCTCTTTAAGACAACCTCTCAAATACTGAAATACTGCTATCATGTCCCCCCTAGTCCTTCTTTTCTCTAGACTAGCCAAACCCAAATCCTGCAACCGTTATTCATATGTTTTTGTCTCCAAGCCTTTAATCATCTTAGTTGCTTTTCTTTGCACTTTTCCCAAAGTCTCAACATCTTTTTTTGTAATGTGATGACCAAAACTGGATGCAGTATTCCAGGTGTGAGCTTACTAAGGTTTTATAAAGCAGTACTAATACTCCACGTGTTTTTGATTTTATGCCTCTGTTTTTACAACCAAGGATTGTATTAGCTTTTTTGAATGCTGCCGCACACTTCTGACTCATATTTAAGTGATCGTCCACTAGGACTTGAATATGTGTGTGTATGTACAAAAAAAATTTATAGGTCTCTCAGTTAATCTAAAATTTTTTTTTAAATGAGAGTTAAATAGTAACTTTGAAAGTGCTAAAATTTTGAGCTGTTGTGAAACTTTCTTTAGATTTGTTGTAATCCAAATTGACATATAAGGAAAATGTGAGATGTTTCTTCTATTGGAATGTTTGTTTTTTCATTTAATTTTTATCTTTCTGATCAGCAGACTTTTTAATATAATATACTATATTTCAACATACTGTAACTCCCTTTCCTTTCCCCTTCCCTTTTAGAATAAATAAATGAAAAAGGAAAAGGAAATGATAGAGCCAAACCACAAAAGGAGCAACTGCTCCACAGACCTCATATAGTCTTGTGCAGTGCTTTTTTTGTAAAAAAAAAAAAAAAAAAAAGGTGCCGGAACTCACACGTGTCATACAACCCACCTTGCCTACCCTACAAGGTTCCATCCAAAAAAGGTGCCGGAACTCCGTTCTGAGTGTTCCATGAGAAAAAAAGCCCTGGTCTTGTGAGACCTAACATTTGAGTCATCTAAAAAATCTTTGGATTAAACTGACTAGATTGTGGATCTAATTCAATAGCATATTTCCTAATCCTTGATTTAACAAAATGCATTTAAGGAAGGAGTGCAAAGTCTTCCTTTGATAATTTACTGTCTATAAACAAGTAGTACTAAGTAATAGGGCTGTTCTGATGTTGCAATAGATTCTTTTCTTTGCGTTGTTGTAGTTTGGTGTGGGGTTGACAGCTATAAATCCTTAGCAAATTATAAATTATTTGACAAATAAGAGTGCACATTAACTCTATGGGAATCACTAACATAAAAAGAGGAACTACTGATTCTGGGTGTAAGCTGATGTGTCATGTATGCTAACTGTACCTTGGCTCAAGCTGTATCAGGCTGCATTCAAAGATATTGACCAGTGGGGAAGACTAGTTTGTACCACAGCATGTCAATTCAATTGACATTGGTGGTAGCAGAACTGGACTTGATCTAAGTCAGATATGATGCAGTTTACAGTACTTTGAAACTTATCATCTTCTAGATAACTCAGAAGGAAAAGGAGTGAATCAGGAACATAATATGGTCCTTGGCTCTAGCTATTTTTGTCTACTTTTATTTTCAAGGAATAACTCTGGAGCTCATGTCAGGACTGTGAAACATCATTGAAAAGAGAGGGCTGGAGTTTTGCTTTGAATCATGATGCCTAGGTTCTTTTTAAAACTAGACATATATAAAAATCAGAATGGATATGGAGGCTCTAAAATACTATCTTGGGATCTCAGGATAAGAAATTAGCTTTTTTTAAAAAATGGAAATCTACAGATTTTGGAGTTTACTTGGGAGGTAGCAGCCTTCCATGTCCCCTAATGTCTTGGTCCAGAATTTTCCTCTTACTTGTTTGTTCTATTGTATTTTAGACCATTGCAAATACCATATTTCTTTGGCTAATAAAATGTGCTATATAGTGTGGATAATTTTAGTGGGTCTGTCTTTTAGCATTTTTAGTTATTAAACTAAACTAAGAAAGTTGGGTTCTGTATTAATGACAGTAGAGTAACAAAACACCAACAGAGTCCCTCCTCCAAGCAACCCTCGTTAGCACAGAGTTTATAGTAATCAGAGTCATTAACACATTGGGAAGCCTGTCTGTATCTTGCAAAGGAGCAGAAAGAGCCATTGGAGCAGCCCAAGGCATGATTGCGCTGCAGGGTTATTTCTGTTACTATTTTTGCTTTGTGCTTGGGTTTTGATTTTTGTCCCCCTCTTTGTGTTAAGAAAGCTGTAGAGCAGAAATGGCCCGTAAATTGCAATCATACTTTGCTCAGGGTAGGTAGGCTGGTTAAAGGTCACACTGACTATATATAGCTTCTTTAGGCAAGGAGGTTAGGGGATAATACAGAAAATTGTGTGTGATTAGGGCAGGCTAGGGGATACACGGCTGGTGAAAGCTTTTATTTATTTATTTTTAGTCTTCTTTCCCCAGGTAAATCCGAAGAGTTCAGGTTTTAAATCAAATCCATTTAATGATCCCAGAAGATATGAACGTTGGAGGATGATCATCATTGTTGTAAAATATTAACATTTCTTAATCAGCTGAATAAGTTTCCAGCCTCATTGTTTCTGAAGTGTTGCCATAGTCTTGCAGCTGTACAAGCTGGAGTGGCTTGTCATTTTGCTCAGGTCCCCACATTGAAACTGTTGTTATTTTTATTTATTTTTTCATATTGGACTCAACCAGTGTGAATGGTCGAGACTATGGGAAAAGAAGATAAAGATAGGAAACTTAAAAGAGTTTTTGCTAAATGTGCTAATTACTCTGCTAAACACTCTAATAGCTTTTTGAGCCAGTTTCAAGATGTCTGTCTAGGCATGTGCATCAGGGCCACAATGCCATCAGCAGCACATACAGCAAAATACAGTGCAGTACAGAGCACTTTAAAGCTTGTCTGAAAATTTGTTTATTCGTGTCAGAAGCATCACAATTAAAATAAGGCCTACTATATGACATAAAATTTAAAATATATGAGGGCAATCCATTTACTGATTTCATTGAGTAGCTTCCAGTTAAGATTCTGAACAACCATATCACTTCTAGGTACAGAGTCTGAAGAAAACTGCTGGTTTTAGGAATAATATGTTATCATCAAGAGCCAGTTTGGTTCTAGTGATTAAAATGGTTGACAAGGAACAGCGAAACATGGATTCTAGCTGCCTGAGGTATGGAAGCCAGGTGGGTGACTTTGGGACAGCCATTCTCTCTCAGCCTTAGGAAGAAGGCAATGGCAAATCATTTCAAAAGTGCTGTCTAGAAAACTGTATGGATTTTTCCATGTAGTTGTGAGGAATCAAGTGATTCACAGGCCAAAGACTATCATTGACCATGATTTGCATGTTTTTTGCCATTTTCCATTTGCAAAAAATAAATATACTGAATTCACTTAATGACAATGCAATTCATTTAATCACCACGTAACTTGCTTTATGACGATCAAAAGAACTGTTGTAAAATTGAGTCTGCTCAGGTGCTGCCTTGACCTATGAATGCAATGATTTAGAATCCAAATTCTGGGCTTCTTTATGGTCGTAAGTTGAGGACTACCTGTAATTCTCTAAAATACTTCATTGCATATGCTGCTAAAGAGAATTGGTTTTCCTTTTAGCACAATTACGCATGACAACCTGATATTATTTCCTCTACCTCTGTCAGGCCCAAATCCATAGACAACACAACAAAATCCAATTTAGTTCAGTCCTTTATTTGCTTATACCTAACAGGCAGAATCTTGTCAAACTAAAGCTATAATCTTCTGATGTATATTAGATATATCCTGAGAGATTCTTGGGTATGGCTACCCTGAATATCTTCCCCCCTCCCCCATCCAGCTCAGGCTTGCTCAGCCTCTTATTCCGGGCATCTCTTTGGGAAAGTTCCCCACCTGTGCTCCTACAGGTGCATATTCCATCACAAATTCTATTGAATAGTACTGTCATTCATTTTGCATGTGGACATGCTTCAAATGACATACAGTATAAGAGTCTCTTTCACACACATACACGTTTCAGGGAATTATCAGGAAAATATGTCATTATTAGGAGAATATGTATGTATATCCTTCTGATATACATGGAGAAGAAATGATAGGAATGGCAAATCAAGACTGAAATCTTGTTAAACAGATTTTATGGTCCTCAATGGTCCTTGACTTATGACCACAATTGGGAAAAGGATTGCTAACATAAGTCGGTAGGGTCGTAAAGAGAGACATCATATGTGTGCACTGACCTACGGCACTCCCCATTGTGGTTGTTAAGCAAGAGTCACAGTTATGCGAGTACCTAACCTGGATGAAGCCATTCGGGACTTGGTCCCTCCCACCTCCAAGCCTTAATAAGGTAAGACACTGCTTCCAAGTCCACCCTCTGCTTATCTCCCCCACATCTCTGCCCTTTGACTGCCCTGCACCCTCCCTTCCAGAACTGCTTGCCGCACCTCAGGAAGCCACAGCCACCCCAGCCCAGTCTTAGCTGTTATTGCCCTCACCACCCTTCACTCTAACACCCCTGCAACACTGACCTCTGCTGCCCCACTTACCTTCACTATCTTCTTGCTCCCACTGCTAACGAGATGTGGTCCTTCATGTCAAGAAGCTCCTTTGTGCATAGCCGGCAAAAGCAAGCCCCTTTGTACCGCACTGCTGGGTCAGGCTTGACCAAGGCTTCCTGGTGCACCGTGGATCTGGAGCGGCTTCTTGCTTGCTTGTTTCTGGCTTTTGCTTCTTTTTACATCCTGGACCAGGGCTGGGCTTCCTGGTGCACTGCAAGAATCACAAGCAAAGAATCAAACAAGAAGCCGCCCCAGATCTGTGACTTACCAGGAAGATCCACCCCACTCCAGCAGCATGGTGCAAAGAGGCTTGCTTTTGATAGCTTCAACCAAGGGGATTCTTGCATTAAGGGCCAGACTGGGCATGTCTCGTCAGAAGTGGGAGCAAGAAAACTGTGAGGATAAGCTGGGGCAGCAGAGTGCAGGGCAGCAGGGGCTTTGGAATACAGGGTGGTGATGATGACTGTGGCTAGGACTGGGCTGGGCTGGCTGTAATTTCCCAGGGCATTACTTTCCGCCCTGTAAGATAAGGTGCAAGGAGGCCAAAGAGTAGCGATAGGGGAGATAGATGGGCAGGGGAGTTGAAGCATCCCTGCTGCCATTACTGCAAGTGTGCTGCCAAATGTCTGAATGTTGATCACACAACCACAGGGATACTGCAGCAGCCATAACTTCAGGCATGGGTGTAAGTCTATTTTTTCACACCATCTTAACTTCGAATGATCACTGAATGAATGGTCATAAGTTGAGGGCTACCTGTATCTGCTTGTAAATACAGCAAGTAGCTTCAGATTGGAACAATCTGTTATCTGGCTAGACATTTACAAAAATATTAACGCGTCATAAAAGAATATGCCAGCGTGTAGTTAAGGAAATTAGCTGGCAATCAGTTAATGTCACTCTTACATGTTGTTATCTGTTGAATAAGCATTGGTGGATTATTCTGCAGGAAAGATGAGACCCTCTTGATTTTTTTGGCGTTGAACTCATTCTGACCACCAGCAACTGAGGTACAGAAGTCTCCCATGGTGGTATTCTTACAGTCATTCATTATAATTTTTCCTAGCTTCCCTTGAAATGTTATTTTCATGTTCAGGCCCATGAGTGGGAAGTTTGAATAGAACAAGTGGGTGTTTCAAGCAGTCAGTTTCCCAAGCAAAGAATACAGAGCTGTCAGATCAGCACATGGATTCTGTTCAGTGCTTTCCTGGTGGTTAAGGAATATACAGTACCTCCAGAAAGGGAGGTTGTATAAACATTTTTGCATGAAGGTACAGAAATTTCTTGTGAATTTTTATCTTCACTTGACCTTTCCCTGCAGATGGTTCATCATGACCTGGCTGATTAATCAAGATGATTTTGCTGCTGCTCAAGCAAATTAAAGTAAGCTAAATATATTAAATACATATTGAATGCTACTTCAGTATTCATGCAAAACATGGCATGTGGTGACTAGGTAGCTGCAGATAAATGCTGAAAAGGATGTAGATGGTTTTAAGAAAAGAAAGACTCAGTTGAGTTGATGAAAAATACATAGCATTTTGATTTATTGGAAAATTTCATTTCAATTTATTTTGGTACAGCAAAAGATTTTATCCTTCCTTCCTTCCCATTAAATTCTTTTTAAACAGACCCAATATGATTATACAGATAGTCCTTGACTTATGATCATTTGTTCAGTGGCCCTTTGAAACAATGCTGAATGAAGGCACTTATGGACCCGTACCTGAAGTTATGGCTGTTCCAATGTTGTCTGCTCCCCACCTGGCTAAACTTTGGAGGTTTCAGGCCTCTCCCCATCTTGCCAAGCCCAGAGTCTTTCTCCTGCTCCTCACCCTGCCAGGCCTGGGAGGCATTCATCATTACTATAACAGAATCCGTTTATCTTGCTGTTGGTTTTTCTTCTCTTTCCTTTTACATTTCCCAGCAATAGAGCCTTCTCCAGAGAGCTGGGTCTTCAGATAATATGCCCAAAGTAGGATAATTTGAATCTCATCATTTATGCTTCAGGTGAGACTTTTGAGGTAATTTGTTTGATGATCCATTTATTTTGTGTTCTTGGTTGACCATGGTATTCTCAAGAATCTTTTTCCAACACCAAAGTTCAAAAGAATCAGTACTCTTCCCATCTTGCTTCTTCAAAGTCCAACTTTCACTTCCAAAGATCCTGCCAAATTGTAATTCTTGTATTGCTTAACTATTCTTTAGGCAATGACCTATTGTTCATACTTCTCAGACAAATATAGTTAGCCATCAAACTATTATGTTTGTTTTAATGACATAATACAGTTTATTGAAATATACATTTAATAGGCATGTTCTTGGGAGACAATTCTTATCTAAATAATATTTTGAGAGCAAATAGGATTAATTAATATGGAAGGGGATCTGGATAAACATGTATCAGAAAAATCCACACATTTTAAGAATAGATAAAACACCAACAAAAGATTCTTGTGTAAGTTAATGTGTATAATGTGAAATGAGGAATGAATCTGGATTGAAGATGTAGATAAATCATTTTGGAGAAAATCAGGTCCATTCCTAGAATTAGAATGGACCCAACTCTGTACTCTTAAGTCAGTTCTCAGTGCAAGATTTGCAACAGACAATAGTACTTTATTAGTACTCAAATAGTTGTCTGGCGCTTCAAATTAATCTAGTGAAATATGGTACACTCTTCTTACCAAGATCATGTGTTCAGGTGTTATATAGTTTCTATCATAAACTTCTCCTGCCATGCAACTTCTGTCCATGCATTTTTGCCATACTTATTTTGCTCTATTTTTTTTTTTTTTTGCAAGAGGGTTCATTGGATATTTGGGAATAGTTACATCTGACCCATCTTGTGTTCCTGAGATAAAATATATCTAGCTCTTTCAACTTTTTCTATGATTTCCATTCCCCATATCATTCTGTCTGGGGTTTACTCTAGTTTGTCAATTTCTTCTTACAATGCACCTTCCAGAACTGGGCAGAATATTCTGTGTTACAATAGAGCAGGGGTGTCAAACTGCCGGCCCGTGGCCTGGATGCGTCACATGGAAGCCGCACCCACCCCATTGCCGGCAATGGCAAAACAGTCCCGATACGTTGCACAACGTCACATGACATCACGAGTTTGACATGTCTGCTTTGAGTATGAGAATTGCATAGTAGAAAATATATTGCAACTACTCAGGAGCTGTATCAAAGTGGCCCTAAAAGATGATGAAGATGTCATAGTCTCATTACCTGCCTACATACTTCTTGAGGTATTTGAAAGCAGAGGTGAGTGGAATGGTAATGACCTATCTTTTAAAACCATGTGCTAAAATCAAATTACAAATGAAGGTGAATATACGTTTCCCAGGATAATGTCACAGGATCCAATCTGGGTTGGTCACCAGGACCAGAGGTTTTCGTCTTCTGAGTTTTTGGACTCGTGCTGCAGCCCGTCTTCAGGGAACTTCTCAATCGACTCCGGCACGAGTCCAAAAGCTCAGAAGACAAAAACCTCTGGTCCTGGTGACCAACCCAGATTGGATCCTAAAACCAAATTCTCAATTTTGGTACTGGAGTTCCAAGATTCAATTTGTGATAGTTGTCTGGGGGCTACAGCTGGCTCATGGGTCTTGGAGTGCCTACTGTTACAATTTTGCAGCTTAACCCATCTCTTGTTTCCAGATATAACACTTAACATGATTGTTAGTAGTATAGGTGCTTTTTTCAAAAAGTAGGATAAGGTAGATGCTATATTTTACACTGTATGTAGTCAAATATAGAGGTAATTAATTTTAATAAATTGGAAGATCAGAAGGATAAATATTAGGCTGTACAGCTACTTGTAGGTTTATCTGATAGGTAGCTCAAGTGAAAAACATTTTATGGACTATAACATGAATTGTTTTTGGGTCAAGTCTTGGTATTTATGTAGGCTGGCTAATTATTGTAGCTAAAATTAAGTGCTTATAAATTGCTGTTTTAGTCTCCAGGAATGACACATCTGGTTACTATTCTGTTTGTAAGCTGTAGGAGAGAGACTAAATCTTCTTTACCTTTGCTTATTACTTTATGATTTTACATAGTGCATCAATTTGGATTCCTGTAAATATCAGTGGTTTAAAATCAATGATATAAATGACACTTTCTATTTATCTTTCTATGAACAAGAAGATACTGTCTTAACTGTAACATTGTCTAATGTATTATTAAGTGTGCATTCTAATTCTGGACTTTCTGTTTGTTTTAACTTAACCAAATATACATCTGTACTACAATTATAGTTATTGATAACTATATTTTTATTTTAAATATGAATGAAAAAATTGTGATAATTGGTTACAATACTCATTGAATTTCCTTTCCTTTAAAGTTTTTCTTTTATTTTAGTCAATTACAGTTCAGGTTTGTGAATCTTCTTGTCATCTAGAATAATGTCAGGCATATTCTAGATGCCACAGATCCAGGGAAACATGACATAACTCTTTGGCATAGAAGAGGGTAATGTGGGACCTAGATTTCAGGTTTTTTTGCACTTTACATGATGAAGAATTCTGGGACATGTTTCCAGGACACCCGATATTCATATTATAGACTTGGATATTCTAGAGAATTGTATTTTACAGTCTGTCAGGATCGAACTGTATGCTATATTAATTCATAGTGTGAGCTGACTTTTTTTTTATTTACATTAGGTAAATCTGCAAGTTCAAATGTGTACAGGGAGCAGATGTTTTCTTTCCAGTCTCTGTTTATTACATTTAGTGATTCTGCAATTAATACATTTATTTATATTTATATTAATTTATATTATCAAAATTTTATGCTGCGTATACAGTGACTATGGGAAGCTTACAATGTAATAAAAAATTTAAAAGGCAATGGGAGACAATTAAAATTAAGGGAGTTAGATAGAAAAGTTTAAAAGTTTAAAAACCAAGATAATGGGTGACCTGGGGGTGGGGACATTCTCTACCCCATCAGTTATCCCCAACATAACAGGCCCCTTTGGGGGCTCCAGGCCAGGCAGCAGAGGCAAGTGTTCAGGCTCTTCTGGGAAGGCTAGGAGTGTGGGGACAGACCTCATCTTCAATGGGAGAATAATCCAGAGGGTGGGGGCCACACCAGAAAAACTCTTCTCCTGGACCCTGCCAGCTGAAATTCTTTGGCAGATGGGATTCGAAGTAGGCCCTTTCTGCTAGAAGGAGTGGGTGGGCTAGTCTCATCAGGGTAAGATGGCTCCTCAGATATGCCTATAGATATTTATTTGTTCCTGATGGTGTTTATGTAAATACTATGAAATTATTACATAAAGAGTCATAGGTAATTATTAGTTAATTATCATACACCGTTTGTTATTTATTTAATTAAAGAGATGTATATGGCTGCCCAACTCACAGCTTAGAAAGATAAGTTATGTGGAATAGTGCCTTAATAGTATTCTACAAGAACCCTAGGAAACTGAGAGGCTTAATCTAGAAATCTCTAGTAAAGTTATCATATTACTGGCCTGAGTGCTCATGAGCAGCCATTGCCACCAGCCACAGCATGGCAAGATCCAGGGATCACAACAGTTGTCCATGTAGGGTATCATTTTGATGCAAATGTGCAGATACAATACTACTGCTTGAAATAGTTTTAAACTTTAAAAAATAGTTGAATATGCAAAGCATGGATGGATTCTCCGGAGCAAGGGTGTCAAACTGCCAGCCTGCGGCCAGTTGCATCAAACGGAGGCCGTGCCCATCCCAGCTCCAGCAATGCAAAAAACGTTGCAATATGTCGCGACAAATCACGTGACGCAGCGAGTTTGACACCCGTGCTTTAGAAAATCTTTTAAGAGACCGACCACCTTATTTCTAAAAATGCCACAAGAGCAAAACCAAGGAGAGGGGCACATTATTGCGAGTTGGGTAGGCAAGAGTGGTCAGTTGGAAGCGGTAACATGGTGAATGAATATGACTCCTTTTGATTTAACCCACTGAGCTATGACAGTCATTATGATTGGGTTGGCCTTTTGGATAAGGATATTGGTAAAAATGGGAAGTAGAATTTACCTTTTTTTAAAAAAAAAATTCTATCATTCTGTTAAAATTATGGTGTGTAGGAACCAAAAAGTATATTGAGCAACTTTTAATTAATATGAATTTTAAATTGATAATATAAAGCAGGAATGTAGGGATCTAGCCAACCTTTACAATATATTTCACTACTTGTGGCAATATGAAATTACATTTGATTACTTTGAGCGGCATGTAAGTTTTCCTCAGAAAAACTTCTATAAATTTTTGTCCCATTATTTTTCTGGAATTGAACAATCAATTTGACCAAGCTTATGAAAATTCTGCTCATCTCTTGGATTATTAGTCATATATGCAATCATTTTTGTACCAAGGTAAAAGTTTAATTTGCCTACATTTTTACCTAGTTTATTTTTTTGTATTTTGTCAGCTTTTTAATTGTTTTATAATTGAGTTTTATTTTAGTTTTATTACATTACCATTTCTTGATCTTGTTTTATACTCTGCTGTGGTAATTTTGAATGATGGGCAGTTTGAAAACCTTTTAAAATAGTATGTATATTAATATTTTCTATCAGAATTTTTAGCTGCATTGCATAATGCTGTTGCTGCTAACACATTTTCTCCAGCTTTTATTCAGCAGCTAATTCCAATATCTGGAGCTAGAAATTGAACTCTGAAGCCACATCTATCACTGCTTTCTTAGCAGCACATATTACAGGCTTATGATCAGTTCCTTCAATAAGTGTACTTCAGTAAATGAGTTTTCATGCATTTTATTTTCATGCATTTTATAGCCATATTCTTAGATCAAAGCTCTAATTTGCCCTAATTCCTTTGTAGCATGGCTGACAATTTAATTGCTCTATTATTTTTCAACTTATTTTAGTAGGGAACCTATTTGGGATTAACTATATTCATTTTTCAAAGTTTTTCTCTAGACCTTTATTTGCTGTTTATTGTGCATTATTTTTCCTCATATACTGTAGGTTGTAAATTTGATGTATGTACACGCTGATATAATTTTTTTCTGTGAAATTTACAGTTCCTAGAACATTCAGAATGTCTTTCTTTTCTGAGATGGTATGGTAATTTTCAATTAGTCATTTTCATAAGTATATCTCTTGACTTTTAAATTCTTTTTTAGCCATGGTTAGCCTTTCTGTTATGATCAATTTAAATTTACAGCAATAGCTCATTCTAAAATTCCTCTGACCTCTGTTTATTCTTCATTTTTTATCCCGTGCAAGAAAATTTATCATTTGGTATTTTTAGTGGATAAATATCCACAGTCTTTTCCTAGAAATGTTATAGGATAAAAGTCACCACTACTCGTTTTAAATCAAAAGGCAGCTGATAAAAATCAATTTCTCAAGATAATTTTAAGTTTGCATTAGAATGATGATAATTAAGTGGAGATCACCAAAATTTGACTGATGCATGTATTGCTGAAAAATAGTTAACTGCAAGTGGAAACTAGAGTGTTCTTTTTGGATTGAGAAACTTTTCTACACACACACACACACACACACACACACACACACACACACACAGAGAGAGAGAGAGAGAGAGAGAGAGAGAGAGAGAGACTCTTTATAACCTATTATTATTAATTAGTATCCTATAGGTTTTTCTCTCTTTTAAAATAATTTCCAAAGACAAAAATGGAGCATTTCTTCTTGCTTTAAAAGCAATAGAATTAATCCATAGGCAAGATTAGTAGACTTATATTGAAGAATCAGAAGATGTGTTGTGAAATACATTCAGGTATAAGCATTTTTTCTTCCACAACTATTGTATTAATATTAATAGTAAATTTGTTGATTTTTTTCTGACAAATATTCTGCAGTGTTCTTCCAGAAGTTTGAGTTCTGTAGGAGCCATTATGGACAAAGGAAGAAAGAATATGCAAAACTGCATAGTTCAATGCTGTATTGATTTAAGGTTACAACAAGAGGTATTCAGAGTTAAAGAGAAGTTATCTAGATTCATTGCTATCAAAGATGATAGCTGTGAATCATTACAATCGCTTTGGACTCTATAGAGAAAGACACAGTTTTATGTCGGAGAGTGGGCTCTTTATATCCCCTGCTGGCAGAGAATTGCCCAAATAATTGGCGGAATCCACCATCTCTATCCACTTAAGATTCTGGCACAGAATGTGATCCATGCTGTACCTTTCTCACTGATTATAAACCATGACTTACTAAGATTGCCATAACATTTTAAAGAAATCATTTCACTTTCTTAACATTTCATGATATTACTATAGTCACCTGTGTACACATTCAGTCCTCTAAATAAATCAAAGCAATTATTAAACCATTGCACAAAATGTACCAATTGTGTAGGTGTGATTTTTATCTTCTGACAACAAGAATACATTAAAAAGTAGATCTGAACTCTGCATAATGAACTCATTCATGTAAAAATGTTGTACAGGCTAGGGCAGGGGTAGGCAACCTTGGCTCTTTTATGACTCGTGGACTTCAACTCCCAGAATTCCTGAGCCAGCTATGCTATGGCTCATGCTGGCTCAGGAATTCTGGGAGTTGAAGTCCACGAGTCATAAAAGAGCCAAGGTTGCCTACCCTTGGGCTAGGGCTTAACCACTGAGTGATTCAGTAGATAGGAAGTTAGCTCAGGAATAGATCCCAGTGTGTGATTGTTAATGGGACATGATCTGAACAGAGACCAGTCACAAATTGTTTACGGCTCAGTCCTAGGTTCTGTTCTGTTCAATGTATTTGTAAACGATATCACAGAAGGACTGCTAGGCAAGGTTATCTTTTTGCTGATGACACAAAGGTGTGCAATAGAGATGATGTTCCTTGGGGTATTCCTAATATGAAAAATGATTTGGCATTCCTGGAAAATTTGTCAAAACTGTAGAAACTGCAGTTCAATGTTTCTAAATGTAAGATCATGCACTTGGGGAAAAAGAATCCTCTGGCAGGGTACAGTATGGGGGTACAATGTTAGAATAACAGAAGAAAGGGATCACTGCAGAATGAGTAAACTATGTAGCTAGCAGCTGTGAAAGCAAACAGAATTCTGGGATGCATCATTAAAGGGATCAGCAGGAAAAAGGAGGTTCTAATCCCACTATATAGAATTTAGTCAAACCCCATTTAGAATAGTATTCTGGAAACCTCACTTAAAATATATATATTGATGGGATTGAATGAGTCCAGAGATGGGCGACAAAAATTGTGCAAGGTCTGAAGGACAAAACATGTCAGGAGAGATGGAAGAAACTGAATATGTACAGCCTGGAGATCTGAAGGGAAAGTGGGGACATAATTGAAACCTTTAAATATATTAAGGGTATAAATGAAATTCTAGAAGGCAGTATTTTCAATATTAAGCAAAAATAAAGAACACAGGTGCATAACCTCAAATTGACAAGAGGGAAGTTCAAAAGAAATGTTAGAAAGTCACAGAATGCATGGTGGAAGCTTGAAACCAACTTCCAGCAGAGGTAGTGGGTTAATCATCAATAACTGAGTTTAAACATGCTTGGGATAAACACATGTCCATCAGCTGACAAAAAATGTAAAATAAAATAAAAATAGCAAAAATAATAAATAAAATAATAAATAAATTAAAAAGTAAACAAAGAGCAGCAACCATAACAAAAAACTAAAAGGGCAGACTAGATGGACCTCTAGGTCTTTTTCTGCCATCACTTTTCTATGTTTCTATCTGCTGTCAATGTAGTGAGAACACTATAGAAAGTCACAGACAAAAGATTGTACTTGATCAAACCTGTAAGGGAAGATGAGTCCGTTTATTATTATTTTCTGCAAAATGTTCTTCCATTATTGCATCAAAGCATATAAATTAAAATTCCCCCCTTAATATCTGATATTCCAGAGAATAAAGATAAAGTGGAGTTCAATGGGGGACTAACTGGTTAGCTGCATATCATCAGCCATTTAGCCCCATATTGATCTGCATCATGAATTGTTTTATTGTCTCCCAGAGACTAAACAACTGGAGGACAGATGAAATCTGGCCAATGTATTGATAAAAATATCTAGTTTGAATGGAAAGAATAATGTACATCTAGCTAGTCTACCAGAAAGCAATTTAAAAATTAAACTAACATGATAATCCATGCCTTAGCCTCTACAGAGATTTGGCTTACTCCAAGTGAAGTACCATATTTGGGACACATACAGAGCAGCAAAAAGAAGCTTGATGCAATTTGTTTTCAACAACCTCTGGTTCTTTCTATAAAGAGTAGCAATAACTACATGTCTGCACCTGATAAAGAAAAGAGGTAAAATTGTTACCGTTTAAATCTTTTAGTGCTGAAGAAATTTGGTGGTGTGTAATACAATCTCAAAATGTCAATAAAACTGTTTTGAACCTGATTTTCTGCATATGATGATTGTGCCCTCCATCAACTTGTGTTTTGAAAAATTCCCAAATATTCACAGTATTCCACCTGTTATATTGCCTGTTTACTTGCCATCTGTGTTTAATAGGCCATTTTTACCACTGTTACAAGTTTATCTTAGAGTTTACATTCAGGTTATCTTCTGCATAACAATAACAATAATAATAACAATAACAATAAAAGTTGGAAGGGACATTGGAGGTCATCTAATCTAACCCCCTGCTCAGGCAGGAAACCCTATACCATTTCAGAAAAATGGCTGTCCAGTCTCTTCTTAAAAACGTCCAGTGTTGGAGCATTCACAGCTTCTGGAGGCAGGTTGTTCCACTGATTAATTGTTCTAACTGTCAGGAAATTTCTCCTTAGTTCTAGGTTGCTTCTCTCTTTGGTTAGTTTCTTCTTGTCCTGCCTTCAGGCGCTTTGGAGAATAGCTTGACTCCCTCTTCTTTGTGGCAGCCCCTGAGATATTGGAACACTGCTATCATGTCACCCCTAGTCCTTCTCTTCATTAAACTAGACATATCCAATTCCAGCAACCGTTCCTTGTAAGTTTTAGCCTCCAGTCCCCTAATCATCTTTGTTGCTCTTCTCTGTACTCTTTCTAGAGTCTCAACATCTTTTTTACATCATGGTGACCAAAACTGGATGCAGTATTTCAAGTGTGGCCTTACCAAGGCATTGTAAAGTGGTATTAACACAGAAGAATCAGAAGTAAAGTAAAGTTCTTAATCTCTTTAATCCAACTCCTGAGAAACCAAAACATCAGCATCCAATGTATATAACAAAAGGATCATAATTTGCCAAATAGTTTGGACTGCTTCAAAATAGTTCCTTTGAAATCAGTGATGCCTTTATTCACCCAACCTGTACCTGCTCCACAAGCGCTTGTGTTCAAGAGCAAGATGACCTTTCTTGTTAGCATGATATTCCAAGGATATCATGAACTGCTATGAGCTCTGTTCGGGGATTTTCCAGGGTTTCTTCAGTGGCTAAGAAACAAAATACCTAATTAGGTACAGGAGGTTTCATGTGTCATCATTTAAACTAATGACTCATATTTAGAGGAACAATGTAATAAATTCCTCATCCCCGGTTTTTCTTTTTTCACTTTGATTTCAAGATGTTTGCACGAGTCCTGCTTTTTTTCCCCTGCAAGCAAGGGGGTTTATCAGGCACATTGTTTTTGTTCTACCCCCAGAAAGACTTAGTTTGGTTTATATTTGATTTAAGACACATTTTTAAAATAATACCTTATCCACTACTGAATTATGGAATCAGTGCACATTCAGAGAGGCATTTGGAGAGAGGACATTGTTTGCTAATTTCCAATGTGAATTTCCATTCTCTAGTCTTTCTTCCTCTTTCTACTTTGTAAATAACTTATTAGGTACTCTTGGTATGAGAAAGGCAAATAGAATGCATGTTCTGTTCTATTGTATGTGCACACAACATTGTCAGGCTGGACTTCTAGTGATAGCATGGGTAAATCTCTGCAGTTTTCTTGACAAAATTTTGGAAGTGGTTTGCTATTGCCTTCTTGCTAAGGCTGAGAGAGAATGACTGGCCAAAAGCCACCCAATTGGCTTTGTCCCTAAGGCAAGACAACAGTTCAGAGGCTCCTGTTTTCTAGCCTTTAACTATTACACATAATTACTCTCTCTGTTACTTTACTAGGCCCCAAACACACCACAGATTCCTTGGCATCTCCAGCTTCTTCCTTTGCATACATCTGAACTTGTTAACAATTAAAATGAATTACTCTCCCTTTGGTTTTGACTTGATTGCATTTTTGTTTTTAACATTTAAGCTAACAAGGTCCAGGTTGCTCCAGTGATTGTTTTTTGTTAGTCAGTGAATGCTTACATTATATTTTGCTTTTGGATTAGAAAAAGAGTGCTTTCCTAGCTTTTTTTTTTTTTTGTATAATGGTATACATTAAAAGGGAAGAAATGTGGTGCATCTGAATGTACAGTGATCAGTTTGCCTTATAAAAGTTCTGTGTTAGCTCATGCTTACAACCCAATGTTTTCTAGTTAATGTTGAAGTAAAATTCATCCTCCAATCCATTTTGCTCTTATATACTGAATAGAATAGGCAACTTATATATCAAACTTTCTTGAGCCCTTCCTGGGAGGTTGTCTATAATCCCCTGCGTATCTTTACAGCAAACTTAAAAATCAGTTTCAGATGATAAAAATCTTTTGTTAATTAATCTGTCCTTAACATTAAGCGAAGACCCCTTTCCCATTGCCAAATTGGAGTATTCTCCACCCAACCTTAAGTCTACAGAAAATGAAATTTACTGTTCCCATTGTCCATCCCTCCCTTTCCTGCCTCTGTTGCCTCTATTCCCTATCTTTGCCAGTCTGTCAGGCTTCTTTTCTATTGGACTGCCTATGGGTCCCACAAAACCAGCTAAATAATTGGAGACAAAGCCTAATCGGTTTTATTCAACTTGTGGTTCCCCCTTGGATGGTATCAGAATAAAGAGGGAACACTGTTAACACTGGTCTAGTTAATGACTTACTTGAGCCTGTGTCATTTACGCAAACAACATCATGTAAAAAAGATGTTTCCAGGACCTGTTTATGCAATGGCTAGGCTCAAATAATGACAAGGTCATTGTGTGAAGAGCATTATTTGCCTCAGGCTGATCTGTCTTCCCCTATTTTGTATAATCCCTCTATCACCTCTTTATAAATGAATGGCCCCTTTTCTTTTCATTTATTTATTTATCAGGAACTTTTATGTAGGATATGGACAGAGGGGAGAGCCTGAGAGTTATTGTTGTACTTTTCCTCATATACAACTTATACACTGGAGCTTCTGCAACATATGCACTGTAGATTCATGTTAAACATAGAAAAGGGGAAGCCTCAGATCATGATGCCTTAGTATATAGAAATTTGTTTTCTTTCCCTTAGATCTGATTGAACTGTTTTCAAGAATCATATTCTTTACATTAACATTTTTGCTTGCAACAAGAAGTGGTTGGACACAAGCAATATTTTATATTTCATGGGATAAACTGGGATATCAAATGAGTAGCTTTGTTATAGTGAATGTGGCTGGAGTTGTAGTTCTTTAAAAAAAACACACACACACAGAAAACCCAAATGAAAGGCAATACTACAGGAAAAGGTAAAAAACAATCTTTGCTTTACCTTGTTACTTAGAGTGCATTCCCTGAATATTCCCAAGAGGTTGATAAACATGCAACAAAGTGCCTTCTCACATAAAAACATGTATATTAACAAAGCGTTAATTTAAATCCTTTACTTAGATCAGCAGTTTATTTTCAGGTCAGAAGTATTTTATAAACTACAATTTGCTTTACCTAAAGTTAGTTTTACTTTTCTGATTATATATATAAAATCAGAATATATATATTCTCAAATAATATTTTATATGTGCATTTATATTATGCCTTGTTGTATTTGTTTTTAATTGTATGCAAAAAAAGTCTTAATTCTTTATAAAAAAATTTAAATGAAGCCTATATATTAGTTACTACAAATTAGCCTCCTTTCAGTGTTGCTGAGATAGGATAATGGCTTCTTAAATAATGGTATATCCTTACAAGATCAGGAACAGTCCATTCTTAGCCCAATCGTGCCATCATATGTCTTCTCCCTCCCTCCCTCCCTCCCCCTCCCTCCCTCCCTCCCTCCCTCCCTTCCTTCCTTCCTTCCTTCCTTCCTTCCTTCCTTCCTCCCTTCCCTTCCCTTCCCTTCCCTTCCCTTTCCTTCCCTTCTTCCTTCTCATTTTGCTCCAATAAATATTGAATTAGTGATTTGAATTGGCATAGAATTTGTATATTTGAGTACAGGTACAGTGGAAGAGTTGTATGCAGCTTCTAACTTTTTTGGCATAACATTGTGTACAGTTCAGTTAAATTGTTGAGAGTTTACTTGGATAATATTTTACTTTTCACAATGCCTTGAAAAGATGGAAGAGGCTGCAAAGGCTGTTGGAAAATCTTCATATAAAGAGTTGCTAATTGTAATGCATATATCATACTAAGTCATGATTTGCTTAACTATGTTTTTTGTAATTGGCTGGATCCACCATATATAATGTGGATTATACAAATACAAACACAATGGCTAGACTGATACAACACACTAACTTGGAACCAAACTGAACCTATTATATGTAATACAGTATATGAATGTAGCTTCTGGAAAAATCTCTTTGAAAAGAGAGTTTGATCAGAATGCTTCAGGTGTCCCAAAATATGGTAACCATATTTGTGTTTAATTGTCATAACTGAGAGCACCCTTTCTAATTCTGATGCTTCCAAATATGTTTGGCTTTCAGCTTCCAGAATTCGTAGCCATATTGCTGGGAATTGTGGGAACTAGCCTGTCAAAACATATGGAGAAAAATAAAACTGAGAAAATACATAATATTGATGTCACATCAGTTCCACTGCATTTCTTTCTGCTTCTAGGCAAAGTTCAAATGACTTGTTAAAGTTTTTAAAGCCCTATATTGCTTCGGATTAGGTTACTTTAAATACAACTTTTTCTCATATATCCATCTGGGAATTCAGATCAGCAATAGAAACCTTGCTGCCAATATCATTTTGGAAGATTCATCAAATCAGCTTGTAGCCATGGAGTTGAAAATCATAACACTTGATTGTCTTTGAATATGAAAGGTCTGCTGTAGACCTTATTCATGCTTTGTACATATTGTGATTTAGTATTGGCATGATATGTTCCTTGAATCTACCAGTGAAAGTTTTAAATATAGTGCATGACTTCTTGCATTGTGCAAACTCAGCCAATAGATCATTCATTAAAAGAACATTATTTAATCCAACGTATGAATCCAGACCTATCTATGAATGGAATTAGAATTAGAATTAGAATTAGAATTAGAATTAGAATTAGAATTAGAATTAGAATTAGAATTAGAATAGAATGAGTTGGAAGGGACCTTGAAGGTCTTCCAGTCCAGCCCCCTGCTCAAGCAGGAGAACCTATACCATTTCAGACAAGTGACTGTCTAGTCTCTTCTTAAAAGCCTCCAGTGATGGAGCGCCCATGATTTCCGAAGGCAAGCTGTTCCAATGGTTAATTGTCCCCACTGTTAGGAAGTTTCTCCTTAATTCCAGGTTGCTTCTCTCTTTGGTCAGTTTCCAACCATTGTTTCTGTGACTCCCAGCCTAATTTGTAATATATCTTAGGCTTGTTATGATAAGGTTTTTGGCTTTTGTTTTTGTTTTGTATTGGTTGCAATATGTTTTTTGTTAGTTAGAGTTATATTTTTAATAGATAAATTATATAGCTTTATGACTACATTGAATATTGCTCTGGAACTAGAAATGCACAATAACAGCAGTTGGACAAATATATGGGTTTTAGTCAACCCTGTAAAATGTTTTGATGAATAGATTTGTGATGAGTAAATGATGAGTAAAATTCCTCTTTCTCCCATTTTTTTCTTTAGGATCCAATTGTCAACAAGTGAGGAATTGAGCACAGGATCATCTTCTGGACACAATGCAGATAGACTTCAACATTTCTATCCATGGAGTCTCTGACTGGATGAGGTTGCTGCTATCCATGTTTTGGTGCCATCACTACTTTTAAGAAGCTGTAGTTTGGAGGCTGTCTACTGCTTCTACCTTTCACTGAAGATATCTAGGGTCAGCAATATAAGGCCACAAGTGGAAATCCAACCCTTACAAAATTGCTTCCCCTGGACAAATCTTCACAATATTTTCTTTCCTTCTAGGATAAAGGTCTCTGTATTCTTAGGGACAGGTAAGATCTTACCTCTCCAATTGAGAGTTTTCTCTCTTGTGGAATTTACTGGCTTCAGTGACTGTTAAAGAGCCATTCTCTCTAGTGTAGGTGGCTTTAATATTTTTTGTTTTCCCAAAGGAGAAAATAAGCACTACTTTCAAAAATGGACTTTTCACTCCACTCTGCCTCTTTCACCTTGAAGGTGACCTTATTGTTGGGATCTTTTCTCAGCCTCTGTCTTGGCCTTGAGTTTATGGGCCTTCCAAATCAGTGGGCTCGTTACCTCCGCTGGGATGCAAGCACAAGAAGTGACCTAAGCTTCCAACTGAAGACAAACATCTCAGCTGGGCTCCTTCTCTACTTTGATGATGGTGGTGTCTGCGACTTTCTCTGTTTATCCCTGATGGACGGACGCATTCAGCTGCGGTTCAGTGTAGACTGTGCTGAGGCTACAATTGTTACAGAAAAGCAGGTCAATGACAGCAATTTACATTTTTTGATGGTTAGTCGCAACCATCTCCAGACAGTTCTGGTTCTTGATGGTGAAGCCAAACCCGGTGAGGTGCGCCCACAACGTCAGTATATGAATATTGTTAGTGACCTCTTTTTGGGAGGTGTCCCATCAGATATCCGTCCTGTAGCCTTAACCCTTGAGAGTGTACTGGGTGAGCCACCATTTAAAGGATTTATCATGGACCTAAAGTATGGCAATTCAGAACCTCAGCTTCTGGGCCACCAAGGAGTCCGCCTGGACATGGAAGGGTTGTGTACAGAGAATCCTTGTGAAAATGGTGGAACTTGCTTTCTTCTGGATGGTGAACCACAGTGTGATTGCTCAGCCACTGGATACATTGGAAAACTCTGTTCTGAAGGTAAGACTTCTTCCTCAAA
This sequence comes from Azemiops feae, assembly GCA_023970755.1. Classification (NCBI taxonomy): domain Eukaryota; kingdom Metazoa; phylum Chordata; class Lepidosauria; order Squamata; family Viperidae; genus Azemiops; species Azemiops feae. The sequence continues at coordinate 1,477,486 of JALGBA010004008.1, forward strand.
GATTTTTTATACAAAAAAGTCTTGCTGGCCACATCTGTCTTCTCATTTTAGGTGTTTCAAAATGCTTCATCATCTTTGAAATAAAAAGAAGAATATGTGATGCTAATTTAGCATGTCAATTCATAAATCATAGTTCTGAATCTGTTTTTCTGTACAATGTTTGCTGTACATTCTTAGCTTGGTTATTAAACATTTCCTGTATTCTCTGGTTTGGCCAAAGATTGCTTTATATACATACTGTATCATCCTGAAAAATAATCATTGTCTTTACTGAAAATGAAAAATGAGGCAAAGTGTTAATTAAAGAAATAAGCAACTCACCTTAATATCTTCCTCTGTCTAAAATAAGTTATAGTGGTTAAAGCAAAGACCAGAGACTCTTTGAATGCCTTACATGAAAAAAAAAAGAAGTATGTATATTCATAAGAGCATTTAGATCATAAATGTTTAGCTAAAATTCTGCCACAGTGTTTTTGAGTAACATTGTAAAGTTGTCTTTAACTGTTCAAGCCAGGTTGAAGATGGAAGAATGGCTATATTGTCTTGGACTGGGTGAGAATCTTTGTAAATATATGAAACAAAGATTGAGAACATAAATTTTAATTTGCTGTGTAATTTGCACTTGTTTGCTTTTGGTATTCAACGGTTTCATTGTATGATTAAAATGCTTCCTTTCTTTTCATTTATCTCCCAAGTTTTCTCCTATGTAATTTCCAGGGAAAGTTAAGTCCTTCAGAAGTCTAATCCAGTTATGAATCATGGATGTATATCCTTACTTTGGCTTTGCTGCAGGTTGCTCAAGAACAAGAAAAAGAATTCACCTTCACTCTACACAAAATAAATGCCACAGAAGGTATCAGTGGGAGAAACAAATCAAATTTGAATTCTACCAGTAAATCAGTATATTGCGAGATAATTCTGAATACCTTTTGTAGACTTCCCCAACTTGATGCCATCTAGATTTATTGGACAACAGCTTAAACAGTTCCCAGGTAACTGGGAATTATGGCAATTGTAGTTCAACTCAATTAGAAATGAATTAATTCAAATAATTTTAGCAAATTGTCTTCTGTTCCTCCTAACTTGTTGAATCTAAAACTTGTTTTAGATTTTGGTGTGCCAATAAGTATCCTGTTTTGAGAAGCAGGAATGTCTTTCATTTCCAACCATTCCTTGACACTTATCCATTAAATGGTTTCACACCATTTCTTATTTCTTGGATTTCTGTGTTGATTTGCAGCTGGTCACTGGCTTTTGCTGGGAGTTGATGGGACTCAATCAATAGTTCCTGTTTTAATAGCTAAATGCAGTGTGTAGGATTTTTTTTTTTTTAAAAAGATTGGTTCTCTCAACTGAATTCAAGCCATTACTTGACTATTGATTGATACATGTGTCTCCGAATGGCAAAACTACAAGAAGCTCATTTATTCTGTGGACAAGGAAAGGATATATAAATAAATACTTAGCCAGCCCCACCAATACTAAAGTTACATATTCCATTTACAGTATCACAGATTCATTAATGCAAAATGCAGTTCCTTTATGCATAAAGTGCATAATGAAATCTTTTATAGAAATACTTGGTAAAATTCTACAAGAAAAGGCACAGATGCATGGATTTTGGAAACAGCTTTCACACAGTACTTGTTATTATGTACCATGTAATCTTGGAAAGCTCTTCGGAAGATTTTTCCTGGTGAAGCACCAGTAGTAATTCCTAAATCCCTCTCTGCTTCTATCACTTCCATTACTGCACAGAAATGAAGATGACAATAAGCATGACAGGTCCTTTGGTGCTGTTATCACCTGTTCATATAGACAAATGAATAATTGCTAGGAATAGTAGAGGATATCTAGATAACAAGTGGGGATCTGATCTTCATTGTCATCTATAATGCAATGGTAAATTGAAGAACAGGTTGGCAATGGGTCGTTGTGAGATTCAGATGATTTAACAACTATCCAACTATGCCAGGTTTTGCAACCAGGCCATGTGAACATGCAGATATAACAGTTAAGCTCAGATATTGTTTTCAAAAACTATTTCCTTGAGTGGAAATTAAGCATTAAAAGGTAGTATTTACTGTTACCTAATGTAAATCTTAGTGCTGCAACTGGAACGAAAGATTTATCAACGAATAAGTGCTTTCCAGAACCAGAGATTTCCCCCCTTTTTGCTCAGTTTCTCTTTTCAGATTTTTCTCTAAATAATTTTTCCTCCAAATATTTCTATCCCATTCAACAATAATCACATGATGTTCTGAAGAATTAAAATGATGATGTGGCTGACAAAAGAATTGCGCTTATTATGGCAGCAAACAAACAAAAGGGAAAATTGTGTATGTTATGCTACTATCAATACTAATGAAAAGCTCCAATCTAAGAACTGTTGGAAAATTAAAAGCTTATGGTTAACAGTCCTAGCTTTGCTAAATAATTCTGGAAGTTGGTGAAAATGCTGGAATTTCAATTGAGATTCCCAGTTTTTGTCTTAAATTACCATTTCTGGAGGAGAGGAAATATTAAATCTTTTAAATCTGTGCTGTAAATGTGCTCACAGGATCCAATTATCATGAGTATTCAAGCAAAGTCCATGAAGACTTGTGCATTTTGTTTTCAATACACAAAACCTTCTATTGGCTGAGTATGCAGCTGACACAGGATTGGCCCAAGACAGAATGCTGCCTAAGGCACAGTAGTAAATGAAGTCACCCACGCAAGGTACATAGAGCTGGCAAAATTATTCTGGCAAATGAGAGAGAAAATCCACCAACTACAATTTGTGGCAGTAGTAATGAAATAATAACTAAATAAACAATTAACACTGCCATCTTTTTATGACATCCAAAATCTGCTGCCTGAGGCAGCTGACTCATTCAGACTAAAAGTAAGGCCAGCCCCACAACTGATATCAAACACAAACTCTTCAATTCTCAGTTTCCTCTGGAGATGCTCCAAGAACTTATAGAGCAAAGAGTTGTAATAGAAAAATTCCTTGTATCTCTCCTACCCCATTTTCTAGCAACATCTCAATAACTTTCTAGTTTTCTAAGATCAGATGATGCCAGCAGGGACTCAAGTTTTCAGGATGGTTTCACATGCAGATTGGCATGCATTAAAAAGAAGCACAAGAGCAAGAGTACTTCCAGAGCCCTACTGCTATTCACCTAGGCAAAGTTGGGATGAAGTCTTGCTCTTGTTTAATTGTGACCAAGATGTTATGCCATATAACATCAGGGCATTTTCTTAGATGCACCATGACAGTGGCAGAGCTAGTAATGTTGATTGTTAAATTAGTAAGTCTGTTTCATGTCATGTGTATAATAGCTCAAGAACTACAATTTTCCATCTAATGTCTAGACTAGGAGTTGGAGAACTGGTGTCTTCTAGTTACCTTACATTTCAAGGCCAGCAAGTAACTAGTGTGGAAATTGTAATTCAGAACATTGGAAGAGCACCAGTTAGTTTGCTCTGATGGAGAGCAATCCTGCACTTCTCAAGTTACACTTTTAGTCTTGAGAGCTACATGGCTGAAGAATGAAAATGACACTGATATCCTTCGCTATTTCAGTGGTCAGAAGAGATCTCTCTACTTAGCATAATTTGAGGAGATACATCAAACAGACATCCTTCCTATGGCTTTCCTGGGTTTTTTAGGTGGGGCTAAGTGACAATTTTGCTAAGAAATTGCATTGAGCTCCTCTGGTAGTAACGGTACCATATAGCCAACCTCACTACCCACTTCACAAAGCAACATCTCAAAGCCTCCTTCCCCCCACAGGGGCTGTTTCTAAACAAAGCCTGAATAGGGGCCTGATTGCACTTCTTTGCTTGATTGCAGAGCAAGATTTCCTGGGGATGCTGCCTCCGGAATGACAGTGGAGCTTGTTACTCTATAATTATTACACTTTTGACTATGGAGTGAACAGATTTCTCTGTGCTCCATTAAAGGAAAAGAAGGAGCCAGGACCTATCTTCCACCTGACTCTCTGGCATGGCCATGGTTTTCTGCTCCAGATGGGCTTTATGGCAGCTGCTTGATTTTTTCTTGCAGGCACACAATGCCCTACTATCACCTTCCTTCAATTTTATGACATTAATAACTGCTCTGGCATAGCTCCAGAGCTTGATGGCTGTTCTTAATTTACATATATTTTGTAATCAAAAAACAAACGAACATGACCATAATATTTGCTTCTACTTCCATTTTCCTGATGAGCGAATATGAATTGCTGTTTTTTAAAATTCAGCAGAGGTAAACAGATACTGGGTTCCTCTGATTTTTGCCCTGTTATTATTACAAGTTGAGATGACATGGGGTACATTAAGTTTTCTGGTTCTGATTCTGAAGCTTGGATTGCACTTAAGTCATAGTAATAGGAATCATAAACCAAAATTTAAAAAAAGAACAATATGAAGTTGTTGTGGTTGTTGATATTACTTTTCTGTAACAATACATACAGCCTTTTCCATAACATTATTTCCTATCCCAGTTTGTGGTGATTCTTTGTCACTTCACTGTTGATAGAATTAAGAAGGGATGGAATTATTGTGTAAAGGTTCTATCATGGACCAATCTCCCAAGTCTGCATCTGGCTACAAATGAAAAATGAGCTAGATATTTGAAATTCTAACATGATTGGTTTAGGATGATCTTTAGAAAGTATTGGGATCATATGTCCTGCTAAAACAAAGGAGTATTGAGATCAAGCTATAGTGAGCCGTGGACCCCTTACATTTCACCTTTTCCCTACCGATAGCTAAGTCATGAAGAGGAATTTGAAACTTTCACTTCTAATTTTATTTAACCAAATAATAGAGTTCAGGACAACATTAAACTGTGATCAACAAATGCTTCATAGCCATGCTGGAGAACATGTGCACTGAGGCCCACTGTGCTCATTCTAGTCTAACAAAACTGAATTAGTGGATGTTAAATAGGGCCACTGTCATTGATGTTTTTGGTGGAAATCCACAAAAGATTTGGGTGAAATCACTCCCAATGAAATCTCTTTTATTCTTCCATGCAAATTTATTTTTGCATGTTTTGATACTGTTTTCCAAACATATCTTAATTTAATGGTGATCCAGATGGCCACCAACACAAGATGAACTAATTAATGGCTGCAAAGTGCTTGCAGGCTGCACGGTGCAGTGTAAGCATAATTTGTTCTAATAATAACAGTTGTAAATATCAGATAGAAAAGCAATTTCTTTCAGTCTATATCCAAGTTATTATAATTTGCTATTGCCAGATAGTATGTTTTCTCTTTTTTTGTAGACACACATACCAAAAATACGCATTTTACATTGGAAGCTACATCCTGTGGTAACTGAAAGTACAATAATATGTGGAATTCTGAATTTCTTGAATGGAGAAAGTATGGATAGAAATACTATGTGAGATATATGGGGAAGATGATTACAGTTCTGGATTGTAAAATTAACAAGATACAGTCTTGCAACCCTGAAGACGACTGTCAATTTCATGAGGAAATGGAGGTGTTAAACTTTAGGTGAACTGATCTGTGGCATGTTATGCACTCGCAGAGACATCTAATCAATTTTTTTATGAGAATTACTTTAATAATATAAATCACTTCCTCTTTGTGTTGGAGAGATTGGGTATCTAAGACAAAAAAATAAGGTGAGCACTTAGGAGAAGGAACTAATGCATTCTTTGGAATCATTGTATTGATGTTTACTTGGCTTACTATGTGGATTTAGCTGTCAAAATTGGTTGAGCATACATTTTCTAAACTCCTAGGCAAGTTTTTAAAAGTGGAGATTATGGAAAGCAATTGGAACTTCACAGTTACAACAGTGCAAAAAAAATTGTGGAAGACAGTGAGAATGTACATCCAGTGAACAATCCTTGAATACCCAAGAGAAGACCTGCACACCATCACTGTTCCAACTGGTCAGAACCAAGGGAAAAAGTGACTCTGTTTTTATGTTCCACAGTGTCCATCTGTTTAGAGTTACTCTGTTTTTTACACTTTCTCTCTTACCTTTTGGTTCCAGTTTTGTCTTTTGTAATGATTGATAATCCCACCTAGGGAAGCAGTGTGATTTTCTTAGTTCCACTGCTGTCTAATGGCAGCAATGTTGTTCTTGAGTGGAATTGCATTGCCCTCCACCATCCTTCATTGCAGACATATTTGCTGCAATTTTGCAGACAAAATTGTTAATGGTTGTGAATTGCTGAGGTTCAGACATGATGGGAAGTATGTTTGAAATGGAGAGAGTAAGTTTGAAAGAAGGAATACCGAATGGAAATGTACTTTTGAATTGCTTTGCTTGCTCTGTATATTGACTCAGAAACAGCTGTAGAATGGATCCGACTGAATGTTTATATGCATCTTGTTGTAAACTATTTACAGTGCAAATGGAAAAGAGGGTAATATAAATAAATATTATTCATGTAAAATCACATGACTTCACTTTTCTATTCTTTTCAAGACAAATTTATTTTTCTCCAGTAGAAGCATTTCTTGAATATAAGGATGCTTAACAGAAGCATTGTTCAGGTGCTGCTCATAGCATTTACTATAAATATTGTGTCCTTTCAAACTTGGATGCCCTTCACCCCAATTGTTGTCTTGTTCTTAATAACTTTTAAAGCATGTAGGTGTTTTTGTGTGGGGAAGTGAGATATTGTGAAAAAGCTAGGAATGAATCACGTAGTGGATTGTCTTAGAAATGGACTCAGCCTAGGTGGTGAGAGTTTTGGGCTCCACTTTAATTACCTCACTATAACTGAGGCTAATCAATTCCTATTACAGTTTCTTAAGATTCTGTCTTTATTCCAGAGTAGTATTAGAGTTATCTTAATGAAATCTGTATTGTTGTTTACTTGATCTTACCAACTGCATGGGCAAGAATAGGTAAGTATGCCTGATACTCAAGTGCAATTCGTAATCCTATGTAATCAGGGCTCTAAACTAGTTGAGGAGCTTCTAAATTACAGAATATTCCCTACTTTAGAAGTTATGTATGTGGAATTGGTAATGGAACAGATAGAAGAAATGACCCAACTTTGGAAGAGGAGCCAGATATGCTACCCCTTTGACTAAATGTACTTTTAATGCATAAATGAAGCTAGATGTTTTTCAGAAAAGTTAAATCTTGCATTCTTAATGTACAACTATAATACAATTGAAGAATAGTTTGGGTTTTCCAGACCTAATGCTCCAAATATGATGGTACTCTAGTACTGCATAATCAATCAATGTCACAGCCAATTGTCTGGAAACAAACAGATATTAATCAACCTTGAAATTAAGCTGGAAGCAAATATACAAACTGTTGCTCAGAATATTTGAAACAACCAGTTGGCAATTTGTTTGATCCTTCAGTCCTTTAAGGAGCTACTGGTTGTAACAAGTAATATCTGACCACAATGAATAGCATCTTACTATTCACACTGTCTAATATTAGACAGAATAGATTAATGGCACATCTTTTAAAAGCCTAACATGATTATGTAGTATAGAGAAAGTAGATACAGAGAAATTAATTTCTCTAAAACTCGTAATGCTAAGATTTATTCAGTGTTACTGATTAGTAATAGGAAGAAATCAAACAAAATGCTTTTCTACCAAATCTACCAATTCACTACCAAAAGATGTTAGGATGGCTACTAGTTCACACAGCTTTAAATATGGATTTGGTAAATTCATAAAAGGTCACTATCAGTGACTCATCATCATTATCATCAAAACCACTTGTTCTGAGGCAGCTTGCCATTGAATATCAGTTGCAATAGCAGAAGAGGAGACAAGTATTGCTTTGAAGTTCTCATGGGCTTCCTAGTGACATCTGCTCAACTACATGGACATTTGGTCTGATCAAGCAAGGCTGCCCATTGATTAGGTCTGTAACTTATCTGAACTTGAGATCTTACATAGTTGACAGTATTAAAGTTGTGGGTTTTTTCCCTTCACATTTTAATTAATATTCTTAATATCTGTACTGTTTTTCTTGTATTTCTTTCTTAGTAGATTTTACTTATTTCAATTTCAGAAACATCTTTTACATGCATTTAAATTTATTGATGAGAGTCAATTTAAACTTTTAAAAATAAACTAGCATATCTCTTGATTCATATCATAATAGAAAATTACTTAGGCCTTTTTAAGAAGCCACCTTGTATTTCAAACCTCCCTAAATCGGGGTAACAGCTAATAGGAGGGTATTATTTGAAGAGGCCTGATCCTGGGATTGTACTATCTGAGGACTATGGCTGGTGGCTGGGAAGCCATGTGGTTGGGTTGGGTGGCCTATACCTATAGCAATGTCATTCCCCCCCCCTTTTATGTTGACCCAAATGCATTCAAGACAGTTTTCATCGTTGTTGTGCTCTATTTCTGTAGAGGTGTAGTTATTTCTTATATAGAGAGCAACTCCACCTCCTCTTTTGTTTGGTCTGTTTCTTTTAAATAATTTAAATCCCTCTAGCTGTGTGTTCCATTTGTGGGTTTCATCCCACCATGTTTCCGTAATGGCAACAATATCATATCTGCCCTCATTAACCTGAATTTCTAGTTCACCCTGTTTGCTGTTCATACTCTGTGCATTGGTGTATAGACATTTGAGTTCTTTATGACTGACCCTGTGTTTACTTTCTACATAACCTGTGTGGTGCCTGAGTTCCCCTATTTTCTTACCACCTGTTTGGTTAGTGCACTTTGTGTGGCACTCACTATTAAAAGCTTGGTTTTGCTTGACAGCAAGGTTGAGATTCTTGTCCATATACACATCTATGTTACATGCACTGATAACCCTATAATTTTTAGATTGCTGGGGACAGGGATGTTCTGTATCAATTATCCCCGTTGTTTAGTTTAAATATTCCTCCAGAAAATGTGTGAATTTATTGCCAAGTAACTCAGTTCCTTTCTTGGATGGATGCAAATCATCTCTTTTGTATATTTTCATTGGACCAGCTACAGACATCATGACTAATATAACCAAAGCCTTCCCCTTTACACCACTCCTTTAGCCACATATTGGATTCTGCTATACGCTGGCCTTTTCCATTTTGCTCCTTATACACTGGTAAAACCTCTGAAAAAGTAAGCCTACAGCCTATCCTGCTAAGTTCCTGCCCCAAGCTCTGGAAATCATTCTGCACAGAGAGTACATCTTTTTGGGACAGATCGTTAGTGCCAAGATGTACAATAGCATCCACATCACAGTCCTTGCTGGCATTCTTGACTATTTTAAAAATACACTTCTTGTCCCTGGCAGTAGCACCTGGAAGACACCTGACCTCTTTCGAAACCTCTGTGTCCTTTCCTAAATTTACATCCCTTATAAATTGAATCCCCAACCAGAAGGTGGCTTCTCTTTTTGGATGCCTTTCTCTTCTTGCATGACTGATGTGTAATACCTGATTCACACTTCTCCCTATCAAAAACAAGTTCTTCATCTCGGACCACGATCCCCTGCTTATTTGAGTTATCATTACAACTATCTTGACCTATCTCTTTAATGTCCCTATTAAGGTCAGCAAGGGCACTGTATTTGTTATACAGGGACACACCGAAAGCTTTGTGTTTATAGTTCACAGCTCTCACCCTGCCAGATATATGAAAATAAGAATCAGTAAGTTGATGACAGCTGTTTGTTATGTTCCAATGAATTATGATAATGGAAGAAACAAAGTTTAAGTTTTGAGGACAAATTGTGCCAAGTTTGGAAAGACTTTATTTTGCCAGTTAGTTTATTTATTTATGGGATTTTTCCCCCTGCTACCTGGAAACAAATAGTTTTTAGGTAATTTATAAAACATACAATACAATAAAAATCAATACAATAATTAAAATACTATATCCAATATGTACTTCTCCCTTTAATTTCAAACACTAAAAGTAATAAGCTGAAATGTATTGAGTGTGGCACCTCTAGTAATGGGGATTATTTCTACGAATATTTGCTTAGAAAAGGGTCTATTTCTTTAAATTATATATTTTAATTAAAGCTATAATATTCATACATATACAAAGCAAAAGACCAAAAATAAATCTAAAAGCATGATAAATTTGTTTGTGATGCATAGTTCAATTAATTAATGAAGGATACAAGGGTGATGTAAGCTTTTGAATGTGGGATAGACTATTTTGGAGGTGGTGAATTTTAGGAAAAAACTGGACAGGGAAGAGAAGAATGGGAAAGAAGCATAAAACATGACTTCATTAGGATAAATGAAAAATGGAATGAAAAGGGCAGGATATAGAAACTCCTTGGAACAGAGGGAAAAGAATCATGTTATAAGGTGCCACAGATGTATGAGGAGGTACTCAAATAGGAACTATGAAAAAAGTGCTTGATGGAGAGATGAAGTTGTGGATGAGAAATAAATTCATACTAGAGTGTTATTGCTGCAAAAAAAAAAGCTGAGAACAAAATGGAATGTGTACAGGGAAGAATAGAGTTGCAGAGAATCAGAGCATGAAATGCTTAAATTTAAAGCACGCAGAAGCTGCAAAACAATTTTTGATGAAAATAAAACATTGTTTTGAAAGTAGGAGAAGAAGGCTAAACAAGGAGCCTCCAGAAGTCTGAATGGAATTAAAAATAATGAAATAATTTGGAATTAAACTAAAAAGAAGGAACAGGAAAAAGTACTTTAGAGATTTGCATAGGAGTGATAATGGTTTTATATGGGCTGCATCATTGTTTATGGTGAAACCTGCTGCCCCTCTAAAACTTTGTCTCATTCTTGCCATTAGTGTAGGCCTTAGTTATGCGCTGAGCTCATGAATTGGGAAAATATGATCTCTTATTTTATAATTAAGTTGCTTTATTAATTTTGTTGAACTGCTATAGTGTGTAGTTGCCAGGAAAATGAGCTATGGAAGAAGGAGCTGGAGCACACAATTTGAGTTCTTGGCTACTTATATGGATTATTCAACTACCTATATGGCTTACTCTTCCTCAACTATTTAAAAGGCCCTTCTTCCCTGCAGGCTAAATTAAACATGCAGGAACTGAGGATTTGATGCATGATCCGCTCAATGTAGACAGCTTTTGCTTTGTTTCTTGCTCAGACCAACAAACAGTGCAAAGCAGTTAGTGACTGTTGTCCAGGTATTTGCCTTTTCCTGTCTGTATTTTTCATCTTTTTTTTTAAAGAAAGGGAACATTACTAATCAACATAAAAGTACTATTATCCTTGGAACTCATAATATGATCAAGACATAGTCCTTAGAGAAAAGCAACTTAGATGGAGATGAAGGAGAAAAATTGATTTTTTTTTAGAATCATGCTATAAACTGACCTGAATCATACCATCTGGACAGGAACATAATTAGACATTGCATTTTTGCTATGCAGGTCTTGTATTTATCAGGATTAATAAAAATAATTCATACAAATAAAATATGGATAACTTTGGGGAATGCCAGTGTTGTGAAAACATTTTTCGTGCAGCTTTTTTTTTATTTTTAAGTTGGCATATTAAAGAATAATGGACTGAAGAGACACTTGAGTGAACTCATTAGAAATGAACCTGGGTCTTACTGTGTTCCTCATCTCAAGAGAACTTAAAGTGCTATGTGAAGATTGAATGATTGTTCTAAGACGATGTAGTGTTGTTTCTTAGGACTTCCATGTGAATATCAGTTTGGCTGTACAAAAGCAATATGCATATTGTTAGACTGCCCTAAAAGATAGCTGGGCAGTACGCATTATAAAATAAAGTAATGCCATATTAATACTGAAATATAAATTTAATCTCTTAAACCACAAATCCAGCCATAGAATATATTTAGATTTTAAACAGCAATGGAAATGTCAGAGGTGTACATTATGGATACCCCTAGTTTCATTCAGATTAATACTTTATCATATACTGTATATTGAAGGGCAGCTTGCATATCCTTGTAGCAATCTATGGGGTGGTGATTGAATTTTGGAGTGAGAAGTTCTCCCTGCCTTGAAGGAGGTTATGATGTGACTTTCTATTTCTTGGCAGGTCCCACCAAACAATTTCATTACAATAACAATTTCAGATCAGGTAAACCGAATCCTCTAATTTCCTTTGCATCTTGTAACACCTTATATTTAACTCATGCTTTTTCTTCTGCCACACAAATATAGATATACTGTATTCTTTTGCTGCTGTTAAAATGGTGCATCAGTTGTCAAAATAGGTATTAATACATATTCTTTGAAATTAAATAATACATAATTCTTGGCAGGACTTTCATTTTTATCACAGGAATTGTCCCCAGCAATGACTATTGTATCACATTTGTCATAGAGATAAGCAAATATTTTACTTTGTTCTCAATCTTTTATTCATCAGTTCTGTTTGAACTTCTGTTTTCATGTTTTTTGTTAGCATCTCTGACTTGTTTGTTGATTTTAAAACCTGATAATGCACCAAATTCTTTTAATTTGCCTTGTGAAGTTCCAATTTTTTTAAAAGGATCTTCTAAAACCAGCATCAAGTTCTCTACAAAAGCCCTTAACTTATAAGTTTCTTTTTAAATTTTTACTCCACAATTCTCTCATCTTGTCTTCTTTTATCTCACCCAAAATAGTTTGTGTTATCTCTTGCCTCTTCTTTTTGAATTCAGTATTATGTGGTATGAAATAACTGATAAAAACTTTATTTATGTCCCAAACCATTATTAAATATGTACCTTTGTCTAAATTATGCCTTCTTTCTATAATGATTTCGTTTAATATCTGTGTAAAAGAACTGGATTTTCTTTTATAATCAAACTCATAGGATTATGATCTGAAAAAGAGTTTAGAAACTTTAGTAGTCACATTTTTCAAAATCCAAATCGTATCTATTCTTGAAAATGATGTATATCTTTCAGAAAGATGCCAATTCAAGGGACTACACCTACTTATAAGTAGGTGTACTCCCTTGAATTGGCATCTTTCTGTCTCCATATGCCCACAAAATTGTCCATCTTTTGGTAATTTGTCTTGAATAATTTTAACATTTTTCTCAGAAGTTATGTTCAGTTGTGGGGAGTTCATTCCTTTTCAATCTCCTTCCTTCAATCTCTTCAATCTCCTTCTCTCTCAGTTCCAGTAGTGCCAAATTATCTCGTTCTCTTTCTGGCTCTGTGTCCATAACTTCTGTTTTACTGTCTGGAATTTCCACTGTTAATGTTAATTTGTTCTACATCTCTAGACACTTGTTTTACAGAGCTTTCCATCTTCTTGACTTCTTCTTTTATCTCCTCTTTCATCTTTACAAGTGTTTCATCCATTCTTTTTTCCAAAAGCTGTCAATTTAGTATCCAGTGACTTAGTCAATTTAATATCAAGTGATTCAGCTAACATATTGTCCGAATCCTCTAACATTATCGGAAGTAAATCTGATGTAATTCCTCTCTCCGCAGATTGCACTAGTGATCCTCTCCTCCCCTCTGCTATTTTTGCGACTTTTGTGGTGGTTGCCATTGTAAATATTGCAATCCAAAAGTGAAAATTTTTCATTTTCAAGGGAAAGGCAAGATTTCCCCCCTTTCCCTGTTTTTTCTTCCTGTGCCTTTAATACTTTCATGTCAAATGGTATTGCAGTAATTACATCACAGTCTGTTCATATTATCTTTATCTTTTGTTTTGTAAAATTTACCAATTGTCTGTACTCTTTAATAATAAACAAATAATATTCCCACAAAGGTCCAGTTTGCTTGTCTACTTTAATTCCAATTTATTCAAAAGTAATTTTATTTAAAAAATCATACAGAATAACTGTCTCCTTTATCCATTTTAAACTTTCTTACATCCACTCCTTCTTAAACTTTTTGTCAAAGTTTTTAACTCTTTGCCCCACCTCCTATTTTTTCCTTTTTAGTCCTTACAAAATGTTGACTCACCAAATGGAATTATTTTATCTTGCTCCTTTAGAAAATCTCTCTTTAACTATAAATGAATTACATCCAAGAGGATTTAATTTTGAATCAAAAAAGAAAATATGGCCATTACTCCTGAACAGATTTTTATTCAATTGTTAGATTTATATTTTGTCTTTCCTTCAGGAGCCCAAGATGCGATACATAGCACACTCGTTTCCAATTTTCCCCACAAACAACCCTATTGAATTGAAGCAGAGAGACTAGCTGAAAGTCACTCACTGTGGCTGAAGGTGGATCTGAACCAGGGTCTCTCTAGTCTTAGTCCCAACTCTTTAACCACTGCATTATGTTGGTACTCCATATAGGAGATGTTGGATTGTACACATCAGTCTGTTTCCAACTTGTGCCTGTTTTGCATATGTTTATTTGTAAGTCTGTTTTGTCCTGTTTCCTTACTAATTAGCAGTCTTTTTTAAAAAAAAACATTTACATTGCAATCATATTTTTTCACAAACTGCATTTTAACTCTCTCATCCTCATTTATACATTTCCATAAGACTTTTGATATAGTCTTTTTGAGATGAGGACTGCATTGCGTGATTAGAGGATGTGTGAAATTAAACAGATAGATGTTATAATATGCATATTCACCTGTGGAGTGTGTATCAGGACATTTAGTTTTGAAATGCAGACTATTCAGCATCTTGTAGTTTCAGGATTGTTATAATTTGCATTATATCAGTGGATGAATATTTTGAAGAAACACTTTAATAACTGTGATTCTACTTAAGTGTTGATTATGAAGATCGGTGATTTAGAAACTTTTTTTAAAGTACAGTTGTATTTTGCCATTTACTTACATATTGATAAGATGGGTTTCCAAATTGTATTAGGAAAATGTTTAGCTATTTCTATTTTCTTATTCACAGTTCTTCAACAGAGTGGGAAATAGATCTGTTAATTTCCCCTCATTTTATAAGTGAGTACATGGTGGTCCCTCAAATTTTAGAATAACAGAATGGAAGAGACCTTGGAGATCATGTAGTCCAAACTCATGTCCAAAGAGGACTCCATTGTTATAGAATCCTCAACAGATGGCCATCTGTTTATATATCTCCAGTGACAGAGAGTCTACTCCTTCCAGATACAGGCTGTTCCATTTTTGAACTATTCTTATTATTAATTTTTTTCTGGTGTCTAGACTATTTCCTAGTCATTTATATCCATTGTTTTTTGTTGCCCCTTTGCAAAAACTGAACAATTCTGTCCTGTCTTCATGACGGCCCTTCAGCCATTTGGAGACAAATACCATGTCTCGCCATAGTCTTCTTTTCTCTAGCAAGTCATACATATTACTACCAGATGTTCCTCATATTCATTCTAGGGCCTTTGTCAGTTTGGTTACTTTCCTCTGGAAATACTCCAGTTTGTCACCGTTCTTCAAATGTTCTGTTTGAAACTGGAATCTGTATTGTCGATGTGGTCTGACAAATACAAAATACATGTAGAGAGGAATAATGTTTTCTTTTGATCATGATATTAAATTTCTAGTGACACAGCTTAGAACTGCATTTACACCATCACACTGCTTATTCATGTTTAGCTTGGAATCCTGATCTTTAAATGAAAGCCTGTGTATTTAATGAAATATTTAGTGTCTTTGTTTTCAGGAATGTACTGCTAATTCTGGTGTACTTTTATATGGAGAAAGAGAGCGTGCCATTTTGGTGTAGTGGTTAAGGGACCAGACTAGAAACCAGGTGATCATGAGGTCTAGTTCCAATTGCGCCAGTCATACTTTGGCCAATCACACTCTGTCAGCCATAGGAAGAAAGCAGTGACAAACCACTTCTGAAAATCTTGCCAAGAAAATTGCAGGGACTACCCAAGACAGTCTCCAGGAGTCGATGGTGATTTAAAGGCAAAATATATATCTATTATCTCTTTTATATCAATATCCATTTAGCCGGTTTAAATTGTTAAAAATTGAAAATAAAACATGAAATTGTTAAAATGAATAGCATTTATGTTAATGTTACCTTTTCATATAAATACAGTACTTTATTTATGGTATAGGGTATATTTACTTTATTTATGGTATAGGGTTTCCTGCCTGAGCAGGGGGTTGGATTAGATGACCTCCAAGGTCCCTTCCAACTTTATTATTATTATTATTATTATTTATTTATTTGCATCCTACCTTCCAACAAGTGTTTTTTATCTCCCAAAACAATTTTGATGAACATTTTGAGTCATTTCTGACATGCAGGAGTGAAGAGATAAAGATATATTTTCTTATTCCTTTTATTTTCCTATTATTTGCTACTTTTTCTGCATTTTGTCACTGTGAAAACTGGTTGCTTCACAAAGGAACTTGAGTGTGTGTGAGTGGAGTAATAAAATAACAAATAAAAATAGTTAAATCAACATTTTAAGAAAGAAATTTTAATCCCTGACATAGTAAAAGATTACCTTGAATTTATTCAGCTGAGCCCTCCCTCCCCTGGGAAAAATTCTTACTTGATTAATTCTAACAAATTCATATTTCTTCCAAAAATAGCAAATTGAAATATTTCCATGAAGTTAGATGTTTCACTATGTGTTCCCTGAGGATGGAATACGGCTGGTGTCTCATTTTGGTGTTAACAACAGCTTGCTTTTTCTCCTTTATTTCTAAAAATGCATTTTCTTTGATTTGTCCATTTGCTGAGTGCTGAGAGATTCCTACTAACTATTGATCATTGCAGAGCAATGATCTGGGAAAAAAATATTTCCAATAAAAATTTAATGCTGCAATGTTTGCAGTTTCAGATCAGTAGAGATCTGCCTTATAATCTCCAGTTCCCTAGAGAATTTCACTCTGGTAAAAAAATAGCCTTTCTAAAAAGAAAAAAGAAAAAAACCTAGAATACACTTTAAAGCTTTATTTGGCATCCTTATGTTCTTTAAATGCTGTTTAAATTCTTCCTAACTGGATCAATTTATGTATCCTCACAGTCAAAAGCTGCTTGATGAAAGAGATGACATCTCTTTTGATGACATCAAAAACCTAGCCTGTGAGATTTTAGTTGCTTGATGAAACCACTGAGGGCAAACAAACAAACAAACAGCTGAGTATGAAGTGGAAAAAATGGAAGCTTTTAAAAAAAATACTAAATTTGTAATATAATTTCAGTGTTGCCAGAAATATAGGCATTTCAGACCTGTGAATGGAAATACTTCCTAGATCCTTTGTATTCCAAACCATATTGACAGTAATGTGAACTGAAACAGCTTTTATGAATCGTAACCCAAAATTATTACTTCTTCCCTCTCAGAGAAATAAAAATGGAAGGGGTATGTGTGAGTGTGTGTCTTCTCCCTTAGAGATGTCTCTGAGTGTATAAAATTCTGTATGCTATGCAAATAAAAATAAGTCATATGTTCATTTCTGCAAAATAGTCGAATACTACAAATACATTTTTTCTTCAAGAATTCCCTTCAGTGTTGGATTTTCACACCCGAACCCTGATGACAAAGGAATCTGTGATTGCTTCTGTTGCCTCTGGAAATTGTATTGAGTATTGAGTATTGTGGAATACTTTATCCAGTATGAAAAGAACTATCCCAAGGAAGTGGGCAAAAGTGTCATTATGGTATCACAGGAAATAAGTTAGCTACATCAGTTTTCATGTCAGCTTCTGTGTTTATGGTGTATTTCTTCTTACTATAATTTTGAAGGTGCCCCAATTCAATGGCTTCTCAATTTGTGCCAAAAGCAATTACATAGAGATTGTGGTCAGTGGATTGTGCATTTTATAAGCAGATCACTGGGGTGTAGGAAAAAAGCTATATAGGGCAAGATCAATCACCTCTTTTGAGTTATCAGTGTTTTCTTTACTGACCTTCTTCCTCATAGAGAAAATAACTTTTTGCTTACACCTGTACCTCAGAAGCAATTTTGGAGGCGATAGATTTTGAAGGAGTGGGCTAAATACTTGTGTTTATTCACTCATCAATGAATTTTAATTCATTGATCCAATTGCTAGATTTCATTTAAAAAAATCAGTGAAAAAGAACTAGAGAATGTGAATGTTTCATCACTCTTTGGTTATCAGAATGAGGTAAAATGCTACATCAGCTCTATGACAGGACATTTATTTATTTATAAAATTTATTGGTCACCCATCTTACTATAGCATAACTTTTACATAAAATCTAAAACATAAAAATTAAAAACAAACATTAAAACCAAAAACACATGGGGAAGGGTGGGGGTAGAGTGGGGGGAGGTGGGATATGTTATTAATCAACCATCTCCATTATGCTGATCCCCCACTGGCGCCCCAAGCCAACTGGTACAGCCACATCTTTAGGCCCTTATGAAAAGATAGGCGGGTTGGGACAACATTCCTGCTACTGATAGCAAAGAACAAATAGGGTGAGATACTTTTGACATTAAAGAGTTTACGTATCTTAGTTTTCACAAATTTCAAGGTTTTCGTGTAGCTGCTGCTCTAAAGTTGGAGACAAAGCTCTTTGACTAGTAAGGCAGACTGTATATCAGAAGAACCATAACTATGTTTATCCATGATCTTGATAATTTGGTCTGGTTGCATCTAGGGTATCTGTTGGGACTTTAAGCAAAGTTCTGAATCTTTCTGTGTTGTGAAGATAAGGAAAGGGTGTTCTTTGATTGCAATGTTCCTTACTACATCTTGACCCCAAATCCTCATGCTGGAAAGTGAGAAGTTGTTCTAAGGGACAGAAAAAGAGTGATGACAGGATGATGTGATAAAATGGTAAAACTGTCAGAATAATCCAGGCCAGCGGTGAAAAAAGCTTTGTGATTGTGACTGGCAGGATTTGCTGTTGCATGGCAGCCATGAGAAATGAAATATCTTGCTGTAGTTTGGATCAGAATAAGGCATGGCTTAGAAAACCAAACAACTATATGTACTGTACAGGACTCTGGTATATACTTTGCATATGCATTATGTTCCTGATGCAAGGCTATAGAGTACAATAATGAGCTTCATAATATTACAGTGTATATTGGAACCTCAGAGTGGCCTATGGATCTGGCAAGTAACAAGGTCATTTCTTTATTTCTGTGGTAGAAGTCCTCCTATGGAGTAATGATATGCTAGGTTCTACTTGAACTTCTGCATCTGGCCCTAGTTTGTCCTGGTTTGATCAAAGAAGGCCACTTTCTTTTTTTGCTCTCAATGTCTTTTCTCAGCCATTGCAAAGGCCAAATACATATTTCCTTTATTTGGAGTATTTTATAGATTTTTTTATAAAAAAAAATATACTTAGCTTTAGGGAAGTTTCTTTTTGGAATGTCCAGAAGCACTGAAAATTACTGTGCCCGGCTCTGCTTATTCTGATTTTCATTGATCCAACTACCTCTAAGTGATTGTGTGCTAGAAAGTAAAAGATGTATCTTTTGTTAAAGCTTAGTTACACTTATGGAACTGTAATTTATGTTTTGCTTCGTTCAGGAAGGGAAACAATCATAGAGCATAAGGTCCTTTGTTTTAATAATTCACAGCCTGCTTCTGAGTATTCCATCAGCACAAGTCAATGAAACTTTCACCAGCAAAGTGCTAGGAAGTTTTGAGCATTTATTCTCTCTATAGAAAACTGCTGTGGTCTAAACATTATAGCTTGGCTGTAGTAGCTTGTGAAGTCAGAGGCCTTAATATGCAATGCAGTTAATCATCTAAAGACTCTTGATGCCAGTACTGATTTTTTTGGCAACCACATGTGGAGAAACTAGCAAATAAGTAATATTTGGTTCCTAATTTCCTTGGCAAAGGCAATGCTTATTAGCAGACTATAATATTTTAATCAATATAGAGTTTAAGCATAGTTAGGGTATACCTGTTGTCCAATGATACCGCACTGAGTTTCCAGAAAGATCAGCCAGCTTGCCCAAAATCTTTTTCTTTCTTTCCCAAATTACACCTTTGTCCATCCATATACATTTTATTTAAATGTTCTTTACTCTGAAATAGTCCTGTACTGAAAAACAGTTGGATACCTATTGGAACATATGGGAGCATAGCATTTCCATTTGTTCAATAAAAGCTGGTAAAGTCCTAATCACTCCTTTTGGAGAGATCATACAGTTAACAGTATTATTTCCTTTACCGGTAGTATGGAAACTGGGTTCACTTCCTGCATTTGCTTTTCCATCACATTATTTTTGTCAGAATTCAAAATGCATAATTTAAAGAGCAGTAGAATAATAATAAAAAAAAGCTTCCTGACTTATTCAAAGGCAGATTGGTAGCAGAGGCAGAAGGAATAATTTTCAGATTTGTAATTCTGTTGCTGTATCTTCTGTCACTCTTAATTTGCATTCTTCTGGGTGAAGTTGGACAGGAACATTTAGCATTGACAGTCATCTACATCAGCATGTTGACTGGGTAGTTCTGGGAGTTGAAGTCCATACATGTTAAAGTTGATAAGGTTGAGAAACTCTGTTCTAGAGGGGACTGAAAAGTTCTTTCATGCTACTTCTTTCTTGAACCATGGCAGTTTTCTCCAGCTTCTCCATATTTCTTCAGCGTTTCTGGATTATTCTGATTTATTATTTATCATTATTTAAATATATTTATAATTATATTTATAATTATTAGCATCATTCAGTTACTCCAGTGGGCCGTGGGATTTTGTTTTATGAACCAGAGACCATATGGAGCCAGTTCAGATCTTTTTGAACTTTCAGAAAAGTAGATCTTTGTGTATTTAATCTTAACTTTTTTTTACAATTCTGTATCGTTGGAGCATTATTTGCTCAATAGGAGACTTTGCCAACAGACCTGCCTGAAGATGACATGCAGTGAATTTATGTATTTACATCATATTATCTGACCACAAATGGTATTCAAGGCAAGGACAACAATAAAATATAAGTCAGTGTATGATATTTAAAATGTACTTGCTATTAATACAATTTTAAAACCTGACTTCATCATCTTATTTCAGCAGAAAGGAGATAGTGACTGTTTTATTCTTTATTTCTTAAGGCTACTAACTCCATTCAGCACATATTATTCATATATTAAAGGTTATATATATTGTGTTAGCAATGAATTAGGTAAGGTTCTGAGTCGAATATGCATAGCTTTAACATCAAAGACTATTCAAATAAAGTTTTATTTTTTGGTAGGAGGACATCTTAAATTCACATCAAATGTGAATGGGTCCAATGATGGAGGTACAGCCCAAAGATGCTTTTTCACAAGGCAACTGGACTTTCTTGCTTTTCTTTGAAGACGTTTCAGTTCTTATCCAAGAAGAAGAAACGTCTTCAAAGAAAAACAAAAACAAGAAAGTCCATGACTGAGAATCTCCATAGATGATGCAGGTACAGAGAGACATGGAAAAGAATTAACTGGTGAAGGCTGCAGTCTACCATGGTTGATATATTTTCAGATTGCCAGAAAAATGAAAAATAATCTGAAGAAAGAAAGACATGACAGAATTTGAAATACTAATACAGAACCAAGACCACTATAAGGATGGATGGATGGAGTGATATATCCTTACACACAAACACACACACATACACAGAGAGAGAGAGAGAGAGAGAGAGAGAGAGAGAGAGAGAGAGAGAGAGACTGAAACAAAACATAGAGACAGAACAAAACATAGAGACAGAACAAATAACAATTGTATGACAATATGGATGGAAAATTTTAAACAAACAATTTCAATAGAACAATGTGAGAACTTGAAGAAAACTCTCCCTGTGCTATTTTTTAAGATAAAATTGGTACAAAATACTTCATAGATGTTATATAACTCCAATAACTGCAAAAATAAATAAATCATATAATACTGGAAATATGATACAGAAAGAATATTTTATTATACAGTATGTGGTAGTCGGTTAAAAATGAAAATACTGAAAAGAAATATAATTATTCCAAAAACTAAGTTGGAACTGAAAATTCTCAATTTTCCTAGGAATTATACAATTACAGAACATTTAATTTTAATTTCTTTTTAAAAACCCACATTTTTCTTTATGGTATATTCAGTACGAAGACGAATTTGGATCAAGGTTGGAAAAGACATTTGGCCAACAATAGCAAACTGAGAAACAGGTTTGTCTAATTTGCACATCACATTAAACAGGAATTTTTATAAAAGGGAAAGAGTCAGCCTTGTATCCTCATAGCTCTCCTAATGCAACTTTCCAGTTTCTTACAATAGTTTTTTGGGCTGGGACAGCTTTGTCAATCACGGTTAGGTTTATACTATACAAACCAAGCTACTCTTGGTGGTTTTAAATTTGTAGTGTCTGGATTCACATAACCCTTTAAGTCAAAACCAAACAAAATACATTATGGCACAATGTAATTTATGCCCAAAAAAGAATGAACACATTCTCGTGAGATGCATAATGCACAGTTTGGCTAGAGGGAGCTCTCTAAAGTATGTGCAGTGAAACAGAAGGAAAAGGGTAGGAATTGGAAATGTGACTTGAACATTTGTTAGATTTGGTTAACTAGCAACTGAATGTGTGTAGGTGTGACACTTTCTAGAAAAAACTCTCTTTGCTTCACAATATTTCTTGTAATCCTTCCCATTCATGCCTCTAATTTCAAAATATTTCCCACTGAAATTCACAAAGGGTGCAAGGAATCTGATCCCTCCACCCACCAAGCGAGGTATAACTAAAGGGGATCAAGTGGCCCAGTAACTGGAGAAAAAGCCTTTCAGTATTAATTCAGTAGCTCCTTTTCATTCTGGGATTGTTCCCATCTGACGTCTGTTCAGAAACCTGGACTGCACAATATGCACAATGGAGGATGAGGGTTAAATATACTGCATACAAACATGTATGCTGTTCTTTAGGAAAAGACATTGAAGAACCATACATTCTCTTTTGTATCAAGAGGACTGATGCCCAACGTAGCTTTGCCCTGTCCTGCATAACAGTTTGTTTGTACATGCTGAACAAAAGCCTTCCATCTTTCTTTCTCCCTGAATGACAGTGAATCACTATTCATCAGTGACAAAATTCACATGAAATATTTAAAATAAAATGCCGCAGACATTTCATACCACAGGCATGACAGTGATCTGAGCCACAATATCATCTGTTCCTTTTCATCTCCATCGCTCTTCACCTTTTCCCTTTCTCTCTTACCCAAGTGGCTTGTACTGTACCTGACAAAGGCAGCCACCCTGCTGATCCTTATTCCAGTTCTGCTATTAGCATCAAAGAGCAAAAGCAAACAACCTTGGCTTGCAGCTCTGAACTCCACAAAGCCTTGGTAAATGGGCTCTTGGGTCTAGGACAAAAGAAATTTAGGCATTTTGTTGTCAAGAGACTTTTCATGCTGTTTTTGAAGAGCATTAAGCTAGATAAGAGGATAACCTTTGCCTTGAAGAAATGCATATGAACCCTTGCATTTGAATACATTCTAACTTTTGCTGGTTTTTTTGCATCACTGAGAAAAGAAATTGGGTGGGCTGATGTCAAGGCTAGCTTGAGCATAAATAGCTTTTGGGTTTTAAGGGGCTAAGTGTACTTAAGAGGGCTTCTCTACACAAGTTTGCAAAGAAAAGCAGTCTCATAAGGAGAGGATTTGGAGTGCAGAAATAACAGGGGAGGTTGAGCTCACCCTTGGGTTGAGCTCTCTTTCTCTATTTGCAAAGATCTAGTTGGCAGAATAGCAATAGTTGTAGAAAGAGCAGAGTACTTTTCCTCTACCGCAATTATTGTATGTTGCAAACAATATCTTTTTAAAATTAACTTATTTTAAAGTAAAAGTCCACAGCTAGTGACACTATTCTCTCTAATATTGTTGCTCCATAATAAAAGAATTAGTTCAAAGACATTATGTGGTTGCAGACTACTGGTATTTACATTGTCCAAGTTTTGTTTTATTATTATTTTAGTTAAAAGACTGCTAGCAGGGGGTCAGGGTTTTAAAGTAGCAGTCTTTTAACTGATTCAAAGTTGCATTAATCTCTTATAAAACAATAGTGTTGTTCTGTTAGATATTAGCATTTTGAATTAAATAATATACATAACTCATTATAATTCCAGAAATCATCTTGAATACATTTCACTTAATACACTGCTTTTTACTAGCCAGGAATTGGGGGAAGGAGGAAAAAAGGGCAGCAAAGACAGAGTGATGATGTCACATGGATGGGGCTGTTAAATATTTGGACAGGGCCAGGATTTTCCATAATTAGGGGTATTTGTTGAGTTTTCCTTTGTTTAAACTGTGTTCAGCTGCTTAGTTGGGTCAGACAATTGTGTTGCTGAAATTCAGTGACATTATGAAGGCTTTGGACACTGCAAAAAAAGACTTGGGGGGGGTTGCAAGTTCCATACACAAAGTACTTGAACTTCAATATAGATTTTGTTTTAAAGCTATGGCTTTCTAAAACTCTTAAGTCAAGTAAATATGGAGAACAATATAGGTAACTGAAAAATGGTATAGCAGCCACCATTAATGAATTAGTTTCTGAAGATCTAATTCTAATGTTGTTTACTATAACTTATCTCCTTAATATGAACAGCTCTGGTTTTTATTATTTTTATACATTTTTTTAGAAATAAGACTACTATGTGTAAAGTTGTATAAGCACATCTAAAATTGCACCATTAGTGTACAGTACTGTACTGTAAAAATATAGTAACATTATGTACAAGCAACATTGCAAACATACCTAATATTAGAGAGAAAACTGCAAGCTGTTGCACTCTTTGCTACCTAAGCACATGTATCTGAATTTGCCATCTGGGCAGTAGGAAAAAAAGTTTAAAATAGAAACCACAAACAATGTGACAAAGAAAGGAAAGTGTATTATTTAAGCAGAAATAGCTCTTTACAGCCATTTGTATGTTCTTTCCTATGCAGCAAATAGACACTTGAGAGGGGATTCAGATTGAGAACATGATGATAACAGTTAAATCTTATCTCTTAGCACCATGTACCCAGTTCAAATCTTCCTACCTCCCCAGGAATTGCATTTAAAAAAAATGAAGGGAAAAAAAAAAGAAAAAAAGATTGTGGAATTTTTGGACGCTCAGGTCTAAAACAGTAGAGCATTCACAGTATCCTCCAGAAGATGATCTAGTAAACTAATCTACCAAGCCTATTCTCAAGTAAGATAGTTGAGAGGATTTCTCTAAGAATCACTGATTTTGTTGAAAACTCACTATTATCTATCTTGTATGGTCATTATGGGTAACTCAGTGATGTTTATGGATGGTATTCATAATTCACAGAAAGTGTGTTCATATTATGGAACCGCTATTTTTTAAAATGGTGTTAGCTTTTAATGACCAAAAAAATGTGGCATGCTCTCTATTGTAATTGAAGAGTAGATTAGATGAATAAGTAGCTGGCTAAGTTTATAAGATTACTGTGTTTCTGCTTTTTCAGAAATTGTTTGTCAATTCAGGGGGTAAGAATAAAGGATGTACACATGCAATACAATTGATTTAGGATTCAGATGATAGGAAATCATGGAATTTCTTCACCTTGGTTTGTTTGCCTGCTGTTTCTGTTAAATGAAATGTTATGATAGAAAGATGTGGTCCTTAATGTAAAATATGTGTTTTTCCATTTAGTAATTGGAACGGGAGTACACAGAAAATTTCAGTAAAATTTCTGCAATGTCCGCAATGAAGGATGATCACTGGAAACTGGGCATAAAGAACTACAGTAGTTTTGATTTTGTTTTCTTTTGTTTGCTACACCTCAGAATCTGGAAAACCAATAATTGGTCATAAATTCAAATGAAGCCTTTCGGAAGGGGAAACAATTTGCCTTTTTCTCCAATATTACTTATAAGTTCTTGAATTTATGAAAATAGAACTGTTATTCTGTGAGGACAGTCTTTTTTTTTCCTTTTTAAAATCTGTTTGTGAAATAAATACCACAGAATATTCTAACCAATATTCTTGCAGGTCTCTGTGTTGGAGCTATCTGATTCTGGAACTTCTTTCTCTCTCCAGACAGATGTGACATCTGATTAATTTCTACATGCACAGGGGAGAGGGGATCCAAGCCCTTTTCCCTTGCATGATGGGGCAGATGGCTGAGGATGGATGATTTTTTAAAAACACATTTCTGGTTTTGCATGTAATTGATTTCCATGCAAAGAAGCTAAGCTGCTGGTGTGTATGCATGTGGGTTTCTAATATGTTTTCTCTTTCTCTCTTTCTTTTCTTCTTCCCTTTTCCTGCTTCCTATGAAAATGCTTCATCAGATGCCAGTCATGTTCCAGGTGAGTGTTTGGCTTGCCAGAGTGTGGGAAGCTGCCTTCTAAGGATGGCGACGAGGAGGAATTTCAGTTGTGAAATCTAGAACACATATTTCAGTCAATTGACAGGCATTTCATCAGCTGTACTAGATAAACACATTATGGTATACACAAATGTGGGGTTGTAGTAGTTATTTTCTTGGAAAGCACACAATGAAGTGACAAAATACTCTGCACAGCAACTGCAATACAAATTAAGAAATAATATGGATTCACTGTCACTTTCTAATCCATTTCAAATGAAATGTTGCCCTTAAAGTCAACACTTGATGTTTTGCTGGTACCACATAGAAATTTTCAAGAACTTTTATGAAATGTAAACTGATAAAAGAAGTAATACATTGAAAAGTCAAAATGTAATAATTATTGCCCAGAAATTGGTCATGGTGCAATATAGTGAATGAAGACAGGCTAAATGAACTTAATTCATTTCTCCACTTCAAGGTAATATTCATCCAAAATGAACACTCACTACCAATTCCTGTGCTTATTCCACTGTTCCATTCTACTGTGCAACCCCAATTTCATAACTTTGATTTATCTTTCATTGAAGTCTGTAGACCTATTGCACAATGCCAGCCAGATTGCTCTATTTTTCCTGTGACACAGGAAGCTTTATCATGCAACAGATAGGAGATGGAAGTAGGGATTCAAAATTAGATGTTTTACACAGTATAGTTTAGCTCAGGTTTTTAAAAAGAATTGGAAATCATCCCCAGGGGGATGCAATGTTAAGCATAGAATGGTGGATTAATGGTTTCTTCTTCTATCAGACAATTTGAGTTGAATTTATAATTTAATTCTTAACTAGGCTTTAACTGCTTTAGATTATTTTGTAATTTTTTAAATCTGTTCATAGACTTAAACAATATATAGAAGAAAAGGCAATATACAAACTGAACAAAGAAACTCTTTTTTAAGATAGATAGATAAATAGGATAGATAGATAAATAGATAATAATAATAATAATAATAATAATAATAATAATAATAATAATAATAATAATAATAATAATAATAATAATAATAATAATAATAATAATAATAATAATAATAATAAAGTTGGAAGGGACCTTGGAGGTCATCTAGTCCAACCCCCTGCTCAGGCTGGAAACCCTATACCATTTCAGACAAATGGCTGTCCAGTCCTTTCTTAAAAACTTCCAGTGTTGGAGCATTCACCGCTTCTGGAGCAGGTTGTTCCACTGGTTAATTGTTCTAACTGTCAGGAAGTTTCTCCTCAGTTCCAGGTTGCTTCTTTCCTTGACTAGTTTCCATCCATTACTTCTTGTCCTGCCCTCAGGCGCCTTGGAGAATAGCTTGACTCCCTCTTCTTTGTGGCACCCTGAGATATTGGAATACTGCTATCATGTCACCCCTAGTCCTTCTTTTCATTAAACTAGACATACCCAATTCCAGCAAACGTTCTGATATGCTTTAGCCTCCAGTCCCCTAATCATCTTTGTTGCCCTTCTCTGCACTCTTTCTAGAGTCTCAACATCTTTTTTACATCGTGGTGACCAAAACTGGATGCAGTATTCCAAGTGTGGCCTTACCAAGGCATTGTAAAGTGGTATTAATACTTCACGTGATCTTGATTCTATCCCTCTGTTAATGCAGCCCAGCACTGTGTTGGCTTTTTTGGCAGCTGCAGCACACTGCTGGCTCATATTTAAGTGATTGTCCACTAGGACTCCGAGTCCCTCTCACAGTTACTACTATTGAGCAAGGTACCCCTATACTATACCTGTACATTTGGTTTTCTTGCCTAAATGTAGAACCTTACTTTTTCACCATTGAATTTCATTTTGTTAGATAGCGCCCAATGTTCAAGTCTGTCCAGGTCCTCCTGTATCTTAAGCCTGTCTTCTGGAGTGTTGGCTATTCCTGCCAGCTTGGTGTCATCCGCAAATTTGATGAGTTCCCCATCTATCCCCTCGTCCAAATCGTTGATGAAGATGTTGAAGAGCACTGGCCCAGAACAGAGCCCTGGGGCACCCCACTGCACATTCCCTCCATGTAGATGCGGTTCCATTGAGGACCACACGCTGAGTACGGCCGGTCAGCCAGCTACGAACCATCTGGTGGTGATGCTGTCTAACCCACATTTTCTATCTTATCAAGTAGTAGGTTGTGATCTACTTTATCAAATGCCTTACTGAAGTCCAAGTAAATTATATCCACAGCATTCCTCTGATCCACTAATTTTGTCACTTGGTCAAAGAATGCAATAAGGTTTGTCTGGCATGATCTGTTTTTGACAAACCCATGTTGGCTTTTAGTAGTGATTTTGTTTGCCTCTAGGTGTTCGCTGATTCGTTGTTTGATTATCTTTTCCAGAATCTTCCCAGGTATTGAGGTCAGGCTGATAGGTCTGTAATTTCCTGGGTCCATTTTTTTCCTTTTTTGAAGATGGGAACTACATCAGCTCTTTTCCAGTCCTCGGTAATTCCCCAGTGCTCCAGGATCTTTGAAAAATATAGTTCAATGGTTCTGAGATCACATCTGCCAGTTCCTTGAGAACCCTGGGGTGTAATCCATCTGGTCCTGGTGATTTGAACTCGTCTAGGCTGGACAGGTGCTCACTTACCGTTTTTCTTGCCTATCTTAAACTTGCATTTCTATTCTGTTTTTTATGGCACTATTTTTGGTAGGTTGGTCTGTTTTTTCCCTTTGTGTAAAGACAGATGCAAAAAATGAGTTAAATAGTTCTGCTTTCTCCCTGTTGCTTGTCACCTTTTGCCACTTTCACCCACTAGTGGACCAATCATTTCCTTCACTTTTTTCTTGTTTTTTACATGTTGAAAGAAGCTTTTTTTGTTATTTTTGACTTTGGTCGCAAGCCTTAGTTCATTATGAGCCTTAGCTTTCCTCACTTCATCTTTGCAGGCTCGGGCTATTTGCTGATATTCTCTCTTAGTTATGTGCCCCTCTTTCCACTTTCTATACTTGTCCCTTTTATCTTTCAATTTATCAGAGAGTTCTTTATGCAGCCATGCTGGTTTCTTTTGAGAACTGTAATTTTTCCTCTTTGTTGGTATTGTGCTAGACTGGGCTTTTATTATCTCACTTTTCAAAATTTCCCAACCTTCTTGAGTTGTTTTCCCCTTGAGGATTCTCATCCATGGAATCCTTCCCAAACCCTCTCTAAGTTTATTGAAATTAGCTCTCTTAAAGTCCAAGACTCTAGTTTGACTGTGTTCTATTGCTTGTGCTTCCATAATGTTGAATTCCAATATTGCATGATCACTTCCTCCCAAGGTTCCTGTGGCTTCAACACCTTCTATCATTTCATCCCTGTTAGTGAGAATTAGATCCAAAATGGCTAATCCCCTAGTTCCCTTCTCTATTTTTTGGGAGACAAAGTTGTCTGCTAGGTTTGCAAGGAATCTGTTTGATCTTCCACTTGGTGCAGAGTTTGTCTCCCAGTTGATGTCAGGGTAGTCTCCCAGTTGATGTCAGGGTAGGTAGGTAGGTAGGTAGGTAGGTAGATAGATAGATAGATAGATAGATAGATAGATAGATAGATAGATAGATAGATAGATAGATAGATAGATAGATAGATAGATAGATAGATAGATAGATAGATAGATGATAGATAGATAGATAACCTTTATTGTCATTTTTTACTGTGGGCACAATGGCACACACTAAAAATGAAATTTAGTTTGCTCTCAAAGTGTACACATACATAACACATTTAAACATACTATATATAACATATGTATAGCCCTACACCCTTACATATAAGTAACATATAAATATTAATCACTGTCCATCTTGAATACATAATGGAAGGAGGAAGCTTTAGAGTTCACAAGGTTAATACTGTATGTAACAAAACTGTGGCTGAATCTGGATGTTCTGCTTCGGATACCACGGAGCCTCCTCCCAGAAGGTAAAAAAGAAAACAGGTCGTGAAGAGGATGTGTAATGTCCCAGACAATCTTGCGGACCCTGCTCAAGCAACGCTTATGCTATGTCCTGGATGGAAGGGAGGGAACTGCCAACAATCTTTTCAACCACCTTTACCATTCTCTGCACTGCCTTCCTGTCTGAAGCAGTGATGCTTCCAAACCAGACTGTGATTCTGTATGATATTTTGCTGTTTAAACTTGCAGCTCCATTTTAAAAGATATTCAATTTGGGAAGAAAAGGGTGAAGGATTTCTGATCAGTCATAATAAGAATGAAACTAAAGGAATCTAAAGGAACAAGTGGTTTATAATATGGTCCTAAGCGTAGTGCCGGAACTCAGATAGTAAGAACTGGAGACTTTTCTTCAGGACCCTGGACAGATACCAGGGAGGTTTTTGCGAAACCTCTGTTAGCCTTATATTTCATTCTGTATTACTATCTTTCGGATTCTTGGTGCTCTCTTGAGTTGGTTGTTTTATTGCAGACATTTCATTACCCAACTAGGTAACATCATCAGTGCTAGAAGGAACCCTGACCAATATTCTATTGGTATTACTATCTTAGGCCTTGCCTCTGTGCTAGAAAAAGGACATTACAATTACTGGAGATAATTATCTACCCTGCATGTAATGTTCTATCACATTTCAATTCTATCTATAGTCCATCTAATTATTAGCAGCATTAGTACCATGTGAGGCTGTTTGTATTAAAAAGCCAGTTTGACGTAGTGATTTAAGTGGTGGTCTAGAAACCAGGAAATTATGACTTCTGGTCCAGCTTTTGGATTGAAAGTCAGCTGGGTGACTTTAAGCCAGTCATTCTCTGTCAGCACAACCCACCTCACAGGGTTGTTGCTGTGGGCAAAATAAGGAGAGGAAAGAATATTATGTACGTTTACTGCCTAGAGTTACTTATAAAGTAATAAAGGTGGGTTAAATATCTAATATATATATATATATATATATAGATAAATAAGAATCTTTACTTCTTTGTTGGACATAGCCCAGGGATCATGATTTATTACTCTTGACTTTATAATCTTCTGATGTGAAAGTGCCTCCTTCATGTGTGGTGTTATGTTTTAGATCCAGTGTCTGCATAAGTTGGGACAGAAGTTGTCCTGATTCTACTGGCCCATCTGAACTATGACAGCCCATCACTGATGGCTTACCTTGATCATGACAGATGCAGGTCAAGAAACTTTTAAGTGAGAAAAAAATATTTATTGACTTATTTATTTAGACTATCTTACCTTGTCTTCAACTTCAGATTCCCAGACCGGCCTATAAAGAACAGGAAAAAGTGAGTTCTTGCTCCCAAGTTAATTCTCTAAATAATACAGCAAACATTAAGCTGGAAAATAAAGAAAAAAGGTGAACACAGGTGAACACTTTGTTGTAGTGTTCAGCGTCAATGGGAAATAATTTAGCAGGCCGTACAGATGGTATTGACACAGGCTGGAAGAGCTGTGGCTTTTCCATCTGGAGACCACAGCATGGAGGTTAATGAAAGAACTACTATCATCTGTATCTGTATTTACATATAGTGTAGAATGCCTACTTGCTGTTACTTCTTTTTCTAATAGCCACCATACATAAAGGAAGAAATTAGAAGGGTCTTTGTGTTATGCCTAGTTTTATTTCAACAATAACTCCCACTTTATTCTCATCTTTTTCAGAACAAATTTATCTAAATATCCATACTACCTTTTTTCATACTTGCAACAATCTATTTATTATATTATCTTGTCCTTGAATTAAGAATCCCAAAGGAGGCCCTTGTCTGTATAATATCAATTGGAGAAATAAATTACACACTTTCTCTTTCTGTCTTAACAATGCCTAAACTTTGGACTTTCCATCCAAGAGAGATGCTGTAGCCTTTTTTTCTTTTTTCTTTTCTTTTTCTTTTTAAATTGTTCACCCCTTGAGGCTTTTAGGTTAACTTTTAATTGAATAGTTTTTTGTGAACTCAATCACTGTTATTGACTCAATCATTTTTATTGTTCAATTTTATTTTCATTTCTGCATGCTCCTTCTCTCTGCTTTGGGAACTCAAGGGCCTTTCAAATTCAATCAAACACTTCTGTAGTCATTTTGTTTAATCAAGTCAAGAAATTATATTTATATTCCTCTTTCTTAGGCAATTTGATTTTCCTTCTTATACTTACATCCTTTATGAACAGGAAATAAGGAAATAGGAGCTACTGACACAATGCAGCATGGCATAACTCTAAAAGAAACTTTATCACTTATGACATCTGTTTTATCCCTGTCTCTATATTGATGCATGATGTACTTGATGAAGTGAACTTTATTCCATAAACACATAATACATTTGATAGTCTTTTTGATGCTAAAAAACTCGTATTTTCATGTAAGCATATTTAACTTCACTGGTAAATTTCATATATAAAAATTATAATTTGATTCAAAACTAGCAGTGTTACTATCAGTGCAGTAACAACGATCTGACAGTTGAATCCAGCTGCAAGACACACATTGAGTTTTTGATAGCCAGAGGTATATAGAATCTAATAACTAAATAAATTAGCTTCATTGATTAACTAATCAAGTAGACAGGCCAAAACTATTGTTCAATAATACAAGTTCCTCATGAAAGGTCTAGCATTGGTTGTAGCCAAATGGGTATCCCCAGGGTTTCTATAATTCAGGGCTGCCAAAATTGTGTGAAATGAAACTTAATTGGAGTGAATTCCTCATTTTCATGCCAGTCATTTTAATTTTTTGGACTGATATTTCTGTTACCAGGGAGCCCACAAGAGGGCTGATATCCCTCTTCTTTTAACAATCTTATTTAATTCATTTTGGATACTCAAGTACGCTTTAGGTAATGATACAATTCAATATTATTAGTATTAGGGCTCAGTACATCATTATAATATGCTTAAATTTTGTTGTCATGGCCAGATCTCTAGTTATCTTTTTCACGATTCGTGGCATCTTTATTTATTTAAATCAGAGTTTTTATCCTCCAGATGTGTTCAGTTTGCAATCCACTGAATTCTCAGCTGATGTGGAAGGTACCCATTTTTAAAAGTCGGCATAAAAATTTGAAATAAATTGTTGCTGTTTTTTTTAAAATCTAGGACCCTGAATGAAATTAGATCTTGAATACCTATTTTTTTTTCTTTTTATATTGTTATTATGAGGAATATATGTATTGGTGTTATTTTTTTGCTTCCTCTCTAAACTATTTTGGCTGGGGGAAATTTGAATGTTGGTGCCTGGTAAATGAATCCAAAAAACACAGAGCCAAAGAACATAGTTTAAACTGCTTCAATGTGGTTCTCAATAACCCTATCATGAAAAAGTGCCACAAATTGCTCATCAGATTCTACTATGAAAATGGATTGTATTCCAATTTCCACTACAATGAGATATCCTTTAGGGGACTCTTAAGATTTGTGAAGAAATAATTTGGCAACTAGGTAAAGGTGACTGGCCTTAAAGTGGGTCATTTAATAAAAAAGAGACATAAGACACCACAGCTTCTTGAAAGTTTGAAGAAAAATTAGGAGAGGGTACTATAAGGGAAGCAAAACTTGGATATGATTAGCCCCATTTCTGGGCAGGGAGTTTCAAAATCTTTATTTATTTATTTAAGGAATGGCTGAATATGGCTATGAAAAATACTGCAATTTGCCATGATTCTATTAGCCAATTCTGCGGGGCCAGCCACAGGAGATCTGACTACTAGATACAAATTGCCTTTCAAATTATCACCTTCTCATGGTGAAGGATACCATTTGTGAAAAGCTAATGTACATTTGTTGAATACTATTTCAAGTGAGGATTTGGGGGATTCCTTCATTAACATTTCTGGGATGAATGAAAGCTCACATGAGTGATTCTTGGTGGAAGCTGCCTATAAACATTGTATATTCTAGGATGAGGTTTTTCAAACTTGGCAACTTTAAGATGAGTGGATTTCAACTCCCAGAATTCTCCAGCCAGCATGGGGATTCTGGGAGCTGATTCTACACATCTTTAAATTGCCAAAGTAAATTGAAATTGAAAAGTACTGTTCTAGGATGCTCATTTCTACACAAAACCAGCCAGTTACTTCTTGATGTCACATTCATATCAGAACTTACATTCATATTTTTTTGCATATATAGTCTGCTTTTTTTCCCCTTTTCCAATGCCTGCTTTCAGCTTTGATCAGCCTGCAGCCAAAAGAGCAGATGTATTAAAGCAGAATTGCAGTACAAATGTAATGATAGAAAACTGAAACTGTAAAACATTTATTGTTCTATCTAAAGTAAAGGGCAGCTAACATGAAACTCCCATCTAATATAGCTAAACATATTTGAAATATTTTTCTCTAGAACCAGCGCTGCATATATGGCTACTTGCTGTGTTGGTTTTCTTATCACCATAAATCTGTTTTCACTGTTAATAATCACTATTTTGTTTCTCAAAGTCTCTTTCAAATTGTCTTAGATCTTAAACCAAGAATAAAACCCATGGCATTTGTATAACTAGTGTCACATTGAGTGTGTTATCTGACCTGATTTAGAGACATATTATTTAACTTCATTTAATATTTATGCCTTCTCTCTTTTATGACAACAGTGTAAAAATACTAACATTTAACTTTCACATTAAATTATATATGCAATATGTAATATAAATACTGCAATTCAATAGCAAAGGTTGTTATATAATGTAACAAATTAAAATCCAAGGCACATACCTTTACAATCTACTTTGGAAACAAATATATTGTGTTTGTATGTGCATTGATTTTTACAATTGCAATCAAAATTCTTAATCAAATTTATATTTATATTTAAAAAGTAGGTAAGGGTAATGCACCCTTACCTGTGCACCCATTTTCAAACTTGCTCATGAAAAAAAAGTTGAAATTACAGCTTTCCCAAAGTTAAAAAAGCTGTTCTGTTGGGAGGACATTAGATATAAAAAGATAGCTTTATATTAATCTACATGATACTATTTTTCCCTCTGAAGTTGACAGAGATTTACTTAAAAAGTCTCAATTAGGTATGGGGAAAAAAACAGAATAGCACAATTGTTACCTATAACTGATTGGAAGTGGTTCCAGGCTGGCTGGCCCCTATTCAGGATCATATACCCTTAGCTACCATGTATTACTATGGGCCAGTCACTCTCAGCCCAACCACCTCATAGGATTGTTGTTGTGGGGAAACAGGAGGTATAAGGACTATACCCCCTTGAATTATTTATAAAAATAATAAAGGCAGGATAAAAATCTAACAATACTACTACTACTACTACTACTACTACTACTACTACTACTACTACTACTACTACTAAAGTTGGAAGGGACCTTGGAGGTCATCGAGTCCAACCCCCTGCTCAGGCAGGAAACCCTATACCATTTCGGACAAATGGCTGTCCAGTCTCTTCTTAAAAACTTCCAGTGTTACATAAGTTTGTCTTCTAACACAACCACTGTTTTACCAAGCGAATACCATAAATTCTAGAGGCTATGTTCTTGTACAGTATGTACAGAGGTAAAGAAACCCAAATTCTTCGAGAGCATTTTCTCTGCCATGTGTTTCCTCATTTTTATCTGGAAGGAAATTCTGTGAAGTTGTTTTGAAACTTTTAATCTAGGTTCACCTGTCAGGTAATTCAAGTAGCTTTTCTTTATCTCTTCTCCCTTCCATCACTGATTGGATCCAGTTCCATCACTGAACAGAAACCAGCAGCACAGTAGTACTGAAGAAGACCCATTTTTCACTGTGCTTTAGTTATGTTCCATAATTCTTCCCTGCTGTCATTCATAGGTAAAAACAGTAGTCTGTGGAACTAAATAGAACCATACGTCTTCCATCATGCTGACAGTCTCTTTGTTCTAGCTGACATAAAAAAGTCCTCCACCCAACATAGCATGGGCTGAGTACAACAAGACAAGCTATAATTAAGAAGAACAAAAAGACTCTATCGTCCTTCTTGGCCTCAATCACTTGTCATTTTAAACTGGCTTTTTAATGCACTTCTACTCCTTTATGTTTAGTGGCTTTAATTTCCTGCTCTGTAAGTGCTAAGAGCCTGGCCATAATTAACATTGATAAAAAAAGATGATAGTTCCAAGGTTTCTATTTTGAGTACCCAATCCACAGAAATGCCCCCTATAAGTCCTTAAAAAACATGGCCAGTGTTTCAGCACACCATTCTTTCATATAATTGTCCTCTGAAGCTACTTTTTAAAATCCTTCTAAGAGCCTGAGTTCATATAGATCCAAAGGTTGGCCTTAAGCACTTCGCGCAATTAGCAATATGTAATTCTTTTCTTTAATATGGAAAGTGGAACTGCATATTTATATTTAAAAAGAGATAGCTTTAATTCCTGAAAGCAGTGCTTTGAGGTCTATCGTGATTAAATCTGGCTTTTTTTATAATAACTTTATTAGATTTTTAAACAAGAAAGATAAAAACTAACATAAACTAATATTTAAGATGAAAGAAAAAAGAAAGAAAACCAAAAGTGTGGAAAAGAAAATGTAAAGAAATAATTTCCAATTTTCTTTTATAGCAATTATAGGTACAAATTTCAATTAAACTTTTATTCTATGGATACAAAATAATTTTCATTTTTTTATCATGTACTATTTTTTTCTATTCTCCAAACCCATATATCATAATTTAATTTTATTTTTTGAGCAAAAAGTCCAAAAGGGGTTTCCTATTGGTATTAAACTTAATGTCTTTTTTATAATCAAGGCTATTAATTTAGTCATCTCTGCAAGCTCCATCATTTTCACCATTCATTCTTCCATTGTGGATAGTGTCAAATTTTTCCACTGTTGTGCATATAAAAGTCTCACTGCAGTTATGTTATATAAAAACAGTTTCAGGACTGCTTTTTCTAATTTTTTGCCAGTCACCCAAAGTCCCTATGGCTTCATTCTATATTTAAAATCATCTGGATTAATGTATATATCTAGATCCATTTTTTAGCTTTTTTTGTTGTTCACATTCAGCATAGATTTGAAGTACCTGTATACATTTTAGACAGTTTTTCTGGTGGGAAATACCAAAAAAATCTCTTCAAGATTATTATATAATAAAAATAACCCTTTCATCTTCATATTATCCCATTGTTCTATTTGTATGTTATAACCAAAATTTTTAGTCCAGTTTATCATACATTCTTTCGCTTGTGCTTCTATTTCAAATTTTAGTATATATATATATATATATATATATATATATATATATATATATATATATATATATATATATATATATATATATATATATATATATATATATATATATATATGTAGGTCTTTGGTAATTCGGATTTTCTCCCGTGTAAAATTGAAAGTGTCTTGGCGACGTTTCGACGAAGTCTCATTCGTCATCTTCAGGCTGGTGTCCCTTCGGCCTCGTGCTTCTAGGAGCAATGTGTGATCGCAGCTGTTTCTTCCTTTTAATTGCCAGTGGGGGTATGAACTGATTGGGTGGGAGCTTGGCTGTGTTCTGATTGGGTGGAGGTGTGTTCTGATTGGTTAGGGACTTGGCTGTGCTCTGATTGGATGGGGGGTTGGCTGTGCTCTGATTGGCGGGGTGTGTGCTCTGCTTGGGTGGGGGCCCTGTTGTGCTCAGATTAGTCTGAGTTGCAGGGGGATTTGAGATGGAGAGCTGCATTGCTGTTGTTTGGCTTCGCGTTCGTGGTCGTGCCACATCTTCAAGGTGGGTGTCAGTTTGCTTCACGTATGAAATGGAGGGGTTTAAAATGGCCAATGATGCAGCTGTGGTCTGGTTTCTGGTCCGCGGTCGTGCCTCATCATCGGTGTGGGTTTGAGTTTGCTTTTTGCGTGGATGTGTGGTGGTGACATCATGTGTGGTTTTCGTGAGTGTGGGTCTAGTGTCGTTCTTTGTGTTAGGGATTCGTTTGTCAATAAGGCTGGGTTTCCAAATGGCTGGTAGGCGGGAGGTATCATCTCGTTTATTCATGCTGTGTGGGCGTTTTTCTATCTCGATGGCTTCTCTGATTATTCTGTTGTTAAAGTGTTCAGTTTTGGCAATAGTTCTGGTATTTTTAAAGTCAATTTTATGTCCTGTGGCTTTGAGGTGTTGGACCAGGGAGGAAGTTGGTTCCTCTTTTCTGACTGAGTTCTTGTGTTCTTCAATGCGTGCACTTATTCTTCTGTTGGTTTGTCCGATGTATGTGGTGGGGCAGACGGTGCATGGGATTTCATATACTCCTTGATTTTCTAACTCAATTTTGTCCTTGGGGTTTCTTAGGATGGTGGATATTTTTCGGTTTGTGCAGAATGCTGTCTTGATGTTGTGTTTGTGGAGGATCTTGCTGATTTTGTCTGTGGTGCCTTTTATGTATGGGAGGAGAGCTTAGCCGTTTTCTTGTTCTATGTCTTGGATTTTAGTGGGGGTTTCTTTTTGGATTAAGTTGGTAATCTTATTTCTTTGGAATCCGTTGGATGTTAGTACATTAGTGAGAGTGTGTAGTTCGGTTTTTAGGTGTTGTTCGTCAGCTAAGCGTTTTGTTCTCGAGATGAGTGTCTTGGCTACAGAGTTGATCTGTGCTGGGTGGTGGTGTGAGAGTGCGTGCAGATAGCGGTTTGTGTGTGTTTTCTTCTGGTAGATGGTGTGTCCTAGGGAGCCATTGGATTTCTTGTAGACTAAGACATCCAGGAAGGGTAGTTGCTTGTTAGCTTCTGTTTCCATGGTGAACTGTATTTTGGGGTGTAGGCTGTTGAGGTGTGTGAGGAAGTTGTCTAGTTTTTCTTTCCCATGTGGCCAGATTATGAAGGTGTCGTCTACGTATCTGAGCCAGAGTTTGGGTTTATGATCAGACTTTTCTAGAGCTTGGGTTTCAAAGTGTTCCATGTAGAGGTTTGCAATGACAGGTGAGAGGGGTGACCCCATGGGTGCTCCTTCTATTGTTTGTATTTTTGTCCGTTATAGATGAAGTATGTGTTGGATAGGCAATGGTTGGTCAGATCTAGGATGTGCTTGGGGGGGTTATATTTGTTTTGGATAGCTGTCAAGGCTTCTTGGATTGGCACTTGGGTGAAGAGGGAAATGACATCAAAGCTCGCGAGTAGGTCGCTGGGCTGTAAGTTTTGTTTCTTTATGATCTCTATGAATTGGAATGAATTTTTTACGTGTGAGGTGATGGATTCTGAATAGGGCTGTAGTTGTTTGGCGAGAAATTTGGCTAGGTTTTGTAGAGGTGAGCCTATGGAGCTGACTATGGGTCTAAGTGGAGTTCCTTCTTTGTGTATCTTGGGGAGACCATAGAGCTTAGGGCATCTGGATGATTTTTTTCTGGGAATGATTCTTTGCTGGATCTCTTCGCTGATGGGGGAGGCTTTTATTTTGGATCTAGTGGTTTTTTCCAGGTAGGTGGTGGGATCTGTGTTTAGGGGTTTGTATGTGGAGTCTTGGAGTAGGTTGGTTAATTTGATTTGGTAGTCAGATGTGTTCATAACCACCGTGGCGTTGCCCTTGTCTGCTGGTAGGATTATTATGCTGGTGTCTTCTTTCAGGTTAATTAGTGCTGTCTGTTCCTCTTTGTGTAAGTTGCTTTTGGG
This sequence comes from Azemiops feae, assembly GCA_023970755.1. NCBI lineage: Eukaryota > Metazoa > Chordata > Lepidosauria > Squamata > Viperidae > Azemiops > Azemiops feae. Next base: position 1,517,094 of record JALGBA010004008.1, read on the forward strand.
TGGCTTGCTGGTGCAGAGGATGTTGGAGATTTCGAGTCTGATTCTGTTAGCGTCGTCGGGGTTGATTTTGGTCAGGCTGGTTTCAACTCCGCATATAATAACCCAACCAACCCGCTTACAGCTACAAAGCCAACACGCCACACACACCCCTCCAGTATTTATAGGACGACAGCTCTGATCACACTTTGCTCGCACAAGCACGAAGCCGAAGACACCAGCCTGAAGATGGCGAGTGGGACCTCATCGAAACGTCGCCAAGACACTCTCAATCTTACACGGGAAAAGACCCGAATACGCCAAGATCTGCATATATATATATATATATATATATATATATATGTTTTCTGAGGTTTTCACTCACACTCACGAAGACCACACATGATGTCACCACCACACATCCACGCAAAAAGCAGACTCAAACCCGCACCGATGATGAGGCACGACCGCGGACCAGAAACCAGACCACAGCTGCATCATTGGCCATTTTAAACCCCTCCATTCCATACGTGAAGCAAACTGACACCCACCTTGAAGATGTGGCACGACCACGAACACGAAGCCAAACTACAGCAATGCAGCTCTCCATCTCAAATTCCCCTGCCACTCAGACTAATCCTAGCACAACAGGGCCCCCATCCAATCAGAGCACAGCCAACCCCCCATCCAATCAAAGCACAGCCAAGCCCCTAACCAATCAGAACATACCTCCACCCAATCAGAACACAGCCAAGCTCCCATCCAATCAGTTCATACCTCCACTGGCAGTTAAAAGGAAGAAACAGCTGCGATCACACATTGCTCCTAGAAGCACGAAGCCGAAGACACCAGCCTGAAGATGACGAATGGGACTTCTTCGAAACGTTGCCAAGACACTTTCAATTTTACGCGGGAGAAAACCCGAATTACCAAAGACCTACATATATATATATATATAGGTCTTTGGTAATTCGGGTTTTCTCCCGTGTAAAATTGAAAGTGTCTTGGCAACGTTTCGAAGAAGTCCCATTCGTCATCTTCAGGCTGGTGTCTTCGGCTTCGTGCTTCTAGGAGCAATATATATATATATATATATTAGCCATAACATGTTATAATAATAATGAAGTTGGAAGGGACCTTGGAGGTCATCTAGTCCAACCCCCTGCTCAGGCAGGAAACCTTATACCATTACACCATTTCAGACAAATGGCTGTCCAGTATCTTCTTAAGAACTTCCAGTGTTGGAGCATTCACTGCTTTTGGAGGCAGGTTGTTCCACTGGTTAATTGTTCTAACTGTCGGGAAGTTTCTCCTTAGTTCTAGGTTGCTTCTCTCCTTGATTCGTTTCCATCCGTTGCTTCTTGTCCTGCCTTCAGGCGCTTTGGAGAATAGCTTTACTCCCTCTTCTTTATGGCAGCCCCTGAGATATTGGAACACTGCTATCATGTCCCCCCTCGTCCTTCTCTTCATTAAACTAGACATATCCAATTCCAGCAACCGTTCCTTATATGTTTTAGACCCACACCCCTACATATACATAACAAATAAATATTAAATACTGTCCATCTTGAATATATAACAGACAGAGGAAGCTTGAGAGTTCACAAGGTTAATGCTGTATGGAATGAAACTATGGCTGAATCTGGATGTTCTGCTACCAATACCACGAAGCCTCCTCCCAGAATGTAACAAGGAAAACAGGTCGTGAAGAGGATGTGTAGTGTCCCAGATAATCTTACGGACCCTGCTCAAGCAACGCTTCTGTGCTATGTCCTGGATGGGAGGGAGGGAACTGCCAATGATCTTTTCGGCCATCCTCACCACTCTCTGCACCGCCTTCCTGTCTGAAGCAATGATGCTTCCAAACCAGACTGTGATTCTGTATGACAGGATGCTCTCGATCATCCCCCTGTAGAAAGTGGTAAGGATAGGAGAAGGAAGATGTGCTTTTCTCATGCGACGCAGAAAATGCAGGCGCTGCTGTGCCCACTTCACCAGTGTCTCGCTGTTGAGCGACCAAGCCAGCCTACTCGTTAGCTGCACTCCCAGGAATTTGATGCTGGTAACCATCTCCACAGGTGAATCATTAATGCACAGAGAAGTGTGGCTGTCCCTGCCTTTTCTGAAATCGACAATGATGTCTTTGCTTTTTCCGGTATTTAAAACTAGACTGTTTTCCTTACACCAGTTCACCAACCCCTCAACCTCCTTGCGGTAATCATCTTTGTTGCTTGTCTCTGTACTCTTTCTAGAGTCTCAACATGTTTTTTACATTGTGGTGACCAAAACTGGATGCAGTATTCCAAGTGTGGCCTTACAAATGTTCATCATTTGTACCTAATCTTTCAATTCAGTCTTACAATGTTCAAAAACAAAAGTCATACTATCTATTTCAAGTCTTTCTATAATTGTACATAAGAAAACCATTGACACATTATATCCTTCTAACATCAAATCTTATCTTGATTTAATTTTGGATTCTCCCTGAGAGAATCACCATAAGTTAACTATTTGTATTTAGTTATAATTTCTCTTCTATAATATGCTTCTTGTGATGAAAGCCACACAGTATTTTCAGACACAACTTGAGTTTATATCTATTCTATGTTCTCACTATGATATGTCTAACAAAATGATTTTTGAAGAGCAACAAAGAGGATTAGGGGACTGGAGGCTAAAACATACAAGGAACGGTTGCTGGAATTGGGTATGTCTAGTTTAATGAAGAGAAGGAGGAGGGGGGACATGATAGCAGTGTTCCAATATCTCAGGGGTTGCCACAAAGAAGAGGCAGTCAAACTATTCTCCAAAGCACCTGAAAGACAAGACAAGAAACAATGGATGGAAACTAACCAAAAAGAGAAGCAACCTAGAACTAAGGAGAAACTTCCTGGCAGTTAAAACAATTAATCAGTGGAGCAACCTGCCTCTAGAAGCTGTGAATGCTCCAACACTGGAAGTCTTTAAGAAGAGATTGGACAGCCATTTGTCTGAAATGGTATAGGGTTTCCTGCCTGAGCAGGGGGTTGGACTAAACCTCCAAAGTCCCTTCCAACTTTATTATTATTGTTATTGTTATTATTGTTATTGTTATTATTATTAAGTCTATATTAAACAGCCTTGTTATATCATAGTTAAATATTCAACTTAAACTTCAAGCAATTTCCTTTAAGCTCCAGTAATTTTTTCAGCATTGCCCACTCTTCTATCCAAATTAAACAACAAGCTGCAAAAAATAAATTCAAACTAGGTAAATGCAAACTAGGTAAACAGCAGCACTTGTTCTAAAAGCATTTGTTCTGTAATCACATAGACAAATCTAAAGGAGAAAATATGCAGTAAATGAAATGGGATGTCCTGTGTTTTATTATCAGCACTATGAAATTCTCTTTTCTTGTTGGAAAACAATTGCCTAAATCTCAAAGTGTGATAATAATAACAGAAAACTGGGTGAACAAAACCTGAAATTATTCTTAAATTATTTATTATTAACATATCTGTTTTGCTTTTTGACCAGTAGACTGCAGACATGAAAAGTACATCACTACAGTTAGTGATCTGAATATTGTAGGAGTCATCTGTAAAATATAATGAGTTAGCTGAATTTATCAGACAAGCTTAAAAAAAACTAGGATTATAATGAGGCACTATTGGGAACCCTATTTGTAGGACTTCTTGAATATAGTACTAATATCAGAAACTTATTTAGTCCCATGCAGTATAAACATTTTCATATAATGGATCACATAAAAATGTTATATTTTTAGATAACATTAAAATATTAAAATCACAAATCAACTTTTCATGGAATAATGGAATGGAAGGGGCATTGGAGATCATCTAGTCCAACTTTCTGCTCACTGTAGAAATCCATTATTGTAGCATCTTCAAGAGATGATCATCAGCCTGTGTTTAAAGATACATCTGTTCCATAGTTGAACAGTTCTTACATTAGGTCTGATGTCCAGCCACAAATCGCTTCATTGTAATTTGAATCTATTGCTTCTTGCCTTCTTTGGAGAAAAAATCCCGAGCAATTCTGCCCTGTTTTTTACATGATAGCCATCAAGTACTTAAACATAGTTATGTTTCTTTGCAGTCTTCTCTTCTCCAGGCTAAACATACCCAGCATCTCCAACTGCAATGCACAGGGTTTTTCCCCCTTCCAGATACTTAGCATCTGGATTGTTCTGCTTGGGATATTTTGAGTTCTAACAACAACCACAGCTGGTAAATATACAACATCATTATCAAAAATTAAAAACATCAATCCTATATATTCCAAACAATGAACCAACATTTGCAGCGGAACAGACAACTTAATAATTGATAAGATTTAGAATGTTTTTTTAAAATCAATCATGTATCCAAGTATTCTGACATTGGTTTTTCATTGCTTTAGATTTCTTTTTTTCATTTGTAGTTTGTATTATCTTCCTGGACTTAAATGATTTTACACTATTGAACCATCATTATTTTCATTTTTTTTTCTAGGCTACTATCACGGTTTCAACCTTAAATTGAATTGTACACTGGCATACAGATGAAGTAAAAATACTGCAATTCAATAATGTCTTACAGTTTATTCAAACAAAAAATTGGGAACATATCTTAACCCAGTAAAGCTGTTGCATTGATAATCAAGGAACAAGAATTTCTCACTGTAGTTTCTGATAATTCTATCTACCTTCCTTCCTCCATTCTCCAACACACACACACACACACACACACACAAACATACACATAAAATTCTTAATTGCAAGAATTAAGAATTATACATACTGTATGTGTGCATAGGTATACATGCCATCAATTCAAGAGTTCTTTTGGATGAATATTTATTTACTTTGAATAATTTGGATTTAGGTTTCTAGAAGTAAAGAAATAAGGAAAGATGACTACATTACTAGGGCTGTGCAAATCCTTTGAAAGAGATGCTTTGGAACACCCAGAGATCCATAGAAAACATTTCTCAAATCTTTCACACAGCTATGGTTTTCGCAGGCTGCTTCAGAAACTGCTCCCATGAACATAGAAAACATGTGGCTGTGTTAATGATTTCAAAATGTACTTCCGTATGTTTCAAAGCATTTATTCAAGAGGGTTTGCATTGCTGTTTAAATTACTAATCTAAAGGCTAGTATTTGTTGTGAAATCTGATGGATTAATTTGATATCCTGACATGCTATCAAAATGAATTAAAATTGGTTTTAGAACTGCAGTGGTGTTTTGAGGTTGATGGTGGATGATAAGCTTTTAATGAAGAGCATGCACTAAAATTTTGGCATGACACCTTTATAATATTTACAATACAATGAGGATGATTGTCTTCAAAACCATTATAAGTTGTCTTACTTTTCCTTCCAGGGCTTGCACTTAACACAAACAACTAATTATGCGTGTATATCTTTTCTTAAAATCAGTCTCACTGACACTGATGGAATGTGTACAGGTATCCTCTACTTACAACAATGGTGACCATTCAAAGTTACAATCGCACTGAAAAAAGTGACTTATAGCCGTTTTTCACACTTACAACCTTTGTAGCATCCCCATGATCATGTGATCAAAATTCAGCTGCTTGGCAACTGACTCATACCAATGACCATTGCTGTGTCCCAGGGTCATGTGATCACCATTTGCAATCTTTTGACAAGCAAAGTCAATGGGGAAGCCAGATTTATTTAACAACTGTGTTACTAACTTATCAACTGTGGTGATTCACTTAACAACTGTGGCAAGAAAGGTTGTAAACTGGGGCAAAACTCACTTAACAGATGTCTTATTTAACAACAAAAATTTTGGGCTCAGTTGTGGTCGTATGTTGAGGACTACCTGTATTCCTGTTTTTTCTATGCAGCCCAAACTTTCTCCTGTAATAGAGCAAGCTCTGGGCATGCGCCTGTGTGTGTACGCGTGCATGCATGCAAGGAATATAACAGCCATGCATTCATTGATGAAGTATGTGATATTCCCCAAATTATTGAACTATATAAAGGTATATATGTCTTCCTGTGTTTTCTTTCTGCTTTATTCTGTCTTATTTACTTTCTTTCTGTTTCTCAAAGGCCTTTCACATCTGATGATGAGCGAGCAAGGTAAGTCTTTTCTTTCCTGCCTTCTTCAGCAACTAATTAAAGCTTCATTAAGCAACCCTTTTGGAAAACAGTCAGGATGCTATATATCGTCTTCAAACCTTTGCATTTGTATCACTCATTTGCCAGACTGACAGACTCTACAGAAAATAATTTTCATAACCTGAAGTCCAATATATTGGAGTAAATGAATATATACATATAAAAGCAACATTGGAGGAGAAATGCAAAATTTTCCTTCTCTTATATGGAAGCATTACCTTCATGTTTTCAACTCTAGTACAGTGACTTGTTAGTCACTGGCCTTCAAAATTAGTGATATGTAAGATCGTGATGACAATTTTCATGGCATCGACCAAGGATCTGGGAGGCAACATTTGTAGTCATTCTCCTGTCACTTTGCAGCATTAGGTTTTATAGTTTTATACATATATTTTGGTGTGCAGACTTGGTCTGCAGAAAGAGCTAACTCTAAAACAGGAATCGTGCTTATTGAATTTGAGTTGTTGCCTATTGTGATGCATTATTTGAAAGTCACAGAACAGGTACATTGGTGTTACGCTGATCATAAAGAAATGATACAGCTGTTTGAGTATTCCACATGAGATTATGAAATATTTGGATAGACATGTTGCTAGAAGTTAGGTAGTATTATAATAATAATACAAAATACCAAAACCTGCAAATAGAAGTAGAATGATTGCGGCAAAATAAAGCAAAGATAGTGCTAATAGCGATAGGCTCCTAGGTTGCAATCTCAGAACAACTGGAGCACCATTTGAACATCATCAGCATTGACAAAATCACCACCAGTCAATTGCAAAAGGCAGCTTTACTTGGAATAGCTTACATCCTGCAATGGTACCTTTTAACACCAGCGAACAACAACATCTGCTTATCCCAGGTTCTTGGGAAGCACTTGGTATTTATTTGGGTATATATGCCAAACCCAGTCTATAAACATCTGGCTGACTGTGCGTATAACCATAATAATAATTGGGCTTGTATCTTAATTTTTATCTTATCAAGCAGCAGGCCATGCAAGGCGGTTGAGCTGGGATCACAACATTAAGATATATAAGTGTATATTGTATGAAATTCAGAATGGAATACAAGTGTTCCACTTTAGCTGCATTAAAACAAATAGAAATATGTTATATGGCAGGTTATCCATGTTTTGATAGATGGCACAGTTTGGGAGCTGATAGCCCCCTTTACACTGTTGTTGTCACTTTTAAAAAATAGTCTGGAAAGAAAAAGGTGGGATGAAATCAGCAGTGCTTATATCACAGTAAGTTGACACAAATGTCTGGTTCTTGCATCCTTTGCTATGAGATACATTTGTAGAGTATTCTTCTGTAAGCCAAACAGTCATTTTAATAATGAAGAAGTGTACACTTTTATTTAGCTAGTTTGGAATATTGATGAATGGTGCTGGCCAGTAGACATATTGCATACATGCTGCATTAAGCCAGCACTTTTTAAATCTGGGTTTGTTAAATAAGCATAGTAGTGTGGTTTTCATGTTAAACTGAAATGGGCAGATATACTATTTTGCTAAGCAAAAATAACAGTGTTATGCATAAGCCAAACAAATTTGGTTTTTTTTAGTTGATAAGCTGCAGTTCATTCAATTTAAAGGCAATCTTGGCTCCTTAGACTACCTCTAAACATGGCTGTTTTCTTTCATGTTCCTTCCATTTCGTCATTAGGCTAAGAACCTCTGACATTTCTTTCATTTCTCTTTCTTAATCTCACTCTGTTGAACACCTATATTTCTCTTTTCAGCTAATTCTTTCCCTAAATTCATCAAAATTATATAGAGTGTGTAACATGCTAATGTCTTTGTGTAAATAGTTTATTTTTAAATACATATTATATACAGTGGGAATATAATATAAAATTCAGTGTGCCTTTATACATCCAGTACAAGTACGCAAGCTATTCATCCTACACCATTGTAGGTAGGTGGAAAATATATTTCCACGGAATACTCTTCTTTTTTTCTTTGTCTTAACCTTGTTTTCTTTATGGTCATTTTGATGTGTTTTGCTGGATTTTTAACATGCCTCTATAATAAGAGCTTGGCCTTTCTCCATATAAAATTGGAGTTAAAGAGTTAAAGATTATATTTTAATCTGCACTGTGTGTGGTTTGTGATTCTACTTCTTTTTTGTTTTAATATGTGTGCTTTTGAGTATTGTTTCCTTTGTGCTGTGTTCAGTGGTTTATGTTCAAGTGATGTGCAGTGTGATCTAATTTTTTTATTTTTTTTATTATGTCTTTCCTTCTGTTCTTTTCTCTTGCCTTCTCTCTGATGGACACTTCTCCGTACCTGTGCTTATGTGGACATACAACTTCATACCATATAGGTAGAAGTAAAGGTATAGATAATTTTCCTTTGAAAATAATGTTTCTGGTTATTAATATATATGTAAAATGTTGAGATGTTACTTCTAAATGTATTTGTAGTCCATACAAATGTTTTTATTTTAAAAAACAGTACCTTCCTTGCTATTTGTAAGAAATACAGCCTATAATTTATAGATGAACACTTGCCATATGGCATTTGGCAGTGGAAAGAAAAGAAAGAAATTGTAGAACTTTTTGCAGTGAGGAAGAGATATGTATCAGCTTCAGCTAAGTCACCAGTGTTTTGAGCACTTTGATATATAATACTTACTGTGGAACTTCTCATCTTTACTGTAACAACAATATTGCAGCCTACAGTAGGCAGTTTATGGTCAGTCAACTTACTAAATAAAAGTGTTAGGCAGACAGCCAGGGTCTGTCTTGTATAACGAACCTATGCAATTGTGCTTAAATATGCTGTAGGCTAACTGTGAAAGCATCCTGGCTTAAGAGATACTCACTTTATTGGATAACAATGTAGAAATCTAAATTAGCTACATATAATGTCTAAAAAAAAGAGATGCAGAAATTACCTTAACATTAAAATGAGAGGAAATAGTACAGTAAGACTCAAGTAACTGTTCATACTGGGAATTTATGTAAGAATTTATGTTGCATGAATCTAGTGGAAATGGAAATAGTGACTCTGCACAATGCAAGCATGTTCTCTTGAATGCCTGTCTCCCTCAAGCACATCAAGTGAGATATGAAGGTTTAATTTTCCTTTCAGCAACTTACACACATTATGGTGCCAAAAGGATAAACAATATTCAATAAATATTCAAATTAATTTAAATCCAAGTATTGGTTGCCAAATAAGCTGTTTGGGAATGCAGTATGTTTTGCCAATACAATATATGGAATCCAGTGAATATAAGGCGCAAATCAGAACCTGAATTGGCCATGAGAGCTATTCTCTTTGGAGCAGGAAGTACGTGTTATTTCTGCTCAGCACAAGCTTCATAGTACGTGGATGTTTCACATAAAATTCTGAATACTTTTCCAGTGTTCTCTTCTCTTTATTGAATGCCAGTGTTTCAAGCGTGTTCATAAAAAAAGGGAAATGGGATGTACTCAATACAAAAATCTGTTGCTGCAAAGGTAAGTGTGAAAAGAAGATAGATAATTTCTACCCAGGACAACATATTTATTGGCTCTTCTAGTGCACCTGGAGTCATTTGCAATTCTTTTTCAATAATTTTAAATTCTATTGCTTAAATTCTAATGATATGCTGCCAATAATCAATGATTTAGGCTATTGGATTTTTGTCGCAAATTGACAAATATATAAGGTAGGAGAAATAAACAATGTGGATTATTAGAAAATACATAGAATGTATAGAAAAATGTTCCTCTTTACTCCCTTTCCTTCTTACTCCTCCTCTGAAGTACTAGTCCTTATTTATAATGTAGCAGATACATGACAGGAACATAGTTAATGGTGGCAGAAGCTTAAAAAAAGGGAAAGAAAATATGTATCTTTGTGAAGTTCTAGACCATATAACTCCATATAAACCATATAAAAATGAATAAGCAGCCAAATAGATTCATAGGTTTATTTATTTATTTGATTTACATGACTCTGGGCAGCTTACAGTAAAATAAATAAAACACATATAATACAAAGAATCATAACATAAAACACAAGCACTGGGAATCATAAAAAAGCACCATTAATAAGATGTTAACAGGAGATAGGCTATGAAGTTGCACTGAAGTGGCAGGATTTGGGGGGTGGCATGGGGAAGGAATAAATGGAATTAAACAAGCTTTATGTAGATTCTATCTTACACCCTCCTCCATACATGATGGCAAAAATTAGAGCAGAAGTAATAGAGTTCAAATTTGCAGTTGTGTTTGAGTGAATGCGTAGTCACGTTTTGTCATTTCATTTGTTATCCGGACAGCCTTTAGTTAAAAAAACAATAATTGACCTTCCTGTTATATTTCAGTATAAATGTCTTCATTCCTAGAGAGTTTTTTGTCCATTTTAATGATCACTCTTATCTTTGGCTGCCTGTTAGCTTCGGTTCCCTGTTTCTGTTTCTGGTTCCACTTGGAGGCTCATGTACAGTAAACTGTGAGAATGTTTAAATATAAACACAGCTATTGTTCCCTTGAGGAAATAATATTGATTTCTCTTTGAGCAGGTAGCATTTAATAGTAGAAGACAAGAAGCCTCTGTGGAGAACTAGTATGGCATAACGGGAAGTCCCCAGTTCATAAATGCACTAGGAAGTCTACATTCTTTTAGTCTTAACCCAGGATAGTAAATAAAAGCATAAAAATAATGTTGCTGTTGATTAGAGGACAGTGTCCTTCAGGTGCATCCACCTCAGTTGGGAATGCTTGATGTTCCATATACAGTATGTAGGATATGAGAAAGGTTGGTGTTTCTTAACCTTGGCCACTTGAAGATGCCGGGATTTCAATCCCCAGAATTCCCCAGCCAGCCATGCTTTGTTGAGTTGAAGTCCAGGCATCTTCAAGTGGCTGAGGTTGAGAAACACTGAGATAGGTGACTCAAAGGCAGAGCTTTTCCACAGTGGCTCTCATTCCTTGGAGCAGCTTCTCCTGCTTTGATGAAAGACTCTGGGAATACTGAGGAGGGAGCAAGATCATTACCAAAGGAAGCAGGGTTGTTACAGAAAAGATTCCGGAGTCCAGGGGAGAGAGAAAAATGTAAAAACAACTTTATGTGACTCTGGCTTAATTATGCTAGATATAAGTTGAACTGAAGAACTGCTTTGACAGTTCAAGATTCTATTGCATTATTCTACTAATAATAAAGTTCTTTCTAGAAATCCAAGTGGTTCTTGTTTCCTGAATTTGCCTGCTTGACACCTCCAGAGGCCCAATTTGCACCCGTAATTATATAAGGGTGCTCAAATAATAGTCTCTTGCACATTTTTGAATGTCTGGTTTAGTTTGCGCCAAAGATTATTTTACTTTCTATTATTATATTGTTTTAATGTTATTATTGTAATTATTATTTTATGGGTTTATAATTGTAAATTCTAGATTTTATGGATTACTTGCATTGTAAACCACTGTGAGTCATTTAGTATCAGTAGTTTGCTTAATTAATTAGAATATATATAATTAATATAATATAATATAATATAATATAATTAATATAATATAATTAATATAATTAATATAATAATATAATATAATATAATATAATATAATATAATATAATACAATACAATACAATATAATATAATATAATATAATATAATATAATATAATATAATATAATATAATTAATATAATATAATTAATATAATATAATATAATATAATATAATTAATATAATATAATATAATATATATAATATAATATAATATAATATAATATAATATAATATAATATAATATAATAAATATAATATAATATAATATAATATAATATAATATTATAATATAATATAATATAATATAATATAATATAATATAATATAATATAATATAATATAATATAATATAATATAATATAATATAATATAATATTGTCATGACCCGGAAGTGGTTTGCCTTCCCATGCTAGCTCAGGAATTTCTAAACGGCCACTCATCTTACATAGTTTCTTATATCAATCAAAGTTGGCTAGGTAGTGCCCTCTAGTTGAGATCTAAATAAATAGAAAATTAATTTAAATTTTGTCAAATTATTTTTTCATCTAGTTCTGTGTTGTCTACTTTCACTTGTCATATCTCAAGCAATTTTTTGTCTCAAATTGGAAGAGCAGATCATGATAAGTAGATCTTCCAAGATTGTATCCTTAAACATCTGCATGCGCAACATGTCTTACTAGCAAGTTATGGAGAGATCATTACTGTAGCTGTTTTTAGTTAACTGATATATTTGTCATTAAACACAACAAAGTGCCATGTAAATAAGAATTAATTGCTTTTATTTATATGGCATTCTAAGATATTGAGAGCTTATGGAAACTTTTCAATGCTGAATTGAAAATCAAGTGATCTTACTGAATTTACTCACAGCTAAGCATACCTATGTTTATCTGGGTTATATTCTTTCACGCCACTGCTGCAGACATTACTGTAACATCGTATGAACATTAACTGAACGTATGTAACATTACTGAACGCAAAATGCTTGCAAAATGCTTGTGCAAAAACCTCAAGCTCGCAACTACTTAGGGTAACATAAATAAAGAGCATGTTGGTGGATAAAGCCAGTGGTGGGATTCAGTCGGTTCTGTAGAACCGGTAGCTAATTTCTTTTGAGTTCAGAGAACTGGTTGATGCATGGCAGAAAGGTCCCCCCCTTCCCACTCCTGATCGGACCCATGCGACACCTTTCTAGCTCCGACACGGTCCTCCGTCACTTCCTCTGCTGCCGTGGGCAATCCCACAAACAAAAGAAGTTTGTGGGAGATGTTGTGCTGCTGTTCTGTGGGAGATGTTGCGCGGCGGCTGTCCTTGGGCCGTCTCTGCCCGTGCCGATGGGGCTGCACTGTGGAAGGGAGACAGTGGTGGCTCTGATCTTCCCCCTGCCAGCTGCCCCCCCTCCAGCCCCCTGCCCAGCACCCCTTCTACGCAATCCTATGTGACCGCGGTATGGATGAGAGGCTTGGCTGGTGGGGGGGGTTGCTTTCCTCCATGGAGGTGTCCTTGCCCGCCCCCCTAGCCAGACCCCCTCACCTTCCCCCAACTGGGACCTGCTGTCCCTCCCACTCTCCTGCACCCACCCCCAGTCTGAGACTCCTGTAGCCCCCCCAACCATATCCTCCTATCCCCCCAGCTGGGACCTCCAGCAATTCTACAACTGGGAGCTCCTGCCCCCCTACTGGGACCTCCTGCCCCCACCCCAGCTGACCCCCAAGCAGCTCACCCCGACCAAGGCAGAGGGAAGGCGAGGCAGAGAACCAGTTGTTAAATTATTTGAAACCCATCACTGGATAAAGCCCATTTTCCATCCTTCATAAATTATTATGATCCTAATTTGTTTAGGACAAAAACCCATAATCCAGGTGCAGTTGTCACAAGAAGCAATGGTTTTGTGGTTTGTCTTTTAAAGGAAGAAGAAGGAACATTTACTAGCATGCTTTGTTTTCTGGTTTATTAAGCCATTTGAAAATTGTCATTTTAAATTATTTTATCATTTTAATTCATGAGAAAGCCAAATACTATTTTTTTTATTTATGAATACACACACACACACACACACACAAACAAACACACATGTGTTTATGTACATTTAACTTTTCCGTTCTTCTCTGCTGACAGTAGCACATTTGTCAAATCCTTTGGGGTAATACTACTACTACTACTACTACTACTACTACTACTACTACTACTACTACTACTACTAAAGTTGGAAGGGACCTTGGAGGTCATCTAGTCCAACCCCCTGCTCAGGCAGGAAACCCTATACCATTTTGGACAAATGGCTGTCCAGTCTCTTCTTAAAAACTTCCAGTGTTGGAGCATTCACCGCTTCTGGAGGCAGGTTGTTCCACTGGTTAATTGTATATAAACAGGATCTGAATGTCTGTTTGTCTTTGCAGTTTGAAGGTTGCTTCATCTTTTATCAAGCATGGTAGTGGTAGATGGATGCATCTACAATTATGGGACATAATTTTTAAACAATTATATTTTACTTTCAATATAGCAACACAAAATTCAGCTACTGCACATGCTCATGCAAGTACAGTTGCCCACTCTCAAATGTTGGGGGAAAAAGAGATTCTATATCCATCTGTTCTAGTAATTTTGGGATTTTAATATGCTTAGGGTCTTCCCTACAAGGTTAAGTGGATATGCAAAATGCCTTAAAGATGCTGGTATGCCTTTTAGTGCCACTAATATCTCCTTAAACTTTCCTAGTTTCCCTCCCTAATTTTTATGCTCCGTTCTGTTGTGTATATCACCTTTTCTTAGGTCTCAGTCTACTGTTCTTTAACATTAGCTGAGGTCAGGGCTTTTTTTTCTCATAGAACGCTCAGAACGGAGTTCCGGCACCTTTTTTGGATGGAACCTTGTAGGATAGGCAAAGTGGGTTGTATGACATGTGTGAGTTCCGGCACTTTTTTTTTTTTTTTTTACAAAAAAAGCACTGGATGAGCTCATAGGGTGTTTTCTTAAATTCTGCTGAGAGTCGTGTGGACTACAAATGTAATGAATAAATAAATAGATTCCTTTCCCTTATCTTAAGCTTAACTGGGATACCCTCTCCATCTGCAGCTCTTCCATACTGTAGCTGCAAGAGAGTTTCTGATTTCTCTTGTTTGTCAGGCAGAACCATGTGATCAATGATATAGACCTCCTAATATTACAGTATTTCCTTTGGCCTCTCTTGCTCACCTATTGACAACTTATTTTGTCCCTAAATCCCAGCGACCACTGCTATCATATGTTAGAGGACGGGAAAAGAGGCAGAAACTTTCTGCACACATACACACTGTTTTCCTCTAAATTAAAGTGAAGTTTATTTGTTACGGTACTTATAGGTAAATAATTTGTGGTTATTTTTAATGTATTCCTTAACAGATGATACAGCATTTCCATATGGAGGTTTTTACAGTTGTTTTCACTTGAGTCCTTTTCACCAGCCCTAATTTACAAGGTGTTCCTTATTACTATAATATGCTTACTCTTATTAAAATAGCTGCACCATTTCTACTTGAAGAAGAAAACAAAAAGAGGGAAAAATAATTCTTTCTTGAGCTTCTTGGAATTCCAGCATTTTTCTCAAGCTGTCCTCTGGTCTGTCAGTTCCAAATGCTCAGTTTTTTTCCTCCAGCCAATCTACTCTGCAGCC
Organism: Azemiops feae; assembly: GCA_023970755.1. NCBI lineage: Eukaryota > Metazoa > Chordata > Lepidosauria > Squamata > Viperidae > Azemiops > Azemiops feae. Next base: position 1,532,365 of record JALGBA010004008.1, read on the forward strand.
TTCTCTTTCATATCCTGCCTGCTCCTGATGGTTCCTCAAACTGTCCTGGTATGCCTGGGTTTATACAGCATCTCCAGACCACATCACATATACAACACAACAATATCAAACAACAACCACCAACCTCTGCCATTTCCCAACACTTCTTTTAGTTTAAATTTTCTGCACTATAATGTGTGACAGAGCACTTAATTTTATGAATCTTGGGTGACAGTCCAACCTTATGTTACATGATATTTTTTCTTTAAAAAAAAAATGAAATTTGCTCAGTTGCCTTTGACCTGTAGAAAAGTGTAAATTCATTAGAAATGGCTCTCTTTTTTTAAGTTTGCAAGTAAAATGTCATTAAAAGGTACAAAGACAACAGAAAGCTATAGCATTATGTTCAAGTCCATTACAGACAGACAGACAGACAAATAGACACATATATCACTTGGAAGGAATTTTCTTAGAGTAAGTTGGATTTATGTCACTGAAATTTATGCCGAGCTATTAAAGCAAAGTAAATAATGCTGAAAGAAAGGTGGTCAGGGTAAATTCACTGATCTCTTTTTACATGCTTAGTGTGATCTAATAAATGTCTGTATCCATTTCTACCCATACCACTGGGATTTAAAAATCTTGTGAATATGATTAGCTTTGTAGCCAAGAGTTTACACAAATATTTAAGCAAACTATAGCTTTTATTTACTTGAAACTCCATTTTGAAGTGTGTGCCTTTCTAAAAGATAAAAACATTTTGCTTTACTATCAATGAAATGCAAGACGGGTTATGAAGGAGGCTTGTTAAAAATTGGCACATAAATGGTATCTTATACCCCAAAGACTATGAAACATTTATCCTGCAGTAAGCTCTGGTTATTAGAAAACTGGTTAGTTTCCTATGTGTGTCTATGTATGTAAAAGCTAGTTGGATGTAGGATCACCAAGAATATGTTCAGTCTGCAATCTGAAGTTGAACTCATACTCCATATCCATGTGGGGATTGAAATGCAGCTGTTCTTTAGATTTTGCTGTGATGCAGTTTTCAATCTGAATAACAGTGTTATTTAAAAATAAGCAATTAACATAGAAAAGAGAGGAAATTGACTTATGAATGAACATTTCTTAGGAGAAATCATCATGGATTAGAAGCCATGTGATCTTTTCCTCTGTATTATATGAAATGTCAACTCAAAACTGTGCTCTAGATATGGGAAAGAACGTGTGGGAGAATTGATCTTTCATCCTTCTATATCTGGGTTGATGACAGCCTGAGAAAGACAGATGATGCTACTGTGGGGAAATGTAGGTTTTGGGGTTGTTTTTTTTTAAGGCAATAATGAAGTCAGTCTGGTATAAAAGGCAGCTAGAGATTTTTTAAAGATCAGGAGGTTGAATGTAGGAGTGAGAGGGATGAGCAATGCTCATAGTTTGACTTCAGACAAAGAATATTCTGAATTTATATGTGTATAATATATATATTTGAATAGCTTGGTCTATATTCTTAGCCAGACCAATGGAAGTTATTCATTGTAACTAATATGTACTGAATATTTCTACAACTATAAAACCATGTTTGTTCCCATAATCTGCTCATCAAGATACTGCTGGCCTGTCTGGTAGCTAAGTTGGGTGATCTCATAGAAATGTCTGTATTTATCTATCTGTCATCTTCATATGAAGTTGTAGGAAGCTATAATGGAATTTAGCTGATAGCACAGGGTAAGTATTTCTAGGTTATAGATCAGAGTCTCAGATGGGTGCTTCCCCCTTTCGTCAACCCAGCAGCAAATTCTCATTGGTTGAAGGGTGTGAATGAATGTCTTACTTTGCATAATATGGATGGTTTTCTGGCATTTTTCCAGCTTCCAACATACAATCTATCTGCATTTTAAACTGTATAGAATAGGAAAATGGTGTTATTGCTGCTTTGCTGATTGGATGGCTGACCAGTATGATGACGTTTCTCCAAGGGGCAGGGAACCAGGTCAAAGCCTCTCCATGGAGTTCCCCAGAAAAAAATTATTTTGGGAACACCCCCCCCCCGAAAACTGTTATCATTTCTCATGTAGACAAACTGGGCTGTCTATATAAAAATATATATAACCCATTCTGCAGTCATATGGCATTATTTTTGCTTATTTTTATAGCAGCAAAAAGTAGGGCAACCATAGCTAATTTTCAAAATATTTTGTATTCAAAGAAGAATTAACACATTTAGTCAAGACTGACATTACATAAGAAAATGTCTGTTATTCCAGACACTCTGGTCTTCCTGGAGCAGATTATTATTTATGACAGTAAGTCCCCAGTTTCCAGTTATCCCAAAGAGCCTATGGTCTCTCAACAGATCTGGAATATGACAAATATTTTGGAATACAACAGATTTGGAGAAAGCTAGATTGAGAAAAGCTTAGTTAATTAATTTGTTTTAGATACTGAAGACTGTGAGTGGAAGATTTTTCTATTTCACATTCAACTTTTGCTGCCTTGTGAATTTTGGACGGCCAGAGAATTCACTTTTGTGAATATGACTATGATGGGGTGTAGTGAGCTGCTGCAAAAAAAGGAGAAATTGTCCAAAATTAGATGGAGGCAGTTTACAAAATGAGCTCTAGATATAAGGCGCTGTAAGATCAATACACTGCATTTATAGTTTAATTATTACCTTGCTGTCTAATTAAAGTTAATTGTCTTATTATTCCTATTGTTGCTTCCCTACCTAAATTGAAAAATCAAGGAAAAAAATCTTGCAATTTCTTTTTATTCAATCCTATTAAGTTGTAAATTTTTAAGATGTTTATATAAAATAGCTAAAATATTCTTTTGGATGTCTTTAATTCAGGAAAGCCTTATATATTTAATAACATAGCTAAATGGCACAGTGTTCTTAATTCTCAGTATAAAACATATTTCTATGTATAGTTAAGAGGCTCATATTCTACGTTTAATGTGTGGGAGAAGAGCGTAACAATATGTTAGGGATTATACTAAGTAATTTGAGCGAACGCAACACTAATGTATCTCTTTTATGTTAAAACCATTCCTCTTTATTTGTGAATAAGCATCTGAGTCTGACTTGGTTTTAATTTTCATTAAGAAGAATGATTCCTCTGGGAGTGGGAGGCATTATGGCTGCATTGTATGTAAACAGAAGCAGAAATAGTGTCCTCTGATGTATTATTAGAGTGCACTGTTTGTGATGGGACTCAGGTTTCACTTGACACAAAGTGAATATTTAATTGATCTCTCTCTCCCCATCACCCTGTGTGTGTGTGTGTGTGCGTGCGCGTGCACTTATGTGAGTGTCTCACTCTCACTTAAAGTATTTAGTGATCTGGAAGTAGAGAACCAAGCTGTTCGTTTTATAAAAGCGTACTAATAGTGCATCTGATGAATTCCTAATTTTAAAGTGGTGTATCTTTCATTAAAATCTACATGTGAAATAAGGGCTAGCCCAGTGACATGAAAAGTAATACAGCTTGCTGATCTTGACATAATAACAATCAGAGGAAACTGGAGATCCCAGATGGCTGCTTGGCCTTTGCCATTCTTTTAATAAGCTACTAACAGCTAATTATTCCACTCTTTGGGGCAAGTTAATTTACTGTTGACTCTTAAAGGGACACTGCTCTTTTCCCTGTCGCATAGCAATTTCTTTACAAGAAACACTGAAGATATTTGGTATGCAGTTATCAGGATAACTGGGATAATAAAATAAAAATGAGAAACATTTTAAAGCAGTGGGAAAAAATCTATTATCTTTAAATATATGCCTAATGCCCCAACTCAACATTGATAGATTTTATTTATACTCTGCAAATTAATCCAATTGGAATATTGTACTTAATTATAACAAAATAATGTGCATTAAATATATAATGCAAAGACAAGACCAACTTTATTTCTCAAAACAAATCTACGTGTAAGCATAATCTCATGGAAAGTGTTTGCTTGATACTGCCACCTCAGTGGAAAGTGTTTGTGCCAGATGTTTCAATCCAATCTTAGTTATGATGTATTATAACCACGTTATCATATAAATTGATAGATGAGTAAATGCTCAGAGCCAAGATAGCAGAGGGATTATTTATAATGAAAAAAGTCAAGAGCAAACAGTAACGCCTAACTGTTTAGTTATACTATCTTAATCTACAAGTGGAGAAAAAAAAATCCATTGGGGAAGTTTGTTTGACTTAAACGTTTTTCTTCCCACTTGTTAGTTATTGAAGGCATAGAACTTGGTGAGGAAGAAATTTCCATTTAAAATATGTCATTTTAGAAAAGATTGGCTGTTTCTTCTTAATTGTTGAAAGCCGCATTAAAAGGAGACCAGCATAGAGTGAGGTTTTTACATTGAGAGCTTGCTTAGAAAAGAAGGAACAGCTGCTGTTTTAAATGGACTCTAATTTTGACAGTTTTTGCTGTTCTGTGAATACACAGTGCTCTGTGATAATGTTTGGGAGGACTGATGCTGGGTAATAGCTTATTTCCTGGGCTTTATGGTAATTCAGCAAAGTGATTATAATAATGTCATCAGGAACTGAAATAGACTCATCACACCCATCAGACAGCCCTGCAAAAAAAAAAAAATATGAAGCCCAATGAAAGATGCTGATAATGGAGAGCCTGATAATGTTGAAATGTAGCTGTATGCTGTGTAGGCTACATCTAAGGCAGGAAGAGTACAAATGTTGGCACTAGGGAAGCTCTAAATCAGCTTTCTGGTTTTTGCAGCATTAAGCAATGCTTGTGCTTTCATTTAAGACTCCCAACACCTGGTAGATTTCCATCACCACCCTGTGGTTCCCCTGTGAGTGTGAGACCTGTAGCATTCTGCATCTATGAAATTTGGCCATACTGTTATTCAGATTCTAACAATAGTGGTGGGCAAATACTACTTTATGTGGTAATATCATACTTAAGGTGGCAGGTGTTCCATTGCGCTGTTTTCATTAGTAGAACAACATTCCAGGCTGCCCTATCTTTTAATGACTTTTTAAAATCTATTTAAACGTTTGGATTCAGTTTTGTATTCAACTTTTCTTAACAAAAGAAATGTTTATATGTAACTTTAATACAGGAAGCAATGTAAATTTACTGAAATAGACATTTTTAAAATGCAGCTTTTCTTGTTAGTCTTTGTTATATACTTTTTTTTTTGTAAATATCAGGAACATCATCTATCTGGACACAGCTTCCAAAATTAAGTTATTTTTCATAAAAAAATAAAAAGCCAAACTGAAAGCATATACATTAAGATAGGTATGTTGCCACTTCCAAAATTGGAAGGTTTTAAGCATAGATATTTTGATAAGAAAATACTGAAATGTGAGAAAATATCCATGGCATGTCCTGTTCTATAAAGTTGCATACTTAGAAAACTATACTGGATATAGTTTACATTCCATTTTTAACATAGTAATTTTATTAAAAATTAACATTGCAACAAAAACCAATACAAACTAATATCAATAAAAGAAGAAAAAGATAAATAGAAGGTATAATAGAAAAAAAGAAAAAATAGAACTATACTAAAGAAAAAGAAAATATTTATAAAGAAATACTTCCTCTCAAGTTTAAACTGTTTTAGCAACTTATCACTTTCTTTTAAAATGCAACAAATGAGTTCCTCTTCCCATATTCCATCTCTTATTTTTAAACAAATTTTTAAAGCCTCATCATTTCAGTCCTGAATTCAGCAAAAAATCATTAAGGGTTACCAAAAATCACAAATTATCTATTTTAATCTTGCTCAAATAAACTACTTTTATTTTTAACAATCTCAATTTTTAGCCCCTCAAATAATGTCTTAGAACTTGATTCATTTTTATCCTTTATCAAAAAATTCTTCAGAGCTTTTACAAGTGTATTTTGGAACTTCAATATAGAAAAACTATCCAGGTCACTCTCTTCGTTTATTATTTGTATATCCCTTTTAATTATTAAGACATCATTTGTGTAGCCAATATAGTGTCTTTTTCTATATCATTATTGCAGCCTATATTTTTAAATCCACTTTCAAATCAATCTCAATCTTGGTAGGTAAAACTTGTTCCTCTTCCATAGCATCTTTTAAACATAAAGGCAGAGGCTTTTAAAATTAACTTCTGAATCTATTGTTCATAAATATCCTTCGATATATTCCATGTTAAAATATTTTGTTTCATTCTGTATTAGTAAATCGAAGTGATCTCCTTTAATTGTAAAGTTTAGTTTCTTCTAGTGCAGGGGTCCCCAATGCCCGGGCTGCAGCCCACTACCAGGCTGTGGCCTATTTGCAACTGGGCCATGTGAGCGGCGGCTGGCGCACACATGAACGCAGCTGAACTCGTGCAAGCAGCGGACCCTTGTGTGGCCCGGTTCCCCTCTCCCCCCCCCAGCCAGGCTGCCAAGCCACAAATATAGAAGAAGTAGATGGAGCTAGAAAGTCAGCTACTTTGGGCTTAACTGATAGAAGATGACAACTATCAAAGACAGAAGGAAATGAATACTATGGGACTGAGTAAGGGATACATTTTTGTTAACCACCTCCTTTCTCATAATCATTTTCATTGCCTGTATCACTGTTGGATGATTGGACATCTGTGTGACTGCATGCAAAAACAGTTCCATTTTTCTAGCCTTCAGAATTCCACTTGGGGTGTGTTGATTTCTTTCCTTGGGAGAAGAAATAAAAACCAATATAAATTGTCTCTAGACTTTCAAAAGAGATTTAAAATTGTTATCTTATGTTTATTTTGCCCAGACTAAACATTTTGAATACAACTTCTAATCAAACCCTGGTCAAGATCAAAAGTAAATAAATTTTGTTTGGAAGATTGCCACTGAATTGTTAAATTTATCTTGAAAGTTTAGTTTATATTTCTGTTTTGTAATACTGCAGACATATTAACTTCTGGGTGGTTGCAGGTGTAGTTTCATAGATGCATGTTCATAATTCATTAATTACTACTGCAAATTTGTGAAGTTTCAACATACAGTTCCAAGCTGCTAGTCTCAATCTACTGTGGAGGTTATATTTCTTTCAGCATAATCCATTCCTTTTAGCGACAATCATTAAATCATGTGGCAGTGAATTTCAACCAGATGACCCAGCAGATCACCCTCACATCCAGTGTATTCCAATAGTTAATGATGCATTGCATAAATTGGTTACCCAGTAGAAGATTTAAAACAATCTATTAGTTCCATTTTGAGAGATGATTAGTTATATTGTTTTATTAATTCAGTGCTGGTTTTGACTTGTGAATATATTGTATTAAAATTTATTGAGCTTTTTTATGCACAATGAAATGGGTAGCAAACAAATAAAATAAAATATAAAATAAAATTGTACATAGTGCAGGAGAACCATATAGACAAGGTACATGAGTTGTATTACAGCGCTTATAGAAAGACCGAGTATATGCCCGAGTATATGTAGCTATTGAATGAAAACCTGTTCAATGTTCCTTACATGCAAAACATTGAAAAGTTTGAAATCTTTTGTTTAGTATTGGGTTTTATTAATTTAGTAAACTAGGAATAGTGATTTACTAAGACTATAGTACTGTAATGTCTGGGGAAATGAACAATTTCCCTGTGAGGTTGAACAGAATAATTTTGGTGAATAGAACAGCCACAATTATTGAATCAAGAACATGAGATCTGTTGAATGAACTTCGGGAATTAGAGTGTCTTTCTGCCAATTTCTTCCATCTCTCATTTAGAATGAAGGTCTTGGCTTCTATTAAGGCAGAATGTTCTATGTCATCAAAAGAATATTAGTCTGCATAATGTTAATAAACCAGGTAAATAAAAGAGATTATAAAAGATGTAAAAGAGATTATAAAATAAGGCCTGGGTTAGCTTTTTTAAGCCACATTGTCTGACTGTCATACACTTGTATGCATAGTATGTCACAGGAACGGTCAGTGACTGCTGGACTTGAATGCAGTGGAAAAGAAGGGGAATAGCCTCTTTCTTTGTATGCCATTCCCGATTAAAGATTTTCTTTCTTTCTCCTTGTAACAAGGTAATGAAAAGCTCTGTATGAAAACTGCATGCTGAATATCAAGCAAATGGCTATGGTGTTTTCTATATTCAGTGCCTGTTCACTTAATAGAACAGTTCAAATTCCAAACAAAGCTGTTGCCTTTGTGAATTTATACACTGTTTAAAAAGTCAGCCGCATTTGCTCACAGTTGCCACACTGTGGTGTCTCAGACAGCAAATTCCAACTTAAAGAAAAGAGAAGTACGACTATTAAAACATATTTTCAGGTATATGTTTGAGTTCCTGTTTCAGACAGCTGTCTAATCATATTTGTGCAATGTATATACTTCTGGTACAAGGGAATAGAATTGGATGTGTTGTTCTTTGTAAAACTTATGAGGTCCGCAAGATGCTGAAAGCACAGAATGTGGCTTTTAAATCTGGTGACATGCTGGCACTTAGAACAGCCAGAGCAAATCTGAAAAGTGCCATAAAAGATGCAAAGCAAGCCCATTGCCAGAAAATTCAGAACTTTTTTCAGGACCCAACAAACACCAGGCGAATGTGGCAAGGGATCCAAGCCATCACGGATAACAAGGTGACTCCATCAAGATGCAAGGACGACACAGACTTCCTAAACAAACTGAATACATTTTTTGGTAGATTTGAGGCATCAAATAATACTCCTGCTAGGAAAGCTGTGCCCCATCCTGACGAGCAAGTGCTAAGTTTTGATGTCACCTCTGTCCGGAAAACACTGCAGAAAGTTAACATTCGGAAAGCAGCAGGCCCAGATAACATCCCTGGACGTGTTCTCAAGGAATGCACAGAGGAGCTGGCTTATGTTCTCACAGATATTTTCAATCTCTCATTGCAGCGGGCAGTGGTCCCATCGTGTTTTAAGATGGCCATCATCTTGCCAGTGCCAAAAAAGTCCACAATTACAGGCCTCAATGATTACCGTCTGGTTGCACTGACATCCACCATTATGAAATGCTTTGAGAAGCTGATAAAGGACATTATTGTATCTAGCCTCCCGCCAGCATTTGACCCGCTTCAGTTTGCCTACCGACCAAATCGCTCTACGGAGGATGCTATTTCTTCCGTTTTCCATCTGAGCTTGAAGCACTTAGAGGAAAGAAATGCTCACGTGCATTTGTGGTTTGTCGACTTCAGTTCGGCATTTAACACAATCATTCCCCAGCATCTAGTAGACAAACTGGGTCTCTTAGGCTAAACACTCCTTTGTGCAACTGGATTCTTGATTTTCTTACCAACAGGCCCCAATATGTGCGAGTTGGAACAAATACTTCTAATACCATTTACTTGAGTACAGGTTCTCCTCAGGGCTGCGTCTTAAGTCCGCTGCTGTTCACCCTGTTGACCCATGACTGTTGTGCTAGGTTTGCCACCAACCATATTGTGAAGTTTGCAGATGATACAACAGTAGTGGGCCTTATTCATGATGACAAGGTGGAAGCTTACTGCAAGAAGGTTGAGGGGTTGGTGAACTGGTGTAAGGAAAACAGCCTAGTTTTAAATACCGGAAAAACCAAAGTGATCATTGTTGATTTCAGAAAAGGCAGGCACAGCCACACATCTCTGTGCATCAATGATGCACTGGTGGAGATGGTTACCAGCATCAAATTCCTGGGTGTGCAGCTAACGAGTAGGCTGGCTTGGTTGCTCAACGGTGAGAAACTGGTAAAGCAGGCACAGCAGCGCCTGCATTTTCTGCGTTGCATGAGAAAAGCACATCTTCCTTCCCCTGTCCTGACCACTTTCTACAGGGGGACGATCGAGAGCATCCTGTCATACAGCATCACAGTCTGGCTTGGAAGCATCACTGCTTCAGATAGGAAGGCGGTGCAGAGAGTGGTGAGAATGGCCAAAAAGATCATTGGCAGTCCCCTCCCTCCCATTCAGGACATAGCACAGAAGCGCTGCTTGAGCAGGGTCCATAAGATTATCTGGGACATTACACATCCTCTTCACGACCTGTTTTCCTTGTTACCTTCTGGGAGAAGGCTTCGTGGTATCTGCAGCAGAACATCCAGATTCAGCCATAGTTTCATTCCATACAGCATTAACCTTGTGAACTTTCAAGCTTCCTTCTTCCGTTATATATTCAAGATGGGGACAGTATTTAATATTTATTTGTTATGTATATGTAGGGGTGGGGGTCATACATATGTTGTATATGTTGTATATGTTGTATATGTTGTATATGTTGTATATAGTATGTTTTAGGTGTGTGTCATGTATATGTTTCACTTTGAGAGCGGGCAACTAAATTTCATTTTTGATGTGTACCGTGGTGCCCACAGTAAAAAATGACAATAAAGGTTATCTTATCTTTTTGAAGATGTTTTGAATGAGAAAACAAAGTAAAATATCCTACTAGTATGTATGTCATGCATCCTTTTCTAAATTTTGAGAGGCTGACAAATTTGGAGCCAAAGTCAATCCTCCCTTCTATATGTAGAGCTATATGTAAAGCACAGAGTAGAATTGAAATTATCATCTTCCTTTCTTCTTGGCTCTGTATATGCATAGATCTTTGTCATTCATAGGCAAATCTTGGGTTTCTTGGTTCTGTTTTCTTGTACTATAGCAAGAATGATGCAAGAATGCAAGAATCTGATGCAAGAATCTGAATCCAGGGGACAGTATTAAAAGATCCTAAAACTGTTTTGAGTCTCAGAACTGACCATCAGACCATAGTCTTTTTGTTATAAATTGACTTATATCTTTATTTTTCATAGTATAATTTGAGAGCAGAGGAGAGGAAATTTGCTGCTGTTAGTGATAAACATTTGAGAATCAGGTATTCTTTCCAAAACAGGAGATTGACCCCCAAATCAACATTTTTAGACCTCCTGCATTTTCTCCCTTGGGCCACGGCATGCAAATAACTTCTGTTCCAGGTAAAAGTAATTTGCCAGCTGGCATTTTCAGCAGGTGGTGTGCATGGGTACATAGAGAGAACAATCGTTCTCTTTCACAAATGTTTTCATTTTAACAATAGAACATAAGAATAGCATCATTTCAATCAACAAATGCCTGAAACTTTCTCTTATTGCTCTCTTATTTTTAGTCAGCTGGTGTTTTCAATGAATCTCTTTCTTTCAATCAGAATAGAGCTGGAAGAGACCTTAGAGGTCTTCTAGTCCAGCCCCCTGCTCAAGCAGGAGAACCTATACCATTTCAGACGAGTGACTGTCTAGTCTCTTCTTAAAAACCTCCAGTGATGAAGCCCCTACAACTTCTGAAGGCAAGCTGTTCCACTGGTTAATGGTCCTCACTATTAGGAAGTTTCTCCTTAAGTCCAGGTTGCTTCTCTCCTTGCTTCTTTCTTTGATTCTTTCTTTCTTCTTTCTTTTTTCTGATGCGAATTCATATTTGTTTGTGTGTGTGTGTATGTTTCTGTGAATTAATTCAGTGACACTTTACCATATTCTGCACTGTTTTAAATAACAGTGTAAGCATTAAAAGGTGTTTAGATCAAGTGTCACTCAAAAGATCTTGCTTTATTAATGTGTTATAGGGTGCGAAACCTGTGAAGTTTTGGATTCATTTTATGTTGCTGGAAATCCAACTATGAATAGTCATTTCCCAGATCTGTGAATTCAGATAAAAGAGTATGCTATAATCAAGCCTTGCCTTGTTAGTCTGAGAATTTTAAAAAAAATGGTATTTTATAAGTTTTTGGAATAGAAATTATAGAAATTTGGCTAAATCTGTGTAGAACATTTTGAATATGCTTGGGCAGGTGATTACATTTTAATTGAAGATCTTTTTAAATATGTCCTGGAGCAAGAAAGCAACAAAACTAGCCAAACCCTCATGCCAACACCCAATATGCTCTGTTGCTTTTGTATCTTATGATAGTAGTAGAATCTGTCCCAACTCTGAAAAAAAATTGCTTCTCACTTCGAAGGAACAGTAAATCTATAGAGGAAAAATGATTTGCTTTCAGATTTGTATGTTTATTAATCAGTATCAGATATTTTAATTCTAGCCTACTTTATTTAATTTATAAACCTACAGTATATAGCTACCCATCCACTAGCAGGATATCTATGTGGTGAACAAAATTTTAAAAAAGAATCTTTCTTTTAAGTACACTTAAAGAATTTTGCAAACTGAAATGCTGAGCCTAAGGCTGAATAATAAAAAAATGAACATTTTTTTAAAAAAAATGTATAATAGTTGTTTGTACTAGTAAAGGAATCATGCAAAATGCTCTTGCATTTTGCAACAGGAAAAGGCATATCAAATAAGTTTAGCCTTTTTAGCTTTTTTTAAAAAAATAAAACAAGGTGAAGATACACGATTCAGGCTGCCAAATTAATATGAATATCCTTAACATATTGGTTTTGCCAAGTGTAATGCATAGATAATTCAATATTTAGTATATTGGCTATTCTTACAGTGAAATATTGTTCATGTTCTTATGAGCAGCAATAAAGTATTGATAAATTATTGATGTGGATCATTCTGAATGACAGGGTAGATTTCAGTTACCTGTATGTCATTTTGCTAACACTGCCTTCACAAATAAGATTGTAAATGCTGCAATTCTTTTCAAATTCCCTTTGTATTAGTTCATGAAATTTGTTTTGTCATACAATGTGAAATCATCTTGTAGATTAGTATAATACATAGATATTATTACGGACACCCCAGTCCAAATTAACAACGAGACATAATGCGGACATTTTAATGTTGAACAACATACATAGATTTTTATTATGCATATGTTTACTATAGACATTTCATCTTGTGTTCTGTAGAGTGAATATTTGAATTATGCCGTCACTATGGATATTTTCATTTTTGTGTTAGCTATATGAATTACTATTGCTCCTACAGCATATAAAATAAATAAAATTATACATTCTCAATATATCCTTGAATAAAATGAATTGTTATAGCACTCCTACCGATAAAGACAAGAACCTCATTATAGATGACATGAATACTTATTAATAGCCCTATGCACAGACTAAATGGCTCTGCTGTTAGACTGGCCTTTCCTTCAAGGCAGCTGCAGGAATCCTCCCTCTTCTAATGAGTGACCAAAATGGATTGTGTTCAAAAGAGAAATCCCAAGATCAAGTCTGTTCCAAGTGTATGCTATTTCCTGGCTCTGGTCTCTCTCAATTCAGTGTAGTTGTCCATGAGAATACTAAAGGATTCTTGCAGCACACAGATGGACAAACTGCTTGAATCTGAGACTACCTGGAAATCCCAGGTCTGAGGCTAGATTGAGAAATTAAAATATGGAAAAATCCCAGATGATTATGGGAAACCCCTTTAACACTATATGATGGTGTCCATGACTTAACCAGGAGTTAAATGCAACTGAAGAGGGACCTTTACCTTTAGAAAGGAAAAAAAGAAGTCTAATCTGTAATAATTAAAATACTGTATGAATCCTCTCTGTATTAAGAATAGAATATCGTTATTGTCATCTCACAACGAAATTAAGTACTGTCCACAGTGCACACTACACACAAGTAAGAACCACAAGTAAAAACATACATTATATAAACACATCCTTCACATTCTATTCACCATTGCGCTGTCCCTAATATTGCACTTCAATGTTGCACTATACAGTAGTATTTAATATGGTTACAGCTCTGGGATAAAAACTATTTTTCAGCCTATTTGTTTTTGTTTTTATTATCCTGTACCATCTGTCAGATGGTAATAATTCAAAAAAAGAATGTCCGGGATGAGATGAGTCTTTAAGAATGTTTTGAGCTTTCCTAAGACAGCGGGAACTGTACAGTTCGTCCAGGGGGGAGGAGAGGGCAGCCAATAATCCTCTGGGTGATGGTAATAACCCTCTGGAGTGCTTTTCTATCTGCTACTGTGCAGTTGGCAAACCACACACAAATGCAATAGGTTAGAATGCTCTCTATGGAGCAGCGGTAGAAGGTCACCAGTAGTTGTTGTTTCCTGAGAAGTCTCAAATATAATCTCTGCTGGGCCTTCTTAACCAATGCTATAACATGAGCATTCCAGGTCAGGTCCTTCTTTATGGTAACACCCAGAAACCTAAAGCTGGCTACCCATTCCACATCATCTCCGCTGATGATCAGGGGCTGAATGTCTGATCTATTCCTCCTATGATCTTCTATAAGCTCCTTGGTCTTAGTGATGTTGAGAACCAAATTATTGTCTCTGCACCAGAAGAGCAACCGCTCCACCTCAACCCGGTAGGCAGACTTATCCCCCTTGGAGATAAGCCCCACCCTCTTGAAGATAAGCCCCACCAGAAAGAAGCTATCATGGATTTTTTTAATGTAGTCTCCTCCAGCTGGGTTAATGTGAAAGGAGAAGGGAAGCTACAGGTACATATGGATTTATTGACTTCAACATTTTTACTGCCAAACAGTTCTGGGTATGCATGTATGGCATGTGGGAGATTAACTGGCATCTTTATGTAAGTATCTCTTATTCTTTAGAAGAAAGAGTAAGGCCTTTGAGGTAAATATGCCATTAACATGAAAGTTAGGACAGGCCAGGATCCATGAGTTGGGCTATGATCCTTGTAAAGAAGTTTCATCAAGGATAGTTTTAAAAATAAATAAGGCAAACACTTTTTTGTTTAAATATAGTAGGCCAAACTCTTCTTTCTCTAAAATATTAACAGTCATTGTTGTGCTGAGGCAATGTTATTTTTAAATCTACCTTTTCCCAAAGAATTATTCTCTTTAATATAATTTGTTGGTGTCCAAGGAAACGACTAACAACATCTAGCTTTCCTTCTTATTCTTACCTAAGATTACACCAGTATGACCTTTTTATTAATTTTCTCCTTCAGGTATGTTTGCTCTCCATCTACCAGCTTAAAACTTGTGCTATTCCATCAGGCAAGTTTGGTAGATGTTGATCAGTGCATGAAATCAGTTCTTAAATGGCTGCAAAATTGCCTGCCTTCAGTCTGTTTGGATCACAAGGGCTTTCAAGTGTCAAAGTCATTTGGTGAACTAGATAGATAAAATGCATGAGCACTGAGCTTTTTCCAGGATAGAATAAATGAATGTGTTTTCAACTGTGTGCTTTGCCTTTGATAGTGGTTTGTTAAATAAAGAGGGAGAGGGGAAGCAATGATATTAAATATTTACAAGAAAGATTTAGTTGTATAATCTTGTGCTCTCTACCCATGCTCAACAGTGAAATCAGTTACAGTTGAAGAAAATATTTAACAGATAGGACTGTGAAGGTCACTGGCTGTATAGTACTGCAGAAATTTATAAAGAGTAATGATTTTTCACAGCTTTCTGTCTTGTTCGTCTTTTCCCTACCCCTTTTGGTTTCCTTTTCCAAAAATCACTGAAAAGAAATGCAGTTCAGAACTCAGTTTCTTTTGACTGATCTAGGGAGCCTTTCTTTAAATCTCCTTGTCTGGTACATTTTCCAGGCAAATGTTGATTTGTTTGTCTGGTGGGGAATTTGTTACAAATTTGTTAGTCCAAGTGGATGTTTCTTATAGTTCATTTTAAGAGATGCAAAACTTTCATTGTTAGCAGCTTTGGTTCATTTATCATGTTCTTTTCAGAAAGTTAAAGGGAGAAAAAAAGGTATCTCATTTGTAGTAAATTGTTAGTTGACTCTGAAAATTTGTCATCTATTTTTTCGTCTAGTATTATGGCCTGGTCATCTTTCTGTGAAATGAAATTGTTATGAAATAATTCACATCCATGACCTTTAGCAAAATCATTTTTGATTGTGCTATATCTAAGCTGAGCACTGTGTACATTAACTGAATAAAATTAGTATCTTCTGTGAAAAATGACTTTAAAATTCAGCTTTATCTTCTAAACTGGGGAGAGTGTTAAAGTTCAAGTAAATGCAGGTTACTTAGGTCTTTATTTTTGGACTTCTTCTAACATTTGTCTATTGGTCTCCCATCTACTGAAGTCAATTAAAATATGTAACAGTCCAAGACAAAATTGTTTAATACAGCAGAATCAAAAGAGAGATGCAGCATGTAATTTCACAAACATGTACTTTGTTCCTGGCACTGAATTAAATCATTTCGTGATACAGAGATTTCAGTGCAGTATGCATTAAAAGGTATAAAGAATTTCTTCTCTCTGGGTAAAGTAGAGAAATGATATTGAAAGATTATCTATTCATTGTAAATACCTTTTTGTAAGTGAATTAATTATTACTGCATGCATATATGGAAAATGTATGATGTTATCATGCTCGTATTAGGTGAGATTTGAACCCTTATTCTCTCTGTCCTTCATGCCTGTGTAAGCTCCATAGCTATGCTTTGGGATGATAATTGGACAGATAAGGCGCCTTATCCTCTTTGCATGCCAGGAGCTGATTACTTTCCCTCATTAAGTAATATTTTCATATTCTAAGCAGCAGTGGTTTGGTATATTATGAATCTCCTGCAAATATTCTGGTGTTGTCTTGGCTTTCAAAAATTAAACTGTATCTTTCTAGATACAAAAAAAAATGTAATACCACATATCTCCCCCCCCCATTCCCAATGTGTTACCATAGTGAAATCATTGTCTCACCCAGTTGTATTGTCATGCTATATGCCTAAAATAAGAATGAGGGCAAGGAAGAAAGGAAATCTTTCTGCCCTCAGTATGTCTGAGACCTACTTTCAAATTTTACCATCTGCAAAATTCACTCTTGGACCTATTAGGTCTTTCCTTTTCTGCAGTAGTAATGTCACTGCCACTAATTAACCTTTCAATAGTCAGCTAAGCTTAAGTTCTGACACCTTCCATACAAGTGGTGGAGGGAGGATATCCTAAAACTCATGTCTTCAGAGAGAATAACCGCTTAACATTCAATCTGGTCCTGTAACCTCACTCTCAAAGAATTAGTATTCTCCAAGTCCACAGCATCCTGTTTATAAATTGGTATTTGCATCTTTACAGTATGCTCCATAATAATTTAAGAACTAGATCTTTCTTTTTCCAGAATTTAATGCAATTAAAGCACTGTTTTGGTGGTTAAACTGTAAATTAATATTCTAGGTAAAATTATGGACGCCAGCTCCTCCTTATTTTTTAAATACTTCTTGCATTTCCCCTTATAGATTTTATCCCATTTTATCCCATTTTTTAAATAATTTCACACTATGGCATGCAGTTGACATTTATTTGTGGTAGTTCCAAAAACATTTTCCATGATAAATCTGATATCAGAAAATTACACTTATCTCATATCTAAGCCTGAACTAAAGTTTAGCTTAAATGTTAACTTAATTATCCCTTCTTTAATATTCCTGTATTGCTTTCTAGCCGTATTTTTTCAGATAAAGGCTAACTTTTCTGTTAAATGCAATTTGTCAGGATAATGCACATCAGAACATATTGACCATTGCAAAGTATTAAGAGAATACAATGTTTAAAATAATAAACAATTTTAACTGTTTTAATAATTAAAGATACTAGTTAGGTATCATATATACTTATAGAATTTATACTGGTAGATTTTGTTTGCACCTCAGTTTATCCTTCAAAGCTGCCTTAAGGTGTCTCAAGGACTGCTGATTCCTTTTAATCCCATTCCCGAGCTGAGATCAGAAACTTAGATCATAAGTATTCCCAGTACCCATTTTTAAAGGCTTTTCTGTTTCTATATTGTCATATTGAAGATTCTTTATGGTATATCCAAGGCTGCAACTTGTTTTCTCTTCAGAAACTCAGACCACATAGAAAGACAGAAATGCGAATTCAAACTTTTACTGTTTTCTGAATTAAAAGTTACAGCCATTCACACAACCATGCATACTTCTCAAACTCAGAATCTAGCTGCATAGGCTAGATGTGAGTTCCAGATGAATCAAAACAGAATGCCTACTGTGTACAATACCTCTCTGTATGTAAGGGTTTCAAAGAATTATTGATCTTACACACTTTTATAATTACCAACAATTTCCAACTTGGTAGTTTTCTTATATTTTTTCACTTGAATGCCATTCACATGACAACTACCTGTTGTTTCAGGAGCCATCTTTTGGTTGTGAGGTCTGCATTTGTTCTGCCTTCTCTGAAGGTATAATTCTTCACATTCAGCATAGGTTGAAATCTTAGTCTATGTCTGTCTTTTATAGATATTTATTCATACCATCATATAAATACATAACTTAAGGCTGAATAGGAACTAATATAAGTACAAATCAATATATGCAATCTGTAACAGTGTTACACAGTTGTTACACAACAGTTACACAATAGCCAGCTAGATCCTCTCTCTAATGGTGATTTGAATCTTTACAGTGCTTGTCACAGATATCTAAAGCTAGACCTTGCTTTTTCTTAAGAGCTGATAATAAATAACAGCACATCTGGTAAAAGCATGTGGCCTTTTCTCTTATCATTCAGTACTTCTAGTGTAAAGACCTCTAAAAAGATGAATACTGAACGTTGAAGATAAATGATAACCCCTCAGTCATTCAGAATCTAAAAACAAATGAACCACTGAATATCACTGGAATATCTACCCATATGTTTTGCATTGTCAATTCAGGCAATGGCCAGAGAAACTTTTATTAATGATTTTAATACTTTGTCATTACTTAAATATGAGTGGCTGTTTGTATGCCGCTATTATTATTTATTACTTTTTAAGGGCTTAGTGAAGCTTTGGACAATAATGGTGCACTGCTTTTTAATATATGATGCCAATACAATTATTGGCATATATGTTTTCTTTATACATATATACTACATGAAGTTGTAAATAACTGAAATATGTCACTTCGGAGCAAAGATTTTCAGAATGTTACCATACTAAAAACAGTTATTGATGATGATTTTAATTACTGCTTGTTCTTATTTTTATAGAACTTTAGCAGTTACATATGCTGAGCATTAAATTATATTCTTCAGAATTAAAACCACATTTTCAAAATCAATCAACGTAATCTATATTATAAAACACATACACAAACATTCATAACCTTATGGGGAATATTCTTTGTACCATAGAAATATGGTAAATGTAGGCTAAATATAATTTAATTGAAATTGAAACTATTTGGCATTCTTTGACAAAGAATGGTAGATAGCTGTAGTGAAGAAAACAATGTGGTGAGCAGGACATTTTATGTAGGAATGTGATAAATAAAACTGCTGAGGTGGTGGAATTCATTGGGTTCATACTGTATATCATACAAAACAATGATTTGTTTAGCTATGATTTGTTGCATAAGCCTTACTGCCCCTTTTCACATATCACACTAAATGGTGGCTATACTTACACATTTTGCTAATACAAAACGAAAGAAAAACAAATCATATGTATGCTGAGTTCAGACTCAGTTTGATCCATGGGCAGCTGCTGGGGAAGCAGGATGACCTACATCATGATGCTATTACTCAAATACTGTGAATTGCTAACTGTATGTTATTTACATCATCATGCTACTGATGCCAGTTACATAATTTGAATTATTTACACAATGGTTTAATGAAGCACATGATGTTATTCTGACACCTATAATGTGTTCTATTTGGTTTTAGCATATTATGATATGTGAACCCACACACATTTACAGGTCTTACATATTCTTCATATAATTACAGCATAATAAATGTGCAGATCCACCTACCAGAGACAGGCAAACTTGTTTCCAATCTTTACAGGCTTCAACAAAAAGCAGATCTTCTCCTAGAGTAGGCTTATCTGAACAGTCCCTCCCTCCCACCTTTACAACTGCAGCAATAGGCACAAGAAACAAATGTTCTTCTTCCAAAAAAAAAGTTATATTTGCTAATTTCTATAGGAGGGAACTTGACTGGTTAAAATTCAGAACTGCAATAGGGTAAACTCAGGTTCAAATCTTTTCTGTCAGCTTTTTATTTCCCTGAGATACTAAGCTCATCAAGGTAATCTGCTTGCCAAGGCCACTACCTGGTTTATAAAACATGTCCTCACAAAAGTTGCTTCCATCTCATTGGCAGCCAATTATTGAAGCAGAGAAATTGGCCTAAGCTGCTCTGATGTGAAAATGGTTTCTATTTTATATTTCTTTATATTCTTTATATTGTGTGAAGGCAGTAGCTCTGATTGGCCTCATTGCTGAGGTGCAGTAAAAGAAGACTGAGGATAGATAGCATTATTTACATAAACATACTTTCCTCTTACTTGAGGATGGGAGGAAAGTACATTAACATGGCTGTAAGGAAGAACCTACTATCTGGCAGCTTAATCTATCTCATAAAGCTAGAGAAAATGTGGGTCTTAAATATAATAATAAATAACTAAATGATATATTCTTTCATCATTTAAAAAAAAAAACACAGTCCCTTCCCTGCAATATGAGGCAGTGCAGTCTGGTAAAAGCTGGAGTATGTCTTTCGTTGATGTGCTGGTTCTTGCATAAACACTGCTAAATCTACAACTCATAGAAGCCAGAAATAGTTTTTTAACTGACTCAGCTGAAGCTAATGGGGCAATGACTTGGTCCTTTATCTGCTGTGATGTTGTTAATTTGTGAGGCTTGACCACTGTTTAGTGAAAGCACTCTATTTCTAGTTAGAAGCAAACATGCATTAGATGCATTGAAAACTTCTGGGTTGGATAGAGCCAGTTAGGCCATTAATTTATAATTGTCCTAATGGGTTAGTCTCTGGTTTTTGTTTATTTCCTGGACTGAATTTCCTTTGCCTTTATGTCTGTGTCATTTGCTCTCTTCGTTATTTAAAGGGCCACTGTTTGCACATCAGCTGGGGAAACAAATAACATGCTGAGGATAAATAATTTTTATAGAAAACAGGGCTTCTTATAAGTAGCATCATTGGTAATGCAGTGTCAAGTATGACTATTATTTCACTTTCTGCTACTCTTCCATCTGAATTGCCCTTTTAAAGCTAGAGGTGGCTTTTACTTTTTGGCTTCATTAACACCTTCTATTTTTATTAAGTTTGGAGTGCTAATGGACTGTTAGAAAACAGTTGCATCTCTCACATGCTGCTGGACTACACATGAGATGTTGATGACTTTGTGCAGTGGAGTGAACCATCTGGCTTTGCAGGGAACCAACACATTGGAAATAACAAAATTTGTTGTTTGGCTCTAAGAAGGTCACTGATGCCTGCAGCTCTTGTTCATAAGAGCTTGTCCAGTCTCTTGGGTCTTTAAAGTTAGGAGGATGATTGCATGAAACCTGACCTCTTGGGAGATGACTAGTAATTGCAGCATCTGTTTCAGTTGCACATGCTTGCAGTCAGCTCCTTGGGCATCTCATAATAATGATGAGTTCCAAATGGAAAGTCATTTATCCAAATACCTAAGAATTTTGAATGGGGAATTTTATGATTTCTAAATCATCCACAGTTATTGAGTAGGATTGCATGTTTTTATGGAAATTCTGTAAGATCCTCTTTTTTTTTTATCAAAGTAAATACTGGATGACAAATATACATACGCTTTATGAAGAAGTTTAAATTGTTTTGAGAAGCAAATGAGTTTTAAAGTCATATCAGACTTTAAACCCAACTTTGAGATGGTAAAGTTTTTAATTAATTTAACCCTGCTAAGTTTCATTTGGCTAGCTTCAAGGGTTTTTACTACAATAAAAGTGTGTATTCCCCCCCCCATCATCACCTCAGAGATAACAGGTCTGAGAGAACAACACAACCAAAGGACCAAAGCTTTAAAATTCAAAATTTTAAGGACTATTTAAAATCCAAATTTCCAAAACTTTTTTTTTTTTTTTTTTTAGAAAATAAGCTGTTTTCACTTGTTTGGGTGCCACTGATTTGTAATTTGCTGTCTATTCTTCCTAGGTATTTTGGGTTACCAGGATAGCTGACATAGCTGCTTGACAAGGTTAGACCCTTTCAAGATCCTTGCTAGCTTCAGTGAGGTGCTAGGCACATTGACAAAATCTGGATTCTTTGGAGTCATCCATGGATTACCATTATGTTTATGATGTGTCATTTTCTCTGAATCTATGATTAATTTTAAATATGATTTGTTGAAACAACTCAGACCAGTGATTTATGGTTTACTCATGGCTAAATTATCCATAGTTTTTCTAAGACAAATATAAGAACTATGTTTAATCTAATATCAGCAGGAGATCTTCCAAACCCTTCCAGTTAAGATGGAAAATCCACTATGTTTGAATGAGGCTGCTTTATCCCATGTTCTTCTTGTTAGAAAAGAATTGCAATGAGAAGATGCAATTTGAATTTTAAGTATTTCCTTTTGTTTATTAGAAGCTTATTATATAAAGGCTGTGGAGTTGAAATGTGTTTTCCTCCTTTTTAAAAAAAAAACTGGGCAGAATTCAAAATTTGAATTTAAACTTTCAAAATGTAAAATTCAGATTGTTTAGTTTTGCTAACACATTTTGGTTTGTTTCTCTTAGGTGTCAGAGAGGAGTCCTGATAAATTGTCAAGTCATATATGTGTCTGACTGCATGTTATCTAACAGCTGGAATTAAATAAATAGAATGGGGGACTAAATTCATTTATATTTTAAAACCCAGCTTCAAAGATAAAGGCACTGTTTCTATGCACTTTTGTGATGAACTCAGGCTATGTAAAGTTGTGATATAAGAGTGATTCTTTTCCCTTCTGGACATCAATATATTGAGGACAATGTTTTCATTCCAGTGTACATCCAGTTCTAATATCCAGTTTTGTTTTGATTAGTACTTGGAAATATCAAGCTTTCACATGTTGGATTTTATATGCTGATATGAATTGAAAATCTACATCCTTATATTGTAATGATTAGGTACGTCAAATTCTCTCTCATTGTGTACAGAATCTCAGTACCATGTCATTTACTAATACAGCTTTGAGAAATCCTACAAATTTATTTAAATTGCGTTATCATTTATCACTTATGCTACTGATACTTTACCTAACAGATTATAATCAGAACAAATAAAGAACTACTAGGTAGCCCAAAAAACTGGACATGGTGATCCAAAGATGGGCAGCTTTTTCAGACATTGCATACCTTTATGTGATCTCATTTTAAAAATTGCCCATATCTTTCAAAAGAATCAAGAATCATGATTTTTGACAATTTTACTCCTATGGGCTAGGTCACATGAAAATGCTGAAAACTTCTATTTGAAAACCAAATGTCATGAGATTCTGGTGTTTCTATTTGAAATCTCTGAAGACATTCATTCCTGAAATCTCATACATCTTGGGCAGAGAAAAAAATATCATGAGATTGGTTATCTAGCTGAGTATTTTAAAAAATCAAAATAATTTAATGTTTGTGGCTCTACATATTACACAGAGCACTGTCATCTTGTTGATTTGTGAGATAGGCCTTTGGCTTGAACCAGCAGAACTTTTTTTATGATCTTAAAAAAGATGAAATATAAATTAGGTTTGTTTCCCTAAACTAGCTTTTTCACCTTTTGTCAGGTATAGGGCAAAGACTGGTAAAAGAATTTGAAAAATAGTAGTATGCTGATTTGAGTGACTATCATTTTCCAGCTGGTGATTTAGTTGTCATTGCAGGATGTGACTAAGGCCATCCTTCTAAAGCAGGGGTGTCAAACTGCCAACCCGCAGGCCGGATGCATCACAGTGAAACCGCGCTCACTCCATTGCCGGCAATGGCAAAAAAGTCACAATACGCCGCGACACGTCATGTGACGTTGCGAGTTTGACACCCCTGTTCTAAAGGGAGAAGTCAAAATGTCACATGCAGATGTCCCTGTGACTGGACCAAGTGCGGCCCTTGAACAGTAGCCTCTAAAATGTTCCTTAGAGTGTTTGGATAAATGCAGTCAAAAATATGAGGAGCCTCCTCCCATCTTTTTATCACACTCTGTCACATTTGCCTTGGAACCATGCCATCTGAAGGGAGCCTAAGCAGTGACAGAGCAGATAAAATGCCAGGCCTAAAAGAAATTGGACAACTGATACATTCGGTAGAGTTCTCTGTGAAAATGCTTAGGGCTCCAAACAATAAAGGCAGTTGCTGAATTTTGCTTTTGAATTGTTGCAAGTGACCATGGAGTAAATCTGTTATGACCATACAGTAAATCTGTTATGTAAATAAAATGAAGCACCAATTAGTGTTTTTGAAGTTAAAATAAGTTATTTCAAAAATAATACTCTATTAAAAATGACACACTTTGGGTTAGATCGAAGTTATCATCCTGTGGTTTTAGCTCCAGAACAGGGGTGTCAGACTCGCAACGTCATGTGACGTGTCGCGACATATCGTGACTTTTTTGTCATTGCCGGCAATGGGGTAGGTGCGGTTTTGCTATGATGCATCCGGCCCATGGGCCGGCAGTTTGACACCCCTGGTCTAGAACTACCTCTGTTCAGTTTTGCTGAAAAATGTCAGGAAGCACATGACATCTGTATCATATACCCCTGTCTAGATTTAATATGTTAAAAAAAAAGAAAGAAAATCTACCTAGAGTTATCTTGTGGTAAAATGGGCAGTCAATAAATTTAAACAAACAAACAAACAAACAAACAAACAAACAAACAAACAAACAAACAAACAAACAAACAAACAAACAAACACTGCTTGAGCACTCCATCCACTGCCCAGGGAAAAATTCCTGCCCACTTTGTATCTTTGCCTACCCATGGTAACCACAATCATTTACAGTGTAGTTCTCAGCCAACAAAAATTGCCCATATCTTTTCTAGCTTGGTGCCCTCTTGATGTGTTAAGATTACTGTTCATTTAATTATTTAATTCCCTGGCAGTGTAGCTATTAGAAAGTAAAATCAGCACAGATGTTTGAAGAAACACCACAGTGAACCAGTGCAGTCTCCTGATCTTGGCCTCAAATCATCAGCTGAGGAATAATAAACATGTCATTTTGAAGATCTGCTGTCAAGGTTGTCATTGATTTAGTCTTGAGTGGAATAAGGAAAGTTAAGAGATCTATAGGCATAATATATCTCATGTGCTGGAGTAGTAGGTTCAACAGGGGTTATGTAAACTCTGGGACCCTTAGATTATATAGCTATGTAAATACCTTCCGGCCATGTAGAAGGGGATATGCTAGTAAAGCCACATGCATAATGAAGTTGATACTCAGCAGGCATTTCACAGCTGCTGAATGAGAAAGAGGAGAGGGATAAAAGTCAGTCAAATGAAAAAGGCTGTCAAATTGCTATTCAAAAAAGAGAGAGAATTGGCTCTCTAGACAGTTGAGACTTCATGTGTATAAACACCACAGAGTAGTGATAAAAAACAAAAACATAAGAATCCAGGAATGAAGAGTCATTTTATCTTACGATAAAACCATAATTTGGTTTTACCAAAGTGAACTGGAAGGCTAAAACACAGAAAAAATTCTTTTAAAAAAAATCCTTAATTTTTAATAACAGGTAAAATAAGTGCTATAAGCAAGCTACCAAACTGTAATAACTGTGACAAATTGTCATTTCAACTTTTCATGTGATCAGGCTGATGGGTCACCAAGTCTGGTTTCCCCTTTATTGTAATATAAAACTATAGGCTCATATAGGTATAATGAGGATTGGATGGGGATAGGTGGAGGAGGCTATTTCTTTTATTTGGCCCCTTGTTTCTAACAATGTCCCTCACAACGAAAAAAATAATAACACCCATTTTAAAATGGCACAAAACGCATTATTGTTTTTGCTAAAAAAATGTCATGCCAATGCTTTCCAAAAAACCCTCACAAATTGATGATATAGGCAGAACAAACTTGTGTTTTTAAAAAAAATGCTAAAGCTGATTTCCAGGGAGAGGTATAGCGAACTGAAGATGGCTCGACAAATGTGAAGCTGATGACCACAGCAAAGACTAAGAAACTAATAAGTAGACTGGTGCCTTGGAATGTCTCTGGATAAGAAGTGGACAGGACATAACCTACATGTGCTCTGGATGGCTGTTCTGTGCAAGAAGACTGCAGGACAGTGGTCTTCAGTAAGTTTGAGTAAAGGGAGATGATAGGATTAGCCACCTTACTCACAACCATGGTGGAGCCTTTTAAAGGATATGAAGATCACAAACCTCACTTTCTAGTAACTTTCGGAAATTGCCTATTAACCATTTTAAAGCTATTAGTCATGTTTGGAACAATACCTGCTGGCTGAGTTTAGCTTCAACTCGGAACAAAGGAAAAATTAATTATCACTTTATGAATTTAAAGAATCTGGAATAAAGAACAAAAGGCTACGATTGGGCAAAAAAGCAGTGGGAGCATGAGTGGCTTCTGATTTCTTGCCACCTCACCCATTAAGTTGGAGAATTTGGCAGGGAGCATTAGAAATTCCCTTCCCTTTTCAACCAACAGGTAAGTGGCTGCTGCTGGATGGGGAAGCAGCAAGGGACTGTGAGACTCGCTGGGAAATTGCCATGAAATGTTGAAAATGAAGACCACATGATCACAGCATTTCAGCAGCAGTCAATAGCACTGAAGCAGTCACAACTTCGACAGATTTCATTCCTTCGGGAGTCATGAATTCTGAATTTTGGACACATTCTGTAAGTTAGCCCATTTGAGACATCTTGATTCAAAAATTAAAATTCAAGATGAGAGTTTTAGTAGTATAAAGATGGGATGAGAAGAAATGAAGATGAAGCAAAACCTATGACAATATTTGAATTAACTAAAGATTAAGAATGTTAGAAATAAAAGGAAGGAATATAAAATTGGTTTATTTGATCAAGGTTAAAACAAGATCTGTTGTTATTTCTGGCAGCCCTTTTTGAAATTTCTGCTCACACCAGTACTGGAAATAAGATGTTTTATAAATTTGTCTATAGATAAGGGAGGGGATATAGGCTGGCTAGAGAATTGTTTGTAATCTTAGTGGAGGTGAGTCACTAAATTTGTTTATGCATTGTAATGAAGGTTGGAAGTCACTTCTTTCTATATCTTTATTATGTATTTTCTTTTTTCCCTTTTTCTAGTATCTTTTATTCTTTTCTTTAATTTTAATTTGTATTAGATTTTACTGTTACAATTAAAATTATTAATTAAAAATGCTGAACCTAATAGAAAGAAATATGAACTTCTGTGAAATTGGATTACACTAATAGCACTGTATTCTTATGCTTTTTCTTCATATTTTAATCTCTTAAATTAGGTCAATATGAAGCCAGTTATGAATAGTAGTTATTTCTGTAACCATAAAGCTAGTTACTAGGACAGGAATGTAAAACATAGTCATATGCCATTAGTCTCTTAACATTGCAAAAGTTCACACAGTTCTGCAGAAATGCCTTATACTCTAGGAAAGGTTTCCCAACTCGGCAAATTTAAGACACATACACATCTACTTCCAGAATTCCCCAGTAAGACATGCTGTCTTGGAAATTCTGGGAGCTGAAGTACATGCGTCTTAAAGTTGCCAAGATTGTGATGCCCTGCTCTTGGACAGCCTTCTCCAATGACTGGGCTTATTGCTCCTAGAATTCTTTACTCAGTGGGAATTCTGACTGTTATAGTCCCAACACTTATGAAGAGTTGAAGCAGGGAAGGCAGTTTTGCTATCTGAAGGGAAAGTGTAATATCATCATTATTATATCAAGAACTATCATAAACTATCTCAAAAATTGCTTTTTGAGCAATTTTTTGAATAAACAAACAGGCACATGGATATATCTGAGAAATCTGATTTGGGATTACACAGCTAAACATGCATATATTATTTCTGTATTTTATTCTTTTCTTGTGGAATATATTGATATAATGCCCATGTTCTACATAATATATCATAATCAAACATAGTTCATGTATATCCAGTGTAACTGTGCCAAAAAAAGGAAAAATAAAAATTGTTCAGCTGAAATCTATCTTTTGATTATGTTAGCATGGCCCACTGATTTAATTCCACATACAGAGTTGCTAATTAATTCTACAATATCTTTTTAAAACTTGAGTTCACTTAAATATAAGTTTATATTGATTCTACTGCTGGTTCTTCTCTAGGTTTCTCTCTCAAGCTTGTTTATTGTTCAGTTTATGTCTGCAGTTACAATGGTAGATAAATAAATTTCAGAGTTGTTTTAGCTTGGTAAAGCAGTTGTAGTTGCTTAGAAACTTGACACTAGGATTAACGTTAAAACCATTACTTGTAGTTGACTTATGCCAACTGAAATGTTCTTTCTATATATTTTTTCTTTGACTATGGAAATTCTCAGTCATCCAGGTCATGAAGAAGCTTCTTGGATCAGAAGCAAAACATCTTCAAGCAAAAACAAAGAAAGTCCAATTGCCTTTTGAAAAGGCATATTTGGGACATTTATAATAATAATAATAATAATAATAATAATAATGATAAAGTTGGAAGGGACCTTGGAGGTCATCGAGTCCAACCCCCTACTCAGGCAGGAAACCCTATACAATTTCAGACAAATGGCTGTCCAGTCTCTTCTTAAAAACTTCCAGTGTTGGAGCATTCACCGCTTCTGGAGGCAGGTTGTTCCACTGGTTAATTGTTCTAACTGTCAGGAAGTTTCTCCTCAGTTCCAGGTTGCTTCTCTCCTTGACTAGTTTCCATCCATTACTTCTTGTCCTGCCCTCAGGGCTTGGAGAATAGCTTGATTCCCTCTTCTTTGTGGCAACCCCTGAGATATTGGAATACTGCTATCATGTCACCCCTAGTCCTTCTTTTCATTAAACTAGACATACCCAATTCCAGCAAACGTTCCTGATATGCTTTAGCCTCCAGTCCCCTAATCATCTTTGTTGCCCTTCTCTGCACTCTTTCTAGAGTCTCAACATCTTTTTTACATCGTGGTGACCAAAACTGGATGCAGTATTCCAAGTGTGGCCTTACCAAGGCATTGTAAAGTGGTATTAATACTTCACGTGATTTTGATTCTATCCCTCTGTTAATGCAGCCCAGCACTGTGTTGGCTTTTTTGGCAGCTGCAGCACACTGCTGGCTCATATTTAAGTGATTGTCCACTAGGACTCCGAGATCCCTCTCACAGTTACTACTATTGAGCAAGGTACCCCCTATACTATACCTGTACATTTGGTTTTTCTTGCCTAAATGTAGAACCTTACTTTTTTCACCATTGAATTTCATTTTGTTAGATAGCGCCCAGTGTTCAAGTCTGTCCAGGTCCTCCTGTATCTCCTGATTTCTATCAATTGTGTTTTAATTCCACTCATTTCCATTTTTATTTTTATTTAAATAGTTCAGGGATGAAGTTTGTGTGCAAGGAATGATGAATTTTAAAATGATGATATGTTCAAAGAAGTATGAATCACTTGGGTATGGTTTGATTGATTATATTCCATTAAGTCACTGTTGATTCTTAGTGACCATATAGATACACTATCTCTTTCAGGTCTTCCAATAGTGCATTCAACACCACTGAAACTGAATCTACCCGCTTGCTGCTTATTGCCCTCTTCTTCTCTTCCCTTCTACCTTTCCCAGTATTAGGGCTAGGTCTTTGTATAATGTGTCCAAAATAGGATAATTTGAGCCTGGCTGTATGGGTATGGTGTATTTTTATGCTGTGATTTTTATTGATTGCTGTGAGCTGCCTAGATCATTGCATGAGATAAGTGGCCATACACATTCTTGAAATAAATAAATGTACATTATCCAGGAGTGAGATTTCTTTAATATATTAAAAACAAAAATTAAGTGTGCCCATGAATCCAATTACTGGACTTGAAAAGAATCAGAAACCAGGCTCCTATAATTACTATCCTAAAATTTAAAATGCTTTGTCCAGATTACTATTTTTCTAGCTAACACTTGAAAGAATTTTTTCCATTTGGGCTGGCCAGACTAGTGTGGGGGAGACAAGGATTTTCCTAATGTGAATAGAAGAATTGATAATAGCACCAGCCCCATGGAGAAGGCTGAAAGCATCTCTATCAGTGATCTTTGACATAATATTTGCTGCCCAAGGAAAAGGACGCAATGGCACCTCTCTCCTTTCAAGAAGATGGCTAAACTGATAATGGAAAACTATTATCAGAATAGAGAGCATGGTCAAACTGCGACAGACAGAATTCCTATCCAAGTTATATCCCCTCCAATGCCTTTATATCTTCTGGTTAAGGTAGCTTTATCACTGAAATGATGGTAGTTTTCATATTAGAGTTTAGTATAGATCTTGGCTCTCCAGACATTTAACTGCTTGTACTTCAGTAGAAGTTAAGAAACACTCGATGACCTAAGGCTACACAGACTTCTTTACAGAACAGTGTGTAAAGAACTACCTGTAATGGAAGTAAGTAACACTTTATCTATGGAAAGGAGGGTAAAAGGCTTTGGGGATGAAATGGGTTAGTGTACTCTCCTACAGGTTATCTGTTGGAGGCAGGACTTTAGTTTGCTGCTGCAGTTTCAATCTAGAGGTTTCTTTATCCTGTCATTTTTAAAAATAAGGGACAGGGAATTTGTCAAGGAAGGGATGCTGCAACCACAATTCTTTCTTTACCATCTGTGGAAAGGCAGTGAACAAAATTCCAACCTGGAAAAGGTCCTGCTTGATTTCCAGTAAATAATACCCAGAGATGAAGCATTGTCTGTTATCAAAGTGAATAGCCAAGGTTGACACATAGTGATAGTTTCACCATTCTTTCATTAACATGACCTATGCATTCATAATTTTCACAGTATCTCTACTCTATACATCTCTTCTCTAATGAACATTTCAATGTTCCCATATCACACTAATGGGAAGTGTTACTGTAGATAATTTGTAATAAACTATCCCTTGGCTACCATTACAACAGAGTTTACCTGACAACTTAATTCAGGAAGAAGCTGCTGCCATGTGTCAGTTGTCTGTGCCCTGGCTGGAATACCTAGCACAACTTACTGTGTGGATCTTGAGTTTATGTGGCAGCCATGGAGCTCTGGAGACTCATTTGCTGGCATAGCTATTCTTTCTGATTGGAAAGTTGCCTATGGCAAGCAGGGTGGCTGTTACAGCTGTGGCTCAGACTGGAACCTTTTGTTTGGTAAGATGAAGAAAAAAGGCTGGCTTGTTGAAAAAGTGAGTTAATCACAGTTGTGAATTTATAAAGGGAGCAAAGAATAAAAGCTAAAGAGGCCTTGTAGAGAGTTTCCCTGCCATAATGGCTTGGGCTCTACAATATATTATATAGATCGTATGCGACCCTTACTCTGCAATTCCCTTTCTAGCTGTTCTCAAAATCAAAAGAAAGATAGTGTGTATGTGGACAGCTGCCTTGTTTGGTGCTTAAGTATTCATCAACAATTGCCTTCATTGTTCCCCACTTTATTAGCTTTCACGAAGTAGATCAGCTTTTACTAAGGGCTGCAAGGTTTATGGCAGCAATATTTCTCATAGTGGCAGAGATAAAATATCAGGCTAATAACCAACTCTCTGCTAATATAAATCGCAATAGAAAAGCAATCTCATTTTGAAGAAGATCTGTCTGGGAATGTTAAGCCTCCTGTTCAGTAGAAGGAGTTTAAAAAAATGACAACACTTTATGTTTGCTAAGCAGATAAATGATTTGTCCTAAATGATGAGAGGCAAAGGAGATCTATTTCAGCCATTGTCTTTCCTAATATACTCAGTCCTGAAGGATTCTGGATGGTATACATGTTCAGAACAATTTTTTAATAAAATATTATTAAAACAATAATAAATCTTAAAATGAAGCTGGAAACTCAAGGTAGACACCCACCTGCAGTCAATCAACTGGAATGAAGGCATGCTGAAATAAGACAGATTTATTTATGGAATTGCAGTAAGATGGGTAGTTTGGACCATATGTCACATTGAACCTTTGCATGTAAAATACTGCATATATTTGTGTTACAAATGTTTCTGTGTTACAAATGTCAGTTCTTCTAAAGAATTAGGAAAATTGTACTTAACTGTTCAACAGTATTAACATGATTAGATTAAAAAGACTTGGGGTATTTATTTATTTGTTTCTTTATGGATGTAATTTACCAATCTGCCCATCTCATAGGCAAGTGACTCAAGGCAATATACATCGAAACTAAAACAATATTTGAAATCATCAATGTTAACAATTATTAAAACATTAAAAACTGTAAAAACAACTAAGACAAGAATAATAGATGAAGAGATGTTAATAGTGATGTTAATTAGTTCACTAGGGAGAGGCTATGCCTCAAATAACTCTATCCAGGGCTTTTATTTCTCATAGAACGCCCAGAACGGAGTTCCGGCACCTTTTTGGATGGAACCTTGTAGGACAGGCAAGGTGGGTTGTATGATGTGTGTGAGTTCCGGCACCCTTTTTTTTTTTTTTTTTTTTACAAAAAAAGCACTGACTCTATCCCATGCTATGTAGGGTTTTAAAAGTCAACACCAGTACCTTGAATTGCACCTGAAACAAATTTGTTAGCAATGCAGCTCACACAGCAGAAATGCCAGAAACACACATAACTGCTCAGGCCACTGCATCTTGCACCAGATACTCTTCAAGGCTGAGTGCATTGTGGTAATCCAACTCAGGGGTGACCAGGGCATTAGTGATTGTAGGTAGGGCTCCTTGATCCAGGAACAGAAATCACTGACATACAAAATGAAGTTGTACAAAGGGCTCTCCAAGCCATGATTACCAATTGGTCCTTGAGTAGGAGTTGTGAATCCAGGAGGACCCTCCCCCAACAATTGCACACAAGGTCTATTGCAGGGGTCTTCAAACTTGGCCCTTTTATGACTTGTGGACTTCAACTTCCAGAATTCCTCAGCCAGGCACATCAGAGATGTTTCTGAATACACTTATAAAATAGAAAAAAACATCAAAAGAAAGAGATATGGTGTTAATCTCTAGTTCTATTCCTTTTGCTCCACTCTTTATACAGTAAAAGTCAGCTTATTTTGATTTGACTAGATTTAAATCACATCTCCTCAGGATTCAATAGTATCCTGTCTGCTAGGCAGAGAAGCCCCAACTTTGCTATCTGGGACTTCATCTATGAACTTCTCCTCTTGCTCATTTATTTTGCTGCTCTTGTTGCTTAATCAGTACTTGGTGTACTTCCTTCATCCACTTTTTATGCTTGATCTACTCTGGTAGTAAGAGGGGTGTTTTAATATGCTGAGATATATTTTTCCCATTTTCTTTGTCATAGGAAGGAAGTACTATGGATACGTGTTTGGTTGTTTTTTCTCTGAAAAGATCAGATCTGAAGTGGCTTTAAGGCACTTGAGGTTGAAAATCTTATTAGGTTTTGAAAGCAATTCTGTGCCTTTCTATTATGTAGCAAGCTGAATGGGTCTTGGTAAGTTGTGATACAAATGCTTTAATTCATTCATGTGTATTTATCCAAAGCTCTTTTCTGATGAATGCCTCTGGTTAATTACACTGATCCTTATGCATGATTTGCCTATAGCATGACTGCAACCAATCTGTTTGTGTTATATAAGTTAAATAAAACTAATAGGAAATCAAGAGAAATCTCAGTACGTTTGAATGAGAGACAATTCAATGTGTTTGTATGAGAGACATCTAATAGTATAGTAAAAAAGCTGTAAAACGTTTCTATTTTGTGACATCTAAGTAGAATTTACTTTCCCTGGATTGCAACCAGGATATTCAGAATTATTCTCCAAACATTATACACAGTGTTAGTGTCAGACAAACAGAAGTATTGCTCTCATTAACCATTCTGAAAATAGCACATGTACTGTATTGCATTCCTGTCATACTTATTTTAATTTGTGAATTAATTGATTAATTGGAAAAGAAAGCAAGGTATTTAATCATGTAAAATGAGAGTTAGAACACTGCCCTAAAGTTTTCTATGAAATGCACATAGGAATTTTGTTACAGGGAAAAAAATGAATTACAACTTGTTACTTGGGATTATATGCTTTGAAACTGAACTGATGTTGCTTGGGAATGTGGGGCAGGACAAACCTCCAATTGTAAAAAAGGGAAAAGAAAAAGCCCAGGGGGTTGTGGGGAGACAAGTGGAGGCAGTTGTTTTAATTTGGTTGTGATGATTGCATTGGTAGGGCAGAACAAGGTCTTTTCCAGCAGCTGGGGTGATTGATGACCTGAGAGACTGCCTGTAGCATAAGTAATAATGTCATATAGGGCACACATTATAGGCAATTACAATTTGAATAGTTATCAGATAAAGAAGAGAAAGGACTAGAAAGCTATTTTATTAACCCCCTGATATTATGATCTAAATACTTTGGAGGAAAACTTCATGAATGGATGTGAGTTATGAACATAGTGACATATGCTAATATCCTGAGAATTCCAGATCACAGCCGCTCCAGCAGGCAGCATTTTATTGCCACATTTTAACACAGCAGACTGTGTATTTCCTAAAAATGATGGAAAATGCATTTTGAATTTACTGTGTAATTTGCCGATCGTTTTTTAAAAGCAGATTTGTCTAGTACCCACATGAGAAAAAAAATGAATGAAATATCTTGGATATACAATAGATTCTAAGTGTCAATTACTTTGAATTATATAACAAAGCTTTGGAATTGTATTGTTTACCTAAAATTATTGTGGATATTGAGCACGGAGCTGAAAGAATTACATAAAAAATTGGAAAAGTGATATTATTCCAGATGTCAAGGAATTGTTGTGGAAAATGTATAATTTATGTGTTTTGTAAAAGGAAATATTTTCTGCTACAAAATGATAGAGACTTTATGGTATTTTAAAATCATATATTGCATTATTTATACTATGGTACTTAATTCATTGGTAAACGAATGACGATAAGTAGAAAATATAGGATAGATTTTTTTCTTTCCTTTTTAGTGTATACTTTTAATTTAAAAAAAAGAAAGAAAAAGAATAGTTAAAAGAATAAGTTACAACAAAGGATAAATCTTTTTATTCGTTTGCTCCTAGCTTCTAAGATTAGAGACTGAACATTTTTCACACACAATATGTCCTTGAAAAATAAACTTTTCATTTTGGTTATAATTTAGAGAACTTGAAAAATATGAAGGCATTTTGTCTTCAGGTTGCAGATATATCTAATGGTAGAAGCAGTCATTTAGGTCCAAGCCCTCCCCTCCCCCGCCCAGTGCATCCACAATTAGATTGCCTGTTTGGAATTATATCATGACATCAATTATATGATCCCAGGTGGGATGGCTATCATAGTTAATAAGCTCATTTTAAAAATCACCAGAGAAGCTGCTGAGAGGGTCAGAGAAAATAAACAAAATTGGCAAGAATGAAAGGCATTCTGTGCACATATATTGCTCTTCCATTTTTCTTTTTGTGCTTAAAATAGTCACCCACAAAAAGTTGGATTAGTCCTAACAAATTCTATTGCACCATTTGTTTTTGCTCAGCATGGGGAATAATTATAAAAGAAGTGCATGGCTCTATTAAATTGCCTCCACAATCCCCAATTGTCCCCTCAGGTCCCATTCCTTTTGATATAAAATACTTTTGTGACTATCTTTTTCATACTGATTTTCAGACCACCATCTACATTAAAATTCACTTAGATATGAAAAGCAGCATTATTCCATGATGATAATGAGTACACTTTTGTTACCCATTCTGACATATCATGCATCTTCCCACTTGAAGTGTGAACAGAAAGATTCTGCTACCTGTTATTTTATATAGAGAACTCTTAAGGATAAAGCTGATATTAACTGCTGAGGGCCAAGTAGGATGGACTTTGTAATGCTTGCAATATGGATTTTGTGGTACAGTTGCATTAGCTAATTAACATGGGTTTTCTTGTGTTTTAAATTGGCCTTTTTCAAATGTACTGCTAATAATTTCCCATAAGCCTTAACCTTCAAGAAGAATGTAAAAAGCCTTTCTTTTAGAAACCAGGATTGGCGGAGAAGTATTCCCTTGCAAATGTTTCTTTGACTTTTATTCAGAATACAATACTCTTTTCTATTGCCCATATATTATTTTGTGTGCTTTAATTTTTATGATGTAACTGGATAGATTATTATTTCTAAACCAATCAACTTTTAGTTTTAAGATCTTTGTTGTGCTAACTATAAAAGTAAATGTAAGCCACTTTTTCCAGATTCTCTGGAGAGAGAGAGAGAGAGAGAGGGAGGGAGGGAGGGAGAGAGAGAAAGATCCCTCTTTATCAGAGTACTCTAATAAATAGCTGTTAAATGATCGTCTTGCTTATTGTAGAGAGTATACCCTGACAGATTTGGCCATCACTGTTGTATCTAGTATTTAGTTTGTAGCAAAAGTGAATATGACTGAGTAGGCATACATGCTCAGGTTTGGTCCCACACAATGTGAAGTGTATTAACTTGTTATTGTTATTGATTCCTC
The DNA here is from genome assembly GCA_023970755.1 of Azemiops feae. Lineage (NCBI taxonomy): Eukaryota > Metazoa > Chordata > Lepidosauria > Squamata > Viperidae > Azemiops > Azemiops feae. Next base: position 1,568,535 of record JALGBA010004008.1, read on the forward strand.
GGATTCATATTCAGTGACTTTGTCAAAGGTGAACAAAGTCACCTTTTGTAGAAGAATGGGATCTAATGCCCATAGTATTGGTCACTCTGGTGGATGACTTTCATGTAGACCATATGGGGGAGTGCGACAGAGTTTGATTTTTTTTTCCTGTTAAGCTTTTTAGCGTCTACCTGAAATCACTGGGTAAAGTATCCATTGGTTTGGGTGAGGTATTCTTACCGTAGTATGCAGATGATACTTAGCATTGTAATCCCATACTAACTAAAGGAGCTATGGAAGATTTGAAAACAATTCTAGCTACTACTTGTATGTAATTATCCTAATATTCAAGAAACTTCATGAGCAGTGTTGGGTGTACAAAGAGAAAAAACCTTGGAGGTTCTTTTTTCATAGCTCTTCTTGGAATAAAAGGTGGAAGTTGTGGCTGAGAATCCCTTTCCTCAGTGTTGGCTGGTGCAACAGTTACAGCCCTATATGGACTAGAAAGCCTTGGTAATGATACTTTATGCTCTTATCACTATTAATCTTTCCTATTGCCATGGGCATTATATGCAGCTGCCTCTAAAGATGATTTAGAAGTTACAACTGATACAGAATATAATGAAAGTCAGGATAATACCTATTTTGTAGTTTATTTATAGCTGCCCATTTCACAAGCAAGAGACTCTGGGCAGCGCACAACAAAACTAAAACAGTAAGTATCTAAAATCATTATCATTAACCAATATTAAAAATATTTAAAAACCATAAAAACAGCTAAAATCAGAATAATAGACAGGGACATTAATAGTAGTGGAGCTACCCCATTAGTTTACCCATCCCCTGAGATCCCCAGGACCGCTGGCATAACCAGGCCTTGAGGGACCTTCCGAAGCATAGAAGCGATGCATTATTGTTGTATTGATTGCAAAATGAGAAAAAAATAAGAGTAAATCAAAGTGCTGGTTAGTGTTCTGGGTTACGTTACCCTGCTCACAATGATTCCGCTTGCCTATTAAAATCATTGTAATATATTTGCTCAAAATTTTGTCCCTGAATAAGGTGAAAGGCACATGGGATAGAAAGCAGATCTTCTCTGTGGTTGCTCCAACACTATGGAACTGATGCCACCAGAGTTAAGATTGGTCCCTTTACTTTTGCATTCTGGAAAACCCTGCAGAGTCTTCTGTTTTGATCTTCTGTTTGATTATATTTTTCTGAGAGTGTTGAATTTTTATTTATGGATTGTTCATTTTATATTTTTATTAACCACTTAGTATTCACTGACTTGGCTCATAAAATGTAGGTAAATAAATAAATAAGGTCATCAAGCAGTTCCAGGAAAATAAGAGCAAACCCAAATAGTAGTATGGATTATTAATTCTTTATAACTAACAGTTGTATAGTAATAATTTTATCACTATGAAATTCTCAGAAAGATATGCTGGAAGAGATAGTAAAACCTTTGGGGACTATGATTATATTGCATTATTGAATAGCTTGGATATTATCTTGTAATGTTTCATAAATGCTGGTGTTTTTGTACAGACAGTGATTAAAAAGTATAAAATGTTTAGTCATTGATGAAGATAGTATTGTTAAGCAACCAAAACCAGCCAATATTAATATGTAGTTATTAACTGCACAGGACTACGCAGAAGCCTTTTTATCCAACTACAAATTGATTCAAAATAATTATTGATGCTTGAAGAGCCAATCAGGGGCCACTTGCCAGGAATGGGTTCACCATATGTTGCTTTTGGAAGCTCATATTGATTCTCATTATTTTTAAATGATTACAAACATTGCAGGTGTTTTATAATTATCTATATTGTGTAATTAGAACATGCATGAAATGATTTCATTTTGGCTGTTAACAAATATTGATTTGAATTGCCAACTTTGTCTCATGAACAACATGAGCATGTTGAAATCACATATTCTGAATTAGAAAGCAGGCTGGGAATAAATAAAGATATACAGTAAATGTATTTGCCAAAATTCCTTTCAAATTATTTGTCATGAATTTTCTGGTACCTTTGATTCATAATTATCCCAATGAAGGTTAGAATTTGAAATTTCAATCAATAGCTTTAGAATTATTTTTTAATGCATTTTTACTGACCTTTAATTTCAGATTTCTTTTTTTTTCATAAAAAGTTTTTTTTTTTTAAAATTACAGTCTTTAGTGCTTAGTAAACAACATGTCTGGGTTCAAATATTTAACACTGACTTCTTCAATATAAATCTGTTCAATACTACACAATCCAGTATTTTTTCCCTGATCCTCCTTTCTTCTCCATATTTTTTCCATTTTCCCTTCATTACACCATTACAGTTTTGGTACTGTTAATGTATTCAAAGTTAGATATAAGCATCTTCATCATATTTTACTAATATCAGACAAATAACAATAATATCAATTCATAAATCAGTAATGTCAATTCATTAATCAACATCCTGTTTTTCGTGCTCTTGTTAAATTTTGATTTCCCATCAGTATTTGAAATATCCTTATCAGTTATGATTTTCTCAATATTAATTATGTTTATATAGCGGAAAGTTTTATTCAAATCAATCCTCCTCTTATCTTCATATTTCCCATATCAAAAAAAGAGAAAAAATGCTATCTTAATTCTAAATCATATCTTTCATTGTGAAAGTCTAATTATATCTAAAAGTCTTCCATTCTTTTAATCTTATTCAAAAGAGTATTTAAAGATATAATGCTCCCTCTAGAAGGTCAAGTCTTCTGTTTTTTAAATCTGATTCTCGCTTTCTTTCTTTGCCAAGTCACTTTCCAAGCCAGGGCAATTAGATCGCCCAGGAATTTTCTTTCTATTTTTGTGAAAATTGCTAGGCATGAGGAAAACAATTTGGGTAGGGTATTTTTGGGGGGGAATTCACTCATTTATATTTCTTAAACAACTCCCAGTTTCTCCCTCCATTTCTCTTTTCATTTCCTGCCTCTCAAGTTGTGACATTTCCCTTAATAGCTCTATATTCCCTTTTTTAAAATCTTTTTCTTTGCCATCAGATATATTTTGCAGACCTAAGGGGTAAAAGGTCTTTTGCATTTTCATTGTTATAGCTAAGTCTTGCAGTTCTTTTATCTCTTCCATCTCTAAATCCATTTCCTCTGTTTCATCTTCTGATTTCTGGATTATTTGTTCATACTTTGTATGAAGCTTTCTACTTGTAGATTTAATTTGGATATTTGTTCGTTTATATTGTATAAATTGTTTTTAGTCTCATTATGATTTCTTTTTATATCCTCTTTGCATTCAACAATTGTTTGGTGAATTAGTTGTAGCATAGAATATATTTCTTTCTGAAAAGTGTTTGTTTTTTCTTGAGGCATCATTCCTGGAGATTAGTTTTCTGGTCTTTATATGTATCCTTTATAGTCCAATATATTCCAAAGTATAAGTTCAGTTCTGAAAGCAATATTTTATAGTGATCCCTTGTTTCAAGTATCCCAAAAATTGTCAATCAGGCAAGGTTGTAATACACAATATTCGAAGTGTTCAAAATGTTCAACCTCTCTGAAAACAGCTCAAGGGTCTCTCCCAGCCAGGCACAGTCCAAGGTTAAATTTTTATTTCTCTCCCACTAGTTCTTGAAGTTAAAAGTCCAAGCTCAGTAGGTATTTATAATCCAAGAAGGTCAGAATGATAAGTATGCCAAAATATTTTCCTTTATTGCTAGCTGTTCTCCCAGGGTAGGAATCACCAAGCAAAGCAAATTATAGTGATATATACAAATCCATCACTAGATGTTATTCAAAATCCATTTTCCACTCTTAAAACAAAGGATTGATTTCTTATATTTCACCTCAATGTTTTTTTTCTTTTTTCAAAGAGAAAATCTTAACAGTTATCTCAGTTCTCAAATTTATTGAAATTGTAGCTTTATGTTACTTCCACTTCAATATTGTATGTTTCTGTCCCCCATAAAATTAAAACACCACTTCTGTTTACATTCGGAGGTTTTTCACTTCTTGGGAGCCTTTCCCAGGAAATTCAGTTGTAAAATAGTAAAGAAAGGATCAATATTCTCACCCAGCTCCAGACATGCTGTTTACGATGTATTAAGTAGTGCTTTTTTCCTCTTTGGTTGTCAGCAACTAATGGCCGGCCACAGGAATGTAGCCAGTCTTTCCCCTGCCGGTTTGGAGGGCTTTCTTTGAATTGAATGGAAAGACCACCATCTTTCTGTGATCGACAAGGCATCCCTCCTCTGTATCGCCTCTTCGGGGCGATTTTAGGCCCTTTTTAGGGCCCCCAGCAGGGCGAAATCGGGTGCAGAAGGCAGAGCCCTGCCTTCCTGTGTCCCGTTCTACTGCGACGCATACCAGAAGTCCTTTAATTTCAGATATCTTATGTAAATGGAACACATTATATGCTGATCTGTCAAGGGTTGATCTGGGTATCTATGGGTGTCCATGAGGGATTTGAGATTCGGGTATTTGGCTATGTCTAGATGTGGATCATTATTTGTTTTTAAAAATCTAGGAAATACATAAATTAAGTCCTGTTGAGGATCTAAAGGATAATTTTTAAGAGCACATTCCTGATCATATATGCACAAAGACAGTGTGAAGTGCAGCAAGCCAAATTCTTCTCTACTTTTGCTAGAGATGAAATATGTGTTTTTATACTGTTAACATTCCTTCTAAATCCAAATGAATTGCAAAAAATGTCAATTTTATTTTCTGATTTGATTAACTGAGAGAAAATGGTTTTGATGCTCTTGGACAATGAACTCCATTCATGAAAAAGCCAAATTACTTAAAAGGTAAGAGCCAGGAGAATCAGCTGCTGGATTTATTTTTTTTTAAAAAAAGAAAATTAAGTTAGATATCAAACTATGCTAACTACTCTGAAGTGGCAGTTCCAGTAAAGCAGAGGGACTCTAATCCAGGTTTTCAACCAACAATTCTATTAGTCAGAGTGCCAGGCTTGGCATCACTAAATAAATTAGCTATGGTGATGTTCTCCTTGCTGAGCAATCTCAGTGAAAACTGAGTTTGAAGATAGCTTGTTTTTAAATTAATTGGGATGCTGGATGTCAAGCTGAATTAGTGGTTTCTGGAAGTTGATTTGCATGACCAGGGTATCCCAGCAGTAATCAGCATTTCTCAAGGATACTATCACACAATATCGTCTTCTACCTAAACTCAATCAATTAGGAAGACAATCTTTGCTTTCCCCCCCTCTGTTATGCCTCAAAAGTTGTATTTTGAACTATGCTGGTATAAGCAGAACTGTTCAGTTTACCCTCCTTCCTTCATTTTATAATAGGCAAATGCCTCCACTACTGGGTGCCCCTGCCGTTCACTCCATGGTCTTTGCTCTCCATGGCATTTAGCCCTGGAGTGCTGAGCTTCTTCTAAATGGACCTTGACTGGTAAACCTCTCCCTCCTCACCTTTATTTCATTGGTGGACCTATTGTCAGAACAGCAAAAAACACTAGTCCCCCCCCCACTAATGGAATGATGAAATGACGATCCCTCTTTCTCTCCCTTCCTTCCTTCCTAAATGGTTTTTTTTCCTTTCAGTTCAAATCACAGGGAGAATGGTAAACAGGTTTTTATTCTCTTCGTTACTCCGTTGCTCCCTCATTCTCACTGGTGTCAAATATGAGGGGTGTCAACAGAGACAAACCACATGTCCTCAAAATATGCTTTCTATCACAGGGGCAAAGTTGCAGGGCATTCCATCAATCAGGGCTCGTGGAAACTGATCCATACAGAACACCATAGTATTTTTGTGGTTAAAGGGGATCAATAGGTTGAAATCTGGAAAGACATTTCTTAAATTGGATTCTTTACTACCTGATTTACACATGGAAAGCTATTTATGACTGCAATGAGTTTTTGAAAGGCTAAATTTTTGGACCCCCTCTCTTATTTCCAAACAGTTCCAGATGCTTCTTTTTCAGTTGTTTTATTTTACAGTGTTCTGTTTCTTGGCCCTCTAATTGTATTGGTAACCACCAGAGTTGACCCTGGTCACCAGTTTAGGGGAAAATTGCAGCAAAAGTTGATATTTTCTCTGGATGAATGAAATAGCTGTATATTTAAAAACACACTTTGTTTTGAAGAACATTGAGAATGAATGGGGTAGAAAATTTGTTTTACAAGTCAGAGCTGGTGGGAGATCATTTTGAACTACTGAGAAAAAATATTAAATATTTTAACAATATTAACTGGATTGGGAGAACATTGGTGGATTTTAAACTTGGTTCAAAAATATGCATAGTTGCAAGCAGGTTACCTGCTCCGCTCTTGAAGATGGTTTATATGAAAGGACAAAACTGTAGTTGGACAAGTAAATCTAGTAGAACAGATGTAAAATAATCTTCAGTTCAATTTAATCAATTTCTGTATGAAATCACATAGTTCATATTGACTTTAGGGCAACAACTTCTACAAGAACACAACCTATATTCCTATTTTTGTGAGAATCACACATTCCTTGAATGCCTAAGGACTATAGGTTCTCCTGCTTGAGGCGGGGGGGGGGGGGGCTGGACTAGAAGACCTCCAAGTTCCCTTCCAAATCTATTCTATTCATTTTCATTTGCCCAAGGGCTACAATACTGAAGCCTTCACATACACTAATAAGTCTCCAAATGTACTTGATGTGCATGAAAAAGATTGCTGCATAGAACTGTGCCACTTCACTTCTCTATTTTGTTCTTTTTCAATCCTACTGCTCTTGCTTGACCAATTATTATCAAAGAGACATTTTTCCAATGAATAGTGCTGATGTTAACTGAGGCTTATGGAAGTTGCAATGTGGGCAGAACCTGTTTGTTCTCTTGGTGTTAAAAATATTGTAGGATATGATTGTAGATTATAGACTAGCCAAATATTTGCAGTAGTGTATCTGAGCAGTCATACTGATATCTGTACAATGATGGTTGAGGAATTATGTGGACATTAGAGCTAGGCTTGTGTTTAATAGGTCTTGTGTAGAGAAGCAGAAAAAATACCTTTCCAACTTTGAGCTCATATTTTTCTTTATTTCTTTAGCTATTGACTCAGGGATGTATTCTTCTTCTTTTCCACTAAGTCTCTTTCTTTTGGTTCTTGCTTCCACTTTCTCATTCCCTAAATCTTTTTTCAAAGTGGCAACACATTCAGCAGGGTAATCAATATACTACTCAGTTAGAATAATGTTACCACGGAAACCTTGCTAGCAGCAGACTGTGGCTTCATTGAGATGCATGTCCAGCAGCAGGTTATTGTTGTTTTAAATGGCGTGACTAGTGTTTCTCAACCTCAACAACCTTTACATTGTGTGAACTTCAACTCCCTGAGTGGGAAATTCTGGGAGTTGAAGTCCACACTTCTTAAAAGTTGCCAAGGTTGAGAAACCCTGATCTAGACAATAAGAACTCATAGATACTCAGAAAGAACCTTCATCCATTACATATTTCTGATTTTCTTGAGGCACCCATTGGATAACCAGAGAGATACAATTTAATTCAGTGCAAAAGGGTAGAATTGACAGTGGGGTCATGGGCATATATTTTACAGAGAAGACTTAGTTGGATGGAGAGCCGAATGAAAATATTAAATATTTTCCTGTTGTTTATTGCCTTTCTTTCTGTGAAACCCAGGTGAGCTATGGAAGTGATAAGAGGCTCAATCTTTCATGATACCTTTATAATATCTAAAGAGCAATACTAAAATATATTGATTTTTCTGATAACTCGTGTGTACAATGTCCGTTGGCTGAAGACTTTCATTGGACTTTGTGTGGAATGTCAAAAGTGCCAAAAGTGAATAGGACCAATCTCATTTTGGGAGAGGATTTAGGACAGTTTTAGGGATGAAATCCTTTTTTTCCTCTAAAATTCTTCAAATCAGCCAAAAAGGATTCAGAATTTTTCCTTCATGCATTTTGGATGGTCTCTGGGAGCCACAAAAGAATATCTCTTATATGCATCATCCATAGTCTATATACATAACTTGCAGGCTGGGTCTCCTTATGATTATCAACATTTGCTCTGGCTGCCCCAAAACACCCATAGGTGTGCACCCTAGATTGGACAGGGAATCTGATTTGAGTTCAGGGCCAGTTTTAAGAGGCAAATTGAGTGTTTTAAGACTTGAAACATTAAGGCATCCATTTCTCTTCAGAAAATAACTGCCACAATGGTCTGATTTTTCCATTTTGAGGAAATAATTTATGAGCCAGCATGGATGCTTTAAATCTCTGCAAGATGTAAGAGAACCAGTTTGATTCTCAGTGGTTAAGGCACCAGAACCAGGCTAGAAACCAGGAGATTGTGAGTTTCACTCCTGCCTTAAGGCACAAAGCCAGTTGGATGACTTTGGGTCAGTCACTTTCTTTCAGCCCTAGGAAGGAGGCAATGGCTTCTAAAAAACTTTGCCAAGAAAACTGTAGGGACTTAATCCGGGCAGTCTCTGAGAATAGGACATGACTGTAAAAGGGTTGCAGATATGGCTTAGAGAGCCTGAGTTCAGAAATGGGAATTTAAAGTAGGAATCTAAAGAAGCCTTTGCTTCTTTAGACAATTTAGAAAATTTGCTGAAATCACAAAGGTTCTCCAGGATTATCTTTTACAGTCAATTTTATTAATATTTTCTTTATTTTCTTTACCATACTTAAATACAAAGGTAGAATAAAAGGAAAAAACATTAAATCTGCACTAATATTTCTTATGGCTCATTAAAAAAAAATCTAAGCAAAAGAAATTTAGAAACTTGAGTACAAATGCAAGACAGCATATACCAGAATTATATAGATTTTTTATAGCTGTTAAATTAGAACTTTCCCTTTATACAGTTGGTACAGAAATTTCACCCAATTACATAAAGCAAAGATAAGGACTGCCAAGGGAAAGACTAATTATTAGGCTCTTTCCTGAAAAAGCAAGTATTATTTCTGTTACTACTATTCATCCAGCCAATAGCCAGCCATCAACACACCAAACAACCAATAGAAAGCCACACCCAACCAGGCGCCGTATAAATACGACGCATAGAATAGCCCAAAGCACACACTCTGCTAAAGAGAAGTTCCCTGAGGATGGGCTCCAGCACAAGTCTGAAAGCTCAGAAGACTAAGCCTCTGGTCCTGGTGAAGGACCCAGATTGGATCCTGCAACCTTATCCTGGGACACGTATATTCACCTTTATTCATGAGTACTGTTTCTACTAGGAAGAATGGCTCAGGGCAAAATATATAACAACCCCAATCAAACAAATGAATGCCATTTTATTTTTATATCAACCTTACAATACTGAGTCAAAAGTTATTGAGGAAAAAATTAATCATTTTTAAATAATATAGTTATTTTGAAAATTACACATGACTAAACTGTCTAGCAGCATCTGTATCTCTTTAGAAAATGAGATGCTATTAAACCGTTGAAAATTGAGATAGCTGCTGGTTCTGATGACTATCTTATTGAGTGGTGTAACACACTAACAATTTGTTTTATTGCTTCTACATTTTTAAAAGAATTACATGCTTTCTTGAATATAATTTTCCAACTTCCTTTAATGAAACTTATGTGACTTTAAAGGCTGATAAAAAGCCTGCTGATTGCATGGTTATTGCCTAATTTTCATCTTAAGTGTTGATGACAAAATCTTAACAGCTACCCTGGCACAGGAACTACATATTATCTTTGATCATCAATCCTGAAATATCTGGTTTAATAATATAAACAGCCTAGAATTTTATTATATTACTAACTGAAATGTTAAATAATACTATCAGAAAACTTTGAATAAGCAATTGTGGCCATTCTGGTGACAGAAATCTGAAGTAGTTCAAATGTTTGGTTCCAATTTTGGCCAAATATGGAATAAAAAAGCACTTTAAAAATAATTGGATTAAAATGTGCTTTTTTGATCATTTGAATAGGGGTATTACAAATGGAATTATTTTTTTATGAATCAAGATATCACATGGAGTCCATCAGAGAGGTCCTTTAGCTCCTTAATTTGATATTGCAGTCATTGGCTTGTCTTATTGAACTGTTGAAAGACATTCTGGATATATAAATGGCTGTGTATTTTATGTCCTATTCATAATTGTGAATACTCCATACATTTAATGCAATATATAATACACTAGTTTTATATAGTACAATATTTTAATAAATTATCAGGTTGGTCAATTTGAATAAATCTCATATACAGCTGATGATGGAAATTGGGACTGGAACTGCTATTGCTAAGGAATATGATCATAAAACGCAATGTCACATGACCATATTACTTAATCACAGTAGTTCTGGCAGTCGTGGTTGCCACTGTTAAGTAAGAAACACATGTAAGCGTGTTTCTCATGTAAGTGTGACTTCCAACTTCCTGCCAGTTTTGTTCTCAGATTACAAACGGACTACCTGTACTTCATTTAGGCTGTGATGTATCTATAGGAATTTGTAAAAAAATGAAACTTTTATCAATATTATTTGGAAATACTTATTTCCTAAAAAGATTTTATCTAAATATTTCAAAGTGTTTGCCTCAGATTAATATTAATATAGAGGTGGTCTTTAGCATTCATCCAAATTTGTGACAGTGCTGAAAAGAGTAGTAACTATGATCAGTCCTCAAGGTTCTAGCCATCACAGTTCCCCCATGGTCACATGATTGTGATCTGGGCATCCAACAATTAGCCTGGATTTCTGGCCATTGCAGCATCCTATAGTCACACAGTTTCAATTTGTGACCTTTCCTGCTGGTTTCTTACAAGTTAATGGAAAAGCCAGCAAGAAATCAGAAATTGTGATAACCTGAGGTCCTCACTTAATGACACATGGAGATTTGCAGGATTCAATCTGGGTCAGTCACCGGAACCAGAGGTTTAGTCTTCTGACCTTTTGAACTCGTGCTGGAGCCCATTCACCCCATCAGTCTTAACTACTTTCTCTCTTTTGACTACCATCCAGTTACACTTCATTAGTCCAAATGATATCCCAATGTAGATTCATGTCAGGTGCATTAACAAGTTGATGTCTCATTCATTCTTTGCATATAACATGATGTCATCAATGTAAAAGAGGTGGCTGATGGAGTCTCCCCCTTGAACTTGCATCCATATTCAGTCCTTGTGATTATCTGGCTGAGGGGGTTCAAGCCTATGTAGAACAACAGCGGAAACACTTGATCACTTGAATGAGCTGTCTTCAGTTGACTTCTAGTATTGTCTTCCATGTAGATGTAGATATATGTCCCATCTTTATTAGTTTTATACATAACTCAAGATGGTAAACATACTTAATGTTCATATGATATGGGTTTGCCTCACAAACATTCCATGTACATTTAACATCTGTAAATTTTTAACCTGGTTTTGGAAAGAGTAAAAGGTTTAAGGATAAGATTGTTATGCTGAACGATATAGCATACTTTTGGAATTTATCGTTATATGAAGTATTGTGGATTTACTGAACATGGGATGTAACAAAAATGATTTATTTTATTATGGAAAAGTGCCACTTGGATTTATAATCTTGGACTGAGAAAGTGTGTTCACCCTTGGTTTATGACCTGGCTTTTTATTGGCATATTGAAAAAACTGATCAATATTATTCCATGTGATCAAAGTTTAGCTGTCCAGGCAGAATTGATGAAAATAAACTTAGATGGATTAAAATTCTGACTTGATATAAAGTTTACTGGAATGTATTGGTTAGAGTGTTTCATTGGGACTATGGAGATTCAAGCTTGCTGCATCATCATGGGCTAGTCATGTCCACTCAGTATAATATACTTTATATTTGTTAATTTATTCATTATTTATTAAATTTATTTGCAGTCTATCTCACTATGGAGGTATTCCAGTTTGCTCTAAGGGTTAAGGCACCAGGCTAGAAACCAGGAGAATGTGAATTTTTATCCCACTTTAGCCATGAATGCCAGCTGAGTGACTTTGGGTTAGTCACTCTCTCTCAGCCCATCTTGCCTCACAGGGTTATTGTTGTGGGGAAAATTATTGAATTAAAATAATAAAGGTGGGATACAAATATTTTAAATATAAAAGAGGTTTGAGAATAAAAGGATGGTAGAGAATCAGGTTTCCTTTCCTGAGTTTTTGAGAAGACTAGAAAAAGGCAGCTTTTTTGGCTCAGTTCCTCCCCTGGCAGAGTCTACAAATATTTCCCATAGTTTGCTTTGTCTTTAGGAATGCTTGAATGTGTTCCATAGGCAATAACCAGCTCCCAAGGGCTCCGTTTGGGGTGATCACATTTACTGTTACTGTATGAACAATGTGAAAGTTTATCAGCTTTGTTGCTCTCTCAGTATGCCTGCTGGAGCAAGAGGCTCACTGCTGATATCTCCTGCCTGATAAAGTGCTCTCATGACTGAAGAGTCCTACTTAATAGCAAAACTCAAGAAGAGTTCAACTCTCAATGTACCTCATTTTCCTCTTGACAAACTGTTAGAGGGGGTTCTGTTAGATGAAAGTTGTCTTATTCATGTTAAGATTTAATTGGAAGCAACAGAGCAGGTAGCTTTTTCGGGAGACATGGCCTCAGAAAATTTATACTTTGAGATTTGAAGATTGTAAGAACGTTCCGCTCAAAGATGGTCCTCCTTGAAAATGCACTTTGTTCCATGAAAATGTATTATACTACCTTGATATGATGAAGTGCCTCGTGGAAGTAGATTACTTTGCCTTGAAAAAGAGCTTAGATGGAACTGATCTACTTTAGTGGGCAGACTGATTTCATTTTTAATTGGACGGAGAAAAGATTCCTATGGGAAGAGATAGATTTTCCTGTGTGACATGTTGCAGGATGTAAATCAGGGATGTCCAACCTTGGCAACTTTAAGACTTGTGGACTTCATGGCATGGCTGGTTGGGGAATTGTAAGACTTGAGGTCCATGTAAAGGATTCTGCCAGCTAGAGGTATTTGGGTTTTTAATGACATGATTTTGCTAATTGAACCAGCATGTGCTCAAAGGAATACTGTTTTGCATGATTTAGATTTGTACCAATTGCAGACAACAACAAGAAAATAAAAATGGGGAGGAGATGGATTTGTCACCAATTTTATTTGGACTTTGTTGGGAAGATAGATTGACTTTGGAGGTTGAAGTTATTATATTTAATTATATTTAATCAGACAATTCATAAGAAATGGCAGTAAGAAACAAACATGGATATTTGATCCAGGACAAATTACTGTTAACCTTTGGGATGATATGGGATAGATAAGAAGCCATGGAAAATTTTGTCTGAATTGTTCACAATACTAGTTTGTTAACAGGGGTTCTGAAACTTGTCTCTCTTTATTATTATTGTTCTTCCTGTTAACTATTTTGTCATTAATATAGTATGCAGATGACAAGTTAGTAATTTATAAATGGATTTGGTACTTTAAAATCTATTAGGCCTGTTTCGCAAGGGGTGGGAAATTAATTTTGTAGTAATGTATTAATTAGCATTCAACTAGGGGGGATAATACAATATGTGTAAAGGTGTTAGTTTTCCCCAATACATTTTTTAATGTTTTGTTTGTTGTATATGGTTTTTTGTTTTATTTTTTTGGAATTTTGTTATTTTAATTATTTTTTGAATAAAATAAAAATATAAATTCAAAAAAAAGGTAAATAAAAATGAGGACTAACATAAATTTCTACCGATTTCACTAAGTCTTTTCTAAATATGATTAAATCTGGCCCTACATAGTAAGTACAGTCTAGGAAATAAGATTTTAGATTAGACCTAAGGAAAATCAAATCTATATTTAGCCATGAAAATTCAGTGGGTTACTTTGAGCTATTCTCTATCTCATAAACCAACCAACATTATAGGCATGTAGTTATGGGCATAAAATGAGTGAAGATCATTATGTAAAGTGCCTTGAGTTTATGAAAGAACAATAGGATAAAAGTTGATCAAACAAGCCAGCAGATACTGTTAATACACTATGACAAATGAGCTAAACAACTACATAAATGTGACGTAAGTTTTTCTAGGGTTGTTTGCATTAAATGGAATAAGAACAAATAAATAAAAATAGGATGACATGCAAATCAAAACAAAGATCAGCACCGGCTTTGTAAAAATGTAAAGATAAAGGTTCGTTTTATATAAAATAACTATTATCAGGCCTGCCAGGCAATTGCTTTCCAGAAGAAAAAATATTAATCATTTGCAAAAAAAGTGGTTATTTCCATTGTCTGTCAGGAAGTTAAGCAAATAGGAGAAAGAGAAAGCAGTGAATTTGTGTTGGCAAAGAGCTGCTTTGACAAAGTTTTCTACAGGAAGATATATAAAAATAGTGGTCTAGAATTTGATCATGGAGCACACTTATTTGCAAGAACAATAATAAATGCCAACATATTATGTTTTTCTTTCTGGTCTCTCTCTTCTTCCTTTCCCCTCCATTTCCTTTCTCTTGTCTGTTTTGTCTTGTCAGTCTGTGGGCGTCTGTCTTGCTCTTTATAATTGATGTGAATTGCTCTAAGTGATATACAGTAAATAAATAATAAAGAGGAAGGGAAGTAGCTAATTGCTAAGTACTCAGGGGAGCATTCCATGAAGTCAAGTCAGAGCTGCCTAGGTCAATGAGATATCCGCGTCTGTAGATCTCCGTGGGCAGTTTTTTACAATATTTTCTGCTTAGTACACTGTATTTTGGGGGTTAAATATGTGAAGAGATGACTGAGTTGAAGGCTAAAGAATAATATTGGTTGGTTTTGATTATGTTGTCATCTTACATCATAGGTGTATAACCCGAGACCCTGGACTGCATGCAGCCTTCAGAAATGTTAGATATAGCTCAGGAAGTCTCCAAATGACCAAATTGTATTACTGAATGTGACAAAAAGGAAACATCATTAAATATGTAATGACATTTAGATTTCTGTTCTGTTCTGTTCTCTGAATTGTGGATGCAGACAGGTTGTTTAAAAAAAAATAGTGTGCCCCACAGCCTAGAAAGATTGCCTAGGCCAGGGGTAGGCAACTTTGGCTCTTTTATGATTCGTGGCCTTCAACTCCCAGAATTCCTGAGCCAGCATGGTTGGCTCAGGAATTCTGGGATTTGAAGTCCACGAGTCATAAAAGAGCCAAGGTTGCCTACCCCTGGCCTAGGATATCAATTCACCCTATTAAAAAGTCAGAAGAGTGATGACCTAAAAGTATTGTAAATATGAAAGTGGCCAGGTGCAGCCCTTGGCCTTGAAAATATTGTATATTATTTGTAGTTGTTTCTAGAGCAGTAATATAGATAGTCCTCTGTTAACAACCACTCATTCAAAGGTCTGTTCAAAGTTATGATGGCATTGATTGATTGGTACTTATGACTGGTCCTTGATGGTCCATCTATCTCAGCACCTCTTCAGTCATGAGATTGCAATCTGGGCACTGGGCAACTGGCTTGCACTTACAACAGTTGCAGCATCCTGCTTACAAGATCACCTTTTGTGACTTTGCATGCCAGCTTCCCATAAGCAAAGTCAATGGGAAAGCTAGCAGGGAAAGTCATAGGTCACTTGGATAAGTCTTCCTCATCCTGCAGCAGATACCACCAGTCCCTGCTGCACTCATATCATGCCCTTGCACACTCTGCAGCACTAGCACTTAGACTTATATACCACTTCATAGTGCTTTACAGACCTCTCTAAGCGGTTTACAGAGCCAGTATATTGCCTCCAACAATCTGGGCCCTCATTTGACCTCGGGAGGATGGAAGGCTGAGTCAACCTTGAGCCAGTGAAAATCGAACTGCTGGCAGTCAGCAGAATTAGCCTGCAATACTGCATTCTAACCACTGCACCACCACGGCTCTTAACTTAGCGGCCACCATAAGCCTGCTGCACTCATACCACTTGCACACCCTCCTGTATCATGCAGCAGCTACCCTAAGCCCTATTGTACTTGCATTGTGCCTCACCAGCCCCTCCTACATCATCCCACACCCTAGGACAGCCACCCCAAGCCCCATTGCATTTGTGCCAGGCCACACCAGTTGCCTGAGCACCCTATTGCACTCAGCAGCAGTTCAAGGTTGACTCAGACTTCCATCCTTCTGAGGTCAGTAAAATGAGGACCCAGATTGTTGGGGGAAATATGCTGACTCTGTAAACTGCTTGGAGAGGGCTGTAAAGCATTGTGAAGTGGTATATAATTCTAAGTGCTATTGCTTGCTATCAGCCGGTTTGCAAGACATCTGGACTTGCAACTTCTTGCTGGCTTCCCCACTGACTTTGTTTGTTGAAAGGCAGCAAGAAGTTGTGAGGAGATTCTCACTTAACCATGGGAATGGGAATGCTGGGAATGCAGTTGGTAAGTGATGTGGTTATATGATGTCATGCTTTATGACCACTGCTTAGCAATGGAAATTCTGGCCCCAGTTACCATTGTTAATTAAGAACTATCTGCATAGAAGTGACATCAGTATTGTTAATGTAATTTATGAACTAGTTTTGTGTGCCCATAAAATATGGAGGTGAATTAGAAATTGGAGAGTACATTTAGATTTTGAATACCTGCAATTACTGTTAGGTAGAAGTAAACTAAATTTATATAGATTTTGTTCAAAAGTCTAAATATTGTCTCTGTGTGAAATAGTGTTCAATTTAAATTTGTTTAGCCAGGTACTAAATAGATAAATCTAATAGACATCATGAGAAAAACTAATTTTTTTAGACTTCTAGCATGCTGTCAAAAATAATGATGTAAAATTTTAAAATATTTTTAGTTTGAATTTTCAAAATTTCAAAAATTATATTATATTATGATGTATGCATTGTGCCTGTCTATAAAGTTCACATAGATATTATTAGTTCATGAATTTCTGCTTAATACTTATTGCAGTGGCTAAAGATATTCCTATCTTGTCATTTTGATTCCAAACATCCACTACTTTTATGTTGTACCATTGTTGAGAACTGCTGATTTTCAGAGGCATACATATTTATGAACATTCATGAATGTTGTCATGTGCCAAAAGCATATCTGAATAAGTCAAACTGGTCAAAGGGATTATTTTCTGTCTCTATAATCCTTTGTCCTACAAAGTCTGAGGGACACTAAATATGTTCTTCTGTCATCCTGTCCCAGCAGAAGCCATCTTTCCTTATCTTCAACATTTTCTGTCATAGCTGCTGTTGAAAATATGGACAGCTCTCTGGACTGTGGATAAGGGTAAAAGTGAGAGTGTTTATTTCAGTTGCACCTAAAAAAAGGAGTAGAATACTGTCTCCCCAAATTATAGGCAAACCTGAGGATCAATGAAGAACATAAACTGACCTCTGGAAATTTTCTCTGTCCAGAAAAATGGGAAAAATTGGATCAGAGAATATATAGTTATGGCATCAGTGTTTTTAAAAATTCATATTCCAAGAATCACCTTCACTTATATACACCTGAAATGAACTTGGCTGTACATCTGATCTCAGGCAATTGGTATGAAAGAGAGGCTTCTTTGTGGCACTCATGAGATACTGTCAGCCCTCCAGGGTAAATCAAACAGGAAGCATGACTCAATGAGCTAAATCAACTTTATTGTAAGGCTAGATTAATAGAATCTTGGAATTCTATTCTATTCTACAAACTTCCCACCACCATTTTAGCTAATTAGGGCAGGCTGTTTCTAAGTTTCTTTCTCTCATTGTTAAGTCCTTGGCGGCTCCTCCCTCTTGTCAGATTGTTTCAATAGTCAATTTTTGCTTTCTAATTTCTATACATTAGTATCATATATTCTATATTCCAAACTGTGATTTAAGAGAAACATCAAGCACATGCTTTGAATTTAAAAAGATGGATTCTAATCAACTCAGAGCAAAGATAAGTAGTAGCTTATGGCTAGAGAAGCTGATGGGAAAAGCAACTCAAGATGAATGGGAGTTTCTAAAGAAGATATTAAAAGCACAATTGTGAGCAATTCTAATAAAGGTAAAAAATGAGAGTAAAAGAAGCTAATATGGCTACTATATGCAAGAACCTCAGCTAGAATAAGCTAACCTAAATTTGAAAGGGAAGAGAACTGAGTGTATTTATTCCTGAGAAAAGAAATATATCATTCTTTAAATACTTGAAAGGATGGCACACAGAAGAAAGTCAAGACCTCTCATTCCAGAGCGCAGGACATGGAATAATGGATTTAAGTTACAAGAAAGTAGATTCCAAGTGAGCTTTATAAACAACTTCCTAACAGTTAAGAACAGTTGGACAAAAGAACCAATTATGTGATATCTGGAATCATAAACTAGATGGGTTATGTTCTGACAAGCTAGTTAGCCATCTGTCTCAGATGCTGTAATGTAGGTTCCTGCATAGAGTACTGGGTTGCATGAATGATCTGAATGACTTCTTCCAATTCTGTTATTCTGTCTTGATATATTTTGAAAGCAAATGTCTGGAATTAAGGAGAAAATTCCAGTGGCTGGTTGGTTTTATTGTTGAAAACATTTGATTGGGTGTACTTTAATCTGATTTAACTAAAACATAGGTGTCTTTGCTAATCACTGAATCTAAGGGGAAATTAGGTCTTGGGCTTTATATGCTTATAGCTCAATGAAAATAGCACATGTAAAACAGCTGCAGGGTATTAATGGTAATTGTACTTGCTGTGTGTGAAAAGTAAAAACATAGTCCCATCCAAGAGTTTCTTTAAGAAGAAAGCAATAAGAAGTGACCATGGGAAAAACTCAAAAGTTAGAAAGTTGGCAGAGCTACAAAAAACAACAACCCCCCCCCCAACGTTAAGAACTAAGTCTTTTCCAGAGAAACCAGAAATAGCCCAATCATTTTGCAATCCATTATTGGAGAAAAGGGTGGAGGGCAGGAGATATATTCTGAAGTTGAGAAAATGGTTGAATGTTGAAGACAAATGAATTGTAGTTATTACATTCCTTTTTGTTGAAGTTTTTGTTTATAGAAATAATGAACACTACTTTTATCTGACTGGAAGCAACAGCTTGGTTTATTTTAAAATTCAGAAATACTCAATGGAAAGTTTTATGGACAAAATTATGGTTACCTCTACAACTGTTTAATGCAGCAGCAATGGCCATTAATGGAAACTAAACTTTCAGTCAGAGATCTTCACAAATAAATATTTCCATACCCCTTCCCTTCCCAACAGAAAGTACCATATAATGGGATCTTATCTGAGATAGGAACCTAAGCTCCCAATAGTGATGCATAAATAACGAAAGGAAAGAAATGGGCCACCTACTTCTGCTGAATTACTTGCATGAAAAACTGAAGAAAAAATGTTACTGCTTGTGACAAGATCAAGCTAGGCAGGTTGCAGATCGTAGATATTATTTGTGGGATATAAAATGAAAAAAAGTTTTTTGAATCCCTTTAAAAATGAAAGCTATATAACAATAGTGAGTTATTTTTAGGGATGGTTATTAGCAATGAAAAATGCAAAAGCAGTGTCTCCATAATGCTATCTCTGTTGTCTGCTCTTATATCTTAAGACATCCCTGCCCATAACTTTTGCTTATTCCGCTTTAGGCTCCTCCCATATATTTAGAAGTATCTTCCAGAATTCTTGCTTAATTAAAGCCATCTTTTTGTGAACTTAGATCTGCTGCCTGTTTAGCTTATACTCTATTAGTTGGTTTGACAAAGGAGAAGGCATTTTTGGTGGTGTATTTAACTGCAGAATCCAGTGCATAAGTGTGCACAACCTTTTTGTTTCTCTCTGTGTGTGATATTTTCATATGTTAGACTCATGTTTTTATTTATTAGTTGTTCTGTTGGGACAATATAAAGGCTGTGCCTAAACTGACTTTCTGAGGACAGAATTGTATGAACTGGAAAAAAAAATCATAACAAGAGTTATCAGCCCAATTAAGAAATTAGAGCCTAAGGGTCCTTTTAAAACCTCAATCACGAAATAGCTGATCCAACGAAAATGTGGAATTCCTCTAATTCCTCTAATCCCTTGGTATTTGTTCTTAGTCTGAAAAACAACCTGTGTAATTCCAATTTTTAAAAAAGGAAAGTCGGGATGGAATATAGAAAATTCTAAGCAAGCTATCTTAATATTAATTCAAACTAAAATGATAAAAAGTATTGTTAAAAATAAAATAATCAAAAAAGAAAAAAATAGTTTTTCCCAAAGGAAAGAATATTGCTTCAACAGATAAATATTACTAGCTACTTACACTTTTAGAGGTATCAGCAGGTACATGGATCAGGTGATGTCAAAATAAATGGTAGGTTTGAACTTTCTGAAAGGCAGTGTCCGCAGTGTGTGGTTTAAAAAGAGGCACTCATAAAAATGGATGGAGCTTCACACTGTTGCAGTTCCCATTTTGAGAAAATAGAATAAAAAAGTTCACGTTTGAAAGACATGCAAAGTAGGAACTTCCAGGATTGGCACTGGATTGGTTTTTAAATTGTTGCAAATTATATTGAAGTTAGGGGTGAGTGGAGTGCTGTTCAAAATAATAAAATAAAAATGGATTTTTAAGAGAGCTAAAAATCATCTATAAAAACGGGGGTTGAATAGACTTTAAAATAGAAAATTCAATTCAATATATTTTAGGGCAAAATGAAGCACATTGGCATAAATGATCCAAACATCACCTATATATTAATAGGGTCTAGGCTGACAGTGACTGATCAGGAGAAAGATCTCGAAGTCATAGCGGATAACATATTGAAAAGATTGAGAACTGTGCAACTGTTGAAAAAAAAGTAAAATTGGAATCATTAAAAATTATTTAAATACAACACTGTCAATATAATGTTATTAGAATTAGAATACACCACACACAATGGCAGAGAAAAAGCAACATAAATCTTCACTACTCCATAACACTCCAAATCTACTAGAACATTACAGCAAATCCTTCCCGCCTTACAATTACCAGAATTTTTGTCAAAGTTCATAGTAATTAAAGGTGATGAAGGGATTACAGGAGTTGTTATGGCAACTGTTTTCCAAAATTAACCATAGTTTGGGGGGAAAATACTCTGATTTTTCTCTTTCTTTATTAAAAGGCAACAAAGGAACTTCACTCTGCACCATTTCTTCATTTTGTAGTTGCTCAGCTATGGAGGTATTGATGCAATTCTATGGCATGCTGAAAAAAAAAGATGCTTCAGGGGAGAATAATAGACAATGAGTAATCCTGTCCATTTCAAAACAAAGGGAAAAAAGAACAAAATGTATTCAAGGAAACAACATGCGATTTTTCCTGTGACATCATCTGAGATTTTTCTAAGAAAAAGAGGAGAATTACAATTTGAGATGAATGAAGGTTAATCTGCATAAAGTTGCTATCACTTCCTGTTTGGGAGTAAGAACACATAAGGGTTATAGATCCTCGATATTTCCATCAACCCTGAACGTTTTTCTTCAGTACACAATTTCTCCCTGTTTTTCAGGCTTTCTGTAAGAAACTCATGATTTACAATGAGTACTAAAACAACCTCTTGTTTTAAAGCATTATTGCCTTCATACCCAGATATTGCTATCGCTATCTCTAAGTAATTATAATAATTGTATTCTCCTAATATGTATTTTCTTAATATTATTTGCAAGCTACACTTATATTTAGCAGAAGCATGCACACGAATCGTCATGAAAAACAAAATACAACAAAGAACATGACAGCAAGAAATGGAAAGAATTGCTACAGTTGTCAGAATTTCTAACTTTTTTATGAACTTTATCAGGGTATAAAATACAAAAGAAAATTAAAATAGTGGGAAAATGGGTGAGAGAAAAGGGAAGGAAAAAAGGATAACGGGGGGAAAACAAAAGAAAAGCATTGGCTTCCAAGTCTTTAGTGCAGTAGGATAATAACATTAAAGCCTCATCTTTTTACTTTTACATGCTAATACATATTAGCCATTTCTATAATAACAAACCTATCTAATCAGCAAAACTCAGTTTCATTGTTTTCCATCTCAAGTGCAAAATCCAGAAGTGATTTTCAAATAGAAAGTTGAGTAGTTGTCAGAATTTCTGACAGTAACTCTGTCCTTTTCATATGAAGCATTTGAATAAGGCTGGTGTTAGGAATAGGAATAATCAAATTAAGTTGACCCAAGTCTGTCTTAGTTTTTCATTTTTGATTTATACATATATACATATTATTATTAGATTTATGTGCCACCCATCTCATCTAGAGGTGACTCTAGTTATTGTAAAAGTGTACAAACAAGCACTTTTTTCCTATACTTGTAGCTCAAAACTATTTCAAAGAGGAATCTCTTAGCAATTTATAGTAGTATGAAGTAGATGTGTGTGTACTAGCTTGCAGGCCCTTTTCTATGTTGCTAAAAAGTAGACCTATTTCTATAAAGAGTTAAGATGAAGGTAAGGGTATGTTGGTTGACATTTTTTTATCCATCAAGCCGGCTGCTTTTTCTCTGGTGACTTTTCTCTGGCAGATAAATCTTATTTTTAGTTCCACCAAGAACTTTTTGCAGTGAGTAAAAAGGTCCGAAAGCGCCACCTTCTCTTCAACATAGTTCTTTGGGTAGTTTCTAATTTTTTTTTTTTTCAGCAATCATCCCTCTTACCCACAAAGTGTAATCCATCTAAGATTTACCAGCGTAGACTGGTTTTGCCTCAGCAAAAACCAGTTTCAACAGCCAATTGTTGTCAGTCCATTTCAACTACCATCTCCATTTTCAACTTTATCTTCTTCAAGCTTCTCCCTCCTGGAGTCCTCGCTGATGGTGTTTAGAATTCCATTTCTAATGCCAGCATGACATTTGATATGCATATCAGCTGCCTATAACCCCTCCTTTGCATACATGTGCTTCCTTCTGGGAATCTAAACAAATTCTTATTCTCAGCTCCTAATCACTGAATGAAGTGCAAACTTGGTGACTGCATGGATGCATGGGTGTATAAACAGCCAGCAAGATGCTCTGGTGGGGAGTAGTTTCATAACAGTCACGGTCATCTTCATCAGAACATCTGGAAAGTTAAAAAACAAGGATAACTAATTTGGGAAGGTAAAAAGCCATGAATAACTAATCTCTGAGCTTTACATTAATTTAGGCAGTGAACAACTGGCCAGTTCATGATTTACAAAGCCAGTTTTTTCAAGTATTTATAACAAAGTAGTTCTGGCTTTCTAAAAGGGTTACTATATTAGATTTAGATTTATAAAAACAATATAATTCTGTTCAAATGGTTGTAAAAATTAAAAAATGAGTAATCTAAGATTACAATCAAAACCATTTGTGTAGGGTTATGTACAAAACATTTCCAGCACATTGTAATTTTAATCATTATGCATCAATTTTCCAAAGTGGTAATGAGTAATCAAAATATGTTTTTGGTAAATAGCTTGTTTGACACGTTTATGAAGTAAGACCAGTAGTGATTTACATTTAGATTTAGACAATAATGAAGCAATTACACTTTTTATATACCATCCACCCTCCACATCACTTTGGCAATATTGATCCATTTGCCTCTGCACTTTTTTTCTACTGTCATTTTTTTATTTAGTTTCAGCAGTTTGTTATGTACCACATTTGACAGTGATTGGCAGCTGAAATGCTCATCTCTTTCCTCTGCATCTCTTGGAATAGACATATACAGATATATACATATTTCCTAGCACTGTACTAGTTTAGAATGCAATAAAGTTTTGCAAAATGCAATGTCCCCTCATATTTTTTTTAAAAAATAGCTACAAAAACTACTACAGCAGAGTGATTTTTTTCCTCTTGCATTGCTCTGATCAATGGAACTGATATGTTGACACTTCCAGTGACTTGGGGAAAAGGCAAGGGTTGAGTGAAGCTTTGGGAAACCACTGCATCAAGGTGTACCATTAAGTGGAATTCTTTGAAGCAGAAGTTCCCCAGTGATAGTCAGTGAAGTGAAGAAAAAATGGAGCAGTAGCGAATCATCATGTCAGGAAGCTCTCAACATCTTGGTCTCCAGTCAGCCACTGTCACTTTGCTTGTATCTTTCCCAAAGGGAGCATCTCATAGTGAGCCAGATTTTCTTGGCCTAGAGGTATTGGTGTATCTTGATGTGGTAATTCCCTACTTCTTATTGGGAAAAGTGAGGGCCAACCAAATTGTGTAATTGTTTAACTTCAAAGTAGTCCAGCCAGGAAACTAAAACCATGAATACTAATACTTCCTTTATTATAAGGTTATAGTGACAGAATCTTGCAAGTCTAAAAGCACTCCCCCCTCTGCCTTTACTTTCCAGAGAACTAGAGAGGGTCCCTTCTGAAATATTCTCTCTACTCCCATCCCTCTTTGGGACTCATATTTCATTTATTGGACTATTAATTGGACTTGGGCTCTGACTCCCAAGGCTATTTTTACAATCCATTACACATTGGGAAGCTGCTATAACATGGTTCTGAGAATATTCTTGTTCTTCTCTTTCTCTGTGGAAAAAGAAAGGTGTCTCCTCAAAGTAGGGGAAGATGCTAGATGAAACAGCAATGGTTGAAGAAGAGGTAAAGCCACTCTTCATAGTTTCCTCCCCACAGTTGGCCTGTACTGCATGTGTGATTTTTAGTGTGGATATGAATGTTGTATGTATGTATGTATGTATGCATGTATGTATGTATGTATGTAGTATGTATGTATTTCTATAATGTGTATACTGTCTGTTTCCAGAGACTCTGAATGGCTTATGGCAGGGGTCCTCAACCTTGGCACCTTTAAGACTCATGGACTTCAACTCCCAGAATTCCTCAGCCAGCAAAGCTGGCTGAGGAATTCTGGGAATTGAAGTCCACAGTCTTAAAGTTGCCAAGGTTGAGGACCCCTGGCTTACGGTGTTATTATCTGAAAATTAAACACAAACCTGAATTATAGCCAATTGCCTAATGTATCACCATTGAGGGTGGCATTATCTTTCTCAACAGCAAATATCTTTCTGAAGATCCATGCTTTTACAGATTTCTGGAAAAAAATAACATGGTGAGGGTGAGCTAGATGTCTGGGAGTAAGCTGTATCAAAGGAGGGGGGCATTATTAAAAGGCTTGACCCTGACATTCCTGAACATGCTCTCGGCCACATTGAGCTTAGGTTCGATCAGTCATGGTACTCAAAAAAATGTCCTAAATGTTAGTCCAGCCCTTGTGCCAAGATGTTTCTCTGCTCCCTTTGCTCCTTGAGCTAAGACGTTTCTATTTTTTCTTCCTAGATCACTCCTCTATGAGTTGTTTTTTCTTCTGTGTCATGATTATATTAGAAAGAGAGATTAGATGGGATGGCATAGAGAAAATGACTGCGCATGCCCAGAAACTCCATTCTCCATAAAACCTGGTTACAGTCCATTGACAGCTCTTTACCTCATCGATTTTTCCTGTGAATCAATGATTCACCATATGATAGTTTCCCATATCTGAAACAGTAAGTTGTACAGAATTGTAACCTTCTGCCCACAAACTCTCTGCTATTTCTGAAAATGACTTTTTTCCCTCAGTTCTTCATCCAAAATAGCAACTGCTTGTTTATTAAAGCATGAGAATGCTAATAGGCCTCAGGCTATTGCTGGTAAATACCAGGTATATAATAGTACATATTCTGCCAGAATACATATCCTATCATGATGTGATGGTGATGTGATAAGATAAGCAGGGACTGGAAACAAGGTAACAAAAAGTGAAATGAAGGGAAATGGGTATATTTAGTCTTGAGAAAAGATTAGCACTATGTGTGATATGATTAATTAGTTACATGTGATATGCTCGTATTCCTTAAATACCTGAAAGTGTTTCTCAGAAAAAAATGAAAATGTGTTATTTATCACCCCAGAGAATAGGATATAGAATAATCTATACCAGCAAGCCACATTGATACCAAAATGACAACACACATGTAGGGACACCTTCATGCTCACCTTCATGCTCACTTACTTGTGTCTGTGATGGAAGAACATGTGATGCAAGGTATTTGTTTGATGATAGAGTCAATAATGCCATTTTGGCATTATCATTGTCAACTGAGTGTTAACATATGTTTTAAATGCGTCTATAGTATCTATTCTCTGAAAGAAAAGTTTTTTTAGCCAAATTGTGTCTGGACTGACATTTTGTAATAAAATATGTGTGCACCATTCTTCTTTCCCCCCCATCTTTTTGGTTTGGAACATATATTGTTGTTTAAAGTATACATTATGATTTAGGTAGAACTCCCTCCTAGTCAGATCAGTTTGATATTGGCAGACTGAGGGTTAAAGTAATAAACTTTGGGTTCAGTAGTTCAAACTAACTTTCAAAAAACACTTTCAATATGATTTTTAATTGCTTCTTTATGTTCCTGTTTACAATTATAAGACTCGCAAAGGAAAAAAAACAGTACTTTGTTTTCAAACAACAACACCAGAAATCAAAGAAGGGAAAGATTATTTGATTATGGATTATCATGTTATGAATATGAGGAGTGTTTTGGAGGGGTACTTGGCTTCATAATTTATTAATTGTGAAGGCTATTTTGAAATGAATCTCCACAATGGAACCTTGTTTCCATTTGTTGAAGAAGGCAACCACAAGATTTGGATCTGACCAGCTTCAACCAAGCATTGAGGCCCAGCAGTTTGCCTCTATAAGATGATGTGTGTCACAGCAAATGGATCAGTATCAAATCTGAACCAGTATAATTGTCCTAACATTTCTTCTATCTCCATTTATTGTCTTTGTGTTTAATATGAAGGGCAGTCCTAATACACTCTGCTGTGTATGATGGTAACTTGCCTCTATAATTCATAAAGGTGACAAAAAGTCAGCTTTAATTTTGTTATGTTTTCAGTGCTTTTCATAGTTACAGTTAAATATGAATATTTGATTGCTAAAGTATGGATTTAATGCCCCTTGATTTGTATTCTTTAGTCCCCTGGAGCTTTCTTTCTTTCTTTTTTTTCCTTTCCCTTTCTCTTTACTGATGACTTCTTTGTCTTCTTTCTCCTTTGCTGCCTTCAGTGCAATTCATGCTGTGTGTGATTTGATAATAAGGCTTTCAGTTACAATCTGCGATCTAGTTCATATCACAGTATGATTTGTGATATGATATCTGCTTTACTGAATAAACCACAAGAGTCTGACTTCATGAGATTGCTAAGCCAAGTCAAACAAATCAGACTGTAGCTCAGCTACTATGTGAGCGCAGTCCATATACTGAAAGAATGTGTAGGAACAAGAATATGCTTTCCTGATATTTGACACTTTGGGAACCTGGGTTCATTATTTCAGGGATATGAAAGCCTTGTATATATATTTCAGAAGGTGATCGTGCAAATCATGGATGAAATGTGTACTGTTATATGTCACTGTGTCATTTTCTGAGGGTAAGACATTAGTTAACCTGGGCAAATGATCATGACAATTGATTATTACTATTGCCATTGATCTTTTTGCTTGTTGTTCATTTTTGGCTCTATTTTTAAAATGAAACTTAGCTTACTTCAGTCAATTAAATGTAATTCTACTTGCTTTCTTTTGTAAGTAGAGTTGCAACTTCATTATTTGGAAAGCCACTATCTTCTTTAACTAGTTATCCGGTACATGTTGTTAAATAACATTAATGTTTTCCAATGTATCTCATGAATATTGCAAATTTTACTTCGGTTTCTTGAGTTCTGATATATCGTGTATATAACAATGCAATACTATTTTTATCCTAAATATAACAAGTCTGAATGTTAAGCAGATACCGATAAATTCAGAAAAATGCCTTTTACCCAGGATAAATGTAACCTTTTGTGGCTTAATATCACATAAAGTTGAAATGTGGTGAAAGATGTATCCTATTCCAAAGTTTTTCAGAATAAGCTCAATGAAGTTTGTATCTGTATGAGAAAGTAGGGAAATAGAAGCTGTCATGTGACTGTAATCAAGAGTAAAAGAATGAAAATATTCTATACTGAGTGTGTTGAGAAATAAATAGAAGTGCTATGGTCTAAACGGGAAGAAATAAATGATGATTTTGTTATTCTTTTGTGTCAATCTGTAGTAATCAAGATGCCATAAATAGTTAATATTAATTATTCAGAAGGATTTGTAGAAATGATTTTCTGGTTTTCTGTGGACTTTTACTATTATGAACATGGATTGTTGCATGAACTCTTACAGACCCTGCTCAAGCAACGCTTCTGTGCTATGTCCTGGATGGGAAGGAGGGAACTGCCAATGATCTTTTCGGCCATTCTCACCACTCTCTGCACTGCCTTCCTGTCTGAAGCAGTGATGCTTCCAAATCAGACTGATGCTGTATGACAGGATGCTCTCGATCGTCCCCCTGTAGAAAGTGGTCAGGACAGGGGAAGGAAGATGTGCTTTTCTCATGCGACGCAGAAAATGCAGGCGCTGCTGTGCCCGCTTCACCAGTTATCTGAAGCCCTTAATTAACTCTGAGGGAAATTTAGTTAAAACCGCATACATTGTAAAAGAGGTACACAGTAACTTTTCTTTTGCAGACAACGAAATTGGTAATCTCTGTAATGCAAAGCAAATTAAGCTATAGATACTCACGCTACTGTCTTTGAAGATTGAAACAAGAGAGGGAGATGGATTGATTTATTTATTGTGACAGAACACTGCTCGCAGAGTTTCTGGCTACAAAAGCCAGGGTCAGAGGAAGCAATACTTTCTTACCTTGACAAACTATGATTAAAAATCAAACAGTTTCACAAAAATAAGTTATTTCATGCTGTGTTTTGTTGTCCAATCTTGAGACTTCCACTCCACCCATGGTGTATGAATGGCTTTGCAGTCGGCTAGCATGGAGGGCAGTTAGTTCCTTAAAAGTTTCATTTATTTACTTTACTCTTTCATTCCTACCCACAAGCCCAAAAGTACAGACTGTGAAGCTAATACTGTCTTTTTGTTCTATATATCAGTCACTGGCCCAGCTGCAGACTGATAAATCAGTTGATAGGTGGTCTTCTGCAATAGGCTAATTGACATCCATGGTATAGATGGCTGGATTCTTGGGAAAAAATAATAGCTCATTAGGAGATTTTCCCTATGCTTACCCATCTTAAACATTTTCTTGGCATTATTTGTTCCCTGCATGAATGAAGCCAAAGGTTTGTTAAAGCAAGTGGCTGTTTTTCTTTTTCCTTGGCATAATTGTATTCCTTGGTTTGACTAGGTTGACTTATTTGAGTTGAGAAAAGTTTCTGTAAAACTTCCAACTCCCACACTTTGGGGAGAGACAATAGTGACACAGTTTTAGGAATATTAAAAATGAAAGAGATTTATGAATTTGTTCAGGCAGTTGAGCATTGAGTTAAGCATGGGTTTCCCCAATTTACCTCACTCAGGCTTTTTGACAATAAAGAATTTATTCCATCGTATTTAAACTTTTTATAAAATTGTTTTGCTTTAGGAAAGTGTATTTATATGGAGGAGTGGAAATGCTAGAATTGTTTTGGAGGCATGGACCATATGGTATAGAAAAATAGTGTAAGCTGCAAATTGGAGCTTAAGTTCACCAGATGGGTTGCCATGTTGGATGCTGATTTTGGACTAGGAAGTGTTGTTTTCCATGAATATTCTAAATGTAATGTACAAAACAGGCTGGAGGAAGGTAATGGACATACAGAAAATAAACTTTTAGTTAGAGGTTTTCAAGTTTTCCAACAGGTGTGAAAGTTCAATGGGAAATCATGAAGACTTGCTATATATCTTGATGATTGGGTACATGGCTATTTTGAGTGTTGTGCCTTAAGGTCAAATGAAGTGAGAACAGATTGTGTTAAGTGATTATTCTGAAGGAAGTCTTTTGCTCAGAAAAATTCCTTAGAATCAAGGGTTCTTTAAACTTGCCAAAGAGCAAAAAAATGTGGCTTAAATCAACAATGAAATTTGTTTATTATTTATTTATTTATTTATTAAATTTATATACCATCCATCTCATTGTTTAGGGTGAGTCATGATGGGTGGGTTACAATATTATAGAAATAGAGATATAAAAACAAATATAAATATTAAACTAGATTAAAATTAGAAAAGATTGAATACAAAGAACATGGGTTTAGAGCACCTACAGCCTCAGCCTACAGCAGGGGTGTCAAACTTGCAACATCACGTGACGTGTCGTGACGTATCGTGACTTTTTTTCCATTGCCGACAGTGGGGTGGGCGCGGTTTCGCTATGATGCATCTGGCCTGCGGGCCGGCAGTTTGACACTCCTGGCCTACAGCTTCTCCGCCAGGGCCCTACACCAACTGTCAGAACCAGGTTTTAAAGTTATTTCTAAAAGCCAGAAGGGCGATGGCAGATCTCACCTCTGGCAGCAAGATGTTCCAAAGAGTGAGGGCCATGGCAGAAAAGACCTCTCCAGCCAAAATTCCTTGGCTGCTAGGGCCCACTGAGAAGCAATAGCTATGGTAACAATAATGATAATACTTTGGAGAACAGCAAGATATCACAATCAAACTTGATTTATACATGCATTTTAATTTCTAGGTCTTAATTTACATATATTTATTATTTTAATATAGATAGAAAGATTCAGTGTTTGTGCATAATGTTTACTGCTAAATGTTGATCACTTTTACACACCTTTTAAAATGATAAATTATTATACCTAGAAAACCCTTTTTGCATTACATATTTTGCTGCTTTTTGTAAATTATGGTGTGGTATTATATTTTGGGCTTTAATATGTTTTATCTGCTTATATTTTAGAAATGTAAATTGCAGGGAATTGGCAGATTTCAGTGGCAGAAAAATACAATAAATAAATAGATAAATAATGTTTACTTACAGGATCATTTTTCTCCTAATGTTTTCATCTGCCTGATGAGATCAGACAGAGAGTGTGTGTTTTGGGTCTCATCAGTTAAGCCACTGCTTTCCAAACTTTTTCCTTTGTTATCCAAAACCATTTAACAGAAAGTCCTTTTTATGCAGTGTAGGTAAAATACTTTAAATTACCCAAAGAAAACCACTTTTACCCAATTTAAAACAAGTTTGCCCAACTTGCTAATACATTTTTAAAACACTTCTTTTAACAATGTTTAATTTTCTCAGAGTTAGCTAGAGAAGTCAACTGAAACAAATTTTGTAAACGGATGAGAACCAAGGGTGTCTACCCATGCTTCCCCCCCCCCAGCTATGAAAGTGGCTGGAGAAGGACATTTACTGTGCTGCCTTTAGAACTTCAAAAGAATTGGTGGCGTTCTAGTTATTCTTGGTACCAATGTCTACATCTTCCAGGGAGAAATAGCAAAATCAAGAAAAGGGAACTATTTTTTCTCAAAAATATACCATAGAAGGAGAATGCTTAATCTTCTCCATGTAATCCTTATTTTCATTCATAGTTTCCAACACTTGCTACTTATTTTACCCCATCGGGCATGTTAAATACATTTTCATGTTTAATTTACTGTCTCGTGTGATCCTAATTGCTGAATATTTTGTAGACAGTGAAAGAGCAAAGAAATTAAATACATTCCACTGATGTAACCTTTTCCTAACACTCAGCCCCCTAATAGTTTTTGTTGCATTCCTGTCAGTTGGGGAGCTATATATGCTTTTTGTACCATTGTGATTGCTGCTAGTACTACATTCTTCATCTTTAGTTTCAGAACTCATGACTAATATTTTTCATACATTCTTTCAATATCATTCTCATGACTGCCCCCTTCCCTTCCCTTCCCTTCCCTTCCCTTCCCTTCCCTTCCCTTCCCTTCCCTTCCCTTCCCTTCCCCCTCTCCATTTTATTTACCTTTAATGGAGAAGTAGACAGATGCCCAGCTACACATTGTCAGTAGAAGTCAATAAGCAACCAGACAGGGAGTGAAATTGAGGGTGGCAACTATAGATTCTCAAGTTTATTTCTTGTGAGTTTTTCAGAACTTGTGTGATTCACTCTTGTCAGATACTATTTTGAGCCAGGCTATGATGAACACATTTCCCTAGTAGACTATGCTGCTGCTCATGTTCTCATCTCTCTTTAGACCCATGGCAAACCCTTGTGTGTATTTCTTTTGTAGATTTTCATATTGGGCAGGGAAAAATACAGCTGTATCTGCTAAAGTATATGAACTCTCCATAAAGCATCTTTTTCTCCTCATATTAATTTCTTTCACTTTATTAAAAAAATTATTGATACTAGCATGACTTTGTTCCTGGGCCTATCCTTTTTATTCAGGAAGAAAGTTTCACTATTTTTTACAGTACAAATAAAAAAAAGCATGGTTCTTGGTATTTGCATTCTTTCAGTCATCAAAGTTAGTTTGAAATAGATTGCAACACTTTCTGCTGCCAAATAGTTTGTACACTTCAGCAGCTGAAGGTGAGGGAATGAGGCCATACCTCTGGACATTCTCCCCTTGCTCAAATGCCTGCAGAACAATTCCTAGTTTACATATCTCTTCTTTCTAGCAGTTTTTCTATTTGATGTGGATAAATCAGAAACATCAATATTTTGAGAAGGGGTAACATTAGTAAAATTGGATCTCAGATTTGCAGTGATTTCTGTCAACAGTGCAGGATCACTAGCATAAAAATAAAAAAAAAGGATCTGATGTTGGTTTTTATGATTTTTTTTCACAAAAGCCATAGATTTTGCTTTGGCTTCAGTTTATCCACTCTGTGAAAGTGAGATTCTGCTTCATCAATGACATTTTAGAAGCTTCATCATTATTCTGATCCTGTTGTATCGTTAATTATTATGAGTTTAAGTTTGTCACTATCACTTTTTACAACCTTGTTGATGCACTTCAAACTAGATCCCTTGATCCCCTTTAATGTTTAACTTTTTTCATTTCCTTCCAATCTCTTGACCAAACTTTTTTGTCTGCCTGGCAGGTTGGAAAATTGGGGATACTGAGATTATTCAACATGAAAAACAAATATAAAATACAGTACTGAATTCTTTAAACCCATGAAATTTCACTTTAAGAAATCTCATGAATAAATTATATAAAATAAGAACTACACAGAAGCTGGTATCTTAGTAGCTAGATTGATTAGCTATGTGATTCAAGTTGTTTTTGAATCCTAGCAATTACATAGATAGATTTTCTCCATGATTATCAGCCAGACTAGATAATAATAATAATAATAATAATAATAATAATAATAATAATAATAATAATAATAATAATAATAATAATAATAATAATAATAAAGTTGGAAGGGACCTTGGAGGTCATCAAGTCCAACCCCCTGCTCAGGCAGGTATCCTTATACCATTTCGGACAAATGGCTGTCCAGTCTCTTCTTAAAAACTTCCAGTGTTGGAGCACTCACCGCCCCTGGAGGCAGGTTGTTCCACTGGTTAATTGTTCTAACTGTCAGGAAGTTTTTCCTTAGTTCTAGGTTGCTTCTCTCCTTGATTAGTTTCCATCCGTTGCTTCTTGTCCTGCCCTTAGGCGCTTTGGAAAATAGCTTGACTCCCTCTTCTTTGTGGCAGCCCCTGAGATATTGGAACACTGCTATCATGTCCCCCCTCATCCTTCTCTTCATTAAACGAGACGTACCCAATTCTAGCAACCGTTCCTTATATGTTTTAGCCTCCAGTCCCCTAATCATCTTTGTTGCTCTTCTCTGTACTCTTTCTAGAGTCTCAACATCTTTTTTACATCATGGTGACCAAAACTGGATGCAGTATTCCAAGTGTGGCCTTACCAAGGCATTGTAAAGTAGTATTAATACTTCCCGTGATCTTGATTCTATCCCTCTGTTAATATTGCACAACTAAAAGAGGCAAAATGCA
This sequence comes from Azemiops feae, assembly GCA_023970755.1. Taxonomy (NCBI): domain Eukaryota; kingdom Metazoa; phylum Chordata; class Lepidosauria; order Squamata; family Viperidae; genus Azemiops; species Azemiops feae. The sequence continues at coordinate 1,602,156 of JALGBA010004008.1, forward strand.
AGGAAACCAAAATTATGATTAGACCTAAGTGTTGAAACATAAGGCCTAGCTTTCTGAGACACTGGCTCTTTACCATCATTTTGCCTTTCCATGATGTTTAAAAGAAAGGATGTATTTCTTGTTATTTCTTCTGTTAACAATAATAATTAATATTACAATGTTTACATGCTATTATGTTCCTAATTATTTTTTTTAATTGGTAAGAGCAAAGGTGAGAACATTCAATCAGTATAGTGAACAAACTGGCTATTATGGCCTGTTACATATTGTAACATCTGGTCACCAGCTTTGAAGCTCTAGACAGAAAATCTATTGCATGTATTCATAAAAAACATAAATTTATGTATCCAATGTTACATGAATAAGAATGCATTTATTAAAGGGCCTGTGGAACTGAAGTGCCTAATGTCTTCATCCAGATCTGCATAAAGGCTTTCCTTTAGAGGGTTACAATGGCTGGGCTGAGTTAAAAGACTAACTATTATGTATTTTGCATTGAATGGCTGAACATTGCAGAAGGGCTTATTTAAAGTGGATGAAAACAGGAAGTCACTGGAAACAACACAGGGATGTAATTAGAAAATTGATTAAACTATGGTGAATTAACAAAAAAGAAAAGAAAAAAGTTCAATGAACAGGCTTTAACAGAGAAGAAAGCTGTTATCATGCATTACAATTTTGGTGGGTAAACACAACCCATTTGCAACATATGGATTTTAAAAAGGCTTTCCATAATTTTGCACACCCTACATAGAGGTTTTGGTGACTCTGTTAAGTTAGACATAACATAAGTATATCATAAGCCTTGTTAACTTTGACAGGTTCATCTCTTTGTGGGCCTAAAATATTAGAAGTTTATTGTTGGGAGTATTGGCACAGTTGGACAACTGCAAGTAAAAAAAATAATGCAAAAGGAACTGCAGCAGCTAAACTCACTTGTCCTTAACCGGTTATTTAAAGCATAGCAGCTGGAGTTTATATTTTCTATTTAATTATTAGCATTGTTTTAAAACTGCATTTCTGCCCAAGAGCTAACACAGCAATTTTTCATTTCAAGGGGTGTGAAAAGACTACAGTACTCAGCAAAGAATAATATCGTAAAATAAGAATCAATATAATAAAAAGAAATTAGAAAAGGAACGGCAGAATAGACTCTGACATGTCGGAACAAACAACCTTATGCTGAAATGTCAGCAACGTCAGTACTGTTGAGGGTTTGTGAGGAGGACAACCAGTGAGAAAGTCCCTTGCTTTGTTCCTAAATAAGGTACTTGCTCTGAGAAAGGATCATCGCTTGAAGAACTTGAGACCTAGAAATGTGAATGTGAGATCTGTCGGTTTCATTGGTATCTTCAAAAGCTCAGAGGTTACTGTCTCTGTCAAAAAAATCAACAAAGTGGAACAAAGCTAATCTGAGAGAGAATTTCTAAGCTGAGATCAGTAGGAGGGTTTTCCAGAATACTTTTTTTGTCTTCTAGAAAACCAGGAAGACCTGATTTTTCCACTGAGAATTAGGCTAGGATGGAGTTGAGTTGCATGGATTGCTATGGCACAGTGGTGACAGAGGTATAATGCATTTTGTGTTGTTTTATTGGTTTTGTTCTGAGCTGACTAGGATTATTGGGTGAGAAAGGAGCCACATACATTCTTTAAATAGTAAACGAATAAACAATACATTTGGTATCACAATTAAAGGCACTGCACTAGGAACTGAAAGTAAAACTGGCTTGAATTCTAATCCTAACTTAGGCACATCAACCAGCTAAGTGACTTAGGGCCACTCTCTGCCTTTCAGCCATAGAAAGAAGGTAATGGCAAAGGTCTTCTAAAAACATTGCTAACAGAACTGCAGGGACGTGACCATGTAGTTGCATACAGTCAACATGCACATACAGAAAAACTAAGCCAGTGGTTGTTGGATTCTTCCCTCTCCTGTGATCTTACCACAAACGAAATTTTGCCACCACTCACTAAAAGCTCTTTTGGGATCTTAAATCAAAATACCATTGGACTGGGAGACGAAGTCACAGTCTAATCTATCTGTTTTATTGATTTTGTTTCTATTCAATCAGTTTGATGCTCATTTTGATGACATTTACCTATTTAAAAATGTAGTCAATATTTTAAACCGCTCAAAGCTGGCATTCTGTCTGTTTGTTTATCATCGGTCATCTATCTGTTTACAATATTTAGATCCTGCATTTCCAAAATGTTGAATGAGGCTAAAAAGAAACAAACAAAAAAAAGAATTTGAAGAGGAAAGAAGAGAGAGGAGGAGGAGAGAGAGGAAGATAATATCAGTAAATGCAAAAGTAGCATTGTTCAGGCTATTGGCTTCCATTTGCATTGGATTTCAATGTTAATTCCCACAGTTTAACTTCCTTTGGCTATATCACTTGAGAATTATGGGAGTTAGTCCAAAATTTCTGGAGCACATCAGAATGAGGAATGCAGTGCTAAAGCTAAATATTTGTGTAGCAGTATAAACCATTGGGTGATCATTCCAAAGCTGTTTGGCTGACCCAACTGAAATTAATCTGCCGGTGTGTTGGGATGTCCATTGTTTTGGCCCAGCTCCTTGAATTTTTCCAGAATCTAATGATGCTGCAGAGCACTTGGCTAATAGAATAGTATAGGATGATACACAGATTTGCTGGCCACCTTGTGCTGTGCAATTGAATTTTGTGCTTACTCATTATCTCAAGCATACCTCACTCATATACTCAAGAATAGTGAGGTATTGGAGGAAATTGTCAGTGTTGGACGAAATCAGTGAACTAACACAAAGGAGGCCAAGGTAGAAAGAGATGTTTCACATACACACTTTCCATGAACACTCATGGATGTTTTCTATTGAACTTGATTCTGCCCAATTTCTTCTGCTGAAAATTTGCTTGCTCCTTCAGTGACTGATGACAGTAGCTGCCCAGAATTGCCTATGGTTAGAGTTCCAAGATAAGCAGTAGTTTATAAATTCTGGTAATCTGTCTGTAGGGATCATGCTTGCGATTGTTGGTGTAAAGTGACAGATGCTATCAGTGAGACAGCAGAGGGAGTATCAAGATTTTGTGGTCTTTCTATAGGCTAATCTGAAAAAGACACTTTTGAAGGTGTTGTTGCAATATGTGTAGCAAAATAAAGTTCTGTGCGGTCCTTGGTGCTCTCTGAGCTTGCTTGTTTTCTTGCAGACCTTCCATTATTCAACTAGCTAACCTCATCAGTTTTTCCCCTCGTACATTGCGACTGCAAGGATAAAGTCTACTGAACTGTTCTAGATTGGGAACTTGCTGGCTGGGGAATTCTGGGATTTGAAGTTCACACATCTTAAAGTTGCCAAAGTTGAGAAACATTATTCTAGTGATTTGATTTTTCTCTCTCTGATAAAATGTCTCACAATTAAGCAGCATAGATGCCATCATTGATGCATGGTGAATTATGGGGTGATTCCTCTTGTACATTAGAAAGAATCAGTTCAAATTCATGACACCTGAGGAGGTGGATAAGCAGCTTAGAGCAATACATGGCATGTCAGAGAGGGCCTTTTTCTCTGCTGCTCCCAGATTCTGGCAAATACCTCCTTGGTAATTTGGTTCCTTATCCTTCACTGGGCTTTTAACTGTGAAATATTTAAATACTAGTAGTATTTCATTCTAATATTTTCTACTGTTTTTAATTTTGTTTAATTTGTTTTGAATATTCATCTGAGTGGAAAGACAGTTTATAAATCAGTTACATCCACGGCAATGATGTATTTTTAATCAACTGTTATTTAAACTGCATCTCGCAATGGCCTTAAAATAGTAGGTGAACCTACTGGTAACATTTATTTGGATGTCTGGAATGTGCTCTTCCTGGTGTTATCTTTAGGTCTAAGTCTGGAATTTCACATAATATAGAATTTGGCAACCAAATTGGACTTTCCCTGGAACAACTCAGAAAAAGAAAGCAGGAAAACAGCCACTTAAGTTTTAATTACATGGGCAGCATTGGCATAATATTATTCATATTCTTTTGTGTGCTATGTGAACTTCTTTATCTGTGAAAGGTTATTATGGTAGTAGGTGTATTTAATAACATGTATCTTGTAAATTATATTTGTTTCCAATTCTTTCTGATAAAGCAATTTTCCAGCACATGTAGGAGAATAAATGCAGATACCTTATATAATAACTGCTTCTTCTCTTATTGTATCTATACCTTTACTTAACCGTTGTTTCCTGATGAAATGGATTGTGCTTATTATTTCTTTGAAAGAAGTATAGAGATTGAGTCCAGCTACTTAAAATAATACCTCTTTCTGCATTCTGAGAGGATCAAACTTTTTGTATAAACAGCCCAGTTACTTGGAATGTGCTCTCTGCTGAAAGACCCAAATTGCTTTGGTTTTTTTAAAGCGTATTTTTCAAAAGACTCTCTTAATTGTTTTTCACATTTAAGCATTTACAATAAGTTTTGTTCTAATGTTGATTTAATGTTTCATGTCAGGAGGCTATTTATATAAATAATGTGCAAATTCTTCTCAGATCTCTCTTTAAACCATGCTTAGTTAAGAAAAATCAGTCTTCCATGAAATTGGGGTTGGCAGAAGTATACAGCTGAGAAGGCTGCATAAAGAAAGTTCACATGTAAGAAATGGTTTGCAAAGATAATGTATGTTAGGGACCCTTACATAGAAAAAGAGCATAGATTTAGGAAATCTGAAACTGGGAAAAAAGTTTTATTTTTGTTGCATTATTTCCATTTTTACCAATGTCCAATTGATGGGGTACTGAGGATACAATTTGGGGGGACGTGTGTGTTATGATGTATGCAAAATTCATTTTGGAAGACCCCTACAAAGCATTTTTTTTTAAAAGTAGCATATCTTGTGTGTGTATGTGTGCACATGCGCACACACACACATACACAAATAAACACAAATGACTTTTTGTGTCTTTTTATTGTCTTTTCCATTATTCTAATTAGGTATCTGTGACTGTGACTATTTTGCTGTGAACTTTCTGGTTCTTAATTTCTAGTGACAAAGACAGGAGATGGAGGGAAGTTTCTCCCAGCACAAAATTAGCAGACGTCTTTTCTTCTTAGATGCTATCATCCATTCTCTTTCTCCTTCCAAAGCAAGTGAATGAATAACAGGGCAGGATTTGTCTATTTCTTAGCTCAACAATTTAATCCCTTTCCTCAAAGTTGGATACTCTGAACTGAAGCCCTTAAGAAGATGGGAAGGATTCTCAGATTTCTGCCTGCACTGGTCATAGTGGAGAATTGATCTGAGGCTGTCAGAAGAGATGATATAGCCCCCATTTCCATTAATTTGATTTACCTGGTATATTGTAATCAGATAGCACTGTAAGTTGTTCCCAGCCAGCTCTTTTAAATCACTTTTAGCACATATTGAAAGTGACAACATTGTATTTTACTGCCGAATTGCCATCCTCCAGTAATCAGTAAAATACGTCATAAGTGATGGCTGTGCCCCTCTAGAATCTTTCCACTCACATATTCTTTTTTCCCTGTTGCTAAAACATAAGTGTATTCTCTTCCTCTTGCAAGACTTTGGGATTTGCCCCTGAGACTAAGCTTTTTGGAGAAGTACCTGTAATGTAATCATAATCATTTTGCAATCTCAGATAGGTTTCCTGCTACAAAGGTTGACTAGTGATTTAACTTGCTTGTTAATGATGATAGTGAATTGCTCCCAGAAGAAAGAGAAAGTGATTTGCTATAATATAATATTGGGATTCATTTATTTGATGTATCAATTTGGGTGCCACTTGCACCCTCAAAAATGTTTACAACAAATAAATAACATTATAACATCATACTTAAAATGAACCCCAAGTAGCAGCAACATGAAATGTAAACCAGAAAATAAGTTTGGCTTATTATTTAATTTAAGTATTAAGTACCTTCAGAGACTTAATGCTTTATATAAAACAAAAGTGATATTACAATTACTTTTAATGGTCACATTTTCCATTGGAGAAAAACTAGTTTAGCTTCTCTTAAGTATATATAAACTTTTGATAGCTATATGGCTGTATCTACTTTGTTTCTTGGCAGTAATACAGAAGTAGTTTGTCACCGCCTTCTCCTGTTTTGTTATTGACTTTCCAATTTGATCTATAACTCTGGTATTTTCTTGTGGTCTCCCATCCAAATACTAAACATATATGACCATGCTTAACTCATAAGATGCCCAGCAAATAGTACTTTTCAATTATCTGAAAGGATGACACACAAAAGAAGGCCAACATCTGTCCCTTATCATCTCAGAGGCAGGGCATAGAACAGTGGTTTTAACTTGAGGGAAGGCAACTTCTTAATAGAACAGTTCAACAGTGGAACGAGTTGCGGGGAAAAATACTGAATTCTCCTTTGCTGTGAATGTTTGAGCAGATGATGCTTTAATTTGGGTAGCTGCACAAAGCAGGCAGTTGAACTAATTGAGGTTAGGCTGAAAGATAAGTTGTACTGCTTGCCATTTCCAGATGTTTCGGTTGTGCCCCAGGTACCTTGAACTATCAAAGGCCTTCTACTGCTTGTTGTAGTAAAGACAGCTTAGTCGTTTGTGGTCCTTGTCAGCTTTGCAATAGTAAATATGTCCTACCTTGTTTCTACATTAGAATCTAAATATACTGAGGGATCAAATTTATTTGAGTATATGATTGCGCCTAATATTTACACATTAATGTAGTTCTCACCAATATATATAAATATGAATGCATACATTTCTGAGCTAAGAATTGCACTGAAAAATTAGGAGGCATACTTTGGAAATGTTCAGTAGTTCCAAACTATTTTTTTAATCTGGAAAATGATCAATAACTAGTCATTGAATGGATTCCATCTAGGAGTCACCCACCACTGTGAGATTAGAGGGCCTAAGGTTAGGAGGAAATGCTTTTCTATAATGTGTCCATATTATGGAATCATATTCTATTGGAGAGTAGGTTTGGCCCAACACTGGAAGTCCCCAGGAGCAGGTTAAAGTAGAACTATTCTGGAAGTCCTTTTTAATTAAGAGAGAATCTTGTTCTTATTATTTATCAAATTGTGAGCCACCCAAAGTTCGTTTCGGATTCGACTATGACTAAGTAAATCAAATTAATAAATGTTCTGGCTTTTTCAATCTTTTCTTCCACATCTGCAGCCTCCCTTACTTCCTACATTTCAATTAAATCTTAGCCATTGAGTGAGAAGTCCTCTTATGAAATCCCCCTCAGAAGTGAGAGCAGCCAATATCACAAAATAATGGAAATCCTAATTTAATAATCAGGACACACTATTAGCATTCCCTCTTTCCAGTCATCTTCAACAATAACCTGAGTTTTGAGTACCACTCAGAAATTATAAAGAAATTTGAAGGAGGGATAGGAAACGGAAACAAATTTTCAAAAGGGAAAAAGTTTCCAGAAAATTGAAAATCAGATTTCAGTAATTGCATTAAATTTATGTATTTGTGTGTGTGTATTTTTGTGTATAAGTGAGAAAAACAGTGAGAGATCATACAGAATAAATGGAGAAATAATATTTTCCCACTTTTATATTTGAAGTTTGTTATAGTTTGGGTCCTTTCATGTGTGAAAATAAGGCTGTGCTGGAAGGGATAACAGTTTATATTAGAGAGTGTTGGTGGATGATAATTTAGATTAAATAACTGATTTCTGAAAAATCCCTCTTCAGGCTCCTGTTCCTTCAAAAAAAACCAGGAAATTGTTTCTGAAGTGAGGCCCATCGGAGCCTCATCTGTTCCATACTGAGTCAAGGATTCTTTTTTATGCAATAACATAACAAGGAAGCAACAAGGACAGCTCAATCATGGGCAATGGCACATGGCACATCTTATCCTTGACTACATTATGTCAATTCATAGGTGAGAGATCTTATGTTCAAACTCTCCAAAGAAGCAAATTTCTAAACTAGCATATTTCTTAGCTTGTAAAGACTTTATTTTATTTTCAATGTAGATTAATATTTCCCCTCTCACTCTCCTTCCATAGTCCTAGACCTTCTATACTGTAGAACACATGCATTCGCATAGTAGCAATAGCAATAGCATTTAGACTTATATACTGCCCCATACTGTTTTACAGCACTCTCTGGGCAGTTTACAAGGTAGAAGCATAATTTGCTTATTGCCCCAACAATCTGAGTCCTTGTTTTACCAACCTTGGAAAGAGTCAACCTTGAGCCCTGTCAAGATCAAATTCCAGGCTGTGGGCAGAGTTTGCCTTGCAATACTGTACTTTAACCACTGCACCATCAGGGGTCCTTATAGTAAGCTATAATGCATACTTGTATTTTGCATGGAAATTCATTGGTTGGGCACTTTTATAATTTAATTACTTTGTCCTAATGCTAGAAGTTCTGTATGAATTATGTTCAGGTCTTGAATTTAGAGTTTTGTGAAGAGCACCACCTGCAGCTGCACTGAGCAGCAAGGACTCTTATCTTAAGCTGCCTTTTCATTCTCAGGAACATTCCCTTTTCAGTTTATTGAATACATATGGGCTAAAAGCTCCTCTGCAGGAAGTCAGAGCAATAATGTTGATGTTAAATATTAATATCTAAATTAGGAGTGTTTAAAAAACAAGTAGGGCAAGTAACCCAATAGGCTTCTATCCAGATTGTCTGGCATTAAGTAAATGGCAAGGATGCCAGCAATATGGCTGCGGTAATAACTGGAAAGAAGACTGCACAGCTTTTTAATTTGAGTTTACTTTAGTTGAGTTGTTTTAACACAATTGTGGGATAACATCAGTTGAAGGAAGAGCTCTAGATGCGGAAGATATTCATATTCAAGGTGAATTTTTAAACTTCAATATTCAGTTTTGAAAAAAAAATGTGGTAATCTTCTCCTTTAAAGAACTGAAATAAAAATGCAAGCCAGTTTAGCATTAATTTGGGAGTTTTAGAACATTTGCTGTGTTTACAACTCTGAGGACACTGCCTTCGTAATCAAGAGTTAAATGTGTAAGGTGGACATTGAACACACATACTGTTTGTCCTGATTTCACTGGGCTTTTGACTCCTCTGCATTAATAGGCTGCAAGAGTTTGTAAGCACACTCACAAATTTCTTTGAAAGTGGAAATCCTAAGAAGGCATTAGGGTTTCAGATACTGGAGATGCTTGTACCCGTGTTCTTCCAATAGCCTTGTGATTCTCCTGCTGAATTTACAATTCAATGAGAGGCTCAGCCAGATGCTGAGAGCTGGCCAAGTACATCTGCTCCTTCATCAGCACCATATCTTAACGCCATATGCGTACAAGCTGAATAGCTGCAGCAGAATTAGATTCTACAATATAAAAAGAATTAACGGTGGGGGAGAAGCGGTTGTTCAACAGTGGCTGTTTCCCCAAGATTATAATTGCTACAAAAATCTAGATTACATTTGCTCTTAATGCTGATTGTAGATAAAATATGAATGCTTGAAATATCATAAGGTAGCTGATAGAAACATTTCCAGAGAGATTTCCATTTGAACTTTATAGGAAAAATTATTAAGGGAGAGTAGAAGCAGACTTAGGCTTGAGACCATGATGGGTTTGACTAAAGCAGAATAAATTACAGGAATTACTTCCTGTAATTTGAGATTTATATTTTGTTGATTCGGAATAAAGCTGCATTTGCCTTTCCTGCAGCTGCATCACACAGCTGACTAGTTTTCAAATTTTAGTTAGCTAACTGAATCCAAGATATTTTTTTCATGACTATTATCAAACCAGATGTACGCCATGTCTTCTTACCTGTGTCCTTAGTTTCTTTTTCCTGAGTGAAAAAAATTACATTTGTCTCAAGTTACAATGCATTCTGATTTTCAGTCCATTTTTCTAACAAACAAAAAATATTTTAAATAGCATTGCTAAGTTCTAGGATATAACCTATCCCATTTAATTCTGTATCACCTGCACATTTGAGGAAGAGTCACTTGGCATTTATTGAGTATCATTTTTGAGGTAGCAGGATGTATGAGTGTCATGCCACCCAACCCACATTAATAAGCTTGCTCATCAAAACACAGAGCACACTTTGTCAAGTGCTTTGTTGAAACTGAGGTATCTTATGTCAACAGTATTTTTAGAAACTTCTGGGGAAGTTACTGACTGAAAAATTAGAGAATGTTAACCCATCTATATTTATTGACAAATCCATATCGATACACCCCATTATTTTTAAGGAACTTATAGATGGATCACTTTATCATCTTTGGCAGGGGTGTCAAACTCGCAACGTGATGTGACGTGTCGCGACGTATCGTGACTTTTTTTTGCCATTGCCGGCAATGGGGTGGGTGTGGTTTCATTATGATGCCAGCAGTTTGATACCCCTGATCTATGGTAGAAAAATTCCCATTTGTTGTACCTGAGTGATTGATCTCTAATTTCCAAGATCTTCCTTTTTTTCTTCTTGGAGATGTTTGTCCTCTTTCAGATAGAGACATCTGTCCTCCTTAATTCTTCCCTAGAGAATATCATCCAAAATAGATATTCCATTTGAAATAGATATTCTATAATTCAGTTCTCCCCTCCCCCTTTTTTGTTGCTCTTAAAGTCCTTTGCCAACCTCAGCTTATTCTACAAAATCAGTTCCTTGCTAGTATCGCCAAGTCATTTCTGGTCTTCCTGTATGTCCTCTTATTTTTGTGACCTGTCATTCATTCATTCGTTCATTCGTTCGTTCGTTCATTTATTTATTTATTTCATAATTTTTATACTGACATCTGCAAAGTAACTCTTGGCAGTTACATCTGTAAAAACAAACAATTATATAACATAAAATCATAATCAAATAATAAAAATATGCAGTAATTCAGATATTTATGGCATTATCTGCTGTATAACTATTCCAGACTATAGATGAAATATAAGAATTGATTAATCTTGGCATGAAATCTGGCAGTCTATGAGGTATCCAGCCAAAGGAATTAAAGTGGCTTCAAATAGATAAAAGTGGCTTGAAATTTAAAAAAAAATCTTGAAATTTGTCAAAAATGTCATGGCAGTCAGAAAAAAGTAACAGAAGCAGAATTCATCAGGCATTGTAGAACAAATAATTACATTTTTATTCAGACATGAACGCAAAAAAAATATATAGGACAGTGGCATAAATGTTTTTGAATGTCTTAATACTTACATCCAACATCCCAAAACAAAAGATGTATAAATGGGAGATTCAAAAGAAATAAATTATTTGTCCAGAGAGAGATCTGCAAAAGAGATGCACAACTGAGGCAGAATTAGAACCAAACTGATTATAAAGTAATACAGAATTTTCAAAACTTCTGTATTGGCAGATCTTAAATTTGTCTAATTTGAATGTGAATATAGTCTTTTATAGTTCAATTATTATAACAATTGCTTAGTATCTATATCCTGTATGACTGAATTGCATTTAAGCTGTGCAGGCATTAAGTTGAACATTTTAACCTGGATAGGTCAATGTGAGTATATCTTGTTACAGTATGTGGACCTTGTGTGTTTTACTCTTGCAATTTTGGATCTTAACTGTCTTAACTATCTTTTCACAATTATAGATCCACCTTCAATAAGGTCTGTGACCATAAGGAAAAATTCTTGCATTGAAATGGATAGCTTTCTTCAGACCTTACTATTTGATGTAACAAGGCCCAACACTGAAGAGGGGACATATATGTAGCAGGATCCAATCTGGTCCCGATGACCAACCCAGACTGGATCCTGCTACATTATCCTGGGACATGTATATTCGCCTTCATTCATGACACATATATAGTTGATAGCTCCCAATCTCTGTGGTCCTACCCCTTTATTCAGTTTAAATTTCCCACATGTTCTAGATATATAGACTTCAACTCTCAGAATTCCCCAGCTATCTTAAAATTGCTGAGGTTGAGAAACGTTGCACTAGAATGTGTGAGAAAATTTAAAGTCTGTGGATTCCAACTTCCAGAATTTCCCAGAATTTGAAGTCCACCACTGTAAAATTCCTCAGAAAAAAAAAATGCTCTAATGAATGCCTAGACAAGGTTTATTACTAGCTTATTATAATGATTTCACTTAGCATTTTCTGAATGTGAGCAAGCCTGGATTCAACAGGAAGTTTGCAGCAGTTGACTACAGTCTGAAGGGAATTATCCAGAAGGGAATGGAAAATAATTTACTGCTATTGACTCTATGGTGGTTTCTTTTAATTGTAAAATGAATGGATGTTGCAGTTCACCCTCATATAAACTATGCAAAATCATGTAAGAGGAATCTCTTGTGGGTTTATTTTACACTGTAGTGCATGATTCACTGAAGCAGATTCTGTCATGGTGTAAATAGCAGCAATACAGGGAATTTATTGGCACTCCTTTTAGAAAGAAAATTCATGCAAACCAGCATGTACATAGAAAAGCTGTCTAAGAAATAAAGTTTAGGAAAAGTTTAAAGAATAACAGCTCCTCAAAGAGATAAAGAATGGTTGCATATAAAAAAGGAGTAAACATAGAGGAAAGTAGCAACTTATGTTACTAGGTTATGTAGAAAAATATGTATTTTGCAGAAAGATACATCTAAAAACCTTATAGTGAAAATTGAGGCTGTATTTTCTAAATAATTTGCAAAGCAATTGGATGGATTGGCATAAGATGTGAGTACATGTGACATTGACATAGACTAGATTTATATTCATTTACACATCCCTTGCCTCATATAATCTTATAATCCCAGGAAGATACTTTGCCATATGCCATCAGACTATTTATCTTTCTAACCCAGTATAGCCAAGCAGAAGCTATCCTGGGACTTAGGCAGATGTTTTTTTCAGTCACTAGCTATTTGATCTTTTTCACTGGAGATGTATTGAATTGGAGGCTGGGATGGTCTGTGTGCAGATATGTATTCTCTCACAAATTGTGATCTCTGTTCATTTTTTTTTTCCATTCGGGGATCAAGCAAGCTATTGAAAACTATTAACCTCTTATATATTGCAATTTTTATAATTATTAGCATTCATTTTTTAGTACTAATTCCTCTTTTTATTTGTGTGTTTGTTTATCTTGGAGAGAATGGTAATCTCAGATTTCAGTGATACTGCCAAATTAAGGAGACCATTATAAATTCTGATGAAAAAAGATTCAATCCCCTTAGACATTTGTTGCTTTATTCTAGAGATAAAAGATTTAAAATTAGAAAAGACTGATGAATTAAAAACTTGCAATGATGAAAGGAAGGAATCTAGGGAATTTAAGAAGCAATGGAGGATCTAAATGGAGGAGAATTATATAAAACAGTGAACCGTCTGAGAGAATGCTGGTATTTGCTAGTAACACAAGAACCAAAGGACATCCAGTAAAACCACAACATAGTAGATGTTAAAAATGCTTTTTTCTACCCACTGTATGTATAGCCTCAAAATGTATTGCTACAGAACACTGAGAAATCAATGTCATCACAAATATATTCTTCACTTTAGTGGAGATTATATGTTCAGTGATACCTTTACAGAGCTTTCAAATGCCGCAAATGGAGTACACTAATAAGAATGATAAGAGCACAATACATCATTTCTCAGTGTTCTGTATGTGCTTGTTTGTTGTTTTCAAATGTTTCTGTTTGAGCCATATTTGGTGCACCAGTGTTTCTTAATAAAAAGTATGCCCATATTATAAGTCAACAATGAATAGCTGGGTGTGTCTTATACCATTCCTGCAAATCAAACCATTCAAGTCTTTTCTTCTGCTATCATTATATTTCCTTATAATTGTTGTTAATTTCATTGTCATTTCATTGTAATTCAGTGATAAAAGCAATATCAATTCAAGCAATTTCTTTTTTCTTCAAGCAATTTTTCTCTTTCTTTCTTTCTTTCTTTCTTTCTTTCTTTCTTTCTTTCTTTCTTTCTTTCTTTCTTTCTTTCTTTCTTTCTTTCTTTCTTTCTTTCTTTCTTTCTTTCTTTCCAATGTTCCATGGTTACATTAATTTTTTAAAAATAGTTTTCTTTGGAAATGACATTTTCTTTTTCATTCATGTTAGTTGGATGTGTGTGTGTTACAGTATAGCATTGACTGGGGAAAGAGGGTGCGGGGTGGGTGCATGCATGTGTGTGATCTCAGGGAGGCCAGAGAAAGAATATGCTGTGGCTCAGGAGCTTCTTGGCTTCTTGGCATGGCACCACTCTAGGTCTGCAAGAGTCCCTTTGCGACGAACAGCACAAAGCTCTTTGCAGAATAGAGCCCGGCATTTGCTTCTGTTTTCTGGCATAAACTGCCCACTGTGGACAATGGGTTCATTTAACGACTACAGCATTTGCTTAATGACTGCCACACAAAAACTGTAAATCAGCTGAGTCACGTAATGACCCACTTAGCAACTGGCATGATTTAAAAATGTAATTCTGGGCTCCATTACGGTCATAAGTCAAAGACTATCTGTACATTAGTTGTAGGCAAGAATAAAGCCAACAAAACATCTATAAAGCAGTCAGTATGTTTGTGCACGTATACGTTCATTTAGACCTGTATGCATATAAATGTTATGAGTATATGTATTAAGGTTTAGGACTTTTTCTGACTACCTTTCCAAATTAATGGATATTTGGCTGTTCTCTTTCAAGTCAGAGATGACAGTTGGGATTATTTATTTAATTGCATAATGACTCTTACTTGACTGGGAACTTCTGGCTCCTGCTATTTCAGCCTGATTCCTAACAGGGAGGGTAATATCAGCCAGGCGCTGCTATCGAGAAGATACACTTCTGACATCCTGATAGATGGCATTGCTTAATTGGAGAAACCTAGAGCATGCCAACACTGCCAGATCAATTTCATCAGGCAGATAATATGAGAGATACATTTTTAGTGAGAATGCATTTTTAAAAGATATGAAGATGGGCAAAACTGCTGCTCAGAAATATGTGGAAATTTGGGGTTGTTAGAGAATCTCAGTGATGTCTGATATTGTGATGTATTCTAAAAGCTGGAATCCCGGTTTAATCACCGAGGTGCAGTGCGACTTCAGGGAGGGTGACTTATTTCTGTAATTCTAGTTTCCCTGTCTTTTTAAAAAATTCTTGGCAGGAAGGTATATCTACTTGCTGTATTTGATCTGCCACTGCTCTTTCCTCCTTTAGCATTATGAAGCTATATTGAAATAGGTGAAATTGCATGAGCATTAGAACTAGAATAATGCAGTAATGAATAAGGCTTTTTAAGCTTAGAACACTCTCCCAAGATGCTAAGTACTGTGATTATCTAGGACTTGGATCCAAATACTGTAACAAGCAGGAAAATAATTTGTTTTAAGAGAGGGAGACAGAATTGGTTTGGCGGTGTGGATTTGTTCTGGTGGCTTGTGACCTAGGAACCCAGTGTGAATAAAGAGAAGCCTATTTCTTCCATTTGTGAAAGTACACATTCACATACATGCCAACATGTTCATGAATGTCATGCCAATAATATATCTAGGTTTCCTATAAACCAGAGATGGTGATCACAGCCCTTCTGCTGATGAGATATCTAATTATTTGTTTACTTCTTTTATAAATAAAATATTGATGCCACACTTTGCTAAGGAGCAGGGAGTATACACAGCATGCAGTCGGTCCTGCAGTTGTATTCCAAGCAATATAATGAATGACTTGATGATTTATCCAAGGAGCTTGAAATATTTTTTTAAAATATTGTTGATGAAACATTTACTGTTATCTTTATGTTTAGCATTACCAACTCCAATAAGATTTGTCATAGGATTAAAGAGGTTGAAAATGCCCCTTGGGTCCTGGAGGATGTGCCTCCCTGTGTGTGTAAGTGTTATCTCATTTATCCAGAGGTTCCAAAAAATCATGTGGCCTGGAAGATAAACATCCAGGCTATTTCCTGGGGGAATCTGGTGTTTGCACTTGGTCATTTTCAATCCCATACTTTAGAATGGAGGCTTCCTGCAGCATCAACAATCTTTCAAAACAACTGTATGTTATATATTCCAAATCATGAGAATCAGAGGGAACAAATGTATGAAAAAACTAACACTGCCTCCCAAACAGTTAATGTTAGGCTGAATGCTGATGCCATTGCCCACATCTTTTTCTCATGCCAATTTCATTATTTTCTGTAGGATAGCAGAAGAGAGGGAATAACTAGCTAATAAATCATACTCAAAGAGTTGTCCTTAATGGTACTACATCTACATGGGGTACCACAAGATTCAATCTTAGGCCCAGTTCTCTTCAGTATCTTCATAAATGACTTAGATGAGGGAATAGAAGGGGAACTCATAAAATCTGCAGATGACACTAAGCTGGCAGGAATAGCCAAAACCCCAGAAGACAAGCTCGGGATCCAAAATGATCTTGACAGACTTGAACAATGGGCCCCATCCAACAACGTGAAATTTAACATGGAGAAAAAGCAAGGTTTTACACTTAGGTAGCAAAACCCAAAGATACACGTATAGATTAGGCGAAACCTGGCTCAAAAACAGTAACTGTGAGAGGGATCTAGGAATCCTAGTGAACAATCAGTGTGTGTGTGTCAGCAGTGTGTGCGGCAGCCAAAAAAGCTAATACAGTCCTTGGTTGTATAAACAGAGGAATAGAATCAAAGTCACGTGAAGAATTAGTGTGGCTTTACAAAGCCTTAGTAAGGCTACACCTGGAATACTGCATCCAGTTTTGGTTACCACATTACAAAAAAGATGTAACGAAATGGAAAAAGTGCAAAGAAGAACAGCTAAAGGCCTGGAGACTAAAGCATATGAGGAATGGTTGCAGGATTTGGGTTTGGCTAGTCTAGAAAAAAGAAGGACTAGTGGAGACATGATAGCAGTATTCCAGTATTTGAGAGGTTGCCACAAAGAGGAGGGGATCAACTTTTTTTCCCAAGCACCAGAGGTCAGGACAAGAAACAATGGATGGAAACTAATCAAGGAGAGAAGCAACCCATCTGACCACACCGGTAGCACTTGATCGGAGCCTTGGCTGGTGCTTGGGAGATGTTGGCGGCTGCAGAGGCTTGGAGACATCGGCCATAGAGGCATTTTTCTTGGATGCGCGGTGGCTTGGGTTTCGTGGTGCTTGACTTTCGGGGGCGGTCCAGCTCGATGTCCAGCATCACCGCCATATGGTACCACTCACGCAACAGGTTGGGAAGAGCTTGAATGATTCAGGCTTGGAGCAAGTCGCGATCCAACCCCTGTTTGAAGTAGTTGATCAGTGATCACTCAGGCCACTGCCCAGCCAGTTAGCAACTCTCCTGAATTCATGGACATATTCCTTTGCGGGGTGACCTCTTTGCTTCAGGCGGTGGATTTCTTTCTTGGCCAGTAGGACTCAGGATTCATCTTCAAACTGACCCCTCATTTGCTCCATGAATATATTAATGTCATGCAATTCAGGAGCCCCTTCATCATAGAGGTTGGTCACCAGTCGGCCGCTTCTACCTCTAAATTTGCTGCCATGGCATTCACCATCATAGCCCCATCCAGGTAGGCATAAGCGTAGCAATCTAAATGAGCCCACACCTGGTTTAATAAAAAGGTCAGCTTCTCGGGATCCCCATCAAAGGTGGGCTTGATGGGAGGCGGCTCAAACCTTGGCAGAGCCGCCTGCACCTGCTGCTGGGCTTGGATGGCTTGCTGGACTTGGGCGGCATGCTGGGCTTGGGTGGCTTGCTGGTCCTGGGAATGTGGCCAAACCACTCTCCAGACTTCTCTTGGCTGGACTCCGGGACAGGCATCCTGAGGTCATGGCAACAGGGCTTTGTATCATAGCTGGTGGGGGGATAGGCAAAGCAGCACGGACTCTGGCAATTGGGCTGGAGCTCTGGCGAGGGGGGGAAGAGATGGGTAGTTCTTGGTATTCATTCCCCGGCACCCACCTCCTGGGCAGCAGGTATCATATCCCTTCCCTCTAGTTGGCCAAACTTCTCCTTCAGCTGTTCGAGTGAGGGGCTTTGGACTGCAGACTGAAATCTCCACTCACCGGAGTCATCCCATCCCATCGACCCCTTTCCTTTCTTGCCATCTGCAGATGAAGAACCCTGGGATGGCAGCAATAGGAGCTCCTCTCCAGCAGGAGTGCTTCTGCACTGAGAGGCAGCCTTGGCTTGGTAGAGGTCCACTAGGGCTGTAGCTCCTTCCTGCAGTGCCAGCTTCCCAGGTTGGATCACCCTGATCTTTGGCTGAGCCCCTGCCAGTGACGCCTCCTCGGTGGCTGGAGTGCCTACCTGTGCTCCGACAGCCTGAGTCACGTTGCGGCTAGCAGCAGTTTCAATTTTCTTCTCCATCTCGAGTCTTCGCCGAGTCTTTACCGCTCTCCCAAAAGTGAGTGTGTTGGCAGTCGGAGCCCAGCACTCTGAGAAAATGAAGTTTTAAGAGACTTGGTTTAATGTCATGGTTCCGACAATTCCCCAATACAAAGTTAAGAAATCCCACCTCTAAAGCTATGCAAGTAACTACGTTCCCCAATACATCTTCTTGGCGGGCTTTTCACGAAACGCCCAGCCAGCAGTCTTGGGAGCAGCTGATGACCTTGGTTCCCATGGGACAAAAGATTATTTTGACTAGCGAAGCACCTGGCAATCCCCCTCCCCCCTTTCTATGTGCCAACCGAAAATGAATAGGGAAAATGGCCACAGCCATGCTCATTTTCAAAGTTGACAGCTTATTTATTTGTAGATTTAGAGAAAATGAATGGTAAAGTGAACAGGACTGAACTATGAAATGTTTTGTATGACTATGGAGTTGAAGGCTGGTTTCTGAATGTAATGGGTAATAAATGATGAAAGTAAAGCATATATGAGAGCAAATGAAACACTTGGTAAATGATTTACTACTGAAAAATGAGTGAGGAAAAGTATATGAAGTCCACTTGGATGCAATAAACATAGGAGAATAGACACTGGTCTAAAAAACCCAATACAGTTATGTTTGACAGGGGAATGAAGTGAATAATTTTCCCTTATGTATAAATGGTGAAAAAATGGAGCAAGTAGTTACATTTGATTACTTTGGTAGAATGTTTACTAAAAAATGAGACAATGAAGACATTTTAAAATGTAGAAATATTGGTAGAAACACATGGGTTGTTTGTGGTCTCTGGCAAAGAATGAAATCTTATTAAAAGAAGTAAAAAAATGGCTGTGTTTGAGAATATATTTCTGTTCACTTTTTATATGGAAGAGAGGATAAGCATTTATGGGGAAACATACAAGATGAATACTGGACACTAGGAATGGGTCATTTATGAGTGATAGAATGGGTGGTAGAACAAGTGATAGGTTCCAGAACAAGTGGATGCTAAATCAATTTGGATTTAATATGAAGGGAGTGACGGACATGAAATAATGAAACAAGTTATTTGAATTGGTTTGATTATACCAAGAGAATGAATGAGGATCAAAACAGAAAATAAAGATAAGATGGAAAAGTTAATGGGTTGAGAAGAAGTGAAAGGCTGATGAAATTGTGGATGTATAGTATTGATTATGGGAATGGAGAGGAAAAGAAAGAAGTGAGAAGTTTAAAAAACAAAAGGCAATTACGAAGCAATGTATGGATGTAGTTGAAGCAAGGATTGTTGGAAATGACATTCCTTGATTTCTTAACTCTAATACCTTTTATTTATTGATTCTTAACCTATCATTCCATATTGTTGTATGATTATACACATAAATGATTATGTGTAAAAACATAGTGCTGCATATTGTGAAATGGAGTAGCATGGTAAATCTGTATGTATGCAGAATTTCCAACTGATATATGTCTTTCCAAAATATCTGGAGGTTGGGGAATGCATCAGGTTGGGGAATGCTAATATTAGAAATTACATATGGGATAGAGTAGAAACTGCTATCAGGGCAAAATGAAATATAAGAGTCAGGGCTGCTTGACAACATTTATTTATTTATTACATTTTTAAAAAATCTTGTCTTTATTTCTTTATACATAACTGAGGAAAGGGAACATACTTAATACTCCTTCCTCCTCCATTTTCCCCACTATAATAACCCTCTGAGGTAGGCTGGACTGAGAGAGATTGACTGGCCCAAAATCAGTCATCTGGCTTTCTTGACTAAGGCAGGACTAGTCTTCTGGTTTCTAGACCAACACTTTAATCTCTATACCAAACTGGCTCTCAAACATGTGTATAAAGATTAAGGTTTGATTTAATTCTTGATTAGGAAGACAAAACAGGGCACATGGACTTCTGAGGTTGGATAAACAAATAACAGCACAATTGTGTATATACTGCGTCTGTAAAGAAATAAATCAATTTATATAGTTTTTTTTACTAGGCTAAAGAAGGGAAATTGATGGAAATAAAAATTGGTGGATCACATTTTAATGAAAATGTGTTTGGACAAAAATCCTCCTGTTATGGATTTGTGTAACATTAACTAGGCTTCATTTTCCATTAGACTGAAAGCCAAGCTGCTGCTGATTCTTTCTTTAAGTATTTGGAAGTACAATTGCTTGGAATTAGGAGGTGATAGCAAGTAGCAAGACCTTGATATAAATAAGTTATTTTTAAGCCAAAACATTTTAAGAAATGTTGTTCTTTGATGTTTTTCTTTTGGTGATTTTTATTTGGTTTTCTTTCCAGTTATTTATTTTTATTTATTTATTTGGAGTGTGCTCATCCATTTTCCTTTTGGAATGAAATAAGATTTTGCATTAACTCCACCTATACATGACAGGGATTCCCTTTGATAAATTACTCTTTGGCTGAATTAGGTTAACTTACAGTTCGGATATATGCTGTGCAGTTGATGATTCTCTGGGAGGAAAACATTAGGCTGGCTTGAATTTCTGCCAGTTTGCAATAGCATCAGTTAGAAAGAGCTGTGCATTTTTTTTATTTTTTGTTAGCTTCTTGCACACTTCATTTGTGACTAGGGAAATAGGACTGTTAATAATTTAGACTTAGTAATGTTAGTAGTTTCATTCTAAGGAAATGGAATTATAGAACCTCCTGGGATAAGCCAAATCAAATTCTCATACCTGAATAATATCCCCACATGCAGAAGTTGGCTTGAGTACTTAAGGGAGTGTTCTTAATGCTCTCTGAGCTTGGTTTTTTAGCTTGAGGGCATTTCACTGCCCAAGTAGGTAACATATTGAGTGCCAACTAGATGCCATCATCAGTGCCAACTAGGTGGCATTGTCAGTGCATTAGTATTTAGGGGACTGCTGGGACTCAGCTTCTGTCGGGCACTGCTGAGTGTCCAATGTTTTCTAGGTGGAATCCATTGGTTTTTTCAGTTGATTCTAGCAATTGGCTTTGTCTTCTGCAACTAGGTCACAAGGCAACCAGAATTTTGTGATATTCAGCCCATCCAACTCCAAGGTTCGCTGTATACAATTATGATTAAATAATGCTTATCTACTTGCTAAGACAACACACAAGAAGCAGTTCGATGTAATAATTAAGGCATTAGGCTAGAAAGCAGGTAACTTTGAGTTCTACTCCTCCCATAGGCACAAAGCCAGCTAGGTGACTTTGGGCCAGTCATTTTCTGTCAGCCCTAGGAAGCAGGCAATGAATAAACACTTCCAAAAATCTTTCCCAAAAAACTACAGAGACTAATACAAAATGTTGCCAGGAATCAAGAACTCACCCTCCACAAAAGACACAGCCAGCATTTCTTTTCTTTCTTCATCCCTGTTTGTTTATTACTTTGGTATCTGACCATAAATAATATTTAGCAGTGGAATAGATTCATAGAAAAACTGTGTCATAGGAGATGGGCGTGGGGCAAAGTTTGCAGAAGAAACAATATTTTATGGAAATAAACATATGCAGAAATATCAGTTAAATATAAGATTGCAAATTATTGCACTCTACAGTTCTTTGAAATAGCAATGTCCCCAATGCCCGTATGGCACTGATTCTTTTACGACCTTTTAATCCCTTTATTCAGAATGGAGTCAGGGTGACTGAATGGAGCTAAGCATTTACTGGTTGGATGCCCTTCCTGCCACCTACGCAGGGTTTGCAGCAGAGGAAAGCTAAGGCTCAAAATGAACTAAGGCTTGCAACAAAAGTAAAAAATAACAAAAAAAGCTTCTTTCAACATGTAAAAAACAAGAAAAAAGTAAAGAAATGATTGGTCCACGAGTGGAAGAAAGTGGCAAGAAGGTGACAAGCAACAGGGAGAAAGCAGAACTACTCAACTCGTTTTTTGCATCCGTATTTGCACAAAGGAAAAAAACAGTCCAACCTATCAAAAACAGTACCGTAAAAAACAGATTAGAAACTCAAGTTAAGATAGGCAAGAAAATGGTAAGTGAGCACCTGTCGACCCTAGATGAGTTCAAATCACCAGGACCAGATAGACTATACCCCAAGGTTCTGAAGGAACTAGCAGATGTGATCTCAGAACCACTGAACTATATCTTTCAAAGATCCTGGAGCACTGGGGAACTACCAGAGGACTGGAAAAGAGCTGATGTAGTTCCCATCTTCAAAAAAGGGGGAAAAATGGATCCAGGAAACTACAGATCTATCAGCCTGACCTCAATACTGGGAAGATCTTGGAAAAGATAATCAAGCAATGAATCAGCGAACATTTAGAGGCAAACAAAGTCATTATCAAAAGCCAACATGGGTTTGTCAAAAACAGATCATGCCAGACAAATCTTATTGCATTCTTCGACCAGATGACAATATTAGTGGACCAGAGGAATGCTGTGGATATAATTTACTTAGACTTCAGTAAGGCATTTGATAAAGTAGACCACAATCTACTACTTGATAAGATAGAAAAATGTGGGTTAGACAGCATTACCACTAGATGGATTCATAGTTGGCTGACCGGCCGTACTCAGTGTGTGGTCCTCAGTGGAACTGCATCTACATGGAGGGAAGTGTGTAGTGGGGTGCCCCAGGGCTCTGTTCTGGGCCCAGTGCTCTTCAACATCTTCATCAATGATTTGGATGAGGGGATAGATGGGGGATTCATCAAATTTGCAGACGACACCAAGCTGGCAGGAATAGCCAACATTCCAGAAGATAGGCTTAAGATACAGAAGGATCTTGACAGACTTAAACATTGGGTGTATCTAACAAAATGAAATTCATTGGCGAAAAAAGTAAGGTTCTACATTTAGGCAAGAAAAACCAAATGCACAGGTATAGTATAGGTCACGGGTGTCAAACTCGCCATGTCATGTGACATGCTGCGACATATCGCGACTCTTTTTGCATTGCTGGCAAAGAGGTGGGCGCAGCTTCGGTATGAAGAAACCAGCCCGTGGGCTGGCAGTTTGACACCCCTGGTATAGGTGGTGTCATCTGCAGATTTTATGAGTTCCCCTTCTATTCCCTCATCTAAGTCATTTATGAAGATATGCAGCTCAGCAGTAGTAACTGTGAGAGGGATCTCGGAGTCCTAGTGGACAATCACTTAAATATGAACCAGCAGTGTGCTGCAGCTGCCAAAAAAGCCAACACAGTGCTAGGCTGCATTAACAGAGGGATAGAATCAAGATCACGTGAAGTGTTAGTATCACTTTACAATGCCTTGGTAAGGCCACACTTGGAATACTGCATCCAGTTTTGGTCACCACGATGTAAAAAAGATGTTGAGACTCTAGAAAGAGTACAGAGAAGAGCAACAAAGATGATTAGGGGACTGGAGGCTAAAACATATAAGGAACGGCTGCTGGAATTGGGTATTTCTAGTTTAATGAAGAGAAGGACGAGGGGGGACATGATAGCAGTGTTCCAATATCTCAGGGGCTGCCACAAAGAAGAGGGGGGTCAAGCTATTTTCCAAAGCGCCTGAAGGCAGGACAAGAAGCAACGGATGGAAACTAAGGAGAGAAGCAACCTGGAACTAAGGAGAAACTTCCTGCCAGTTAGAACAATTAACCAGTGGAACAACCTGCCTCCAGAAGTGGTGAATGTTCCAACACTGGAAGTTTTTAAGAGACTGGACAGCCATTTGTACCTGAAATGGTATAGGGTTTCCTGCCTGAGCAGGGGTTTGGACTACATGCCCTCCAAGTTTCCTTCCAACTTTTTTATTATTATTATTATTATTATTATTATTATTATTATTATTATTATTATTATTATTATTATTATTATTATTATTATTATTATTTATTATTATTATTATTATTATTATTATTATTATTATTATTATTATTATTATTATTATTATTATTATTATTATTATTATCTCTTTGTGCCCTGATAGAGAAACATCTATGACTGTCTGGCATTGAATCTCAATCTTCCAAGTAGGAGGTGAGTGGCTTCACCTCTAGGACACCGCGCCGCTCACAAACAAACAAAATCAGTGAATGAGTAAATAAATGATTATGATAATGGAAAGATATTCCACATTTTTTTTTTTTCAAAAACTCATTGGCATTGTATTCCTCTTGTCACAACTTATTTATACCCTTTCTCATCCCAAGGTTCTTTTTCTTGGCTTATTTTTCCTTGCTAATTTTTCTTGTGACATAAAGTTAGATAATTATATGGAAAACTTTGAAAAAAAATTAATAATATATTTTCCAAATTTAGGTGACAGAAAGAGGTTCACTAGAAATGTTAGAATTCTCTCTCCCTGAATCATAAAACAAACCATATACCCCCCAAAACACTTTATGAGAGTTGATGAAGTTACACAGTATTAGATTATTAGTTGCTTAAATATATATATATGAAGATTTGTAGGCCATGCTCTATAGATTTATTTGCAACTTAGAAATGTTTATTTTGAAATTTATAGATGTTAAGCAGAACTGCGTTTCTACAGCAGCATCATTTATGATTTGTTAGTGGAGCGTACAGAGTGTGGAACAGGAGCTTAATTCCATCATAAGGCTGGCTTATTTTATCTGGGTCTTACAAAAGATTCTGGAAAATTGCAGGCTGTCCAGATTACTTCACTACTATTAACTGAAAATCCTACATTTCCTTTGTTCCATTGGTGATTGGTGGAAGATGGATTATTGAAATGATTCATTTGGTATTAGTGATGTGCAGATACAATTTGACATCCTTTGTCTAGGTTTTATTTGGCGTTTTGCAGACTATATTTACTTGTGTTTCCAAGGAATTAACTGCAAGCACAAAAGCAGGGTTAAATGTATAATGGTTCTGGAGAACCAGTATTCTGAATATATTCCGCAGTCCATAATAAATATATCGTTCAGAAAGTATGGTTCTGTGACAGTAGTTTTTGATTCTATTCATACTTATTAAATATATGGAAAAAGTGTACAGTGCAATCAGGAAACCTGGTCATTAATTTTTCCTGATTTCCTGAGGCTCATGCGTGCATGAGTGATGGTATATAAAAAAAGCTTAAACTGGATTGTAAATCATGTCACAATACCATAGTTGTTTCTCATTGGAATTGTACCAAAATGCTATACAGTAGGGAAAATTAATATACAGTAAATTTGTTTTTTTATGGGAAATTGCTATATATTTGCATATTAGGAAATGTGTCTATTGGGAGAAATATATCTTCAAGTGTTTGCCTAGAGGTGAGAATAAGTTATCTTGGGATAACGAAGAACAAATTACAGTTTTACTGTAATTCATTTAAAAATGCCAGTAAACATGTTTGCCCATGTTAAAGCCAGACTTCCATTTTGTTCATGAAGAAAGTGTTATTTTTTGCAAAGATATCCATGGTATTATACTAGGGACTCTTTAGGAATTAGACCACTAATAAAATAGAGAAAAAATAGAAAAAGTTAGTTTTGCTGGAGTCCTTGGAAATCCAAATACTATATACATCTTCTTGGTGAGAGCTACTTCAAGAATAAATTGACCATTTCCCTATCCTGGTGTAGAGACTCTTCTGCAAAGGTTTGGGGACATGTGACGGGGCATATAAGAGGTTCCCAGGATAGCCAAAATTCATTTGGCAGCATTCCAATATCAATAGAACATCATATTTTAATTTTTGATAGCCTCAGAGAGATACTTGTTTGTTTTATTTTTTAAAACAAAGCATTCATTTTTTAATGAATATTTTATACTGATTTTTTCTTTCCTGATTTTTTTATGGCACTCCTGATTAATGGGAATAATTGATTCCAATTTTCTTATAATAGTTCCTTAAACCAGCTGTAGCTGTATTACCTTAAGGCAAGAGGTAGATATTCTCCAACTGTCAGCACACCTCATTACCTTAAAGCAATGTAGCAAATTAAGAAAAGAAAAGAAGTAATTGCTTATGCTGGAAGGAATATCTGAAGCAAGATCTTTCTAATCTCCAGCTTCATCATGTAGAATAGACAGCTTCTTTAATCAATGTTAAGATGCTTTTAGTTCCTTTATAAACTCTTTGTAAGTTCTTTTATAATACAAATACAGGTGTATGATAACTACTGTACACACAAAGCCTACACACATTTGGTCAGTAAAATCTATGCAGCAGAAAGGTAAAAACTGCCAAGTAATTTTTGTAATGTTTCTGTATTTTCATCTAGACCTTTTAAAGAAAGAAATGTTATTTTGCCTAGTACCCAGAACTGAGAAGGTTTAAGAGGACATGCAAGGATCTGCAAATTTATTATGCACTTTCAGTAGAGATAAATTGTGTTTAACAGAACTAAATCAGAAGTTAGGATAGTTACAAATATGGAATGATTTGATTGGTATGTATGGTAATATGATCTTGCCTAAACGTTAATTCCCAAGAAATATGAGAAATAGAATCCATGCTTTTAAATGTTTACATTTGAAGCAGTTCTAATAAAAAAGTGTTAAACCTATTAAGCAAAATGGTTCAGAAAAATACAGGTAGTCCTTGACTTATGACTGCAATTGGGCCCGGAAATCCAGTCATAAGTTGAGGGCCCATATGACCGGAAGTAATTTTCTGGCCTTTTAATGACTGAATGGTGCAGTTATTAAGCAAACCCATTGATCTGACATTTGAATGGGTGTTTTGTTTTCCTGATACCAGCAAAAAATGCCAGAAGCCATTAGAAGACATTGCAAATTGAGGTCATGGGACTGAAGGGGGGGGGGGCACACAGAACTATTTAGAGTGGTCAGAGGTGTTTTATGAGCTGTAAAGCACCAGTTTTGTTGTAACTTTGAAAAGTCATAAAATGACCAGTCATAAGTTGAGGACTATCTGTATGTACAGCAGAGAGATAGGAAAACCTGCTTTAAAAATGCATAAATTTGGGGAAGTTATATTCAAACTTATGAGAACTTATTGATCCAGAATGCCCTCCATGTAACAGAACTATAGTAGTAGTGTAGAATGATAGTAAATGTCATAAAATTCTGTAATTGGCTAGCTGTAACCACTGTGTCTTCTTCATGTTTCCTCTACAACACTGCTATATCCAGGACTTTATGGGAGAATAAAATGGAGGCCAGAAGATGGCTGCTGCTATCATCGGTTTAATAATTGCAAGGAGGAAGTAGAGATACAGTATATCCCAATTTCAGTATTAATAAACAATGACTGAAATACCATCTTTCATTGTGCACAATTTTATTTTCATCTTGTTTGTTTCTGTCGAAAAGCCATTTCATTCTAAACATGTGCTTTTAACTTCTCATTATTTTATTAGTGTTTCCTACAGATTTTGTCCGCTTGAAATAGGCAAATGCTTAAAGACAATGCGTCTCTCAAAGCAGAGAGATCACTGGGCAATCTTTGTTATACAGCCACATCAATGTGATCCCCTTGTAGATCTACTTCCAGCAGAGGCCTTGGCTAGGATACCACACAAAGTAAATAGATGGGCAGCCTGCTTTCTCCCATCACATTTTCTTTTCTGTTGGATGTAACTGAAGTAAGATATTCCAGGTTAGCAACATTGGTTTCTGGACTGGACATTCTCCAGGAAAGAAAGAAAGAACGAAAGAAAAAAAGGAGGGAGGGAGGAAGGGAGGATTTCTCTATTAACATACAATATTTTTGTGTGTGAGAGCCTTAGATCTTAAAAAGTTGCCTACTATTGTCATTGCATAATATATATAGATGTTGGCTGGGCACACTGTTTCCTACCTGCCTTTATTTTCTAAAGTGCCACTCAGTGGTACATGCTAAAGCTTTCATAAACTTGCTAGCTTCTTAATAATGTTATACCAGAAAAAGTATTTAACATTCATAAGGAAAACTTTATGAGTTTATATTTGTAACAAAATTGTATATGACTGAACATTATAGTTACCTGACACTTAACATCATACTTGAAAATTAGACTATAATGTGACATAAATTTTAATGTTCCGTGCTGTGGAAATAACTTCAAAATAAAATATTATCTATTGTCTACTGTACAACTAATCATGCTGATATATATTCTTTGCCTAATATCTGCTTTTGTCTTTTAACTTTGCCCCCTTAACTTTTCCTTCTAGATTTTTTTAATTCTTCTATATTTCACCCCAGTAAATTAAAAACACCCATTTATTCATTGGCAGTTGTTGGTTGAGATTTTCATGTGAACTCAGCCCTTTTAATCCTAGGAAACAGGATTCACCCCTTAATCCCCAGGTATTTTAGCTATTAATCTGGAGATGCTTTTCCCTTTATCCAGCTGAGATTAAGACAAGAATGGTTTCCCATGGTTACCATTTCTTTTCTTCTTGATCTTTGATGGGATTTTGGAGAGTCCCTTGAAACTCTGGACTCATATTCAGTATTCTGATTTTGCCTTTCTGCATTCTAATATTTATGCTTGTAAATTTCACCCTCTTTTGACCTCGTGGGAAATGCTAGAATGTGGAAGCAAGTAACATGTGCAGATATCAATTAATCCTTTCACCCTTCCACCCAGTGGTGGGATTCAGCCAGTTCGCACCAGTTTGGCAGAACCGGTAGCTAATTTTTTATTGCCCAGGCCCAGAATGGACTTCCGGAAGTGGCATCCACACAGAGAACCGGTTGTTCACGTATTTGAATCCCACCACTGCTTCCACCTGATAAATAAACACCGCCACTCCATATTCCTTCAATGCATAGGGGAAAAAAAATCCAGATTCTGGCTTATAACTGAACAATATTTCTAATACGTGCCATGCTTCCAGATATGTAGTTTGCAGTTTTACTGGGCTCTTCAGCATTAAAAAGATCTCCCATTAAAAAAATACAAAAGAAAATATAAGGTAGACTCACAAGTGATACTGGTCTTATCTCATCTTCTGGCAACTGCTCTTCCCTTCCCTTCAAATGCTCTAAAATAATTTCAGACATAAAGTCCAACCTCACGGTTTTACATTCATGTGCATTTTGAGATATTTCCTTTTATTATAGATCAGTGGTGTCAAACTGCCGGCCCGCGGGCCGGATGCATCATAGCGAAACTGTGCCCACCCCATTGCCGGCAATGGCAAAAAAGTCACGATACGTTGCGACACGTCATGTGACGTTGCAAGTTTGACACCCCTGCTATAGATGAAAGAATGAGACATGTACCAGCAGCCAATCTGTCCTATCTAACCACTGTCAGGTAGGCTTGTCGAGCAGAAAAGAGTTAAAAGACCAGTGCTACTAAGTCTGAGTGCTTGTTCTTCTTTGGAAAAAAAATGAACAAATTCTGCTGAAACCATCTTCATTATATTCATATTCACCTACTATTCTCTTTAATTGAGCTCTCTGAAAACAACAGCAACAGATTCCATTGATGAATAGTTCTGACTTGTGGAGCCTTCAAATGGTTCCTACCAAGAACAGTTCACTTTACCAACCTGGTTTTAAATCATAATACTACAACCAATTAACTTATAAATATTCACATGGTGTTTTTAAGAACAAGAAAAGCAATTAGCCTGCCTGAAACCCAGACAGCAATAAGATTGAAAACTGAGCCAGCAGGTTGCATGTGTTGTGTTCACCTGTAATTTTAGCTGAGAAAGCAGGAGAATTTGCTCTAGATTTTGCTGATGTGACAGGTGTGGATGGTCAAATTGGTGAGATAATTGTCCTAGTCTGGTTTGGTATATAATACCAGTGAATGTAAATGATCAAAACAAAAAGCAGAATAAGACTGAAATATAAAACTGATAATATTTCCTTCTAGATAATATTATTCTGGTTCTTCACTACAAAACTTGAAACAAGGAGCAAAATTCAGGAATAATCCATATCAGTTAGAAATTTACAACTACCATTGATTGACTTTAACTCTTATTATTGGTACATTAGATTGGACTCAAGAGACTAGTAACAAATACCCTGAAAATACTTGTGAATTACACAATAGGTTAGCTGAAATCAAAATTGAGAATAGGGAAGACAGTGGCAATTAAATGAAAAATAATCTTATGACTGAATAATAATTAAACTACTATAATTGAATATTACCAGTGCTCTTTTTTTTTTAAATAGAAAACTTCCACTATTAACATTTTTATCAGTGCTGATAATTCTCAGGACTATCTCAATATACTCGCAGAAGTATTCAATAGTTCTTGAAAACAACACATAGTTTTGACAAATTGATTTCAATTTATAGATAGTCCTTGCTGTTGATTTTACATGAAAACGATGTGAGGCAATATCCTTTATGAATTCTTTTCATTGGGTATCTTGATTCATTTGGTTTGAAGTTTACAATAATTAAAGTTTGGAAATTGGTTGCAATTTCTTTCCATCATCGGAAAAAAATGAACTGATAGAGAAAGAAATTCATAAAGTGGTATAATGAATCTTTTCTAGCCCCATCTATTTGATATATTAGTGACCTTTTCTAATGAGTATGGCACTGTAATTAAAATGCATCCCGTGGACATTTGACACACTCCTATCTAACATACAGGAGTTGGGTCATTATTTTAGAACCTGCTTGTCCACAAAGAATATATTTAATGTGCTAGCAAATTGAAATGGATGTTATCTCAGTAAATGTATCTTTAGGTCTCAGCCTGCATTCATATGAATAAAAATGAATAAAATTATTGTTATATTGATATTTCATTTACCTTCAGTATATGTAAGTTACAACATGGTGACATGTCATCAACAGCATGTTGCTTTTCAGGTTCTCTTGAGACTAGAGATTTTAGCTTGCATAGACTAGCATGAGCATACTTAGAGTAAAATTGGGTGCTTGTAGCCAGATGTGCCCAAACTAACAGGGAATGCTGCAGGTAGCATGGTTTTATCCAAGGCTAATAAATTAATCTTTACCTTGATTGAGTAAAGCCATGATAGGCACATTAAATAATAGATAAGGGAATAATTGTTGATGACCAGAACATATGGAAAATTGTAACTTGCAATAAGAAGAATATAAAACAAGGATATGCAATTGCCCCTTGGTTACTTAAAATACTATGAGTAAATGTATGCTAGTTAGAGATGTATTAGTTGGGGATATGACAGTATATGCACATTTGTCATTATGCCATAAAAGGGGATGCATTAAAGACACTGAGCTTGTCAGTTGGAAAACTGACAGGCCAGGTTTGAAACCTGAACACCGCACGATGGGGTGAGCTCCCATTTCTGCCCCAGCTCCTACCTACATAGCAATTTGAAAACATGCAAATGTGAGTGGATTAATAGGTACCATTTTGATGTGAAGATAAAAGTGTTCTGTGAACCTTTGGCATATAGCCATGCTGGCCATATGACCACAGAAAATGTCATCGGATAACACTGGCTCCCTCAGCCAAGAAATGGAGATGAGCACCATGTCCTAGAATCGGACATGACTGGTCAGGGGAAACCTTTATATTTTAGAATAGAATAGAGCTGGAAGAGACCTTGGAGGTCTTCTAGCCCAGCCCCTGCTCAAGCAGGAGAACCTATACCATCTAAGACAAGTGACTGTCCAATCTCTTCTTAAAAACCTCCAGTGATTGAGTGCCCATGATTTCTGAAGACAAGCTGTTCCACTGGTTAATTGTCCTCACTGTTAGGAACTTTCTCCTTAATTCCAGGTTGCTTCTCTCTCTGGTCAGTTTCCAACCATTGTTTCTTATCCTGCCCTCTGGTGCTTTGGGGAATAATGTGACCCCCTTGTCTTTGTGGCAGCCCCTCAAATACTGGAATACTGCTATCATGTCGCCCCTGTTTCTTCTTTTCTTTAGACTAGCCAAACCTGCAGCCGTTCTCTATATGTTTTAGTCTCCAGGCTTTTGATCATCTTAGTTGCTCTTCTCTAAACTTTTTCCAAGGTCTCAACATCTTTTTTGTAATATGGTGACCAAAATTGGTTGCAGTATTCCAGGTGTGGTCTCACTAGGATTTTATAAAGCGGTACTAATACTTCACGTGATCTTGATTCTATGCCTCTGTTTATACAACCCAGGATTGTATTAGCTTTTTTGGCTGCTGCTGAACATTGCTGCCTCATAGTCAAGTGATCGTCCACTAGGACTCCAAGGTCCCTCTCACAGTTACTGTTTTGGAGCCAGGTCTCACCTAATCTGTACTTATATCTTTGATTTTTCCTGTCTAAATGTAAAACTTTGCTTTTCTCCACATTAAAACTCATTTTGTTGGATAGGGCCCATTGTTCAAGTTTGTCAAGATCTTTTTGAATCTTGAGCTTGTCTTCTGGGGTGTTGGCTACTCCTGCCAGTTTAATGTCATCTGCAAATTTGATGAGTTCCCCTTCTATTCCATCATCTAAGTCATTGATGAAGATATTGAACAGTACTGGGCCTAAGACGGAGCCTTGTGGTACTCCACTGCTTACTTCTCTCCATGTGGATGTAGTACCATTAAGGACTACTCGCTGAGTATGGTTTGTCAGCCAGCTACAAATCCATCTGGTGGTGATGTTGTCTATTCCACCTTCTTCTAGCTTACCAAGCAGTAGATTGTGGTCTACTTTGTCGAATGCCTTACTGAAATCTAAGCATACTGTGTCCACAGTGTTTCACTGATCTACTAATTTGGTCACTTTATCAAAGAATGAAATAAGATTTGTTTGGCATGATCTGTTTTTAACAAACCCATGCTGGCTACCAGTTATAACTTTGCTTGCTTCTAGTTGTTCGCAGATCTGTTTTTTGATTATCTTTTCCAGGATCTTCCCAGGTATTGAGGTTAGACTGATTGGTCTGTAGTTTCCTGTGTCTGTTTTTTTCCCTTTCTTGAAGATGGAAACCACATCAGCCCTTTTCCAATCCTTAGATACTTCCCCGGTGCTCCAGGAGTTTTGAAAGATATGGTGCAATGGTTCTGAGATAACATCTGCCAGCTCCTTCAGAACTCTGGGATGGAATCTGTCAGGTCCTGGTGATTTATATTTGTCAAGGTCGGATAGATGTTCTCTTACTATTTTCTTGCTTATTTTAATTTTTGTTTCTAGTTAGTGTTTTGCAGTAGTTTTTTTTTTGGTATGTTGTGCTATAATGAGTTAAGCAGCTCTTCTTTCTCCCTATTGCTTGTTACTTCCTTGCCATCGTCTCTCTTTAGTGGACCTACAGTTTCCTTGACTTTTTTCTTGTTATTAATATGTTGAAAGAAACTTTTTTATTATTATCCTTGATTTGTGTTGCAAATCTTTGTTCATTCTGAGCATTTGCTTTCCTGACTTCATCTTTGCATGTTCTGTCTGTCTTCTGATAATCAGCATTAGTTATGTGTCCCTCTTTCCAGTTTTTGTACTGTCCTTTTTGTTTTTCAGTTTGTCTGAGAGATCTTTGTGCAGCCATGCTGGTTTCTTCTTGACTTTCTTGTTTTTCTTTTTTAGTGGTATTGTGCTGGACTGGGATTTTATTATAGCATTTTTTCAGAGTTTCCCATGCTTCTTGAGTTGTTTTTCCCTTTAGGATGTTCATCCATGGAATCTTTCCTAGGTTCTCTCTGAATTTGTTAAAATCAGCTCTTTTGAAGTTTAAGACATTGGTTGAATTATTTTCTATTGCTTGCATTTGCATTATATTGAATTCCAGTATGATGTGGTCACTTTCTCCCAAGTTTCCGGCAACCTCAACTCCCTCTATAACTTCTTCTCTATTAGTAAGAATTAGGTCCACTTTACTTAGCTTTACTTCTAGTTCCCTCCTCTACCTTTTGGATGACAAAGGTACATTTTGCATTATGCCATATTGTTGCTGACAACTTGAATTATTTGCAATGAACATTAGATACATTATATGATGCAATCAGGAATATGGAACTAAAAATTAATGCATTAGAGATCAAGATAGTTTCATTTGACAGGGGAAAATGGAGTGAGCCATTTAAAATTATATGTAAATGGTGAAAACCTAAAGCAAATAGATAGCTGTATTATCTATCTCACCAAGGGTAAGAAAATAGAGAAATGTTAAGTGCAAATGCTACTAGAAAGGTATTGGCTAGCATGTGGTCTAAGGAGTGAACATTTGTTGAAACAAGTGAAAATGGTTGTACATAAGAACATGCTTTTCTGCTTACTTTCTTACATAGAAGTGGGAATTGGATATGTTGGGAGAAACATAAAATTAACTATATTACAGTGAATGGTGTGTGTTTGATAAAATAAAGGTAGAGGACAAAGGCAAATGTATGAATTAGTACATGGATTAGTGCAAGCAAGGATTATTTGCATGCACTGAAAGATATGGAACAATACAATGAACGCTATTGGTATAAATAAGATTTAGTATAACAATTTGGATCCCCAAGTTCAAGCTTCTGCACTGTTAGGCTGAACTGGGAATACTCTTGATTTGAAACACTGGATAAATGCTGTCAATCCATCTAACTGGATGAATTAATATTCCGATAGAGTGTAAGGTAGTCCTTTGTGTTACTCTGTCAATCATTAATATTTTCACTATGGGATCAGATCCAAAGCATCACTTTGATTTGGGCTGAGGAGAGTGTACAAATTCTTTAGTTTCAGTCTGGAGAAAAGGGTCTTTTGAACTATGCTTATAGGTGCCAGGCTTTCTTTGAATTTTTACACAGCCCTGCTATTCTGTGTTTGTCATACACATATAAAGAAAGCATTGATTGAGTTAATTTTTTAACCTCTCTCAATTGAGAGATTCTAAGTGGGTAATAGTAGCCTCAAATAATAATCCAAAGCTCTTTCCTATAACATATACAGTATGTTTGTGTACAAACACACACAGACACATATAAGGAACGGTTGCTAGAATTGGGTATATCTAGTTTAATGAAGAGAAGGATGAGGGGGGACATGATAGCAGTGTTCCAATATCTCAGGGGCTGCCACAAAGAAGAGAGAGTCAAGCTATTTTCCAAAGCGCCTGAGGGCAGGACAAGAAGCAATGGATGGAAACTAATCAAGGAGAGAAGCAACCTGGAACTAAGGAGAAACTTCCTGACAGTTAGAACAATTAACCAGTGGAACAACCTGCCTCCAGGGGCGGTGAGTGCTCCAACACTGGAAGTTTTTAAGAAGAGACTGGACAGCCATTTGTCCGAAATGGTATAGGGTTTCCTGCCTGAGCAGGGGGTTGGACTTGATGACCACCAAGATCCCTTCCAACTTTATTATCATCATCATCATCATCATCATCATCATCATCATTATTATATACACACTTAGCTTCTTCAATATGGAGAGAAGATGAATCCAATTTAATTGTTATCTGACACTTTAAGGTAAATTTGACTTGATCAAGATACCTGAAAAGAACATCTCCTTAGCTCATTCTATACATACACATGAAATCACCAAATACAGGCAACATGCATTTTTTTCATGGTAATCGTTAGACCATTCTTTATTTTGACTTATGTGAATAAATCACTGTATACTGTAGGCAACCCTTTCTGTTGCAACTGATGGAGTCATTAAGTGGGTCATGCTTGATTTTATGTCCTTTATACTGCAATCGTTAAGTGAATCAAATGGTTGTTAAGCAAATCCAGCTTCCTCCATTGACTTTGTCAGAAATCTCCTGGGAAAGTTTATAAATGGTGATCACATGACTCTGAATTGCTGCAACCATTATAAATCACATGCCGGTTACCAAGTACCCAAATTTTGATGACATGAAAACAGGGCATTGCAACAGTCATAAGCTCAAGGACCAATTGCAAGTCACTTTTTTTTAGCACAATCATAACTCTGAACAATCGTTAAATGAATGGTCATAAGTTAAGGACTATCTGTATATAAGCAGTGATTCTTGTGATAATGACAGCTTGGAAAATTAACAACTCATGGAATTTTGAATCACGTTCTGGGCATTATATTTTAAGAAAGACATTGAAATTTAGGAGCTTGACTAGAGGAGAGGAATAAAGATAAAAGGAAAAAGTTGCATGTACAAAACACAATAGACAACAGGTTTTTCAGAAGTCAGGACAGTGAACCATGGACTTAAATTACAAAGATGCAGATTTCAGTAGCATATCTGGAGAAATTTCAAAATTGTAAGACCTGTGCAACAGTGGAATATGTCTGAGATCATTGCTAAATTTCCTTCACCAGGGAATTTAGAAGTATAGGGTAACTACTCACGTTTTTTTTCCAGTTTCCTGACAAACACACAACATATTGCTGTATCATATGGAAGAGCTTTTGTGACAGCTTTCAATATCACGGTACTTGCATACTAACAAAGATGATTTTAAGGTAGTTTGGTCCCAAATCACTATAAGCAGCTTCAGTGACAACTATGCAGGCTCCCAACACTCAACCAGCTTAAATTAATACCATAATTATAGCATGTTAAATCATCTAAGGCAGTCCCAGAAAGAGTATGTTACAGTGATATAAAAGAGGTGAACTAACCATGTTATGAGGGCCTGATTAGATGTCTCAATTAATAGCCATTATGGGAATAGATCCTTGGATGAGAAAATCTGTGCCCATCACTGACAAAACTTGGGGAAGCCAGAAGTGCCCACAAGCTACTGTTGTGGTTTTTCAAGTGAAATGCAATTTAAGCCAAACCAAGGTGGCTCACTGGTACTTAGTTTGTGCTGACCTCTGGCCTCTGATGTATCTTTATTTTCATTAGCGATCTCCAATCTTTCAAATTTTTCACATATTAACATTTTGAAGTGTTTCCTAAAGACATACACAAATACTGTACCTTTACTAGTAGAATAATCACATCCCTCAATTGAAGATTAATAATAAATTTGAGGACTGGAAAAGATGAGGATGTCTTTGTTTTTGTTTTACAATGGTGATAAAAAAGAGCAGAAATATCAAAGGAAAAAACAACAGAGAGAAGCAAAGGAAATTCAGAATCACAGTTGAGAAATCACACTTACAGTTTGTGTAGCTGCAGCAAAATCACTTTTCAGTTTGTTTCTTTACCTGTATATTCTAAGACATTTGCATTTCATTTTAGGCCCATTGTGATCTATAAATTTGTTGAAAACAAATTTTCTTTATAGTTTTTTTCTTATTCACACAGTTCTTAGCAAAAATAGAAAGAATCACAGTATCAGAGTCTCCTTTTATAATTTTAAAAGTGAAGTAGCACTATTTTATATAATAACATATGAAAAGAGGGGTCACATAAAGTTGATTTTTGTATGAAATATTTACATTCTGTTCCACCCTCTGAGATCGCTACCATTTTAAATATAATTTTATTGGACATTTTAAAAACAAGAGTAAAATGTAATACAATCTAAAATAAATAAATAAAGAAGGAAAAAAGAAACAGGAAGAAAAGTTTTAATAGTTTTTAATGTTCTAAATATTTGTTGATAATGATTTTAGATATTTATTGTTTTCATTTTGTTGTATGCTGCCCATAGTCACTTGCTGTGAGATGGGTATAAATTAGATAAATAAAATAAAAAATAAAATAGAAGGTAAAGTACAAAAAGAAAAGCAAAGAGATATAAAGGAGTGTCTTCCGATCTTCACAACAATTATAACTACAATTGTAGATTTATGTCTTCTGTAAAGTGACATCATGTCTCTCTTTTTTCTATAATGATCCTATTTAATTGTCAAAGTATAGATAGTAAGTTTATCTCAAAGGTGCTTTTTCAAAAGGCAATTGGACTGTTTTTCTTGAGGAAGAAAAAGAAGATGTTTCACTTCTCATCTAAGAAGCTTTATCAGTTATCACAAATGATGAAGCTTCTTGGATGACTAGCAAAATGTCTCCTTTTTCTTTCTCAAGAAAAAAATAGTCCAGTTGCCTTTTGAAAAAAACACCTTTGAGACAACTATGACCTGGATGACTGAGAAATCTCCAAAGACATCATAAGTTTATGTTTTTCTGTTTTATGCAAAAAGAGGTATCCAGTCATCAGTAAATTAGATACTGTCTTTTCTCTAGTCAAACTGATCAATTTGGCCATCCCAGTAAGTTCTATCATCTTCACCAACCATTCTTCCATTGCAGATATTGCCAGATCTTCCCATCTTTGTGCACACAGTTATCATATATAAAAATAAAAATTCTACAACTTTTTTCCAACTATTTATCCATCAGTCCCAAGAGGAAAAGTTCTTGTTCATGAAGTCACTACCAATTTTGGGGGCTCACCCCCAATTTGATATTTCCTGTTTTTTGAAAAAGCAATAAGAAATAATACAAGTATTATACAAGTATACAATACTCATACTTTAATATATATAGCAAAATAAATATATAACATTTTTAGAGAGAGATAATATATTTTTAGAGAGAGATTATATATGCTCATGATATCTAGTGCCAATTAACACAGGGCTGCTGCAAGTTTCTAGGCAGCCAATGTGTACAATGCATTGCAGAATCTAACTGGTTGGTAATGAGAGTATGGGTTATTCTCACAAGCCTTTCTCTTTAGGGAGGTATGGTAGTCAATGGATGTAACTTGGGGAAGAAAATAAATACAGACTGTGGCAGACTAGTTGCAGAAGTACATGCATAGAGCCTCAAAATCTAAGCTTCTGTAAAACTTGCCTGAAAGAGCTTCTCAGTCGTCAGAATCTAAAGGAGCAAACCATAGTCTGAGTCACACTCTGAGGGTCAAAGCATTGTAGGAACGCCATCAGCTGGTCCAAGTCAAAAGGGCGTGAAACTTCAATGAAAAGGGTTTCATGAAACAAATGGCAGAATTTTGGATAAGCAAAGCAATTGTTCCAACAAATACTGTTGGGCAACATTTACATATTGGTAATACCACACCCTCTATAAAATGAATGACCTCTCCTGGTGGCTCCTGTGGTTTCATTACTGTTACTCACGTCTTAGCTCCATGAATTCTGTAAAGAGAGAAAGAACCCAGTTCTGCAGCACTCACTCACAAGGGAGAATGGGATGAACTTTCCTATCCCAAACTACCAACTGCAACTGTCCACCAAAGAAGAAATAAAGCCAGAGGAACATAGTACCCCAATTCCTAAGTCTCACAGAAGTCCAGAAGGACACTGTGGCTGATGGTGTTGAAAGCAGCTAAGTGTTCTATGTAAGCCTTAGAGTGATGCAAATAGAAAAGCAATTAAAACTGTGAGTGCATGTTGTAAATCTTCCACTAGTAGTTGAGGCAAAGCTAATGGCCCGTAATTTAGACAGCAAGTAACACAGATTTGGAGAGTTCAAAGAGAGGTTGCTTATCTCATACATAGCTGCTAGCTGCTAGTGAAGAATTTAGAAGCTGGAAATCTGAGGAAAATCTAAGACATTTGTAGTAGTAATCATAGGTCAATAATAGGAGGAACCTGGACAAGGCTGCATTGGAAAAAGATCAGGAGCCTTGTTTTCAACAAAGGAAGGGAATCTGAATCTTGTATTTGTTTCATTCTAGAGAAGTTAATGCTCCCTTCTCTTGAGCAGCCATGCTGATCTCTGCTGTGCAACCCTCTTTGGCTGGTAGCATGGTTAGGACTTGTCACTCTCCCAAGTGCAGGCTCTCATTTCTTGCTGTTGAAATTGATGGCCATCTACACTGAGTCAGATTTATCACTCAGGGGTGGCTGACTTTAGCCTTGGAATCAGGAAGGCAAGACAAGAAACAATGGATGGAAACTAATCAAGGAGAGAAGCAACCTGGAATTAAGGAGAACATTCCTAACAGTGAGGACAATTAACCAGTGGAACAGCTTGCCTTCCGACGTTGTGGGCACTTCATCACTAGAAGTTTTTAAGAAGAGACTGGACAGCCATTTGTCTGAAATGGTATAGTGTCTCCTGCCTGAGCAGGGGGTTGAACTAGAAGACCTTCAAGGTCCCTTCCAGTTCTATTCTATTCTAGATTCTAGGGTAGCCAGAGGAGTCCAAAGCACTCAGAGTTCTAATAGAAGCAGAAGGAGTGTGTTCCTCTGTCTAAGTCAGTGGACTGGTTCTGTGGAGAGAGAGGGGGGCATGGTTTTGCATGCTGCCTGCATCCCATGGATGGGGCTTCGCTTGTTTGTGCGGCCTGGTTTCTGACATGCTGCGGACTAGTGCCTGTCTACGGACTGGGGGTTGGGGACTCCTGGTCTAAATCATGATAAAGGTGATCAACCAGTACAATAGGTTTGGTCTCTATGTCATGTCATGCCTACCTTAAAATATGTGCTTCTTTTACAGTCCTGTGAAGTTGACTCACCATGAGTTTTAAAGAATCTCTCCGAATTCAATACATGAGACACATGATAGCCATTGTTCATTTTGATTATTTGCCACTGTAGGGAGGGAGTCAAAAAAGGCAAGCCAGGGCAGCTTGATCAAAGCCCCACCCCTTTTGTATATGTGTTGACAGTACATTCATCCACAATAAGGCCTGGCTTTGATCATGTTGCCCTGATTATCATCTTGCGGTTTTTGTTCTTCCCGCCAGTGCAAGTATTATACAGTATAATATTGATTATTTATAAAATAATGAATTTCTGGAAAAAAAATCTCCACACAACATAAAATATAAATATACTAAAGTTTGGGAAAAAATGAACATCTTTGCTTGTTAGTGAGAATGCTGTAGGGTTTACATGACCCTGCCTAGGGAGGAAATTTCAAAACTGGGCTAACTTTACTGAAAAGAACCTCTATTGATATAATTCTAGAGTTCGTGAATGAGTTTATAAAAAGAGACTATATATTGATGATGATTATGATGATATGATCCATTCAGTCGTGTCCACCTCTTGGCGATTCTATGGGCCAGGTCTCTCCACGTGTTCTGATCTTATACTGTTTTTTTTGAGTTTTTCTATGCTCTGGCTGGTGTCACTTTGATGGTGGTCTATATATTAACACTGATTAATTCCCTTTTAGGACAATGGGGGGAAAGGGTTCCCTTGGAGTATGTTAAAACATTTCCATGGGACATTTTATTCCAGGGTAGTCTGCAGGTCTATTTGAAACAGGATGCCTTTGTGGGGGGGGGGGAGGAAAAGGGGGAAGAAAAGCAAAAAGAAACTTGGCCCTTCATATTTAGAGGAAAACTCCCTACCCTAGATTATATAATTTGTCTAATTCCCAAAAGAACACATTTCCCTCTTTGTATTCTGAGGAATATTTAATGAAAAGTAGAATTTTTTCTGGAAATAAATGTGTGAGTGTGTGTTAGTGGCAAAATATCTGCAGGACAGAATAATGGCATATTCAAAGAAAGTTTTAGTCAACCTCAAAATATACAACTAAGTCTTCAACTTTCTATTTTGAGCTTCAAGCTTTTAAAAATGCTAATTTTATGTCACATTAGACTATGCATGTGCAATTTGCTTTCTTAGCCTTAGTGGGAAGCCATAAAATATCCAGTCTTGATCTCTGACCTCCATCTCTGTTTATATTTTCTCTTGGTTGCATTTTATTTAGACTGACAAGATTCCACTCTTTTTCGGTTTGTCATACATAGACACGCAGAAATGTATACAAAGTTAGGTTTCATAGTTTTAATATACAGAGGGTATTGGCCTAAAGAAGGTCATGTCTTAATGTATGGTTGTCAACTTCATAGCCTTACTAAGAAGCAATCTTTCTCTTATTCTCCCCTCCTACCCAGGAAAAGACCTGGTTTTCCAAGCTGTACTTTTTATTGCTTGAATGGGATAATATTCAATCAATTGTAAGAAATGTGGGGCACTGGTTTTATCAGACCAACCCATTTGCAGTGGTAGAAACTCTGCAGATACTCAGGCAGAGAGAGTGCCTTTTAGATATTTGTACTCTGTTCCTTTTTCACTGGGACTTACTGGATGCAAGTATCTGGGCCTTTTTGGATGCAAACCATAAGCTTTGCCACTGAGCTACTGTATGCATGGTCTCTCTGCCTCTCTGATTATCCCATTGCCTGCTCCTGATTGGAAACTGGCTTCTCCACTTGGCTGCCTAAAACTCAGGGAAGAGTTTCTGCAAGAGCTGGAACAAATCCTTTTTGCATGATAGTTTTGAAAAACTATCTTCCAGATGACAGGGTATATTGAAAAGTATGAAATTATCATTGTGGCTGAAGAAAATTATTATACTACATAGTCAGCATGAGCTGGAAAGAACAGTGAGTTCTGACCCTGGTAAATAGCAGTGGAATCACTTGGGACTTTCTGTCCGTCCTATGGATATATGAATTTTAATGTTCAAGACTCCTAGTCCTTAGTATGTATTCAGTAATAGAATTTTTTTCCTGTACAGTAATGCAATGCAATACAAAGAATGATGTAATACAAAGAAGTATGCAATCAACTGGATGAGAGATCAGATGAATACGTGTTTAAAAAAAGCAGTAAGTGTAGACAGAATAGTTACTATTGCTATATATAACCCAATTACTTTGTAGGCATATTGAGTTAAATAACAGTCATTTCTCTTAACTACATAGGCAAACTGCATTCCTGGATTAGATCAATACCTTATTTTGTCCAACTTTGCTGTTTCCAACAATAGCCAATCAGATACTGATATATTAAGGACTTCTTCCATTTTGCTTAATGACTTTCATTAGCACCGGTTCACATATTGTAGATACATTTGTCACTTGATGATTACTGCATGACATGATAGTGTGAAAAGTGGATTTCATGATAGATTATGGTCCTTAGTTAACCTTGAACACAGAAGGCTTTTTTGGAAAAGGCTGCTCACACATTCAGTTGTGATGGTTCAAGTAATGTCATAAAGTCATGAACTGTGGCTTAGTAGATGAAATTTCAGCTTCCTTAGAGGTCCATTTTCCAGATCTTTCCAATAGCATTTTCAGAAAACACTCTGAGATAAGGAGACCAGAACAAAAAGATAAATATAGTTTTTTTTTAGTAAAAGGAGAGTTAATAAACAATCGTTAGGTTATATGTTCTTCACCCCCAGTTAGCATATTCCCAGGCAATGCCAGTTATGCCAGTAGTGTTTTGACTGCAAAATCAGAGAAATTTTGCAGTGCATTTTCTGTAATTAATAGAGTAAGGAGTTAGATTTTGTTCCAAGATTGTTCAGTCCCATGCTTAATGACCTCATAACCCCATACTTCCATAATCTTCAGAGACAGACAGACAAACAGACAGACACGCACACAGAGACATAGACACAGACATGTGTATAAATTGGATGATAGAGAGCTATGAGATATAATACGTGTTTGCACTGAGCTCCAGCCATTCTCAGAAGCATTAAGACCTTAGCTTAAACCAGAAGTTCGCAACACTTTATAGTACTGTAACCTCCTAAAATAATAAATGAACTTGGTCCACCAACCCCCTGTAAATGCAATAAATAATTTAATAACAAATGGGCCTAGGTAAGAAATGACTACACGGGTTACTTTTAATAATTAAACTTTATTCTCAAACTTTGCAGTACCACATTTGTCCCCTTTGGGAACAACAGATTATGTTTACCATATTGTTTATGTTTTTCCTGTAAATCACCGAGACTGTTCATTCATCAGTGGTATACAACTTAAATAAAGGAACAAAGCCCAGAATAACTTTTGATAGTATTTCCATTTTGCCTGTGAAAGCCTAATCATGTTTTTTTTAAACACAAATCTCTTAGATTTCATGCAATCCCCTGGGACACTTTATTTACAGTTTGAAAACTTTTGTCTTCCTTAAACTTCTAAATTGCTTCCATAGCAGGAGGTATTTATCATTCAAACATACACATATTTATATAGATATGTACCTACAAGGATCAGAATTGTGCAAGCCGTGGTATCCTTCCAATCTATGGAAGGAAAAGTTGGATTTTGAAGAAGCAAGTTAGGAAAAATATTGATGCCCTTTGGTGTTGGAAAAGACTCCTGAGAATACTATGGACAGCCAGGAAAACAAATTAATGAATCATGGAGCAAATCAACTCAGAGTTCTAACTCAAGGCACAAATGACCAGGTTCAACTTATCCTACTTCAGACACATTAGACAAAGACCTAGCTATATATAAAAGGCTCTG
Source organism: Azemiops feae (assembly GCA_023970755.1). Taxonomy (NCBI): domain Eukaryota; kingdom Metazoa; phylum Chordata; class Lepidosauria; order Squamata; family Viperidae; genus Azemiops; species Azemiops feae. The sequence continues at coordinate 1,646,299 of JALGBA010004008.1, forward strand.
ATGCTGGGAAAGATGGAAGGAAAGAGAAGATGACCAGCAGCAATGTGGATAGACTCAGTTATTGTGATGATGAGTGCACCTTTGGGTGTCCTTAAAAACAGATTAGGGATAGACTGTCATGGAGAAAATCTATCTACTGTATGTGGTCACTAGGAAGTAGTAAATGACTTCATGACACATAATCAATCAATAGAAAAACACAGAAATCAATGTTGCAACTGCCTTGGGCATGTATTATTGGGGTGTGTTTGGCAAAATTATCTATTTTCATTGCACACTTACTTGTAAGCAGACATAATAATCTGGAATTGGCAAAGCCCCCTGTGATGTATCCTTCAGAATGACTGCAGCCAGTTTTACTTCTTCTCAGAAGCTTCCCAGCTTAGTGTGCCCCAACTTACTGAAGTTTTAAGAGACTGCAGTCAAGGCTGCTCTGTGCTGCAAGAGTCTCTGGAGAGCAGCACTGAAGCAGAACTGCCATGTCTGAGTTGGGAGAAAAATGGAGTGAGGAGAATAAGAAGCAGCATGCAGTGCAAGCATGGCTACCCCTCTGACCTGAGAGTGTGTTCCTCTGTAAAGTAAATAATGGAGAAAAACAAAGACAATCAGCCTTTCAAGGGGCAGATGCAACACTGGTTCAGGGAGAAATGAGGGGCTAAATGCATGTGACTGAGGAGATGGGAAAGCAAAGAAAGGCATGGGAAAACACTGGCAATGGACTCTTGACTCTTTTCAAACACGGTGAACTTGAAAATTGGTTAAAGATCATAAAGCAGAAATTTTATTCTATTTTGCCTTCTCCTAAACATTATTTCCATTTTAAAAGTGTGTAGTGGGGTGCCCCAGGGCTCTGTTCTGGGCCCAGTGCTCTTCAACATCTTCATCAATGATTTGGACGAGGGGATAGATGGGGAAATCATCAAATTTGCAGACGACACCAAGCTGGCAGGAATAGCCAACAGTCCAGAAGACAGGCTTAAGATACAGGAGGATCTGGACAGACTTGAACACTGGGCACTATCTAACAAAATGAAATTCAATGGTGAAAAAAGCAAGGTTCTACATTTAGGCAAGAAAAACCAAATGTACAGGTATAGTATAGGGGGTACCTTGCTCAATAGCAGTAACTGTGAGAGGGACCTCGGAGTCCTAGTGGACAATCACTTAAATATGAGCCAGCAGTGTGCTGCAGCTGCCAAAAAGGCCAACACAGTGCTAGGCTGCATTAACAGAGGGATAGAATCAAGATCACGTGAAGTATTAATGCCACTTTACAATGCCTTGGTAAGGCCACACTTGGAATACTGCATCCAGTTTTGGTCACCACGATGTAAAAAAGACATTGAGACTCTAGAAAGAGTACAGAGAAGAGCAACAAAGATGATTAGGGGACTGGAGGCTAAAGCATATAAGGAACGTTTGCTGGAATTGGGTATGTCTAGTTTAATGAAGAGAAGGACGAGGGGGGACATGATAGCAGTGTTCCAATATCTCAGGGGCTGCCACAAAGAAGAGGGAGTCAAGCTATTTTCCAAGGCGCCTGAAAGCAGGACAAGCAGCAATGGATGGAAACTAATCAAGGAGAGAAGCAACCTAGAACTAAGGAGAAACTTCCTGACAGTTAGAACAATTAACCAGTGGAACAACCTGCCTCCAGAAGTGGTGAATACTCCAACACTGGAAGTTTTTAAGAAGAGACTGGACAGCCATTTGTCTGAAATGGTATAGGGTTTCCTGCCTGAGCAGGGGGTTGGACTAGATGACCTTTAAGGTCCCTTCCAACTTTATTATTATTATTATGTATTTACTAAAAAACTTATTATTTTCCCATTTTAAATAAAAGTCATGAATGCTGACAACTGGTTTAATAATATTTAATCATTAATCAAGAGCCTTAACAGATTTATTGTTTAGATTTATTTCACCATCATACAGTATGCACCAATATCACAAGGATAAATGAATATAGTATTAAGCTTTTGGTTGACTGCAAAGTTTACCTCAACCAAATAATCAAAATTGAAACAGTTTTAGAATTAAGTCAATGTGCCTTTTGTTTACTGTCTCTTCTATTAACTGATCTCCCCACCAATTGATCCAGAGATAATTGATTAATCCGAAGAAATTTTAATTTCAAAATGATGCAGCACCACCAGAAATATTCTGAATCTATTACTCAGAAATGTTGGGTTTGTATTCCAGCTTTCAGCTTCAGAAGAATGGAAATCTACATGGAAAAGCTACAGTGTACTATGTCTGGTCTGCTGTATTTGTATTTGGTGTGTGGATATGCACACGTAAATATTTATTCATTTGCTATATGTTAAGTATTGGTGTGTTGGGATAGGAGAAAAATGAATTGACTTGATAACTGTAGGATTTGATGTTCCATATAGCTTTTCTTGTATATTATATCTATATCTCACTGCATTTTAGAATTCCAGGGTAGTTTTAGATCAATGGCCCCCAACCTTTTGGGCAGGTTTGGTGTGAGCAGAGTAACAACCTTGGGAGAGGGAAAGATTCAATGCAAGGATCAAAGTTACTTGAAGAATACAGTAATAATAATTTGAATTGGGCATTCAGTTTTTACTTTTATTCTCTGAGACTTGTTTCTTTTTAAATACATATTATGTATTAATGTACTCACATATTATATGTTTTCTGAATGTGTTGTGTACAATAAGATAGAGAGATAATTAATAGAAAGAAATTAAAGCTGAATGCATTAGTTTCTACAAAGCTCAAGAATGAAAAATGAAAAAGGGCCGAGCCTACTGAAGTGTATGCTGTTTTACCAACAATATTTAGTAATCCAGAACTGCAAGCTAGGGAGATAATTAGACAGCATACCTTCTCCTCCCCACTAACGAATTACCATGGTTTTTTTGGTATACTTTATTGAAGATATTTCACTGAGATTTTGGTCAAAATAGGGAAAGTGAACAATCCAAGCTAGTTTTAAGACCAAAAGGCAAACACAAATGCATGGAATTCAATCCACATCAAGAATCTTTCAGGCACGGGAGAATTTAACGTTATGCTTTACTTCATTCCCAATTGTCTGGGAACACATCATTAACTGTAGCTCTCCTGCTTGAGTCCCAGTTCAGATCCCATTTTTTCTGTTCTCATTGCTTTGTGTAAAAAATACAATGTTGCTGCTTAGGTTTTGAATTAGCATGTGATTCAGCTCTTGATTGACCCTTTTTTCTTATTAGAGTAAAAAAAGGGGTTTTGAATTTATACCATGCTATTCTTTTCCAAGTATAAAGAAATTCTCAAGTTACCTTCTTCCATGGATCACAGAAACAAACCCAATTTGAGTTGGAAGAAACAGGCAGGAAACATTTGCTTGCCATGCTTCTCTATGCAATTAGCAATCAGAAATATTCACCAAGAGCAGAAGGAGCCCATAAATCCTTTAGCTTTTCAGCAAGCATGGCAAGTTATGGGTTTTTCATGAAAATATATCTTGGACTCCTACTAAGGTTTTGGCTGGGGAAGAGAATGGTTTGCTCTTTTCTTCTCCATAGTCCCAGAAAAAGATCCGGTTCAATCTTATTTGTCAGAACTTGGCTTTCTTGTGATAATGGCAAGACAGGTATTTGTAATTTGAAGCCTGGAATCAAATTAAATCAACTACCAATGTATTTGACTGCCTGTCTCCAAAGATTATTTGGTGAGGCTGTAATTGAAAACATCAAACAATAAAAATGGAACATTAAAAAAAGTCTGTCACAACATTGACCTTCAGCCACAAGTAAGGTGCACTCCAGAAAGCTGCTACACCTGGCATAAAGAGACTGCCATGGCCATCTTTTCCCAAATCTTGCCACGGTACTTTCTTCTGCCTTCTTCCTCAGTGCCCATTGCTTACAACTTGTTAATTTGGCTTTGCAGGAATTTCAGAGAATTCTTCCATTGGTTTTTGTCTTGGTCAAGTGATAAGATAGAAAATTAAATTCATATTCTTGATGTGTTTAAGACTCAGACCCCAAAATTTTATTTTACTCCAAAATATTACTTTATATTGCGGGAGTCTTGAGTTTAAGGGAGGGTGGCTTTGCCTCCTTGTCCCTGTTGCAGTTGTATTTCTTTTTTTAAATAGAGTGACTAATTAGGTAGCTATTTCTAAGTGATGTAACTGTGGAAAACACAACTAATAACTCCCCCCCTGGAATTTTGAGAGGAATAAATGAACATTGTAATGGATAATATGAGAAGCAGCATGATATTCTTCAATTTAGTCCTGCTTTGATAATATTCCTGGTGAAAATGATTTTGGAATAGCAGTTAACAGCAGGATGAAGTGGCTGCAAAACAGGCAAATACAATTTTAATCTACATCAAGAAAAGCATAACTTCCAAATCACAGGAAGTAATGTACTATATTCTGGTATTCCACCTTGAATACTATGTCCAATCCTTGGAATCAGACATTAAGAAAGTATTGGTTAAGCATTCTCTAGATAATTTGCCAGTTTTTTCTACTGAGAAATGAACAGCTGCTTCATATGTATGAGATCTATTCAAGTATGGGATGCAGATGGTCTTAAAATGTAGGATTCAACTTGCAATGGCTTATTTACTTGCACAGGCTTTCTTTTCTATTGTTGTGCTGTAAAGCAGAATTCCACCCAACACTGATGGATGAGGCACTGTGAGAAAATGCATTTGCGCTGGACCATAGTTAAATTGTCTTAATACAGACATCTAATCTTAATTAAGAAGAATTAATGTCTTTGCTATGCAGCAGTCATACCCATTTGAGTCTCATTGACTTATTCTGAAACTGGGCAGAAAATACTAGATAAAAATACTTCCTTGAAGCCAAGCTTATTGAATTGGGATATGAAATAAGCTGTAAGTTGAATCTACACATGGATTTTATTACATTTCTGATTGTTTTTTATACTAAAATCAGATATGTCCAAAATGGTAACATAGTTTTACACGTGGACTTCGGATTACAAATAGGTCGAGATCTCTTAGAAAAGTGTGAAGGCAATTAGTAAGAATTATCTGCCGTTTGGAAATGTTAGGTATCATGGAAGAAAGCCAGAAAATATAGGGATGGGGATGGCTGGAGTTGCGACACAATGGCCTAAACAGAACATGAGGTGATTTTGTGAGATTGGTGGCTATATACGTTTAATAATACATAAATTCTGGCTCTTTTAATTAAAACAGTTATATTTAATTTGGAGAGTCTTGTAGAAAATTGGTTCTGTCATGATGCTTGTAGGTGCCATCATCACCTGGCTTATGTGGTAGACCTCAGATGAAAGAAAGAGTATAAAACCATTGAATTCTCCTGTTCAGAGACATTTAAGCCATTACAAGCCAAGTACTTTATTACTGCTGTAAGTTATACTTCTATGTGTAATGGCTTGTTAAAAATCATCTTACCTGTCAGGTTCCCTTTTTTCTCCATCACTTTTCCTAATCTTATTGACATGTGAAGAGCTAAACTGTTCTTTTCAGCAATACCACAAATATGTTGTGTAGGTATGAAGATTTCCTGTCCTTTTGGGGAAAAAACAAAGCACAATTCATTGGGCAGAGACAGTGCTTTATTTAACTAGTTCTTAATTTAGTTAGCATTGAGAAATTGCTTATTTGAATGTCTATTGTAATCTTAAAGAACTCTTCGTTTCTTGATTTCTTACAAATCATCTTTCAGCTTCACTCATTAAGAAATACTTGATATGATGCATCTTTCTTCATGGTCAGCAACTGATTTATTTTTTTTGCGGTCTGCTCATGGGCACATTTCAAGTCCTTGTGTGTGCCGAAGAAAATCATTTCCAGATATTTTGCAATTCTGGGGCTGCAGTGAGAAAGAGTGGGCCTATTGACCTGAAGGCTTTTCTTGATAAATATACAAATTAACTGATTCTCTAACCTCTGTTATTTCTTATCTCTGTTGAGTTGAATGATACCTTTATTATATCCAAGCTGCACACATCACCAAGGGAAAGGATCTTTTTCTGTCACCATAGCAGTTGCTGCCTTTGGTTATATGACACACATTTCATGGAGGTTAATATCTGATGTGTGTGATTCAAGGAAAACTTCCATTTTAGGTCAAAGAATAATATAGAATCACAAGCTGGTATTGAGAAAAAAAATCTGCAAAAAAGCAATTGGAATGGTTCCTACTAAATTAACTGTTAAAATGCAAACTGTTATTATCCTCATACCGATCAGCATTCCTGCCTGAAATCTTTAACTAAAGTACATTATGTTATCTCATTATTAAATGATAATGAAAGAGGAATGTCAGCAATTCAGAATAACAGAATTGGAAGGGATCTTTGAGGTCTTCTAGTCCAACCCCCTGCTCAGGCAGGAAAGCCTATACCATTTCAGACAAATAGTTGTCCAATCTCTTCTTATAAACCTCCAGTGTTGGAGCACCCTCAACTTCTGGAGGTTAGTCGTTCCACTGATTAATTTTCTAACTGTCAGGAAATTCTCCTTAGTTCTAGGTTTTCTTCTCTCCTTGATTAGTTTCCATCCATTGCTTCTTATCTTGCCTTCAGGTCCTTTGGAGAATAGCTTGACTCCCTCTTCTTTGTGGCAGCCCCTTAGATATTGGAACATTGCTATCATGTTACCCCTAGTCCTTCTTTTCATTAAACTACACATACCCAGCTCCAGCAACTCTTCTTTATATGTTTTAGCCTCCAGTCCTCTAATCACCTTTGTTGCTCTTCTCTGTACTCTTTCTAGAATCTCAACATCTTTTTTACATTGTGGTGACCAAACTGGATGCAGTATTCTAAGTGTGGTCTTACCAAAACTGTATAAAGTGGTACTAACACTTCGTGTGATCTTGATGCCATCAGTCTGTTAATGCAGCCTAGGACTGTGTTCAACTTATACATCACTGTTGAACTATATAATAAAAGGGCTATCATCAGTCACTTTTATTTTTTTTCAAAACTATGGAATGTGTTTGTTTTTCATGCCATGTATTTTATTCTTATTCATGAAAAAAAAACCATATATCTGAATTTCTGTTCTGATTTTCTTTTCTTGTTTAACAAAGCAGTCTCTTACCAGGCCTTATTTTATTTGTACACAATGCTTCTACGATAGAGAAAGAATGAAAGAAAATAGAGGCCTGCTCTACTTTCCCTAGTTTGGATCTGGGTCATTAATTTTTCCTACATTAGCTTAAATGGATAGAAGAGCCAGGTATTGTGAATAAATAAAATAAAAGGCACTAGTGATGCAAAAATGAAGTTCTTTTCTATCATTGCTATTGAAAGAGGTCAGTCTTCTGTACAGAACAATGTGAATGGAAAAAATGAAATTATTTGTAGGATTTCTTGTATTTTTATGTCTTTTTGTTCTGGAACAAATGTCAACTGTTCCAAGTAGGTCCTGGATGATTCACTTTTTCCTTATTCCTTATACAATAACAATTGTACATTCCAAGGTTGTCTGCAGGTTGCAGTAAATAAATTAAATATGGGGGCCATGATGATCAAAACTCCACCTGTTTTTTATGTGTGTTGCACATAAAAACATGCGTTGAGCTTCAATTGCTCTATTATGGCTACCATCTTGATATTGTTTATCATGTCCTTTGGCTGTCGCTGGTATATTCTTAGCCTTCAAAAATACCTTGGAACTGGAGCAGATTAGATATACATTGCTCCCTAACATAGCTTTGAGGTCAGATCAGGAGCTGGTCTTTCCTAATAAGACATTTGTTTTAATTGGATTATATACATATTACAGTATAGATTTATATACAGTATTTACTTCATTATTTTTTCTCCCTTTTGACTAATGCTGATTTTCATAGGATCCATAACTGGAAGAGAAATTTCACTTTACCAGTCTCAGGTGCAAATGCTCAGCCTATTCCAATGAAACAAATTATTTTCTGTTTCCTAGAAGCAATGACACAAATGAACAGGTTCAAATCACAAGGCAGTGAAATTTAAAGAAAGAAATTCCATACAGTATTAGCTCTTTAAGAGAGAAACAGAGCGCCTTGGGAAAAGATGGTCCTTTCTTCATTAGAGTTTTTATAGAAATTGGATAACTGATTACTATGGATTCATAATGAATCTGTAGACTTCATGCGTCTATAAGCGTTGGACTAAATTAATTTGGGGATTGCTTCCAATTCTAAGGTGTAATTACCAGATATGTTTTAATATTTGTATGGGAAGCAAATTTGAGTTTAGACTATTGAAGCAGGAATAATGAAAAGTACCTAAGAATTTTATCAGCTGATTGAAAGGGATTTAGTTGATTTTCTGTGTAGATCTGAAATCTTGCATAATAATATCCTAAATTTGGTAGCTCTCAACTCTTGACTTTAAACATTCTAAAATAAAACTTGATATACATTTTTAATGTTGATATAGCACTATTTTATACACAATTAACAAAACAATCCTTAAACTGCATCCTTTGATTAGAAGAAAATATTGCCTTTTCCAAAACAGATAGATCACACTTTCCAACAAGTATTCGTTGACATCTGGAATAATATCACATTCCAATTTCTCAATATAATTCTTTTAGCCATCTTCCATGCTCATGTAATCATAATTCTAGATCCCAAAATTTTGCTATATTGTCCAATTTTACTTTAACATCTTTAATATTTAAAGATTTTTCCATAAATTTACTTATATAATTTCCCCCAAAGTTGCCAAATATTTGCGTGAACTCATTTTTTACACCTCCAAGTAGAAAATCTGATGCCCATCCTTTCAATATAGTATTTTGGAAGTCCTAACTGTATTTATTTGTATCATAGTTATTACAAAGAATCTGGAACTTGTCCTCAGATCTGGAAACTTGAAAAGCAAGATGAGTGAAGATGCAACAATGACCTTATGCTTGTAAAAGCAATTTTCTGAGATTCGGGACCTGATTCATGGATTTCATCCTTTCCCAACCATATTTTCTCTCTCTTTCCAGATACCTACAGCAAACAAATTGTATTGACAGACAAAGGAGGGATTATGGTGAAGAGATTTGTGAAACAACAGGATTAGGAAAGCTAAAACAAGCAAACATTGAGATTATGTTTGGAAATGGATAGGCTGCTGGGGTTTGCAGGCAGTGGGAAATAAAATGAGAATACAATGGGAACAAGGAAGAAGACTATAGGCCTTGTATAGAATTATGCAAGGGAGGTTAGCGAGAAAGAAAGAGTTTTAATGTGTTTTAGGAAGCAAATGCACAGAACAATCAGAGATTAAAAATGTTGGCCTAAAATCTGATGGATTAGTAGGCTTTGATGGTTTGTTTAGTCAGTTTATACCTGCCTTCCTCCACCTTGTTTCTAAAGAACGGAAGGAGATCTGTCCTGAAATCTGGGCCTTGACGAGCGTGTAATAGCATGCAAAACTGAAGGCACCAGCTGTCAGCTGATCTGAAGTGGGACCAGCTGTGACCTGATTAGTGGGGCCTTAAACGTGCATTATTCTTTTCATTTTCCACCTCACTGACCTTATATTGAGCCAGCTAAAGGGCTGGCAAAGGAAGTTACTGATAATCGACTCTCTGTGCCACTTCACCTTTGCCAGAGTCAAGGAGGAAAAGTCCCCGGAGAGCTATATGGAAGGTGTGCTGTTAACCCTTGAGGTTCTCAATAGACAAGGAAACCTGTGGAGAGATTTTTAAAGAGAAAAATGCCACATTGCACTTCACAAATTTGGAGTGGATTCAGGTTGGTGGTGTGTATAGTGCAATGTTTTTTTCAGCCCCCATAGGAATAAGGAGCCCAGAAACTTTTGCTTAGATTTATGATATATTATAATAGAGTTGTGGAAGGGATATGATAAGCGGACTCTGCCATTGCACAGGAATAACACGAGGAGGAGGAGGAGGAGGAGGAGGGAGGAGGAGGAGGAGGAGGAGGAGGAGGGATATGATATTCTTAACAATGCAGAAAAGTTCGGCCTGTCCCAAAGAGAACTACATTCTATTGGAAGTGGCATATTCTACAAAACTCTAATAACTTCAGGATGGAATGGCGTGGTTGATTATACCATTTTTCCTATCCCCAGGTGGGAAGGGACTCTATTTTGAGTCTCTTTCTGTCACTCTGTTACAAAAGGCTTGCCCAGAAGATATGTGCCAGGAGAGCCAAAATTATGCTCGCTTGGGCAATAAAAAGAGTGTGATTTGATTATCTAGTAGGCATAAAATGCCCAATGTTAAGGAAAGCCTTGCCTGTCTTGGATATAGTTTTCTGAATTTCTTGGCTCTTTGGGGCTTCAAAGCATACGCTTGCAAAATATCCACAAAGAGGTCACAACATTTAATTCATCTCTGAACAGTAAAAGGCTTTTCAGTGTGAGCAGTGTGTTTATTGTATTAAAAGCATTTTAATTATGCTAGGTTTTTATTTAAAATTAGTCTTGAGGTAGTAATAACATTAAAAGTACAATAAACACTGATTTAAGTCCCCATTAGGATTACATTCCATAAATTTAATTAAAATGATCTGGCTCTTATTCTTTAATGCAGCTATTAAAAGACAGACTATCTAAATATTTTTAACTGCACTTATGGAAAATATTCTGAAACACTGTAATTCCTACTTGAGAAAATAGCAAAATAGCATTTTCAGAGTTGCAGAGATTTTTTTTTCATTCTCTTTCCCCTAAAATAAAAATAAAAAGAGAAAATGAGAAAAACTAAAATATTTTAGTGACCGCTTTATAAGTCTAAAATCACTTTGTTAAAAACCCAAAGTGTAATTATAACTCGATTCACTATAATAGTCATAATTTGCATAACAAATTTGAAATATTTTCATACATTTTAAAAGATGATTTTTTTTTCATAAAATACAAATAATAATTCAATTTTAATTTGCAAAATTTGCAAAAATAATCAAGCATTCAATATACTGAAATTGAATTCTTCAGGAAATAAGTATATTGTGTTTTTTTCAGTTCCTTCATATCACACTAAAATTAATCTCAAGGGCATCTTCACAGGATTAAGTGAACTGTGTCCTGGCTCTAAAACTTTTACTGAGTATAGAGTAAGCAGGACTATTAATTAAATTGTTATTTTAAATATGATTTCTACTGTAATAGATTGCTGTCTACTTTACCACACTCTCATTTCTCTAAAGTCTAGTCAAAATGGCCCTGGAATAATAGAACATAATGAAACAACATCTAGTTAAGATCTCCTTTTTTTTTTTAATCTTAGCATAGCTGACAAAATCTGCCCAAATTCTTAAAATAAGCCCTAGTGTTAACCAAGAAGACCATTGGAGGGAAGGTTATTTCTCTACCCACTACGCCAGGGCAAAAGACAAATGGGTTAGAATGAGAGATACATATTATAAGAGCACCTTAATTCATTGGGAACAGATAAAACAAAAAATTCCGATTCCAATTTTACCTGGTTTCATTTCCTAGAATTATGTTCTGTCTTCTCAACAAAATTTCCAGGCTATCAAACAGCAGCTTATTAAATTTGAAAAATTAATTTTAGATAGCAATATGTCAGTTAAAGGTTACTATCCAAATTCTGTGCTACTCTATTGATCATAAGGTCTTGCTATTAAATGGATTAAAAGGAGTTCATTGATGAAGATTAAACATATACCAATCCTTGTGCTGTGCCTTAAACATCTTTTGAAGTAGTAGCAGCATAGATTTTTATGAGCAACATGAATTCTGAACCTCAATGTTCAGTAGTCTAAGTTTACTTCATTTACAATGTTTTATGTTCATTTTAAACTTTTCTAACCAACCCTAAAGTCAAAATACTAACCCAAGATTTATAAGGGATTTCTGGCATTATATTTGCTACATATAAGCAATTAACATAGGACTTTTTAAAGATATTAAACATATGATGCAGCAGTTGTACATTTTTCTTTCTTTTTTAAAAAATGTTTATGGAACAATTTAGGAGGAACAATTAAGCATGACATGTAAAAATAGGAATAATTAAGCATCACATGTAAAAAATATCTGAAATTGTTATAAACTGACCTAATTTTGAGGGTAAACACAAAACAAAACTTTTTATATCCTGCAGTTTAAATAGCAGAAGAAAAAAAATGTGATGCCACATTAAACAGACTCTCCTACCCTCTTTTGGTTCAACTTTGAACTGCAAAGATTTTCTATATGGGAAAAGATTCAGAGATTACAATATTGATTCTTAATTCTCATAAGACCTATATGTTAAGGTAGAACAGAAATTAAAAGTTGGAATGTATGTTGACTGAAGTGCCTATGAAAAGCTGAATGCAATAAAAACAAAATAAAATAAAATAAAATATCCATTCTGTGTAGATTTTTATCTGAAAACATCAAGAAACTCTTAAGAAGGGTGAAGGGAATACAAAGGGTAAGGTAATAAACAAGAACTTTATTGGTGGAGTAATAGGAAAGGTTCAGGCAGTTAACATTTCAGTACTGTGCAAATATTTCTTTGGTATTTTTTGCAAGCTCAATGCATGCCCCAGAAACTAGCTGTCACCTTAGACCAGGGGTATCAAACTCAATTTCATTGAGGGCCAGATCAGCATTATGATTGCCCTCAAAGGGCCAGTTGCTGCCCCCTTCTCTCCCTCAGGTTTGCCCCACAGAAGCCTCTCCTATTTTATCCCCTTCTCTCCCCTCAGGCTTGCCCCACTGACATCTCTCCTCCCTATTGCCTTTTCTCCCCCCTCACTCCTCCTCCTTCCTGCCAAAATGCTTCCTTTTATATCCTTTCCTCTCCCATGCGTTCACTCACTTCCTGGCTGGCCTTTTCATGCAGCGCTCATCAGCTGGAGCTATGTGAACTGATTCTGGGGTCCCCACCAAGCCCTGGCAGTCCCGTAGCTCTGGCTGAAGACTGCTTGCAGCTGCCAACCGTCCCTGAGGCTGCCGGAAGCCCCGATCAGCTGGAGCCACGCACGCCGATCCTGGGCCCTCAACAGAGCCCCAGCAACACCGTAGCTCCAGCTGACTCTCCCCTAGGCTTCTCTAGCGCTGCTGCCACTTCAGTCCCCCCCCCGCTACATACTCAATCACCTCTTCCTACTAGTCTGCTTGTGGATCAGATGTAAACACATCATGACCAGATCTGGCCTGCGGGCCTTGAGTTTGACATGTCTGCCCTAGACTCATAGGCATTGGTTATAATTAAATGAGATTTGAGCTCCTTAATTAACTTGAGTGACGGCACTTCACAGAACTTCCATAAAACAGGGCTCTTGTTCCCTATACTACACTTCTGAGAATAAAAATTAGTACTCCAAAAATTTTCAGCCAACCTCAGACTCAAATTACCTTTCTATAGCAAACACAACAATTTTAATGTTCAATATTGAGAGATAAGTCAATATGATTTGGTTCAGTTAGCCTAATAACTGTTGGTTTGTTGACCATCCTCTCTTTTTCTCCCCTCAAACTATTTATCTTTATCCCAGCCTTGTGTGGTAAATTGCAGGGCAACATAAAATAAGAGGCTGTTGATACTTGAGATGCTAATAAATCTCTATTTATATAAATTGTTATGAGTTCCAGTCCTCTTTGTCAGCTAGTTTTTGCTGTGCAAAGTCCATTTTATTATGCCTCTTGCATTTCACAAACATCTCACCCTGTTATTTGTTTTGTGTATTTTGTGTACATGGTATTTGTCAATGCAGAAGAACACCTTATGTATCTGATGAAGTCTATGGCAACATATTCTACAAAGTCAATCCTTTAAGTATGGATGCATTATATATTGCTGAATTCCCAGGAACTTTAACCAATATGGCCAATAATAAGGTGGTTCAGCAATATATATTGCTGAATTCAGTGGTGGGATTCAGCCAGTTCGTACCAGTTCGGCAGTACCGGTAGCTAATTTTTTTGTTGCCCAAGCTCAGAACGGACTTCTGGAAGCGGCATCCACACAGAGAACTAGTTGTTCACATATTTGAATTGCACCACTGGCTGAATTCCTAGGAAGTTTAACCAACATGGCCAATAATAAGGTGGTTCAGCAATATATGCAGGGCTGAACATTGTTCACCATTTGTAGCATAAGCTAAGCTGGGAACTATTGTGCACCCTATGCTCTTAAAGATTTTTTCTACCTATATAGAATCAAGGTGGTCTAACATCTGTCTGAAGCTCGGGTACATTTCTTGTTTTCACCTTATGCCACAAAAGTGGTAGAAACCCCAAACCCTTCTGAATGCTGTGAATATTGGGTGCAGATAAAGTGATGCTCAGTCTTGATATAAACAAGAGGCATTTGATCATTTTAAAGCCTTGTTTGGGACTACTGCTTGTTCTCAATAGTAAAGCTCACCCCCTCACATAAGCTCACCCTCTCACGTACCTTGTATATGAGGTACTGTTGGATCTGATACTGTTTTGGAAAGGTGACACTGGTCAATTTTCCTAGCCTGGAAGACATGGAGACATAAAGGTATCAACTCCCTGCTAATTGGGAAATTATGGGAGTTGAAGGTGATGCATATGGAGCTTCTAGGTTGGGGAAAACTGATTTATGGCAGCCAAGATGCAGTTTCCAAAATTGTTCATATATTATGTGATTTATTATTATTGTGAAATATTCTGCATGGGAATGTCTCTAAGAAATGTTTGGATACTACAGCTAGTATGAATGTGAAATCTGAATTTTAAATCAGGATTGTACTTTCTTTACCATATTACACTGGATTGAAACAACCTGACTAGATACCATTTTATTTCTGGATGCTACTTAAATAATTTATTTTAATCTATGAATTCTTAAAAGCTACGGCTGGGATATAGGAAAGGTACTGCATATTGTCCTGACAGAAAGGCTCATTTTAGATAAATACATTTTGCTCATGTTCTGGCTGACCAGAGTTTGAGATTTGCGTTTCAGACTTTGAAGCCCAACCTTTTTCTTTTACACTACACATGCTCTCTATTTATATGAGAGCTCTAGTTAGAATTTAAGTAAGAACTGGAAGGCTTAAACAAGTTATGCAGATTATATGCAAGTTGATCACCTTTTTTTATTACAAGGATTTCCCCTGGAGTCTGGGAATGGAATAATGAGGAGACGACTGGAAGAAAAAAAAAAGAAAAATTCTCAGCTGAAGTTTGACAGCAAAAGCTATTTGATCTACACCGAGCTATTTTAATCTAAAGGCAACAAGACTCCTACAGGGTAAATGGTTTGCATAGCAGGAAGTCCCCTTAGTCAGCTACACAAGAAGTACTATCTATCACTCCCGAGCTGCAAGCCATGACATACTCTAACACAACCAGACAAAGCCTTAGGCCAGTGTATACATTTATTATGAAGCACATTAATAAACCATCATAAAAATAAAGCATACTTATTGCCATTAAAAATTAATAGGAGACATTTGTTGTACTGATTGTATCCGTTTTACTAAAGGCCAGGATGCAGTAGTGTTTGATGTGTTACAGATAGAAATAACTAAGGAAACTTACAGCTTTCAGCTTTCACTTCTAACTTTCCGAGCCATGGAATTATTTAGCAGCTGGAGTTATTTAGTGAATTAGGTGTCAAAATAAATTCCAAAAAAACCTTGCATCTCTGAGATTAAGGACTTTCTAATTTGAGCATCAGCAGTGATATCTTAGCAGTTAAAATGGACAAGGTGTTATTTAGTTGGACTAACCTGAATTCCGACTTCTGCTGTTTCATAAAGGAACATCAGAATTGCTAAAACTACATATTTGGCAAATGATTAGACTGATGTTCCGAGTCACCAGAGCTGCAGTTCATGGGCAGTTTAACTACGATACCCATGGTGATTCTGAAGGACACAAGTCCTTGCTTCATGGGTAGTTTTTCATGTTTTCCTTTCTTTGGTCTCATTTGAACTCAGTTTGCTTAACATATTGATTATCAGAATTGTACTCTAAGTTCTGTTGATACAGGCAAAATGTTCAAAACGTGATGGTATCATAGATGTATACAAACAGCAATATACATTGTCATAAAGAAATGTTGATGAATTAGATCAGTAAGAAGGAGTTGGAAGAAGGAAGATATGAAGATAGAAGTAGGAAATAAAAGTAGAGATAGAATAAAAAGATTGATATAGGGAAGTAACAGATATTAAAGAATAAAATACAAATTAAAAGCACTTTGATTTTCCACAACATGAGATTTGGAGAATTTGTTCTGATTTTTTTTAGTAATGGATTAATGCATATGAAACATGTTACATTAGAAGCATATATATATAAAAAGCAGAGTAATTGGTGCAGCCGTCATTATCAACCTGGGATTATTACGGTTAATTCTGTGATGTCATTGGCAGACACTAGAAGATTTTCAGTAAGAGCTGTACATGTAAAACAAGGATTGTTCACCCACATTAGTCAGGAAGGGGATTTTCAAATGCCTTAAATATACTGTGGAACAGTCTCTTCCTTGAACATTACTAATTTGATCTCCTGCCATTTTCCATTTTGGCTGTGTATGTATTTCAGTGGCATCTGGTCATTTTGCTTAGAATTAGTTTGCATATTTTAAAAGTTTTTTGTATTTCTACTTTTTACTTTGTATTTCTATTTATTTTATTAGGATAAGTGCCTGGGTGTTGCACTTCTCCCAAACAATCCAACTGTGATTTATGGATTGGGTATCGGCCATCATTATGTTATTTACTGTATGCATGCATTGTAATAGATTTCCTGCATCTTTCTTAGCAGTTTCCCTTTCCCTTGTTTATTGATACCCTGAACAAAATAAAAGTAACACATCAGTACAACAGTTGCAGTCAAACTGACTATCATTAGCCGAGCATTCTTGGCTATCCAGAAGTCTTGGAGAAAGGAAGAACACAAGTTAACTTTGATATCTAGGTAGATTTTCCTTGGGATTCTTCATCAATCGTTTAAAATGGGAGAGAATATGAAAAAAAGCTTGAGTGACATTGATTAATTAGTAAGGTTTACTATTTCGATAATAATTTGACTCTATTGTTTAATTTGATTTTAAGGTAACTGAAATTGCAGTGTCCTTATATATCAGAAGTGTCCTTATATATCAAAATTGTAGGATTTAGGCATCAGTCTTTTAATTGTTATTCCTTTATTATGTATTTTTCCTCCAGATCCACTTGTCCCACAATTTCTAGGGAAGTTATATGGGAAGCAATGAAAAACCAGAATATAGCTAGAAGATTTTTCTGTCTCCATAGTTGATAGAGAGCTAAAATTTAAGACCTTGCCATAGGGACACGAATAGGGGTAGAGAGAAATTCATTTTGTTAATATTTAAATGCAAACATGTGTAACATTTCCAACAGTGCACAAACTGAAATTATTCCATTGAAATTCATGCTTTCCTGAATTTTTCCAATACATTCATGAATTGTAAGTACGATGTATACACACATACACTAAGGAAAGATATGTACAAATATAAATCTTTCCTAAAAATATACAAAGTATATTATATTAGGAGAAATTTTTGCAAAATGTGTATATTAGGCAAAAAATAAAACTAAAAATGTTAAGAGAATGTATGCCAGTTTGTTATAAACTTTCTTTCAAAGGCTGATGAATAAAATTTAATAGATTTGTAAAAGTAAGAAATAGAAACCAGGAGTCACAAATTCATCCAATGCTACCCTGCAGTATCACGATCTGTATTAAAAGTTAAAAGTCTGTCTACAATGTGTGCTTTAGGTGAAACCTATGTTATATATTATTTGTTTATCATATTTTTATCATATTTGTATATTATTGTTTATCATTGCATTTATGCCTCATATTTTTTTCTCTTAAGAAAAAAAGGGAAGTGTAGATGGGGATGTAATATGTAATAACCCTTTGAGGTAGGTTGGTATGAGAAAGACTAATAAAATGAACATTACCCATTGATCTTTGGTGGGGGAAACTGAAACCTTGAATCTGGTCTGATTGGTTCAATTCGAATACGATACAAAACTGTTTTCTGGGGCAGTTTTGTACAACAACCTTCATTTAATGGTGCTGTAGTCACTTTGCTATGGCTGGCCGCATGTCTATTCTGTTTATTAATTTGAAATATAAAAATTCAAGGACATGATAATCTGATTATGTCTTTTGAGGGTCCAATAGTGCACTTACATGACATGTTTAAGTAGGTCAAGATCAAGGCCAGGGTTAGACTATCATATAAATCTAGTAACAACTTTGACCAAAACCTGTGATTGCTTTTAATGTATTATTTTATGTGAACCATCATTTTTGTGCCTATACACTTGACAATTATCATAGCAAAAATTAGTGACAGTTTGACAATTGCAATTATAGCTCCTGTTATGACAGTTTGTTTTCTAGCTTCCCTAATAGTAATAATTTATTTGGACAGTGACCAGCAAAATATCTTTCTCTTATTTTTTTATTTTATTATTTCTTGGGGATATGTGTTTTCTTGTTTATGTTATCATTATGTTACCTGAGCTATTTACAAATATGTAAATGAATCTGATAGTATAATCCAAGTCTTAACCTAGGAAAATTAATAATAATTATGAATTGCCCATTTTGTTTCTGCATGTATTTGTTTCACATGTGCTATATAGAGAAAAGTATTTTATTCTGTTTTTGAACTCTGACTCAATTAATTCAATTATCATAAAAATTTCTAAAATATAGATCATGCTATCCTGATTCATCAGCAGCTCTGTATACCTGAAATTGTTGTCTAGTCTTACTCTACAGCTAAAATTCCAACCATGTCTCTTTATTATAGCTGTGCTTATTAAGAATTAAACAAAAATTCACAGAGAGTTGGTCTGAGAAAGGGAGTGAAGGCACATCCACATTGTTCATGCACATGATTATATGCTTCCTTACCTTAGTCTGTTCTTGTATAGTTGACCAGTTGGAAGAGTGGAACTGTAAGACCATGAATGAAACAATAGTTCAAGGGAAATAATGTAAGTATTAAAACTGCAGAAGATTAAATGAGCAATGGTTCTGTATAAGGACTGAAAGACACTTGGACTGAATAGACTACAATGACGTTTTGAGAAGATTTGTTTCATTCTACAAAGTTAATTTACATACTAAATACTTGGCAAGAAAATATTTCGTCTGCAGTATTAGTTGCAATGGCACTGATATGATAGCCCTTGTTGAAGTATGTATTAAAAATATACCTAGGTCAAAGATGCCCAAAGCATGATCTGATGACCACATGTGCCCAGCACAACTTTCTACTGAGTTTGGTAAGGTCAAATATTTGGCCCCTATTTTTATTTTTGAGGGAAAGCAAGGAGGGTTAATGGGAAAAATGGGTACCTTAAGCCTCACAAAAATGTAAAACTCCTGGAACCATTTCCCCAAACAGACCCTGGCCCTGTATACTTACTTCATAAAGCCTGGTGATAGCTTCTGAGGTTATAAATTGTACACCATCACTGATGATCAGAGCTGGCAGTTATCCTATGATTTTTACTGATTTTACCTTTCTTGCCTATTTTTCCCCAGTCCCTGTCTATTTTTAATAATCTATTCCTGGGACATTCTAATAATAAAAAGTAGCAAGTATTCTGTGGATTAAAATCAATCAAGCTAACACATGAATATATTGGTCAAAAGACTGCAGCTTTCCTCCCACGGAATCCAGTTTAAGATAGGAGTAGGTGTCCTTTCTTCTTACAAAAAAATGAATTAATAATACTCTCCAAATAGCCCCATTGAGGATTAACATTCAACTCTTTCTGTCTTCTTCATTGCTGGATTATTCTCATTTCTTTCTGAGAAACTGTCACTTAGTACAAGGACAATATGTCGATCCCCCTTTATGGTTATTGCATTTTCTGTTCCTAAATCAGGAATTAATTTGGCTTTAGTGTGTCCCTTGATACTTCTTTGTTTAATAGTCACGTCTGTCTGGGCTGTGTACTCTAAGGAACAGACAGAAAACCCTCCCTCAGCAAAGGTTCTTTTCCTCCCCTTCTTCATTCAACCCTTTTTTTAAAGACCACTGGCACTTACAGATAAGAATATTGGCAATAATGAATTTGTATTGCATTTCCAGGCTTTTGGGATCTGGAAATAAAATAAGTTCCCAATATTATTCAATGTAACCCTGCCGCACAACTGCATAATCTGCATGCAATTTTTGCTGATGTTTCATGCCAGAGTTTGAAAGGTTATACTGGATGGTGTGGGAGGGTGGTGAAGGAACCACACATAATGAGGAGGTGTTGAAAATGAGTTGAAAATGTGTTGAATAAAATACCCTTTTCCATTAAATGAAAGATAGTCTAACATTGTGATGCTTAAAAGACATGACACAGTGGATATTCCATTTGAGAGATGTTTCAGGGCAGGATCTGTTTGGGACCTGAAAATTTCAAAAGGTTGTTTTCTTATATAACCCATTTGAAAATCTATCTCCTATAGTGACTGAGATGGAGAGACACCCAGGCTTAAGTTCCCATTTTTCATTATTGTTATGATTTAATTTGTGAAAATTAAATAGTATAAAAGCAAAGATTGTATATAAATATTCACTATTTGGTTAATCTTACAAGAATGCTTATATTACGCATACGTGAGGCAACGCAACACAAAGTGAAATGAGGCAAGACTGGTGGAAGAGCCTGGAAGAGCCAGCAATCAGAGTGCTGCTAGTCAGCTGGTGTAAGCTAGTTCGCCCCTGTGGTGCACCAAGGATAGGCATGCAAGTTCTGAACAGAATGAACTAGCACTTTAGGCTATCTGGACTGTATTGTGTCTAGCATTTGTAGATTTCTCTGACATTGTATGCCATATGCTAAACAACAAACAAACAAACAAACAAACAAATAAATAAATAAATAAATAAATAAATCACCCCCTCCTTCCATCCCTAAAGCATCTGTGTCCCGTAGAACAGGAATCCCCAACCTGTGGGCCACGGCCCAGTAGTGGGCTGTGAGGGACTTGCAACTGGGCCACAGAAATGGCTGGCGAGCACGTGCGTGCTTACTCACCCTCACTTGTGCAAGCAGTGGGTGAGTCCGTATGCATGTGCTCCATTTAAGTGAGCGGCAGGCGCGCGTGCATGCCGCTCAGGCAAATGGAGTACGCGCGCTTGTCAGCCACTCACACAAAACCGTCCCCTATCCTCTACCACAGGTCCGAAAAGCTGGAAACATTGGGGAACTCTGCCATAGAAGGTTCATGAGGCTAGTTTGAAAGATATCACCTGGCTCATTGCATCTGTGTGAATATGCAGGGCTCCTTCCTTCCTTCCTTCCTTCCTTCCTTCCTTCCTTCCTTCCTTCCTTCCTTCCTTCCTTCCTTCCTTCCTTCCTTCCTTCCTTCCTTCCTTCCTTCCTTCCTTCCTTCCAGCATAAAATAAAATATACATATAAAAACATTACAAAAACGCTTAATTTACTCTTCACCCAAATTGTCAAACACAAAAGGAAACTGGGCTTCATTAAATTCTTGGCCTTTAAAGCCTGAGGGAACAACAGGTTTTTAAGGCCTTTCACAAAGCCAGCAGGGTTGGGGCTGTCTAAATCTCTGTGGGGAAGCTATTCCACAGGACAGATCCGATACCAGAGTAGGCAGACCTTCTGAATCTCACAAGAGACTATTTCATGAAAGAGACCTAGAGCACATCTACCCTGATAGATCTGGTGGGGCAAGGAGAAACTACTGGAGAGAGGTGATCCTCATGCATCCCAGCCCTATGTGGACTTCAAAGATTATGGCCACCTTGAATTGCACCCAGAAACCTTTGGATGCCAGCAGTGTTGTTATGCATGGCAATACATATGCAGACAATTAAAGAGATGAACTTTTCTAAGGATGCAGCTTCTTTAATACTTTTTTGGGGTTTGCCCACCCTAACATGCTTTATATGTTTAGGAAAACCTGTTAGGTTTTCTTTTCCCCACTTTTTAAAAAATACAAAATTCAGGAATTTTCCATTCCATTTATGAAGAAATTAGAAAATGTTGATAGATTCATATTAAAAAAATGAATCAAGCAAAAGTTTCAATCATCTACAATGTGGAAATTCAGTACAACTGTTTCCAATGCAGAGAGGCTCTGTTAAGCCTACTTTCCACTGAGGGATAAAGATTGATTCCTTAATTTTAGCCTAGTTACTGGATCTTTCTGATCAAGTCTACAGTATATGTATATAGCAAATATATGAAATTTGAGTAATAAATTAAAGCCATGACAGCTTTACAAAACATAACAAGATGGTAAAGCTTATTGAGATGGAGATATGGACTCTTTAATAAACGTTTTGATTTGATTTGAGATATTGCCTTAGATTTTGGGAATGGCAGAAGAGAAACATAACACAGTAATTAAAAGCTTTTGCTATAAGATATTTTCCTCTCATTTGTTATTCCCTAGATCTACTGGTCTCTTCCAAGATTACAAGATTTCTAAAGAAGAAGCTGGGACATAAATCACTGTTGGTTTTTACTCTACAATTTTACCTCTATTCATGTTGGCTGACTGAAACACATAGAGAGACAGCTTTAAAGGGACCCAGAGCACTATTTTACCTCTATCTAGAACTGACAGTTTAATAAGACGTCTGTTAGCTTAAAGCCAGGGGCTTTTGAAACCTCTGAGGGGAAGTTAGCCAAAGTTGTAAACTTAAACACAAATACCTCTGGGCAGCAACCTTGATTGGAACTGAAGTGTCCTTTGATTGGAAAGATTTTTCAGCTTGAATCTATACCGGTAGTTGTAAAATTATAGGCACCAACAATGAATATATATGAAATGTATAATGTCTAAAGGTACTAAAGCATGTGGGTGACTGGGCAAAGGGCCTTTCCCGTTTCGTAGATAACTTGTTTATTCCAGAGTTTTGAGTCATCAGTAAACTGTTGTAGTTTTCTTCTCAACCCTGGCTATTTTGGGATATGTTGATTTGTATTCCCAGAAATCTTAGTGTTGAAGTCCACACATCTTAAAATGGCCAAGGTTGAGAAACACTGGTCTTTTGTTCAACAGCATCTTTTGGATGCAGTCTATCCATAGAAGCAGACATTATTACTGATATTCTTGATATTGTAGCTCCTATTTTCTGATCCCATTCTTCAAAAGTCATTGTACTTTTCTTGTCATAACTTTTTGTGAACTTAGTGTTGAGATGGCTAAAGCCTGTCCTATCCCTGCAGGAAAAACATTTTCCTGCAGTGTCCGCAAGTAGGTGATCTCCTGTCCTCCTCTCTTTATCTGGAGAAGTCAGTAGGCTGGTTTCTCAGTCTTTGCCATGGTTATCAGCTATGCTTTTGTAGAGCTACCTTCAGTTCATCATAAGGTAATACTTGATTTACAACCACGATTGAGGCTAGAATTTCTGTGGCTAAGTGATGCGTTTTTTTAAGTGAGTCCTTTTGCCACTGTGGTTAAGCAAATCACTGCTTGGAAGGTCACAAATGGTGTTCAGGTGACACCCCCCCCCAACATTGCAATCATCATAAATACACACCAGTTGCCAGGCACCTGAATTCTAGTCAAGTGACAATGGGGCTGCTGCAACGTTCATAAGTCACTTTTTTCAGTGCCATTATAACTTCAAATGGTCATTAAACAAATAGTTGTAAGTCAAGAACTACCTGAACCTCTCTCAGAAATCCAGAATTCCCAGCAGTTCTTAGAGTATTGCTTCTTTTTTAAATACTGATGCCTTCTTTTTTGTCTTTTGTGGTTTTAAAATGCCAGTGAAGATCCTTACAGACTGAAGGGCTATAATCTTTCTGGCTGAATGCATTGTCTTTATATAAGGCTGGATATGGGGTCCAGAATTAAAGCAGAACTATTTAAAGCAATATAACACAAGTTATTAATGACAAATGTAAGTCACATTAAATGAGTCTGCTCTAACCTTGATTGAAACTCAATCCTTGGGCTGTTTCTCTAACTATGGCACTAGGTAATCCAGACCATCACAGGTGTTTCTTAACTTTGAATCCTCTACAATTTAGTTAAGAAAAGAAAATCTAATGTCAGTTTCCAACAAGTACTGAGATTGTTGTTCTACAGATAGAATCAAACACAGACATATTTTATCTATTTCCCTGCTAGAAATGATCAGTATCAAACCAGCTAATCTGAGGAAAGTGATGAAGCATTGATCTTTGGGGCTTATCAAAGGTGGCTTAGTGAGGTTTATTTATTTATTGTAAAAAAAAAGGACTAGCAAATGAAAAAGTTGAAAAATCAGATTTTATATATTTATATATTTGGTTCTGTAAAATATCCTTTTAAAAAGTCACATTTTAAAATTCTATTACCTATGCTGATTCCAGTTTTGGATAGAATACATCCTGCAGGTATCACTTGATTTAGAAGGTGGAGATTTATATAATATTATCAAACATGTTCACCTTTTAAATTCAATTGAAACTCTTGATTAGGAAAATCTACTCATACTAAACTTGCCTTGTATTTTTTTAAAAGAAAACCTAGATCTGTCTAAATTTCAGCCTGAATCAATTTAGTTAACTTTGTCAAAAGCTAAATGAAAATAGTTATAAGCCCTCTCCCCTTTCCCCCCCCCCAAAAGAGAAAAAGGCCATGTAACAGTTTAGCCTAATTAAACAATGCAAAATCAGTTTAAAACACCTACTTAATTTTCTTATGAAGAAAAGTTGCAAAGTGTGTCCTGTAACATTGCCAGGAAAACAAAACAATACCATATTCCATTGCATATTCCATAGCAATCAAAATGAGACACATTTTAATACAGACATTCTAAATATGGCCTTGACCTAGGGTGGGGAACCTTGGCTCTTTTATGACTTGTGGACTTCAACTCCCAGAATTCCTGGGAGTTGGTTCCCTCTCTGTCTGATGATTTGTTAGAATTGTTAATACCATAATTGTGTTAAATTGTTCTGTTAACTTCCTACCAATTATCATTATTTTCAATTCCGTCTGATCCCAGGACATGAGCCATTTTATTCAAGTAAGTTTGTTTTTAAATAACCATTCAATTTTATTGACACAGAATTTAAGTTAATACTTGCCAGGACCATAAGCAGTCTTTCCATCTAACTCAGGGATATTCAAACCTGGCCCTTTTATGACTTGTGGACTTCAACTCCCAGAATTCCTCAGCCAGTGTGCCTGGCTGAGGAATTCTGGGAGTTGAAGTCCACAAGTCATAAAAGGGCCAAGTTTGAAGACCCCTGATCTAATTCTACTTAGGTACAAAATTAGACAGCAATTTTTCATCCCAATAGCAAATATGAATAATTGTTGCTTGGTTAAAAATGATTTTTAACTCTTCCTTAGAATTATTTTTGTAAACTTTGGATTTATGGATATTAGCTTGAAAAGTTAGTGTGAAATTTTTGGGGAAGTTTTTTTTTCTTGCCACTCACCTGTGGTAGAATTCACTTCTCTCACTATAATATTTTTCAATATGCCTTGTAACCACTCTATCTCCATTGTTAGATAGCTGAAGAATAAGGGTTTTTTCTTTCTTTCTTGTAGTTTGATTGATATCAGAAAACACAAGCAGAGACAAATCCAAATCTAGTTAGTGCTTGGATGTAAAAATACTATGAGATCTGAACCAGATCTTGTACCAGACTTCAAATTTGAAAACATTCACAAAAACATTTCAAATAACTTCTGAACTATAGCCAAGAAAACAGCATAGAAGTGTTCATGCAGTCACCAAACTCAGTTGAAAGAGATTCTACCTTTATTTTAATTTAGGTTATATTTGTCATGGTAAATATTTTTTAACAAAAAAATGTTCCAACTCAGCAGGGAGCTTTAATCTAAAAGAGTTTAGATTAATTTAGACTTTCATGCTTGGATCTTAAAGGTCTCTCTTGCTTGGAGAAAAAGTATGTTGATTTGTATTCATGCAACCCAAATATAAGGATGTTCATCTGCCAGAAGTAATGTTTATTAATTAAAATGAAATAGTGGAAATTTTCTCTTAGGGGTTACAAAGCAAGGATAACTCAGAAAGTTATTGATCTAATGAGCATATTTACATGGAACTTTTGCTGGGAAATATTCCACTTTGTATGAATTGAAAAACAAATAGTACTTTTTAATTGTTGAAGCATATAGGAATAGACTTTATCATTCATACAGTAAATTCACATACTGTATATTAGCATCACTTTTTAAAAAAACAACCCCAAATATTTATATTAGTATAGATCCTTTTTACTTATAACTGCAACACTGAAAAATGTATTTCATTTCTAGAAAATTATTTAGATTTAGATAATCTAAATTTAGATACTTATGTTGCATGATCAGATCAAAAATAAAAAAAATGTGACCAAAGAATTGAATCATGAATTGCTGTGACTTTCAGTATATCAGCTAACCATTTGCCTCTAGTGAATAAGAAAATAAAATATATTTTAAAATTGGGTTGTTCTTAATCCCGGTAATAGCCCACCTTGTTTTGACAGCTGTTTTTTTTCTCTTGATCCATAGGTAGATTTACTTGTTTGTTCATTGTGTTAGGGAGAGGAGGATGTGTTCCTTGCATAGATTCAAACCCATTGAATTATTGCCCTACATTTCTTTAATAGGGTCATAAAAAATCCCACTTTTCTTGAGTTTTTCTTTTTTCTTTTTCTCATTTCTCAACTACTGATACTGCAGGTTGTGGAAAATCCTTTTAGAAAATATTCCAATCCTGAGAAGGCAATCAAACAAGACTTGAAGTATGTTAGGTCAAAGGAATCGATGTTGAGAGTAATATATCAAAGTGCTTAAAGTTTGAGAAGCTATGCACAGATATGGCTGCTCCAGTTGGGAAGTGTAACTGCACTTCACTACTGTGCTATTTAGTTCACCAGTATATTCTATGATTTTTGTAGAATTCTTACATTAGAACCTCATGGAAATAACAACAATGATTTATTAAGGGGCAAGTACTAAGAAACTCTTTGTTAACATTGCAATATAAAGCTGGCTATCAAAATCTTAGGCCATCGAAGATGGTATATTCTTGGCCTCCCTTCCTACTATGTACCTGATTCATGTAATTAACTAATAAATAACTAAGAGAGATAAGTAATTAACTAATGAATTTTCCCCTCAATCTTCCTATAACATAATGGAAAATTATAAAATGGCCACCGCTTGGTAGGTTTCTAAGTTATTTAGAATGGAATGGACCTTGGAGGAATGAGGCAAGATTTCAAATAGATCTGTGTAAGGAGAAACATTGTTTTATGGGACTAATTGTTGAAATGTAGTTCAAAGCCTATGTCACGTCACTGTATCTGAAATGTCTAGCATAACTTAAGAGATGGGAGATAGCACACTGTTCCATCTGATATACTGTATGCTCATTGCCCATTCAAACAAATGCTGCAGTGATACAGAAGTGGTTTGGGAATGTATGCTATGTGAGTAGAGCAATATATGTAAATGTCTGCTTCATGTTAGAGAAGATGGCCTTGGCTGATCAACTTTCTGCTCATGCAGTCAGAGATCTTTCTCAGTGGCATAGACTTGGATGATATCTTGGGTGAGATTGACAAGAACAGACGGACAGAGAATTCAATGAGTAAGCCTGCAACAAACAAGATTTATTCATGGGTTCCACTTCAGGCAATTAATAGATGAAATATTTAGGATAAATTAGTTGGCCTGGTCTAGATGTTATGTTGTAAGATTAAGATTTGGGAAATTCAGACTTGAATTCATGCTCAGACATGAAAACTCTCTCGGTGATTTGAAGTCATTCATTATCTTTTAGCCTAATCTCTATTACAGTGGTGATTTTGTTATAAAGATAAGTACTCTCACCTGGATAAAAATATGGTACAGCTTTAATAGACTAATTAAAATATAATAAATAAACTCTATGATTAGGTGGAACCGGTGGGAAATAACGCCCCCAACACAGAAACACCTGAGACAGCCATCTTACTCTTGCTAACATAATTCTAAATCAAGTCCTGAAATCATAGAGGATTATTACACTGTTGCAGTATAGAAAAGGCAAGAAGAAAAATAAGAGTGGTCTGGATTAATATTATTTGCTTCACATGGATAGAATGTTTTCTTTTATTACCATTAATTTCATAATGCTTCGATAGCGCATTGCCAATCATAAGCCTACATTTTAGAAGAGTGCAGAACAGGCAAGTATCTTTAACACAGGGATCTGGCTCTGTTTATAATCATAGAATCATAGGAGTGGAAGGGACCTTGGAGGTCTTCAATCCTTGCCCAAGGCAAGAAGCCTTATACCATCCCAGACAAATGGTTGTCCACTCTTTTCTTGAAAACTTCCACCGATGGACACCTACAACTCCAGGAGACAAGTTGTTCCATTGATTAATTGTTCTCATTGTCAGTAAACATTTTCTTAGTTCCAGCTTGGATTTCCCTTTAATGAGCTTTTACCCTTTGCTTCTTGTCCTCTCCTAAGGTGCTTTGGAGAATAAGTGAACCCTGTCCTTCATGTGATAGCCCTCAAGCACCCAGAGACAGCTATCATGTCACTTCTAATCCTTCTCTTAGTTAGGCTAGACATACCTAGTTCCTTAACTGTTCATCTTACAATTTAGTCTCCATATCACTTATCATCTTTGATGCTCTTCTCTTCACTCTTTCTAGGGTCCCCAGCATCTTTTTTTTTTAAATTGTGGTGACTGTTTTGTGTTGTTTTTAAATAAAACTAAAGCCAATGAAAGATAAAGAAACATTAGTGAAGAATAAGTCTCAGCTTCTTTCTGCATAAGAAAGAGTAAGCTGTCCTTGGGAGGTCAAGAGCAGCCTGACACTAGGGAGAGAGTGGGGAGTAGTAATAATAATAATAAAGTTGGAAGGGACCTTGGAGGTCATCATGTCCAACCCCCTGCTCAGGCAGGTAACCCTATACCATTTCGGACAAATGGCTGTCCAGTTTCTTCTTAAAAACTTCCAGTGTTGGAGCATTCACCGCTTCTGGAGGCAGGTTGTTCCACTGGTTAATTGTTCTAACTGTCAGGAAGTTTCTCCTTAGTTCTAGGTTGCTTCTCTCCTTGATTAGTTTCCATCCATTGCTTCTTGTCCTGCCTTCAGGCGCTTGGAAAATAGCTTGACTCCCTCTTCTCTGTGGCAGCCCCTGAGATATTGGAACACTGCTATCATGTTCCCCCTCGTCCTTCTCTTCATTAAACTAGACATACCCAATTCCATCAACCTTTCCTTATATGTTTTAACCTCCAGTCCCCTAATCATCTTTGTTGCTCTTCTCTGTACTCTTTCTAGAGTCTCAACATCTTTTTTACATCGTGGCGACCAAAACTGGATGCAGTATTCCAAGTGTGGCCTTACCAAGGCATTGTAGAGTGGTATTAATACTTCACGTGATCTTGATTCTATCTCTCTGTTAATGCAGCCTAGCACTGTGTTGGCTTTTTTGGCAGCTGCAGCACACTGCTGGCTCATATTTAAGTGATTGTCCTCTAGGACTCTGAGATCCCTCTCACAGTTACTACTATTGAGCAAGGTACCCCCTATACTATACCTATACATTTGGTTTTTCTTGCCGAAATGTAGAACCTTACTTTTTTCACCACTGAATTTCATTTTGTTAGATAGCGCCCAGTGTTCAAGTCTGTCCAGATCCTCCTGTATCCTAAGCCTGTCTTCTGGAGTGTTGGCTATTCCTGCCAGCTTGGTGTCGTCTGCAAATTTGATGAGTTCCCCATCTATCCCCTCGTCCAAATCATTGATGAAGATGTTGAAGAGCACTGGGCCCAGAACAGAGCCCTGGGGCACCCCACTACACACTTCCCTCCATGTAGATGTGGTTCCATTGAGGACCACACGCTGAGTACAGCCGGTCAGCCAGCTACGGATCCATCTGGTGATGATGCTGTCTAACCCGCATTTTTCGATCTTATCAAGTAGTAGGTTGTGATCTACTTTGTCAAATGCCTTACTGAAGTCCAAGTAAATTATATCCACAGCATTCCTCTGGTCCACTAATTTTGTCACTTGGTCAAAGAACAGAGAAAGTTTTTGACTCTGCAAATGCCTGATCAACTTGTTGCAGTTTTCTTGGCAAAGTTTTTCTTGGAAGTGGTTTCTCATTACCTTCTTCTTCCTATGGCTAAGATGAAATGAATGGCCCTTTGTCACCCAGCTGGTTTTGTGCCTTAGACAGGACTAAAACTTACAATCTCCTCTAGTTTCTGGCCTGATGCCTTAACCACCACACCAAACTGGTTCTTCTACAATAATAATGATAATATTTTTTGACTACAATATATCATCAAAATCAAGAAAGGGGAAGATCCATCTCCTACATACACCCCTCCCTTGGCTAATATTAGGATCTGTTGTTACCTAATTTAAATAATATCCCTATATTAATCAGTGTGATGTAATCCGATTGTGGAGTTTTTGTCACAGATCTTTGATTGTTTGTTTCCACATGTAAAACTGATTATACGGCACGGAGAGACTAATTTCATTTCTTTCTAATGGATATGATATATAACTTTCAGTACAAGGGAGATTTGTAATTATCTTAAAGCTATTGGTTTGCTTTTTCACTGTAAATTGAGACATGGCTCAAGAAGGGACGTTTTATTGTTGTGGGCATGCCTTTATTCATCTGTCGAATTTGCTTTTTTTGTTTTTGAGCCCTATGCTTAGATTTCACTCCCTGGCTTAATCATAGCTCTTCTTTGCAGAGAATCTCAGACAGATGCTGTAAACTAGGCTTAGTATTTTTGAGGAGGACCCCCTATATCCTACATGCAACTAATCATATCAAGACTGCCAGTGTAAGGAAGGCTACTGAACACTTGGTTGTGTTCTGTCTGGAAATGTGGATTGAGCAACTTCCAGGTTCATAGAAGCCACTTAAAGTTAATGGTAGCCTTGTGAGAAGGTCATCTCAAGATTTAGCTAAGCATACCTGATGTACCGCAACCTTACTTATTGAAAAGTGGTTCTGAGGTGTCATTTGAAGCTGAAAGTCTCAGATAATTGGCTCACTGTGTCAGCAGCTTCAGAATTAAGACTTATATACCATATTCAGTAAAATTCAAGTTGATCATGTATAGAGAACGATGTATTGCATATGAATTTTAGAGGCAAGCCAGTTTCATTTTATACAAATAACAGATTGTAATCAAAATATCCCATTTATTTGCAACTGAATAAATAAAATATACAAAGTTGTTATCCATATCTTCCAGCTTGTCTGTCTGTCTGCCTATCTGTCCATCCATCCATCCAATGAGAAAAGTGTTTTAATAAAAATAATTACATAACTAATTTGATAAAAATTGTGAGAATGCTAGTGGTTGTAAATTGGACTGCTATGAAACGTTATATTGAAGAGAATAGATTCAGAAAATTTGGCTGATCACAATTACAAACAGGAAGCCTAGCTGTAAATATTAAATGCAATTTGGTCAGTAGCAGGTGAGTTAAACATGCTCTTAAATTATTGATAAGTCAATCAAATAGGTATTAGATAATGTTAAGTCACCAATTTTGACTGTCTTATGGAAGTTTAAAAACAATATCTAGAACTGATTGTGTTTGAGTTTTCCCCCATGTATTTTATTAATTTTAATAATGGTTTCATTTGAAGTTTATATATTTATACATTAATTTGTATTACTTTGCCTCTTTGGATAAATGTATTCATTTATTTTTGAGAGATTCCTAATCACAAGGCCAGAACTTAAATTCTGAATTGATTACAATTTGTATGAATTTATACTTAGAAAATATATGTGCTACCCACTTTCTTAGCAACTGTGTGCAAAATATGGTAAGATAAAATCATGGATTTCAGCTAAAGTTACCACTGCTAGAAATCAATGGATGTATGTTCATTTCACTTGAGGACATATTTATAGAAACATCAACCAAGGAAGACCTAGAAATGATGAGACCTTTATCAACATTTTTTTTAAAATGTGTGAATTAGCCTTAAATCTGGAAAACAAAGCCGATCCTGCTTTGTAGTTGCAAATCCTTCAACTGATCTTTCTAAAACAAGTGTAGTGGAAAACAAGGAATAACAGTAGGAATAAGAAGAATTTTAGTACTTGGAACAAAGATATTGAGAGAGTGGGACAACAGTTCTTATGTCTGATTAGAAGCTCAAAACTGCAGCTAATGGTGATGATTATTTTAACTTTTTTGCAATTGGGGCCACTAATCTGTATGCTTCTAATCTCAGAGCATCTGTTCTGTTGGGCTTTTATCTGATCTCTCTCTCTCTCTCTCTCTCTCTCTCTCTCTCTCTCTCGCGCGCGCGTACACACACACACACACACACACACACACACACAAGTTATCTGGGCTTTTTATTTGCCCCTTTACCAATAAGCTGTTTTTCTTTTTTCCTTCACTTCAAAGAGGAACCCTCTGGATATATTGATGATAGCAGATCATTTTCTGTGCCTGGATGATGATAATGATATATTCATGATGATGATGATGATGATGATGATGATGAACATATAGCAAGAATAGTAGCAGTGCCAGTGATAATTGTGGCAATATTTAAATTTAAAGGCTAATCTTATCTGCAAGTGATTCAGCAACGACATTGGCTTGGACAGTTGTATAGCAAGCACCCTTGAGAAACTGCAGTAAATTCAACCCTCTTAAAAATGACAGGAGTAAGATGATTTGTGCCAAGGCAATGATGTATATCAAGGTTTACTGAGAGGATTTTTTTTGGAGAATAGTGTCACCAGACTTCTGGTCTACCACCCTGTGTTGTTCTGCTATATTTAAACAATAATAATAATAATAATAATAATAATAATAATAATAATAAAGTTGGAAGGGACCTTGGAGGTCATCGAGTCCAACCCCCTGCTCAGGCAGGAAACCCTATACCATTTCAGACAAATGGCTGTCTAGTCTCTTCTTAAAAACTTCCAGTGTTGGAGCATTCACCGCTTCTGGAGGCAGGTTGTTCCACTGGTTAATTGTTCTAACTGTCAGGAAGTTTCTCCTCAGTTCCAGGTTGCTTCTTTCCTTGACTAGTTTCATCCATTACTTCTTGTCCTGCCCTCAGGCGCCTTGGAGAATAGCTTGACTCCCTCTTCTTTGTGGCAACCCCTGAGATATTGGAATACTGCTATCATGTCACCCCTAGTCCTTCTTTTCATTAAACTAGACATACCCAATTCCAGCAAACGTTCTTGATATGCTTTAGCCTCCAGTCCCCTAATCATCTTTGTTTCCCTTCTCTGCACTCTTTCTAGAGTCTCAACATCTTTTTTACATCGTGGTGACACGATGTTCGTGTGACACCTAGAACCATCTGGCATTTACTGTAAGCATGCTGAAATTTCTAGGAATGGCCAGGACCTATATGCAAATATTGACTCTAGGAGAAGCAGCCTGCATACTTTATGGAGGAGGAGAAAGATGCAAGGAAATTAAATTTGTAAGGTAGAATGGAGTGGAAGTTTACACATAACACCTGCAGACTAGTCAAGTATATCTCTTGCTCTTTATGCCTACAAGTGTATATTATTATTTCTGTGTGGTCTTTGACTGTAAATAAAGATTTGATATTATTATATCAGAACAGAAAATGAATCAGAGCCTTTTAACTGAATCATGCAATGAGTGTAATAATAATAATCTGAAACGTGTATGCTACCCGACTTTCAATGTTATCTATCAGATTCCAAGAAGCATACCTTCTCTATAGTATTGCCTATACTCCAGAACAAAGTTCACGCAGATGGACTTCACTGTGTTGTTGTTTAGAAGAACTGTGAAGACCTGGTTCTTTGCCCAGGCCTCAATTTCATTGCTTCATTCCATCTTGAATCATTCACTCAAAATATCAAATAAAGAGATTACAATAAAATCAAGAAAAGATAAAGATAAAAGGTGCTAAGCATGACAGAAGGTGTTTATCTAGATTTTTGCAACTCAATTCAAATCTGGTGGTTCTAATTAAAAAGAATTAATTAAAAAGAATAGTGAAAATCTCCCTCATATTCGCAGTCACTTTCTCAAACTAGTTAAGGCTGCTAAAAGACAAATTCTATGGATTCTTTTTTTATGTTATACAGAGCTCCCTGGAGAAACAGCAGCAGATGTGTAAGTAAAAATATTCACAGTGTAATCCCATACATATGGCACTGAAACATGTAAACCCCTTTGAAATCATTGAGGATTACTGTAGAGTAAGCAGGTCTGGGCCAACTACACCTCAACCTGACCTGTATTCTCTGTATTGAACTACTTTCCAATTTCCCAAATGCAGGTGTTGGAAGGTTGAAGGAGAGGAGAGAGAGAGATTCATTAACATAATCCTGTTTTGACAGAAAAAAGTCAACACAGCAGCTGCTCAGTCACAAACTACAGTGCATAGATAGATCCTGCTGGATGTGTTTCTCCTTCTGATTCTGTTGCTTTCCTTCTGGACTGCCAATCTGCAGACTTAATAAAGGCTGAGAATATAATTAATCATACAAGCCATAACATGACCTTTCCTAGGACCTAAGTGAGTGTAACACTTGCTTAGAGGAAGAAAAGAGAGCCTGATGTTGAAGATAGGGGGGCTACTTGTGCATCATTAGAAAAGCAGAGAAGGAGTGCTTCAAATGATGGATTTTACATATATTAATTTAGGTATGGTACATATTTATATTTACAGATGCAAATTTGGCAGTGATTACCCTAATTTCAATAAAACTATTCCCAATGTAGTGACTTTAGAATGAATTGCTCAGTCTGTTTCAAGATGCTAATGGGTGATAGTCAATTTCAGGACCCCAAGTTTCATTTCTATGGATCTATCTTTAAATTGAATTTGACTGGACATCCCTGTTCATTGTGAAAGAGGATTCAGAATATGATATTTGAAAGAAAAATAAACAAAATCCCACACAACCATTTTTGCTTTGGGGAGATGTGTGAAGACACCCCTAGACTTAAATTCAAGCCCCTTTTTTTCTCCCAATCGTTTTTGAAAATTTTCTCTAAATATATGCTCAGTCACCGTTTTCATTCAGTTCTTCAGTTTCTGAAAGGCTGAATCACTTTTTCTGCAGTCTCATGTTGTTCCTACTCATCCATTCATGTCATCAGCAGAATAATTTTTTCTTTTCTTTGCATTCATTGAGAATACTACACGATTGTTCCCAAGGTTCATTTCCACTTTTTCTGTTACCAGTATTCACTCAACTCTGATCAGCTTACAAATTCCTACTTTCATACTGTACCCACAACATATTTTTGTTATGTACCCACAACAAACTAGATTTCAATTGTCATTTTTCTGAAATATATTCATGAACTCCCCTCCATAAGATCAGAATACCTTCATTGAAATCTTTCCCTTTTCATTTCACAGACACAACATGTGTTTATTTTTCTTCATTTCATTGTTTTTATTTACACAATATCAGAATCTTCTGTTTGACATGGTCATCAGCAGACAGGAACACATATATTTATCTCTGCCACCTATCATGTCTTTGATCAGTAGAGGCATTACATGGCACTTTTTAAATAAGACAGTAAAGAAGTCCCCAAACTTTGTGGCTTGGCGGACTGACTGGGGGGGAGGGGAACCGAGCTGTGTGAGTGACAGGCCGGGGCAGATGCATGCACATACAGTTCAACTGCAAGTTGAGCTGTGCACGCCTGCTGCTTACATGAATTGAGCTGCACGCATTCACATGTGCACTGGCTCACCGCATGTGTGAGTTGAGCTGCATGCGTGCGTATGCGCCAGCCCATGAATAGATCACAACCCAATAGTGGGTCATGGACCAGGGGTTGGGACCCCTGCAATAAAGGATAGCTTACCAGTCTTAGACATACTCATGCCCCATGCAGCATTTCCTGCTAATCATAAAGACATTACTGATCAAACAGGCACATTTCGGCCAATATGCCACTACCATAACCAAACCTCATTTTTTTTCTAAAGGATCATTACACTATTCTATGCAAGCTAAGTTTCAGCAAGCTGGCTGAAATTGGCAAGGCCAGAAATACAGAACTTGAGATCTTTATCAAAATATAGTACAGTTTCATACCCAAGGCCCAAAAATGAGTGACAAGTAACCTATTGTCATTGTAAGGGTGGAAAAGAGAGGTCAAAATATTTAAGCCCGGAAGCTATTATGCAGCGCATGCTTGATTACTTGATTTTGCAGTAGGTGATCTTTATTATTATATGATGTATGCCACCCAAAGTCACTTATTGAGATGAGTAGCGATAGATAGATAGACAGACAGACAGACAGACAGACAGACAGACAGACAGATAGATAGATTTCCTTTTATTTGCAATATCAGCTCATTTATCTAAAGCTTTTCTTGACTCTTCATGGCTAGAATTTCTCTCTATATATCAGGGGTGTCAAACTGCCGGCCCATGGGCCGGATGCATCATGCCAAAACCGTGCCCACCCAGTGGTGGGATTCAAATATGTGAACAACCGGTTCTCTGTGTGGATGCTGCTTCCAGAAGTCCATTCTGGGCCTGGGCAACAAAAAATTAGCTACCGGTGCTGCGGAAGTGGTGTGAACTGGCTGAATCCCACCACTGCGCCCACCCCATTGCCGGCAATGGAAAAAAAAGTCATGATACATCACAAGACATCATGTGACGTTGCGAGTTTGACACCCCTGCTCTATATATACTCAAGATGCTAATTGGACAAATATTTTATACTGTAATGATTGAAAATATATAGCGGGCAGAAATGTATGCCATTACATCATTGTAGAGGTTATGTATAATGGCCCAAACTGATTCTGTGCAGTATTTCCAAAGACAAGGTTATGTCTTCCTTTCTTCTTCTTAAAATTTCTTTCCATAGGGAAAAAAAATGGAATAGGAGAAAAAGCATCAGAAGAAATTAAAACAATGGGAATATTTATATAGTGCTGCTCTAATTAAATTAACTGACTCACAAAAGTGGAAAAGAGACATAGCAGCCTTTTCGCTCCCCTTCCCCTTAGCCTTTTCGTTTTCCATCAATTATTCTGACACAACTCCACCTCCATTTCACTTCCATTATTTTTTAAAAGGGGAAATTAAGAGAAGTCATAATGGTTATTCTTTTCAGAAAAAAGGAAAGAGAGAGGGAGAGAAAAGCTCAAATAATTCCTTTTCTCATAAGTCTTTCAGTGATTCTTTTGTAAAATTCTTTTGTAATTTTGTAATTTAAAAAATTATTTATTTACTTTCATTTTCTTACTAAAATAATATTCAAGCATATCCATATATATTACCTGAGTGCAACTACTATTAGAACATACTACTAAAACTCTTGTGCTGTAACCTTTAACTGGAGGAAATGGTGCATCATAGGGCAAAACTTTATCAACTAAGAAATCTTAAATGGACCAACTTACAAAACGGCAGGACCTCGGGGAATAAAATTTTAGAAAGTTCTTGAAGTTTCAGTGCCACAGTAGTGCTGCTGTTTAGCATTGCCATCATTCTGCCATATGATCATGGTGATCTTCATTTACAACATTCCCTGCCTTATGTCAATGGGGAAGCCTGGAAAGCTGTAGGGAAAAAGGTCAATGGAGATCATGTGATCATGGTTCACGGCAGGAACATAGTGGCAAGCTTGCACTTGCAACTTCCTTCCTCAGAAGCTTGCTGAGAGAAAGTCAATGGAGAACCTTGCAAGGAAGATCACAAGTTGCTCAAATAAGGCCCTCAGCACTGTGTCTTATTTAACAAGACTGTCATGTTTCTAAAAAAAAAAAGAATGCTCCACCCATGAGCATTCTGGTGATTTGTGATTGTGCTTTGCTACTATGGCTTTCGCAGATGATACCACTCTAATGGCAGAAAGTGAAGAGGAACTAAAGAGCCTCTTGATGCGGGTGAAGAAGGAGAGTGCAAAAGTTGGCTTGAAACTCAACATTAAGAAAACCAAGATCATGGCATCCAGCCCTCTCAATTCCTGGCAAATAGATGGGGAAGAAATGGAGGTAGTGACAGATTTTATCTTCCTGGGCTCCAAAATCACCACAGATGGGGACTGCAGCCAAGAAATTAAAAGACACTTGCTCCTGGGGAGGAAAGCTATGGCAAATTTAGACAGCATACTAAAAAGCAGAGACATCACCCTGCCAACAAAAGTACGTATAGTCAAGGCCATGTTTTTCCCATTTGCAATGTATGGCTGTGAAAGTTGGACTATAAGAAAGACTGAGCGCAAAAGAATTGAGGCCTTTGAACTATGGTGCTGGAGAAGACTCCTGCGAGTCCCTTGAACTGCAAGGCGTTCAAACCGGTCAGTCCTAGAGGAGATCAACCCTGACTGCTCTTTAGAAGGCCAGATCCTGAAATTGAAACTCAAGTACTTTGGCCACCTAATGAGAAGGAAGGACTCACTGGAGAAGAGCCTAATGCTGGGAAAGATTGAGGGCAATAGAAGAAGGGGACGACAGAGAATGAGGTGGCTGGATGGAGTCACTGAAGCAGTAGGCGTGAGCTTAAATGGACTCCAGAAGATGGTAGAGGACAGGAAGGCCTGGAGGAACGTTGTCCATGGGGTCGCGATGGGTTGGACACGACTTCGCAACTAACAACAACAACTATAGCTTTCATATACTTAATAAGGCCAAAATTCCGCAAAAACCTCTCTTAGCTTTGCTTATCAACAATAGTTTTATTAAAATACTCTTTAAAATTTCAGTTTCATAAACTGATTCTACTTGTACCTAACCAAATATGTGAGCACCTCAAATTTCCTATTCTAGTTGGCCATTCATTTGGCTATCTTCACAGCTTCTGCCTCCCTGCATTTTACTTTGAGCTCTGATAAACGTTATTCCACACTTGTATACAAATAGAAATCAAGGCATTGAAGTCTGTTATGCAAAATTATTGCAGTCAGCAGTTGGAACTCATTAGGAAGGCTCCTTGAAACCTTCCTTCTTACATGTGTCTTGTGTGATTTGATTTATAAAGGACAATTACTATTTATACTGTGTAAAGAGCAATATCCTGAAGCAGTTTAATGTGCTTAAGTAGAATAGATTTTAATAGGATATATGTCAACTTTAGTTTCTTTGGATTACTGGTCTTTTTTATAAAAACTTTTATTTGAGTGTCGTGGTGAGGGAGATGTGAAGGAATATAAACCTTGGGCCTTTGTAGGTACTGCTATTTTATTTGGCATGATAAA
Organism: Azemiops feae; assembly: GCA_023970755.1. Taxonomy (NCBI): domain Eukaryota; kingdom Metazoa; phylum Chordata; class Lepidosauria; order Squamata; family Viperidae; genus Azemiops; species Azemiops feae. Next base: position 1,685,390 of record JALGBA010004008.1, read on the forward strand.
TGCATTGTCCTCTTGTATACGAAAATGAGATATCTTCAGAAATCCATCTATCTTTCTGTGGAGGTTTTGTGCATGCATCAAGCTAGCTTGATTTTTCCCAGTTTGTTGCCCTCCAAAAGTACTGGAAATGAAATTTTGTATTGGTTGGGAAACTCTGTTCTAGCTTAGATTTCAAAATGACCTGGGCCAGTTTCCCTGGGTGTGCTTTTTTGTTCCCATCCACCCCTATTACAATCATGGGCAGTGTGTACTCCATTTGTTTTTTTAGATCTGCATTTCCTCTAAAGAATGTAATTTCACACCAAAGATAGTGTGGTTTCCTGAAATTTCAGCTTATTTATGGGGAAAGACACTTAATATCTCAAAAGCCCTTCTTTATCTCTTATAACTAAAGTTTATCTAATCATTGTAAGCAAATTTAATAATTATGTCTAATGAGTAAATTAAGGCTATAATTGAAGGAAATGAGAATCAATTTCTCCAAATCTTTGGCTTATCATTTAATTGGAAAGAAACTTTTAGAACAATTGTCAAGGAGGCTAAATAAGCCCTTGGTGCTGTCATCTGCCTGTCTGCTCTTAAGACTCTTGGGCAGATTGTGTTGTCTCGAATAAGAGAACTGGATATATGAATGGGTATTTGTGTGAAGCTTCTTCTTTCCTTAGGATAAAGGAACTAAGGTTAGTTGTGGATTTGGACACATATCTAGACCTCACCGAGATGCAGATATTTTGGGGGAGAAAGAACAGCCCCGTGTTTCAATATGTAACATTTGCATCTTTGTTCTGGGGTTTGAAAGTATTCTTTTTGATTGATCTCACGGAAAGCTTATGCTCAAAAAATGAAAAGTAGAATAGCAGAAATTAATCTCTCACCAGACTGATTACATTCATAGGTCATGTGATTCCACAGTTGTGCCAATATTTATTAAGTGTTACCCTGGTTTGGGCATCCATTGGTATAATAAGCATGGCATGTACTTGTGTGTACATACACATACACACACACACACACACATACATACATACATATACACATACATAGATACATACATAGATACATATATGTACCAATTTTATTCTTCCATATGTCCGAGATATCTTTGTTATTTGTTATCTTTATATTATGCCTTACCCTCAGAATTCAAGGCTTTATATATAGCGGACTCAATCCATACTAACTTGGGAAGTAGTAAAGTGCCTCAGCTATGGCTGGCAGTAGATTTGAACTTAAATCTCTTTATTCCTAGTCTAACATCTTAACCTACCGCCCAGGCTCATGTTGTAACTGCACAGTTCAGATTCTTGAAACTGAACAAAGTCCTTACTTTGCTTTATTAGTGATTTGTGAATTCAGGCATAGAAGCCAAATCTTAATTAGCACAAATGTGCATTTTCATACCAATATTGTATTATGGTTTGAGATCCTGATTTAAGAATTCCTAATGAACTAATGTCAACTAATGTCCTATGTTTATTTTATAGAATTCAACTGAAGAATTTATATTTAGTGCTAGAAACTGCATTTATAAGGTTAGAATAGACGTGTATGCGAATTGTTGAAGTGTAACTATTTTTTTATTATTACAAGGGCAATGATATATGTTTCCACAGGGAAACAGTCCATTAACTATAGATCCTCTTTGCAGTCTCAGTTTGTACCATCCAGAAACACAGTTGTCATGTTATCTGCTATTATGGGCAGTAAGCCTAGCTGCCATATATGATGAGCAATTGGAAAGTTTTATCAATTTCAGGCTGTATGCCCTCACACTAAAAGTGTTAAAATTGAGTTAAGCGAGCTACAAAACCCTCAATCAATTCTTAAGATATGGTATGGTATTTCAGGAAATAAGAAAGTTGGCTGAGAATCCTACAGTTAAATACTGGATTGCAGAAAGTGCTATTATCCACTGGTTACAGTAATACCATAATGATGCTACAGAGGATCCTTAATCGAAGTATCTCTACAAACACTAAATGCATTTTTTTTTTTTTTTTACTTAGCTTGTGGTCAGCAGATAAAGGATTGTGTGTTATGTGCACTTTAATATTGTGTCTTAATGTGCCATGGTCTTTCTCCCAAGTATTTATTTAATGGCTATACTCACCAGCCTTGCTAGTTTTTGAGCCTAGTAAAACAAAGTCTATTATAAGTTTTTGCCATTTATTTGCATCATTTTAATTCTTATTTCTATGTCTTCTAAACCAGTTTGTCTCATAATGTAATTTGAATTTAATGTAAATCAATAAAGTGTCACCCCATTCAATGTCAAAGTCTTTGTATCCCCAGATCTGGACAATCCAGATCTGGGCAGTCCAAACATCCACAGCCACTTGGTGGTCTTGGTAGGACTGAGTTGGAGATGGTTCTTCCCCATCCAAACTTATACTTCCACCAGGCACACCCACCCACCAACCCACTAATACTGACTGAAACCAGCCCCAGAGAAAGGAAGAGAAACACTGTAAAATGGTGCTCCCAATCCCCATCCATAGAACTGGCTCAGAAAGATACCATGACTGAAACAATCAAAAGCTGTAAAGAGATAAAGGATCATAAGGATGGATGCACCACTGCCATCCCAGTTCTGCCATAGATTATCAGCCAAGTGACCAAATATGGCTCAGTACTAAATTGTGACCTAAAACTTGACTGAAATAGGTCTAGATAATCTGTTTTCTCCAGCTTACCACAGGTAATTCTTAATATGACCCTTTACCTGTATCTTGTCAGACTACATTGTAACAATCCATGAAGCAAATGTTTATAATAAAAAGCAGTTGTACAGAAATTTTGTGGGAGGGCTTTGCCAAAATGTAGTCCAATTATGCAGGTAGAATTGTTCAACAACCACTCATTCAGTGACTTTTTGTAGTTATAACAGTGCTGAACAAGAAGACTTACAACCATTCCTTATAGTTGCAGCAGTGCAGCATCCTCACAGTCGTGATTGCAATTCAGGTACTTGACAACCAGCTCACCATTACAGTGATTTTAACATCTCTCAGTCACATGATCACTGTTTGTGACTAACATTGCCAACTTCTGACAAACAAAGTCAATGGGGAAGCCTGACAGAGGTTGCAAATGGCAATCATGTGACTACAGGGTGTTGTGGCCATGTAGGATTTGCCTAACAGCAGCAATTGGAAGTGCTGCAACTGCCATTGTAAGTTGGCATGGTCACATGACATCATGCTTTCCAACTATGTCACTTAGTGTAGCGGTCCCCAAACTGTCTGGCTGTGGCCTATTCACAACCAGGAAAGCTGAGTGGCGGGCCGAGACATGCATACACAGTCCTACTCGCATGAGTACTGGTGCTTACAGTCCCACTAGCGCTCGTGGTGCCCCAAAGGCTTCTCTTTTGCATGAGTGAAGCTGTGAGTGAAGCCCACCACTTGCACAGCCCAGTTCCCCTCTTTCCCCCCAGCTGGGCCGCCAAGCCGCCAGCCCTAATGCTCCAAAAGCGGAGCGGTGAGAGCAGAGGCTGAATGGGACAAACACGTCCTGCTCAACTTCACTGACTCATCAAGGCTGCCTGCGCAGGACACCCAATTTGCTTTTGGAGCATAGGGCAGCCTCGGTGAGTCTGAAGGAGCACAAGATCACGGGTCTTGCAGAAGAACACGGTAGAACGACGACTCATGACCCTCTTCTACCGGTCTACTATCGAAAGCGTTCTCACATACTGTATTGCAGTTTGGTATGCTGGCTTGACACCGCGGACAGGAAGGTATTACAGAGGGTGGTGAGCATGGCACAAAACATTGTGGGCTGTTCCCTGACACCACTGGATGACATCGCCAGGGCTCGTTGCCTTGGTAGAGTGAGGAAAATTCTCAGGGATGACTCTCACCCTGGTTGGTACCTCTTTACTCTCCTACCATCGGGTAGGAGATACAGAAACATAGCCAGTCGTACCAACAGGCTGAAGAACAGCTTTTATCCATGGGCTGTCAGGCTCTTGAATGGGACATAATAATTTTATACATGACTGACCCGAGAGGCCGGCGTGCTGTGCAATTAGCTCACAGGGTGTAATAAGTTGGGGGTTTGTAGTCACTGTGAGTTGTGGTGGGGGGGCATGGAGGGAGGCTCAGCCAATCTCACTGTATACATGTGATACTTTGATAATAAAGGTTCATTCATTCCCCAAAGGCTTCTCTTCTCTGCGCCAAAATCTTTGGCAAACAGATGAAAAGCTTCGGGGCAGCGACCTCATACTACTTCAGGCCTTCTGTCCCTTTGCAAAAGCTTTTGGCATGGAGAAGCCTGAAGCAGCCGAGACCACGCCTTGTAGGCTTCTCTTTTTTGCATGAGTGGAGCTGCATGTGAAAGTGCACTGGTCTGCTGCTCATGTGGCCAGTTCCCCTCTCCCCCTCCCCAGCCAGGCCACCAAGCTGCTAATGTTGGGGACCGCTGACTTAGTAATTGAGTTGCAAGGCACAATTACTGTTGTTAAGTGAGAACTACCTACAATGGAAATGATGTAAGGTGTCTCATTTTAATTTAGCATCTTGAGGGTTGGCAGTTATTTTCCCCTTCGGGCATACTGGAGAAATAAATGATTTCCACATTTTGTGGACTGTAGGCTTATCCAAATCCACTGATCGTAGTATACATATTTCTTTTTTTTTACTTCCAACAGAGGAGCAATGGTGACAAAAATATGCTGCTTAAACAAGAAGGTATTTGTCTTCCTCCAGTAATGGGCTTTCTTCTCCGTTTGTAGAAAAGGAAATTTGCAGAATCCTAAGATCTATGAGATCTTTTCCCAGGGACTATACTATTGCACCATAAATGGGTAAAAAAATCAGTTTAGGCTATCAATCTGTTGTTGTTTTTTAATGTAATGATGAATAACAGTACGGAATACATATGATTTTTCTCCAGTTATTTAGAAAGAGTATCACTGCTTTTTGAGGGGATCCCTCTTGCTAAATGAAGTATATTTACAAAATATACCTTCAGAAGACTATTCATTTTTTAGATGTCTTACTGAATTTGTGATCCAGTGACAATAATAAATACTGCCGAGTCTCTAGTCTCCCATATATCTTGTGCTTGATATTTTGTCTAATTTATCTTTCTAACAGAACTGAAAAGAGCTTCTTAGCCTTATACAGGGATTTAGTTCTAATTCACATTTCTAAGGCCGTCAACTCATCAGTGAATCTAAGCAGTATACAAAATTAAAAACAAATGTATAACATAACCAGCACAAACAGAAAAAGAATACAAATGGCCTTCGCGTAATGAACGGTTGCTTAATGACTGTTCTAAGTTATGTTGACTCAAAAAAAGCTATTTACGACCTGCCCTTAAAAGTTATAACTGCCACACCCACCCACCCCTGCAATCACTTAATTGCATTTCGGTTGCCTGACACCTGACTTGCATTTACAACTGGTTGCAGCGTTCCATGGTCATATGACTACAACATGCTACTTTTCTGCCAGTTTCCAGTGTTTTTTTTTTGGTTTCTGGCAAAAACTGCCAATTAGGGACAATGGATTTGCTTAATCACCACATGATTTGCTTAATGACTGTAGTGACTTACTTTATGATTATTGTAAAAAATGTTCGTAAAATCAAGTCAGGTCACATGGTGACCTGTTTCACAACTGCAATGACTTATGATCAAAATTCCAGGCCCAATTGGGGGTTGTTAAGTGAGGAGTATCTGTATGTTTATCCTGGCAGAACAGACATTCATTAAAAAACCACAAAAACCTCACTCATTGTCTCATAGTCTGAAGAAATAACCTAGTTTTCAAGACACACTTAAAGGAAAGCAAAATCAGGGGCATTCAATTCTCTGGAATGAAATTATTCCAGAGGGCCTCTTATAACAGAGAGGCCTGTTTCTAGGTCCTATCAGATAATGGGATTTGGAGCATGCCCTCTGTCTCATCATAGAAGGTCCATGGAAACAATGAGAAACATTTGATTTCTCAAATAACTAAGACCGTATATGTAAGCAGTGGTGGGATTCAAATATGTGAACAACCAGTTCTCTGTGTGGATGCCACTTCCGGAAGTCCATTCTGGGCTTGGGCAACAAAAAATTAGCTACCAGTTCTGCTGAAGTGGTGCGAACTGGCTGAATTCCACCACTGTCTGTAAGGGTTTGAAGGTAAAAACCTACTATCTCAAATTGTACTGGGAAATCTACTGGTATCCTGAGAATAATTGAGCATCTTCTGACATATGGGGTATCTCTGGGCTCTTCACTATCACCCCTCCTCTTTAGATGACCTGGGAAGGTCATCTATTTATTTGCAGTCAGATGTCATCAATATGCTGGTGATACCCAGTTGTCAATCTTGAGTATAGTCCAATCAGGTGATGCTATCAATGTTTTGTCCCAATGTCTGGAGAATGGGGGAGTTTGGATGGAGAGGAACAGGGTCAAACTTATCCATGACAAATCTGAATAGCTGGGATGTTTGGACCATCTGGGTCTGCAGGTGTGCCACCTTTAATTCTGAATAGGGTTGCATTTTCCTCCTACAGGACTGGTGCCTAGTTAGGGGTCCTCTTGGTGTCACGGCTCCAGCAAAAACTTTGCTAAAATCCATCTAATGTGCCAATTATATTCATACCTAGACCAGGAAGCCCTTTAGAGAGCCATTCATGCTCTCTTCACTGAATTGTTGCAATGTGATTAAGATGGGGCTACTCTTGAAGATATAGTCTCTTAAAGACCAGCTGCAGCTGGCCCAGAATGCAGCAGCATAAACAGTTACATGAATTTCAAAGTATGGCCATGTAATATTTCTGCTGCATGAACTGCACTATTACCAGTAACTTCCAGCTACAATTGAAAGATTCCCTATAAAATCCTTCATAGCACAGAGCATGATTATATGCAGGATCCTCTGTTCTCCTATAACTGCTACCCGTCCTATATGTTATAGCATAGTTGGCCTGCTCTGTGCCTCATTGAACTTTAGTAGTCTCCTGCAATCCTAGAACTACGGGTTATTCACCCTATTTGAAAGGCTACCACGAGCCACAGAAGCATACCTTTACTCCCTTTGCCCTGCTGAACAATTCCCTCAAAAAGATTGCTTCAGGGTTTGAGCTTTGTTTGCTCTCTCCCTCTTGTCTATGCTTTGTTCACCACCATTGTTCACTTTTTGTTATGCTCTTGACCTATAAAATCAGGACATCCATCTGTTTTATCATTCTGGACAGTCAATGCAGCAGAAATAACAGGGACAAAAGAATGACAAGCAGCTCCACTTTCCCTGAGGGATGGAGTGAGATGCAGTAGAATGCAAATGAGGCCTTCCTTCCTTCCTTCCTTCCTTCCTTCCTTCCTTCCTTCCTTCCTTCCTTCCTTCCTTCCTTCCTTCCTTCCTTCCTTCCTTCCTTCCTTTTATTTCTATCTAATCAGCCCATAAGGAATCTGCCTGTTATTGGGGCTTTCAGAGAGAAAATGGGGGTCAAAAACATTTCTTCCCCAACTCCTTTTATCTGTCCCTAACACACGGGACATTTTCAACCTCCAGGGCTGTTTTAAAACATTACCTGATACCTATAACAGAATGCCCTATGCTAGCAGCAGTTTATAAATGAAACCACAATTGAAGGAGCAGGCTGTTCTTGTAAACACTCCAGGGAGAAGTGGTAGTAAAGAGAATAATGTTTTTCCTGAATAGAAAAACTTTGTTAGAATATTTTTATGGACCTCTGAAAGGCAGTGCAATATATATTATTTCAAATGCCAAATGATTACTATTTTCTACTTGGAAAGAAGGAAAAAAAGTGTGTGTGTGGGGGGGGGATTGGCTAGGGACAGCTGGTAGTTTAATCAACAGTGCAGAGGTGAAGCACTCTGCGTCAAAAATGATTCAATTTTGGCTTTACAAAAAAGAAACCAAAACTAAAAAGCCGAAATAGATCTACCAAGAATCTAGGCAGCAACCATTTCAAAGAGTTAATTTATTACTTGTCACACAGGTTGTTATGGGATTGACATAAAAGAGACTTTGCCTGAGGTTTTGTTGAGATATGTTGGCATCTTTTTTTGTGCTTGATCGCTGTGAAGTATCTTGGAATGGAGCAGCTCCCCTCCTTTTTAACTATTTAATTTTTATTGAATAGATTTTTACAGAATAAAAATAAATAAAATAAAAAAGAGATATACAGTAAGAAGTGCTTTTGATTTTCTTTGCTGCTGTAATATTTTATTCTTTATATCAGCAGTCTCCAACCTTTCCAGCTTTGTGGACTGGCGGGGTGGAGAGGAGATGGTTCCATGTGAGCGGCGGGCATGCTTGCCTGCCCGCTGTCCATGCAAGTGGAGGTGTGTGTGCACATGCACTCTCACCCGCCACTCTCGCCCACCATGGCCCAGGGGTTGGGGGCCCTTGCTCTATATAGTTACAGTACATCATGGTTACCTTCTTTCCATTTTCTACCCTTTCTAATTGTCAAACTCATAAATCACAAGTTCATGTTTTTCTGTTTTCAGTAAAAGGGTTTCCAGTCACTAATAAATGTACTTCTTGTCCTTTCCTTATTCAAGCAAGTCAACTTTGCCATCTCTGCAATTTTTGTCATGTTCCCCAACCATTCCTCCATTGTGGGTATTTCAGACAATGTTTGCCCACTCCTAACCTATTGTGTGAGCCAAGGAAAAGGGAGGGAAGCAAAGGCAGACATAAACCTGGAAAGAGTAGGTGTGGGCTCCCTTGTTTTGTTGTAGCCCAAGCTCTAAACAAGCTATGCCCAATTTGACTACTTTTTCTCACTAATGAAAAAATAGTAACATCAGTTCTAATCATCTTTGAGTCGAGACCTGAGTGGCTAATATGCACTCTGAATCTTTTTAACTAAATTGAAGCGAGGTAAGGGAGAGGAGCAAGGAGCGAGTGGGCTGACTAGTCAAGTTGTAATGGCAGGAGTTGCCTGAGGCACATGGTTCGCCCTGTCTAACACTTTGCTATATAATTTCATTAGGTATGTAGTCTATGAGCGCCCCTTTGAGAGAGCCTTGCAAGCTGTCATGGCTCTGACTCATCATCCTCCGTGAAAAGCTTCAATCAAATTATCAGAAGGTGTGAGGGAGGGGAGATTTGTAGTAAATTCCCTTCTATGCTCTCTCCTCCTGTCAGCATCAATCAGCAGTTCCAAAAATAGGGATGATGCTCTGGAAGCTGCTGAAGAAGGAAAGGGAAAAATTGACAGTGCTCACACCTACATTCACCAAGGAAAGGAGAAGGAGGGATACAGTGTCAACACATATAAATCAGGGCGTTTTCATCTAGCTTAGGGCTGTCTGCACTTCTAAGGGCTGCTTCTTTGCTTATTAATTTGTTAAGGTCTGTTAATAAAATGGTATATGCCCCCACTTGAAGTTTTTGATGCTTGTGGACAGCAGGTAGCTATAAAAGTAGGATTGCCATAATGTCCTACTCAGTATATTTGGGATCTCATTTGTCCACAGCAATTGATGTTGGGTCTTCGGTGTTTCAGCCAAGGGCCTTTCTCATTTGCATGAGGACTTTTCACTGATAGAATCTATAATTTTATGCATGAAAACCGTGTATGCTGCTGGAATGCCAAGCTCCTTATCAACCATGATTCACACAGGATCCCATGAATTAGGCTCAATGTTGTGAAAAGCTGTTCTGAGTTGATAGTGACTGTTGCAACATCCATTTATGGAGATCCCCCATCATCATCCCTTTTTGGTCATTGTCTTTGCTTTGGCAGAGGGGAACATGAAACTTAATGCAGCCGTTTTGTTCCTCAAGCAATCCATCGCTGGAGGGAGGCTGAGCCATCTGGGGATAGTACTGGTGACAGAGGAGATTGGAAGATGATTTTCAGTGAGCAGTTGGATCCTTATTGATAAAAACATATTTTGCATCCAGAATATTTAAATGCAACAGGATAAACTACAATTATGCCAGGCTTGAAGCAAAATTGTCCAGTAATGCATCATAAAACATGCATACTGGATCAACTGATATCTTGATCCCAATTTTTATGAAAAAGCCAAGTCTTCAAAGCTAGCTGGCTCATTTGAATCTCAGGGGAAAAACTGTTCCATAGGACAGACACTATAAGAGCAAAATCATCACTAGTGAAAATAATTTTAGCTTGAATGATGTCACCTATGCAGAAAAGCTTTATATCATTATAGCAATGGTTGGATGTTGCTTTAAATTGTTTCATGAGACTAATACTGGTAATAATAGATGAAAGTTGTCAGAACCACACCCATCCAGAGCAACTAATTGCTACTAGTTGGGAAAACCTCTTATAATATTACAAAGATAGGAAAAAGCATTGTCTTCTGCACTCTTACTTTGAATTAGGATTGTTCAGGCTAGCCGTGGTTCATTGGAAAGAAGCCAGTTGTCTGTCAGTGGAGATTGCCTGTAGTGTTGGTTCTTCTCCTATAATTCCTGAGTTACAATTTGGGGACTAGAGGGTTACTGTGGTGTCAACAGAACCCACATGGCTGCTTCCTTTCAAGTCAATGTCAAGGGCTTTGATTTGACTTTTTCACATATAGGCTCGGGCCTCTTCTGCTTCTGATAGCCTGAAATGTATGAACAGGTTTGCCCCTGAAAAAGGAATGCAGTGCTTTCCTCCATCATTAGCTGTTCTCTCATGCAGCAGTGGAGAGGTTCCTTCTTTGTTTCATAATGGCAAGAAGGAGCTGGTAGCGACCCTTCAGTCGGTGTCATGGGTGGATGAGCAAGGGCCACAAATGCCTCTTTTTGCATTAATTTCTTTTGCAGGCACAGCTGTGTAATGTGGCTAATTATATGGTAGAGTAGAATTGCTTGGCTGTGCAGCAAGGCCCAGCCTGTTTGCCAGTCTGTAAAAGTTTCTCAAGCGACAGAGTCCATCTGTATTAACCGTTGATTCTTTTATTGTTAACAATAAAACATTGTTTTTATATTGATCTGGCTCATGGTTGGAACATGAAATGAATCTTCCTCCTCCTCCTTTTCCTCTTCCTCCTTAGGCACTTTTTTTCTCACTGGTTCACTGCACCAAACTAATTCTAATCAAGAAGGATACTGTACAAAAGGATCATTACTCCTTAGGAGGACTTGATAGGCAATTGAGCAAAATCAACCTATATTTCAATAAAGTTTTTGTACTGTTATAACTTACTAGGCATTAATAGTTGGATATGCAGAGGCCACTTCCAAATTTCAGTTTAAAGACATACTGGGCCATAAAACTGCACTAGACAATATAATAATTTTAAAAAGGATGTACTTTGCTTTAAACAGATTAATACACACACACACACACACACATATATATAAATACAATAAAATATATTAAATATAATATTAAATATATTAAAACAGTCTTTGTTGAGAACACCTGAAAGGCTTACCCACCAATCAGAGATTCCTCTGATGCCAGTACTTAACAGTATCTTGCTATATTAATTTACTGTGCTCTAATTTAGATGAATTTTCATACTTTGGTATTCATTTATTGTGGGTTGAATAGCTAAGAGTTTATCAAGAGTCTGACTCTTGTCCCATTTGCCATTCACCTTGACTTGATAAGGAAGGTTAGGAAATTTTATGGAAAGGAGGGCAATGGATACAATTTGGACATATGCCATGATTAAAATCTGGAAAAAATTACCTACTCAAATTCAAATGGGAAATGAGCTTTGTCAAGGTTTATAGGAGGTTGATTATTACAGATTGTGTCATAATTATCCACTGACTTTTGCTCTTCTCAGCTGTTTAATTCTAATTTATAGTACAATACATGGATTGATTTGATTTAAAATGTTTATTTTGACAACATAAAACTGAACTGTTATAAGAAATTTTGTTTTTTGCCTTAGAATATTGTGTGCATACTGGTGTTGTAATTGCAAACTATCATTTATTTCTTAGCTTGTAGTGCAAGCACAGCCAATTGTAGTTCATTCAGTAAACTATATTTAAGTGCTCATGGCTAAAGACAATGTGTGAACTTAAATCATGGAAATAACACATACATTTTAAGTGCTTTAGAAGTGCTTGGTATTGCTGCCCATATTTTAGAGTGAGTTTGCTTCTTATAAATAATATCAAAATCTTGTGTAGTTCATGGTTATTTTTTTCTATACTTTAATCACTGCATGTGACCAATTATATCCATAGTCCAATTATATCCATGTTCCAAATTCAGATCAAGCAAAAATATTAAAGGTTCAGCAGAGCAATTTTAGATTTGGATTGTCCTTGGAAGATAATATTGTATCTCCTGTGATGACATTTGATCCAGAATAGATGGACTGCCATTCCTGACTGAGCATAAATATGTGCCCAATGTAGTGAAAAAGATGGCAGAGTTGGTGATACCAAACCTTATATTATCACTGTAGAGGGGATGTAGTTGATGTTTTATCTCAGTGCCTGAAGACTGTCAGAATTTGAATGGTCGGAATGTCGGAAGCTGAACCCTTCAGTCCTTTGGACATTATAGAGTATTGTCTATCAGCTGAGACCATTGTTGTCATTGGGTAGCAACCACTACCCCTGAAGGACAGATTCATGATCTGGAGGTACTTCTAGTCAACACAGCAAGTGGAGGTCCATGGCTGGAAGAATCTTTTTCCAATTTTGGCTGGTACACCAATTGTGACTTTACCTGATCCAAGAATATTTTGTTACAGTAATTCCTGATCTTATAAACACCCATTTAGACTACTTCAATGCACATTACATGGACTGCCTTTAAAGACCACTTGGAAAATGGAGTTAGTCTATGTTGTAGTAGCTAGTGTGCTAACAAGTTCCTGTTTTAGGGAGTATCTATACTTGGATTGTAAAAGCAATTGGGACTGGGATTGCCATCGCTAAACAATGTGGTTGTAAAATGCAACATCATATGATTGCATTGCTTAGTAGTGGCAATCCCAGCAGTCCTAGTTATTATTGTAAGCCCAAGATGCACTGTTTATTAAGTGGGAAGTGGCAGGAGAGTGCTGTGTGGGGGTGAGGGAAGCTGAGGAAACCTTGGGAAACCTGGCACAAGCTATGTGTGAGTATAGGAGTGCCACGGGGTGGAGGATGCATTGGGGCATGAGTGCAGGAAAGCAGGGTTGATGGTGTGGTATGAGAAAAGAAAAGCCACAGGGTGGATGATACAGTAGGGCAGAAGTGAAGGGAGGCCAGTGAGACTTACCAGAGCAACTTGTTTCCTTCTCGTCTGGCTTCCCCAATGACTTTGCTTCTGAGAAGCTGGCAGGAAAAGGTGTAGATGACAATCCTATGACTGTGGGACATTGCACCTGCCGTAAATGTGAACTAGATACCAAGTGCCCAAATCGCAACCACATGACTGCAGGGGTGCTGTGACAGCCAAAACTTGAAAATTGGTCATAAGTACCGCTCATTCAGCGCTGTTACAACTTTCAACAATTGCTGAACGAGTGATCAGTAAGCAAAGGTAACTTGTATTGATTAGTATCTGGATGCAATTTATAAAGCTAATTTTAACCTCTAAAGTCCTTACAGTTTAGCGTCAGCCTGGCAACCTCTTATGTCATTTCGATAAAACTACACATAGTGCTGGGAAATAAAGGAAACTGAAGCAAGGGAGTGCTGCTTTTCCATGGCATCACCAATTCTCTGAAACAGTTTCTCCGTAGACATCAGGCTGGCACCATCCTTGAGTGCATCAGGAAGAAGATGAAGCTGGAGCCCTTCTGGAAAGTCTTTTAACCTGTTTGGGCCCATCTTTGGTACTTATACATTTGGTAAATACCGCTCTTATGTTATGTCTTGCTCTTATGTTACTGTTACGAAGTTTTGCTTTATGTATTTAAACTGCTGAGATGATTGAGCTCAGAAGTGACGAGTTCTTTGCTCTCCCAGAGCAAGCCTTTTCACTGAGATAGGGAAAGGGTTAATTTGCTAGCCTGGCCTGTCAAAACACCCAGGCACAGAGAGAGGGAGAGAGCAAGAGAGAGAGAGAGCGAGAGCTGCTGGGCAAAAAGGCTTCAGTCTTGTGAAAGTGGCTTTCTGCTTGAGGCAGCAACAGTGATATTTCATGTCTTGTTTGGTGTCTCTTGCTTTTAAATGTCAGTCTCTGCAGCCAGCCTTATCTCCTCTAGCACATTTCAATTAGGTATTCCAAATCACACTATTTTCCTCCAGGACAAATATGCCAGAGGTGATATTTACTCTTGCAGCAGCATTTTAAATATGTAGCATTCTTTTTTCTTTTTTTTTAAACCAAACAAACAGCCAAACCATGAGTAGTAATTTATTTTCTGTAGAGGAATAACTATTACAAATGCATTAATGCGAAAAGCAGAATACAAGCCCCTGCATTGGAAAGCAGAATTATTTTAATGAAGTACTTTTCCCAGCTCAATTGGAAGGACTATTGAGCCCCCCAAAGAGCTTTATACACTACCTTGGCTAGTAATCATCTGTATTGGTTAGAGGGGCTACTAGATAAGTATTAAATTTAAGTTAAACAAATCGGACAGAGAAATAGGTACACTAAGGATACTTGATGTAATTTAAATACATGGAAAGAAGATGGCATTTAACTTAAGGACTGATCCAGTTCAGGTTCATTTAGAGAATAGAATAGAATAGAATAGAATAGAATAGAATAGAATAGAATAGAATAGAATAGAATAGAGCTGGAAGGGACCTTGGAGGTCTTCTAGTCCAACCCCCTGCTTAGGCAGGAAACCCTATACCATTTCAGACAAAATATAAGCATGGTTGATATACTCACAACTGGATGGGGTTGACATCTGAGAATGGTTTCTGACAAAAAGAAAGAGTTATTGGAAAAGAAAAAGAAGCACTTCCTGTCCTAAGATAATCGCCATATGATTCCTGAAATCTATTTTAACCTCATGTTTGTTAGTTTGTTCCCATGTACCTGGTTCCTGGCTACCAAAGCTACATCAGCATTTCTTGGATAGATTAATTTTCAGTCGAAGCAACCCTCCATTTGCGGTACCCATATATAGTGTCATTGGAAAAAGGAAGAACATCTTACTATCATTTTGCCAACTTTAAATTGTCATTTATTATGAAACTTGTATGTCGTCTGATTCTGGGTAGCTCACAACAATCACACCAAAGAAATTACAATAAAGGCAATAAAAGGTAGGAAAAAAGATAAAAGGTAATTCTTTTACATAAAACTTCTTGTGGACTCCTTTAGGAATTATATGAGCCTGGGATACTTTGAACAAAAGACGAGAATTTATAATGGATTGAATTTGGGCTCTTTTGTATTCAGAACATATTCTGCCATTAAATCTGTAATTATATTGCCCAGAAAACTGTTTCCATGCAAACTTGAAGAAGTCCTTATAATTAAGTATCTTATGTCAAACTCGCGCCGTCACGTGACGTCATGCAACGTATTGGAGGTTTTTCCCCATTGCCAGCAATGGGGTGGGCGTGGTTTCCTGGTGACGCGTCCGGCAGTTTGACACCCCTGCCTAGAATTAGCTTTGGACTGCCTTCTCTTTCAATTCACTGAACCCCCAAGGACTGAGATACTTTTTGAGATCATCACTCTAGAATAGATGATCACAGTGCGTACATGGATAGTCTGAATACCCTTTTACATTCAGTATAGTTCAGTTTAATTTACTGAAAAAAATCATCATTAATTTCTTATTTTTTTAAGGAATCAACTATGCAATTTTCAGGATCAAATCTAGGGACCAATGTCATTTAGTTGGACTTTAGCCACAATTTATTCATGATTAATTTCTACTATTTCTACTATTGAGAAACTCCTATCTGTAAAGCGATCAATAATCTTATGAATTTAGCCATTTGGATCTGCATATTAGCCATAGAAAGAACAGAAAAAGGAATTCTGAGATGCAAAAAGCAGTTAAAACATTTAGGTTGAGATTGGAGCTCTCTAAAAGTGCAATACTGCCATCTTCTGTCACAATCATATTAAACACCTCAGCAATCAAGAATGTTCTGTATTTCAAATGTGCATGTTGAAGGGGAAGTCTTAATAATTGTATAGATCAGGGAGCACAAGAGTAGTGAGCTAATGCTTTTGGAGAGAAGCTTTTGTTTTTCATGAGGCCCTTCCATCATATTGAAGCAAAATTGGTTAATTTACATTTACTTCCAAAGTTTTCTAAGAATAAACAAGATTATTTTTTAGAAATAATGTATGGTTTAATTAAATTATAATTTCCTAAAGATTGAACTAGAATTATTATTTCTGACTATGATTGGTTCACTTATTGCCTTAGGTCATAATATATAATTTTCCAGGCTTGTGGTTATGTGTGAAATCATAGTTTATGACTTAACTATGTTGTGTTCAGGATAACCCTGTCATTAATCACTGCATCTTGTCTGGGATGACAGATCATAATTGTTTTTCCAGTGTATAAATCACTTTATAAAGCACATTCCTAATTAAGACAAATTGATTTGCAATATGGTTATTATCTAAATCATAGAATCTGATAATTTTTGTTGTTGTTTTTTTTCTTGTGTGTGTGTGTGTGTGTATGTTTTTAAACAGTTTGTAAACTGCCCAAAGTGGCATATAACTCAAATAACGTATTGTTATGGTTGATTACATAGTCAGCCAGACTTTTAGACTGGATTTGGCATTTTATCCACCTATCGAGTCCTTCCCAAGGATTTGGGATAGGCAGATGTTGTTTGAGGGTGTTTAAAGGTATCATTTACAAGATATAAATTGTTCCAAGTAAAGCTGCCTTTTGCAAGTGGTGCTCCAGATGTTTGGGATTGCACCTAAGGTGCCTATTACTAGTTTTTATCTTTTATTCTGGATCTTCTGGTAGTGTAGCACCAACATCAAACTTTTGGTCTTTCTTATTAACAGTTGTTAAGATGGGTTAAGTTTGTGTGTCAGAAACCTGCCTCTTTGAATTCTAAAGTAGCAACAGTGGTGCATTGGAATATCTGCAAGAAATACCATTTGCCTAGCAAGAACTAGTGGGAATGCTCTGGAATTATTATTATTATGGTTAGTTGCATGAATTATTATTATTATGGTTAGTTTAGGTGGATTTGGCATTTGCGGACTCCACCCAAGGTGCCCATTACTATTGGTATTATCTTCGCTTTCATTCTACTTCTATTTGCAGATCTTTGCAATTTTGTTATTTTCTCCAGTTCTTTCTCTTCCTGTTCATTTTTGACTACTTTTTCAATTCTTATTATTTTTCTGCCTGTTTCTGAAGCTATGCAAGGTATAGTATATGAGCATTCAGAACTAACATTCGGAAATATGATTCTGCTCTATCACAATAGTAAATATTTCATGCCTAGAACCATCAAAATTAAGAATCAGTTACTTAACAGTTCTCATTTGTTTCAGATCAGGTTGTAGCATTGGCTCATGCTTTTCTATAGGAATTTTGATCAAGCAATGTTGCAACTGGACAAAATAAAGAGTTGACATATCTGAATCAAGAAGCCTCTTGTGTGTCTCGTCAAGAATGGTTTGTTTCAAATAAGCTTCAACCATAGGCTTTCTTTATAAGTGATAGTCATAATCTTTTGGTAGGCTTGTCATAAATATAGTCTAAATAAAAAATAAATAAACTGAATTCCAAGGAACAAATATCCATTGTTAAGAGTAGATTTGAACCTGGTCCAACTTATTAAGACATACTATTTAAGTATGTCACATAGCTATAAAGAAAGATGATGTAAGGCAGTGTTTCTCAGTCTCAGCAACTTTAAGCTGTGTGGACATCAATTCCCAGAATTCCTTAGCTAGCATGCTTGCTGAATGGAGATTCAGAACAGATGTCAGAAGAGATAGACAAAATCTCTTTGCTTCCAATTTTATACATTCACTTTTTACAAGCAGGGTCCCCTCCCATTTTCACATTGTGAAATGAATTATACTCAAACATATGTACACATTTTCCCCTCATACATGCATTATATTTTTCTCAAATGTGCATCACTTTGCACATAATCTTCTGTAATTTTATACAGACATTTTAATTGGAAAAATTCTCAATGAAAAGATTATTCTCTGGATATTGAAGTTTATGTCAGTTTACACTACAGTCTAAGAACAAATCTTTTTTCATCTCAACCTGCTACTGGCCTTGTTGAAGGTCAGTTTCCTGTGTAAGGCTAATTCTGCAGATTGGACAGACAGCAAATTTCATCTTAATAAAATATTTGACATTTGTGTAGGCAAAACCAATTGTTACATACCTGGCACAGCTATTTATTTTATGGTAGGCATAATTCCCCAAAGCAGAAAGCTGGCATAAATACCCTGGCACCTTTTCCTTTCTCTTCAGCAAGAACACATCTAATTTCCACCCATCCCCATTTCTCTGCTTCATTTTGCTTTATAAACTGGGTATCTGAACAGACAACAGCAATAAAACAAAACCGCTTGTTATTTGTCTAGCTCCTGGTTGCTTTTTTTAAGGCTCTTTGTTCAAGTGTCAGTCCTGGTTTGTAAAACATGAGCAGCGTCTAAAAAAAAAAGTAATTACACTTCACATCTGGTGTTTCTCTCGCCATGGAGCTACAGTCACTAAATTTCAGTGATGTTAATTTTCTTTCATCTTTGACTTCTCAGATTATTTGAGCGAAACCATATGAAATCCTATTTTACCTTTATGAAATCATAGTTTAGCGTTCTCCTCTCAGACTGCCTCTCAAATGTCAGGTAGAACTATCGAGGTCGTTCTTCATAATGTTGCCATGTCACTAATATAGCATCTGAACAGCTAGGCAGAACCAAAGGTGTCAGGCTAGGATACAGGTTTTGGGGGAAAGTAATAGAACAGATATTGGAGTATACAGTTAGTTTATAGTGAAAAGTGAATGTTTTTGCTTCTTGAACCAGAGCTGATTCCACTATTCTTATAAGACACCACTCTAAGATACCACTAATCTGGGGTAGATGTTTCCAGGAATTCAGAACAAAACTTCATTCTATTGCCACTGGCCATGAGTACTGGAATCAATGAGAATTGAAGTCAAATATGGAGAACACTTCCAGATATGACAGTGCCTGCTGTAAAAAAAAAATCACCAAAGATTGAATTCATTGGACCTTTGCTGGGGGAGGTACAATGCTTGCCGCAGGACAACTCGCCACGGCCAACTCACTATGGCCAACTTGCCATGGGACAACTCACTGAGGAACAATTTAACAATTCTATTTAATTAGTTAAAATAAATAAACATTTATTTTAATTTTTGTCAATTACATTTCATTCTGCCCCTCCTTTTGCATCCTTTCTTTAATGATTCTATTCCACCATTTCTTTGTTATTAGTGTAACTTTTGTCCAGCAACGAGTTGTCCTGTGGCGAGTTGGCCATGGTGAGTTGTCCTGCGGCGAGTCGGCCACAGCGAATTGTCCTAGACCCCAATGCTGGGTAATGTTTTGTGGAGAATACTATTTGCCATCTGCACAGGATGATCTACTCGGTATACAGTACAACTATGCAGAAGCTATGACATTAGTTCTAGTCCAAGATTGGGCAACCTTTTTGCAGTTGGGAGCAGAATTTATACATTTTTTTCGTCTTGGGTGGATTAAGAGCCATTGGAGAATGATTGATAGCATAATGATAATGAGGATCAAGCGCTAAAATTTTAGGTTGGTTTTTTTTCATACTTCAAACTATTTAATGGGGTAAATGAAGGTTAAGCAGTATTAGGCACATTTGCCTTCATTTACTAATGAAGCTTGATGAGAACTGCTTTATCTTCACATGGAGGTTTACCACCACATTTCGATAGAGCAGGACTGGGAAGCTCCAGGTACTTCATACATACCCTCAAAGTTTCAAGACTGCATTCTTGCTTTAGCCTTACTATCTGAGAACCTGAAGGTCACCTATAGAATATGAAGAATTCTGCATGTATATATCATGTAATGCTGTCAGAAATCACAAAGTCCGATCGTGGTCCTCAATAAGATGCTACAGACTTGCTGATGCTGTTTGTATAAGGCATAATCATTTCCCCAATTATTCTTATTTTGGTCCAGTCTACCAAATATGTATCTGATCCGCCTAAGAGAACTGAGCAATGATTTGGATTAGATTTAGGAGAAATACTTTAGGATACATATGACCATGAATGTACCATTGGTTGCAAGTGACACCTTTCAAGAAAAAAGGCACAACAGGGGATTCAGGAGTGCTCTTTATTGTATTAAGGCAGAAAAACAGGATCATAGCTATATAAAGATGAGCTGCTGAGAGAATGCCTGAAGCAGCAGCAGGCATGGGAGGAAGATCAAACAGGAAATGCCATGACAAAAAAAGATCCTGCATGGGATGTATCATCGACAGACAGCTAAGATGGCAGACACTGGAAAATCCTACCAGTGGCTGGAAACAGCTGTACTAAAAGACACCACTGAGGCACTGATCATAGCAGCACAAGAACAAGCAGTAAGCACCAGGTCCACAGAAGCAGGGTCTTCTAGACAAAACCTGAGGTGCAGGCTAGGTAGAGAGGCCTCAGAGACAGTCCAACACATACTGGCAGGGTGTAATATTGATTTGTAAAATTTGTAAAATTTTAGATGCAGGCAAGAACAGCATATACTAAAAGGCACAACCAGGTAGCTGACACTGTGTTCAGGAGCATCTTTACTGAATGTAGGCTAGACCCTCCTAAGTCTAGATGGGAGATTCCAAAAAAGATTGTTGAGAATTAAAAAAAATTAACATTGTGTGGGATTTCCAGATCCAGAAAGACAGGCAGGTAGTGGCCAATCAACCAGACACTGTGGCAGTAGAAAAGGGCAAGAAGGCAGTGGTGATAATAGACATAGCGGTGCCAAGTAACAGCAAGAATGTAAGAAACTGGAGAAGTACCAGGGTCTGAAGGAGGAACTGAAGAGAATGTGGAAAGTAAAAGCCAAAGTGGTTCCAATAGTGGGACACTAGGCCTTAGGGCTGTGACTCCTAAACTGGGAGAATGGCTCCAATTGATTCCGGGAATGACATCAGAGCTCTCTGTCCAGAAAAGTGCAGGGCACCCATAAGGGTGAGAGGGGAATTTTTATTTTTTAAAAATATAAATAAATAAAAGTTTATAATTGTAAAGATAAAAAACTAATACAAACTAAAAGTAAAAAGTACATTAAAACCTTATATATTAAAGAAAAAATATACATAAAGAAATAACTTCCCCCTTCATTATGGCAAATAAAATTTCAGTAGCTTATTATCTTCTCTAATATTGTTGAGAAATGCCCAGCCAGGCAGGGAAGAGAAATCAAGTGGGAAGTTAACCTTGGATTGTTGTGCAGTTCAAGACATCCAGGCCTCCCCCTCTCCCTTTCTCTCTCTCTCTCTCTTTCTCTGTCTGTCTCTCTAACATACACACAAATACACACAGACCTCTACGGAATCTTGTCTATCTGTTCCCAAGGGAAGGCAAGCAGTCTGGGAAGATTACTGTATTATATATAGAATTGTAATAACGTAGTCAACTTGAATTCTTCATATGGTAATTTATTGTTTGGGCCTAACAGATACTATAATAAAAACACTCTTCATTCCATGTCTCATCCCTTATTTAATATCTTGTCGTTTAATTCTAATGAGAAGTCCATTAAGAGTTACCAGAAATAACTACATATTTTAACCTTAATCAGATAAACTAGGTATATAATCCTTTCCTTTATTTTTAAGAGTTACTTATTATTTTCTCTAAAAATACAACAAAGTATCTCTTCTTTCTCTGTCTTATTGCAAGACCCAGCCAATGTTCAATTCATTATTTTGCTCACACCAATAAACAGAATCTTGCCAAACTAAACTTTTGCTACTCTCACTCTAATAAGCATATCCTTGGAGATTCTAGGGAGTAGTTTCTGATAACAGCATTTTCCCATAGGAAAATTTCTCATACTTAATTTCAAAATAATCGTTGTTCCCTAGACAACTACATGTTCGATATAAGGGAAGATTCTTCTAATTAGTTTTAAAATGTCAAATTCTGGTCTCTTAGTCCATTTCTAACTTTCCAAAATCAACATTTTAATCACACTTCTGCTGTTTATTCCCAAATAGTTTTTAAAGTCCATTAGCTTGTGTGAAGATTGAAGGAGACTCACCTCATTTAATGAAACCTGCTGATCTGAAGGTTCGTAACGTTCAGCTGTTAACAAGCAATTTCCTAAAGTGATTAAGAAAGGAAATATGTGAACCCAATGTCCTTTTGAAAGCTATGATCCACTGCTTAGGCAAAGGTGGCAATTCCCTCAGTTCCCAGAGCGCTGACCCCATTGTAGCCTATGTTTTTTATGGGCTCTTTGTGGGGAGCTACTGACTGAACAATCCAGAGTCCTCACCTTGCCTGGAGAGGAATTTTGAGAAGTTGGTACATTTCCTATCTTCTCATTCTATTGCAACTCCACTCACTGTGAAACCATCTTCAGTTTGCCATTGTTTCTTCAGAAGTTCCAGAAAAAAACGTAATCTTGAAAGCCTGTCCAAGATTCTTTCTGTCCTGTTCTACATTAAACAAAATTAAGGCGGGGTTATTTTCAATATCTTTTTTCTTAGACAGTAAATAAGTGGTTAGCAGTGTGAAAAGTGGTTTCACAAGTGGATCTTGTGAAAGATCAGGCTGATCTTAGTTGTCTTCTGAACATTTCCCTTGTAGCCCTCATAGCACACTCCTTATTCCTTCCTTACCAACTGTCCTCATGTGTGCTAAAAGGGCAGAAATGCTTTGTCTGAATTTACATGCAGGTTCAGCTGACTAGTGCTGTAATGGGACAGAAGGACTCCTGGCTGCATTTAGAATCTTTCCACACTAGGAATCCTAAGCAGCTGTCAGCCTTTGTTGCAGTAATAGAAGAAGCTGGCAACATAATGATGCATTTTCATGGCTCTCTTTGCTCTTCTCTATGTTTTGCATCTGGCAGGTGTTTTTAGTATAGAAAATAGTGGGATTAGGCTGCATAAATCACAGCCTGGGGAGGAAACAAGCCAGCGTCATAGGGCTAGGTGGCAAAATAGGGTTGGCAGTCTGTTCTGGTGACACTATAAATAACAAATAAAAAGGCTCAGTAAAATTAAAACAGAATTACACGTATTGTGAAACAAGAAAGAAAGTGTGTCAAATTCAGTTTTCACATATTTGCAACTTTAAACGCTTGAGGATATAGTGGTGGGCAAGTTGTGACCCTCCAAATGTTACTGTAATTACAATTTCCCACATCCCTCAAGTCCTCACCACAGGGCACATTAGCCGAGGTTGCTGAGAACTGAAGGCTGGAAATTAAGAAATAAAACACAACTCCATTTCACAGGATGAAGGTTTTAATCAAATCCTGTACCGCCTGTACTTACAACCTTATCTACAGTTATTGGGTTCTTTTGCTGAGTGAGTAATAGGCACAGATAGTCTTTCAAAAGAAGGGCAAAATAGTATACTGTACCCCTCATTCATGACTGTGGAACTGGATGGGGACATGCGACAAATGTCACTGGCAAGAAGTCCACAAAATGCCCAATGGCCCTTTTTGGCCCTAGGTCAAAGGCCCTTGTGAAATGCTCCAGAACCCTAGTTTTAATTAGCTGAGGCCATGGTATTTATCTTTGTCTGGCAAAAGTGACTTTGCATATGCACTGTTCATGCACACAAATGATCAAAGTGTCACGTCCAGTGAAGTCAGACTGGCCTCTGATTCACGGCATCAGAGAACTTTGCCTCCAAGTGGCACATTGTCATGTAAATATGCAGAATTGCATTTTGATGAGGCAAAGGAGCTAACTCATCATGGTGAATTTACCATGATATAAACAACTCATAATAAATTACAGTAGTTAGTGCATACCATATACAGTATGCCAAGTTGAAATGACACAAACCACACTACGACATAGCATGATGTGTGAATGTGACCTTTGGATACAGTACTCCTTAAACCTTGCAGAATAGCTCCTCTTTCCAGTTATCTTTATCTTTCTATCCGGATTCTTCTTCCTCCTCTGCTCAGGCTTAACCAGGATAGAAATGACAAAGCAAGGTCTACTGGCTGGTATGTATTGTAGCTCTTAGTAATTTCAATAGATTACAAGCAAAATGTGTTTACTGTATCATCTGCTAGAAATAAAAAAAGGGACTCTGATTAACTTGGCCTATTTTTTTTCCTGTTTGTTCAGTGTATGCCTCACCTGCAGATTTTGCCTAATAAAAGGAATTTGGAGAAGGATTTGGCTTTCTGTGTCCGAAATCTAGTGATTTTGATCTAGATTAAATAACTGCAGTTTTTCTTGGATAAATAGAAACCAGAATGTCAGTTGCATGATGAACATTTTAGATACATGTAAACCTTTATCAGCCTGGTGGCCTAAACCAGGGATGAGGATTTCTTTTTTCATCCTGCATAGATTATAGCCGCTAGCATTGAGACTGGTAGCAAAAATGGACAGTGTTTTGTTGTACTTTGTTTTAAAAGATAAAAGTAATGTCTTTAGCCTTTTGAGACCCCAAGACTGAAAGAAAATGAGCAAATTTAGAGATGGTTTAAATGCACTATGACCATTTGAAATCTCTGCAAGGCTTAAGGTACCAATTTTGTATCCAAATAGAAATAACATACCAAAGATGTGGCCCATATATGGAAATATCTGGCTTAAATTGTTGTACTATTTGGTCTGAAGGTTTAAAGAGATATGCCTTATTTTGGTGACATTGGCTGCCACAGAGCTGACAAGACTCCTGTTACTGTTAAATCTATGTGTAAAACAAGAGTTTCTAACCTTTCCCATTCATTGAGAGGGAAAGGGATACTTCTGAGCAAGTGAAAAAGGTACTGACCGAATGAAAACTGCTTTGGGGACCCTTTCCCTGCCTGGTTTCTGTTCCTAATCTTTCCTCATATCTCTCCTCCAACAATAGTGCTCATGGAATGTATAGTATCTTTGGATAATGCTGTGAGCAAGTTTTTCGTACACTTTGGATACAATTCTTTTACGTGGCTTATCTTGCTGCTACAGTCCCAGGCTGCTTTCTAATCAGGAACAAATTCTGTTCTGCCATGTTTCTTAATTTGACTTAAACTTCTCACTACTCTCTCAAGGCAGTGCCTCTTGGGCATGACATATTCACAGTGCCAGGCAGGCCATTGATTTCCTTCTCCTTTACTGGGGTACATTTTCTACAATTGCTACTGTTTCTGGGAAGCCAGTTAGATTTCACTTCCTCCCCAAATGGTCTAGTGGCCTGGAATATGAATCTGTGGGAACTTTTGTAAAAATAAGTAATTGATTCAAGTGAAGAAGCTAATTCAATGTAGCTGCAAAATTTGATAAAGCTTTTAAAGACTAAACCACGAGTATTATCTATTAGATCACATTATGGGACCCCAGAAGATGTAACACCACTACATAATTTATTATCCAATTTATATTATGGCATGCAATCATACTCATTATTTATCATTTACTGCTTTTTGAAGATATACAAGGATGTTATGGTATGTAAACAAACATCAAACAGCCCGGAGAACATGATGATATTGAATTAATCTTATCCTGGAATATCCAATATGGTCAAGAGTAGAAGCAGGGGCTCAGTCTGACACCAGTTGTGTTGCTGCCTTCCTGATTCAGTTAAAATAATCTTTCCATGAAATTTAACCTTTCTTGCTTAGTATGGCCATGTGCATTGAAAGTGATGGTGTATTCTGTCAACAGCAGTAATAGTCACAGGTGCTGGTATTGCTTCCTCAACCATTGCCATCTTCCTTTATAATGATTCATAATCTCTTTGTGCTTATCAAAGTATTTCAATTTATTTGGAATTGCTATCATCCTTAATTCCTAAGAGATTCAGTCATGAGTGTGGAAAGAAGCAAAATTCTGTAGACAAGAATTCTATGAGAAAGAGGACTCCCCCCCCCCTTTTTTTTTTTTTTGTATTTGAGCTGATTTGAGTGAAAATATTTTTTTCTAGCTGGGAACATTGCTGTAATTTGTATTTGTTCCTCTGAAACAAAATGGCTGCTTTGGCAGAATTTTATTTTCAAAACATACATGCATTACATGTCACATGTTACTATATTATATGTTACTATGTTGTTTGTTTGGTTTTGGCTTTGTGCATTGAGTGAACCAAGCTATTTCACTTTGGAGATTTCTGTTTTCGCTTCTAGTGAGCCCAACCTAATGTCATGTAGGAGAACAAATGACAGATATTGCAATGTGTAAACTTCCTCAAAATAATGCTGCATCCATTTTGAGTAGAGTAGCTTCTGCTAGTTGGGTAAAACTAATATATAAAATAAAGATCAATGTCTTATATTTTTTTTAAAGTAAAGCTTCCATCCTTTTTTCTATTATGAAATATCAATTTATGTATTATTTAGGCTAGCCTATATTTACTTATCTGGGAATTAACTCCATCGAGGTCAATGAGATAGGCTAGATCTGTATGGCACTGCATGGTCAATATCTTTTCATTTCAAATTTATATGAAATGGTGCTGAGAGCAGGGAAAATACGGTAAACAATTATCCATCTAAATGTCAATTTACAGCATCTACTTTGAAGATGTCTTGGAGGTCTAGTTGCATTGTCTAATATGATTGATGGAGCCCTGAGAAGTGACAGATGTTATTGCAAGGTGAAGACAACATCAGCCATGAGATTTTTATTGGTAGCAAGCTCAGTGAGTGGGCAGCTTTTAGTTATTTATTACAGTATAACTGTGTGGGCCATAATTGCAGCAGAGGTGTATTTTCAGTTCAGTTTTTAAAAGATGTTTTGGAAAATTGTGAGGTAAGTTTGGCCCTTTATATTCTGATAAAGCACCACAAATGTAGGAATAAATAAATACCTAGTACTTTTTGTTCCATGGGGGGAGGAGTAGAATATGATCCCAAACGTTGGAACTTTTTTATTTCTCTATTCTGATGATCTGAATTAGAGCTTTTATTGATATGGAAGATAACAATTGGGATATGTGTCTGTGTGGGGGGAAGGAAATAATGTATTATTTCCCCCCTATTCTTCCTAGCAGACTTCAGACTGCTACTTCAAGTTCAACACCAATAGAATTGGAAAGGAAGATTACTCTAATAGCAGCTAGTCACATGGGGGTCTTAGTAACTCTGGCTATGTTGAGCATCTCATGCTGCTCTAGACTGCCAGGAACCAGCAGGACATTAAAAATAAGATTGTCCATGAGATTATAATTAATGATTTATGTTTTGTCACTTGCACTCTTTGGTGGACTTCTCTGCTTTTAGCAATTAGTTCCCTAGATCAGCTATGCCCTCTTCTGCTACACGGTACAATTATGCATTGTATGATGCAGCTGGCTGTTTTGCTTGTTTTTTTTCTCTCTTGCATTTTTTCCCCCTGTCATTGATGTAAAAAGGATTTAGCTTTGGGTTAGGAAAATGGGGAAGATCTGGTTCTTGTAAAGGGCATCAGCTACAGTCAACAAACTAGTTGTACTACTGGTAGTTGTAGATGTAGAGCCCTATGGCAGAAAGGTGGAATACAGATCATCATCATCATCATCATGAAAAGATATGAATTGGTTGATCATATTTAATCAATAATATCCTTATCTAATTATAATTTTGTTTTAATTCTGTGAAGCTGGATTATATAACATTTAATCATCCTTCTGTTCTTTGCCACATGGTCAGGGTGATGAAGGCTGTAGTCCAACACATGTTGTCAAAGATTGCCCATTTCTTATGCCATTTGAAGCTGCTTGTTTATACTTCAGTTCCTTAAAAAGGTGTTAGCTCCATTATCTCAGCTAAATAGCAATAACAATTTGAAGACTTATACTTCAAATGCATATTAAAATATGCTTATTTACAGAAAATGTGCAGTTTCCTTTCTGCTCCTCCCCAGCCACCTGTCAAGATAATAGATATCACCAAATGTCTTTGATTTGAAGCAACTGTACACTCTAAACAGTATGTAGTTATAAATTCTATTAGACCAGATTTCTCTGCCCTGTTTTTATTCCATACGTACTGGATCACATCTCCCATATTGGCTACAGTTTATACAAGCTGTTGTCAAACACATTTGGAAGGCACAATTAGGAAACTGAATAAACTGTTTTCTAGAACTGTTAATGATCACTCTACTACTGCATTTCACAACCCATTACTCTCTACATAGTTGCATAGTAAATGGATAGAGCATACAGAAAAATATAAAGAAGCTTGAGCCAAGTACAATGGATGAATAGTTTTTTTCGTATAAACGGAAGCACAACACATTTCCATTCTTAAAATACCTGTTTACAAAATCTTGAAGTGTATGAATGACCTGCTGTACCTAAAACATAAAGTCTATTAATGGTATTAGGAAATAAAGCATAAAACATTGAATATCTTTAGTACAATGTAACTTGTAAATGTAAAGAATTCATTTATTTTTATTGCTTGTTTTTATTATTGGCACTATAGTAGCCAGAGGAGAATACTAGAGGCTTCAGCAGTATAATATAAGAATAACATCTGGCAAATCTACATTTCAAGGCACTAGTTCCTTCCAATATCATTGTGGCTACCGAGTCTAAACATTTGGTATTGATGGAGGTTTGTCAGAATTACAAATAAAACCCAGCATGGACAATATGTTATTCTTCTGCAATGGTACTGTTGTAATAGGAGTGTATGTTAGCACATAACAAATATCTTTACCTGCAATAATTCATATATTAGTTTGAAAATAGGTTGAGATTGGTTCAGCCCCAAGACCTCTAATCATTTGCTTGATTGCATAAAACTATGGCAGTTTTGTACCTGCGAGCACCGGCTATCCTGCAGGAAGCTTCGGAGGGAACCAGTTACTAGATGGTTTGATTAATCTAAAAACTGTGTTTCTCCAGCAGGACGATGGAGAATCCACCAATGGGTTAGGACTATCTTCCTGCCCAATAAGAGACTAAGTTTGCCAGAGTTAACACGCCTCCTGCTGGGCTGATATCCCAAACACGACTTAGTCTTCAGCCCAGCTAGGACTCGTTGTTGGCTCTGGACAGGTCGTATAGTTCTATTACATTGGTGGATTCCCATCTCCTAAAAAAAGTTAGACAGTTTACAAGCACAGACAGGGGGAAAAACAATTTGAAAGGGCACAGCTGATTTTCGGCAAATTTCCCCCAGCCGCAGCACAGCTGAGCATCGGCCTCGGGCCCGCTCAGCAGCCGTTAACAGCAGCGGGCGGCCAGCTCAAGCCCCTATAGCTCCTGTCAGGTGCAAAGGGCTCACAGTCGATAGCGAAGGGGATCCCTCAGCCGCATCAGCTGATCGTCGGAGCTCCCGATTTAGCCGTATCGCAGCTGAGCGTCGGCCTCCGGGCGCGCTCGCAATTGCCAAGCGCTGCGGAAAGCTCCAGGACTTCACGAGGCTGAGTGTCGGAGCTCGCCTCAGCTGCTCCGCTACGTGGTGTCGGCCTTCGGGCCCAGCCTGGCCGTTCCTCTCCACGGCCCTTCAGCCCTCCTCAGCGAGGATCGCGCTGACATTTGATTGCTCTCCAGCGAGCTGCCGGCCCCCGGGCTATTTAGGGCATTTTCTTTCAATACTAAGCCCTCAGCAGCTGTTGACAGATTTGAGGCCTCAGACCGTTTTTTTCTTGGCGCGCTAATCGCGGCCACCATTTTGGATGCCAGAGGCCTAGCAGGCCTGACAGGGACAGCCCAAACAGGCAGCAGCCACTGCACAAGGCCTTGCAGGCTGCTTACAGAGGCCATTGGCTTAAAGGTCTGACCTCACCTCTCCTTCCCTGCAGGGAATTATCTCAGTCTAGGCCCCAGGCCTAACAAGCCGCCTCGCCATTGCAGCGGCAGCCATTTTGCGGACTGCTCACAGCCGTCATTTTGCAGCTTCAGAACTGCCATTGGACATCTGCTCAGATTCTGATCTGGCACAACCAACCCCAGGGCAAAACTTGGAGAGGATTTCACCTTTAGCGTGAGCTGGCACGCCTTCGGGCTCCGCCGCCACCACCTAGGCTTTGTGTGCAGGCACATATCACTCAGGTGATTGCCGCCACCAACAAGGAGAGGAGTGTGCAGGCACATATCACCAAGGTGATCGCCGCCACTGATCGGTCAACGTGCGTGCCGGCACTTGCTGATTGCGACTTACCCATTGGGTCTCGTCGCCACAAGACGCCTGACTATACGTCTCAGTGCATCACTGGGCATTTTCCAGCCTCTCGGAGCTCTGCCTAGGGCAGCAGGGCGCTCAGTGTAGCGCAAAACCCGGAGTGGACGCTGTTCATCAGCTTTGGCTATACTAACAGCTGGCAATCCGCTCCTGCTCCTGAGTTGCAATAGGCCTCAGGCCTCCCTTGCAATGGCTGATGACGCAGCTAATCAATCTGCGCAGGGTGCTTCCGGCACTCCCGTCTCAGGGAAGTGCAAGTCCTCTAAACTAGAGGCAGCAGGCAGGATAAAGGCCAAGGCCAGGTCCAAGGCCATTGCTGGAAAAAAGGCCTCAAGGGCCGCAGACAAGGCAGCCGAAAGGCGAAACATGGCTCTGGAGAAGCAGTTCTCCAGGGCACAACGTATGTCTGCGGGAGACCAACCTCTGGTTCCCCTTGCCCCCCAGGAGAGCTCACTCTTCAACCCCCAACCGGCCCTGCCAGTTCCCACTGACTCGCGGGCCCTTTCCCATCAGGGCCCCATGGCACAGAGTACTACTCTGTCCTCTGACCAGGGATTGAACCCCCTAATGGGGGCCTCACCAGCTAGATTCCGCCCCCCCCGCCCGAGGCCACGTTCACGCCCACAGCGACTGGACTTCGTCCCCCTGAACATCAAGGGGTAGGGCCTGAACAGCTCGAGGCATTAATCGCCCAGGCGTATGCTCAGGGCAGGGCCTCCTCATTCTACGAGAACCCCAGGCCTGAATATGTCAGGCCCGTGGTGCCAGCTCAGGCACGAGCGGAGAGGCCGGACTACCCAGAGTCCGTTTATTCGGACCATTCCTCCCGAACACGGGACTCTGGTTCCGAGGATTATGGGTCAACTGACTTTCAGCTGTCAGAGGTTGAGGAGTCAGCCCCAGACCCATCGCCTTTCATAGGCCTCTTCGGCCCGGGTCTATTTAGGTCTCTCCTGCTAAAGGCCACCACATCGGCCAATATTGAGCCGGAGCAGGAAAAGCAGCCGACTGCCTCAGCTAGTCAGGACCCAAAGCCACTCTTCTCCGAACCTACGATGACGGAGCGCTATATCCCTTGCCCTCCCTTTTTCCTGGAAACTATCAGGAAACAATGGGGGAATCCGGGCACTCTACCAACGCCAGAGGGAACGGATAAGAGACTGATGGCCGTCGCCCTGGCCTTGTCAGATCTACTGGAGGTTCCCAGGGTGGACGAACCACTAACCTCTCTTTTTTCTTCCTCCACCGTGTCAGGTGACATGTCTGAGGTCTTGAGGGCAGAGGACAGGAAGTCCGAGCTCTCTCTCCGAAGGTCTCACCTGGCATCGGCATGGGCCGTGCGGGCGTTGACCTCTACTTCCTTCTTTGCCAGAACTTCAATTCTCTGGCTCAGGGAACTCCAGGCGTTGCTTCCCCCGGATCAGGTTCGTGCCCATCAGAATCTGGGTAAGTTGGTGGCATTGGCAGAATACATGGCGGATACTTCCCTCCATGCCGCCAGATTTTCAGCGCGATCCATGGCCGCTAATACTGCAGCCCGCAGGCTTCTATGGCTAAAACAATGGCGAGCGGACTTGAAGTCAAAGTGGCACCTGGCTTCCGCTCCCTGCAGGGACGGACACCTCTTTGGGGAGGCGCTAGAGCCTTACCTTATTGAAAACAGGGATAAGCGTAAGGTGTTGGCCCACCTTACTAGGAGGCCGGATAGACGAGCTACTCCGTACCCACGGAGACCGCCTTTCTGCCAGGGACCAGGATCGGTGTGGGGCCCTCCGCCTCGTCCCTCCTTCCCCAGGCCCGGCCGCCAACCTGACCGCCCAGCTCCCAGGGCCAGGCAGCAATATCATGGCAAACGGCCCTTTCGGGGCACGGGAGGCTGTCCTTTCAGAGGTCACAAATGACTCGAGGACAGACCTCCCCATTGGCGGCAGACTCACTCTGTTTTTCCATGAATGGGAGGCCACCATCACAGACACCTGGGTGCTCAACACCATCAGGCACAGCCTCACCCTGGAATTTCTGTCGCAGCCACGGGATGATTCGTTGCCTGCCCCACCCCAAGGAGCCCGGCAAAGATAGGTCTCATGTCCGAGGCCATTCACCATCTGTTACAGATCAAGGCCATCGAGCCGGTGCCCGCTGGCCAAACCCATCGAGGGTTCTACTCCATTCTCTTCGTGGTCCCAAAGGCTTCGGGAGGGTGGAGAGCAATCCTCGATCTGCAGGGATTGAACTCTCATCTTGTCTACAAGAGATTCAAGATGCAGACGTTGCAGTCCATCCTGGCCAGCATAAGGAGGCATGACTTCCTCACCTCCATCGACCTTACGGAGGCATACCTCCATATTCCCATATCTCCTGACCATCGGAGGTTCCTCAGGTTCTGTTACAGGTCCCACCACTTTCAGTACAGGGCCCTGCCATTCAGCCTCTCGTCCGCCCCGAGGGTATTTACAAAGGTCCTGGCTGCACTGGTAGCCCACCTAAGATTGATTCCTGTCCGGGTCCAATGCTACCTGGATGACATCCTTATTCTGTCCTCCTCCCTACAGCAGGCCAGGTCGGACCTGGAATTAGCTGTCCGGCTCCTTCAGACTCACGGCTTTTCGGTCAACTTCCGAAAGAGCCTGATAGAGCCCTCCAATCGCATCCTACACCTAGGAGCGATCATAGATACCAACCTTTTAATGGTCTACCTGTCCCCGGAACGCCGGGACAGCATTCGCTCCCTGATCAGACAGATACGGAGGGAGCGGAGGATCACTCTGGCCTCACTCTCCCGACTACTGGGCAAGATGGTCTCTTGCATGGGAATAGTGCCATGGGCCAGACTGCACTTCAGAACCCTACAATGGTTCCTACTCCCATACCAGAGGCAGGGCACCAGTGCATCCAGCCAGAGGGTCGGGGTCACACCCCGAGTTCTGGATTCCCTTTGGTGGTGGCTCTCCCCTGCAGTAGACAGAGGCTCCCTATTCAAAGAACCAAACAGACTCACCTTAACGACGGATGCAAGTCTGTTCGGATGGGGTGCACACCTGGGTTGTCACTTAGCACAGGGACAATGGTCACCCATGGACCTCAGTCACAACATAAATTGGCTGGAGCTCAGGGCCATTCATCTGGCACTGCTTCACTTCAGCGACAAGGTGGTGGGTCAACACGTCCTAGTGCTCACAGACAACGTGGCTGCAAAGGCCCACGTGAACCGGCAGGGCGGCACTCGCTCCAGGACTTTGATGTCCAAAGCACGGTCACTAGGTTCCTGGGCGGAAACCAATCTCTCCTCCTTAAAGGCGGAGCACATTTCGGGGCAGGCCAACCTTCAGGCGGACTCGTTGAGCCGGTCGACAGTAGACCACTCCGAGTGGTGCCTGCATCCCAATTTATTCAGGGAGATTTCGGTGAGGTTCGGGCCTCCGGTGGTGGATCTATTCGCCTCGCCGACAAATGCCCAACTCCTGAGATTCTTCTCCAGGTTTCCGTCCCGGGGGGCGGAGCGGACAGACGCGCTCCGCAGCCCCTGGCCCACAGGTCTACTCTATACTTTTCCCCCTCTTCCTCTGCTTCCGGCTCTCATCCAGAAAATTCTGCAGGAACGGGCGGAGATCATAGTGGTTGCCCCAGATTGGCCGAGACGGCCGTGGTTTGCCGACCTAGTGGACCTTTCCATCTCTCCTCGGTGGAAGATTCCCCCAGATCAGGTCGCTCTCAGTCAGGGGGTTCTACAACACCCAGAACCCCAAGGCCTACAACTAGCCGTCTGGCACTTGAGTGGCGGCTCTTAACACTAGACTCGTTTTCAGAGGGGGTGATCTCAATGATTCAGGCCTCCAGGCGTCCTTCCACTAACAGGATTTATGACTCCTCGTGGAAGAGTTTTTGTGCCTGGTGTTCCAGGAATCGCCTGGACATCTCGGCTGTCACTATCTCACACATCCTTGAATACTTGCTGGAGGGATTTAACAAGGGCTTGTCGCCCAATACCATCCGCAGGCAACTGGCGGCTCTCTCCACAGTACTCATGTGCCAGGATTCCATTCCTTTGGCCCAGCATCCACTGGTATGGTCCTTTCTCAAGGGTGCTACCAACACCAGACCTCCCGTGGTTCACCGTTATCCCTCTTGGGATCTCCCACGGGTGTTACAGGCCCTTACCTTGCCACCGTTCGAGTCTATCAAGACCTGTTCACTGCAGTTCTTGTCCATGAAGGTGGCCTTTCTTGTGGCAATCACATCCGCTAGGCGCATCTCGGAGCTGGCTGCTCTCTTGGTCAGGAAGGACCTATGCGTCTTTCATAGCGATAGGGTAGTCCTCCAACTGGACCCGGCCTTTGTACCAAAGGTGAACTCATTGTTCCATAGGGCACAAGAGGTGGTCCTACCGAATTTTTGTCCCCAGCCTGCTCACAACTTAGAACGCCAGTGGCACAACTTGGACGTTCATAGGGCGTTACGCCACTATATTAAGAGGATTTCTGCCTTCCGCAAATCGGAAGCGCTTTTTGTCTCCTTCCAGCCTTCTTCGATGGGGAAGAAAGTCTCCTCATCCACTATTGGCAGATGGATCAGATCCTGCATTGCAAAGGCCTACCAGGCACAGTCCCTGCCACTGCCAGGCCGTATCACTGCTCACTCTACCCGCAGTGCCGCTACATCGGCAGCGTGGGCTACGCAGGCTCCCATTGAGGATATTTGCAGGGCGGCGACCTGGTCCTCGCCTTCCCCGTTTGTGAGGCATTACAGGCTGGACAAATTCGCCTCCGCGGAGGCATCGTTTGGCCGGAGGGTACTCCAGCAAGTGGCATCATCAAGTGGGACACAGGCCTTGACTGATTCCCTCCCATAGGGGCAGCTCAGCTTTGGTATGTCCCATTGGTGGATTCTCCATCGTCCTGCTGGAGAAGGGGCGTTGTCTTACCTGAACGCCTTTTCTCAGCATGACGATGGAGAATCCACGCCCATCCCCTTAGGACCATCAGGTCCTGTGTTAGGGGCACAGAGAGCCAACACATCGGTCCATTGTCAGCAGCTTCGCCTTCGTCGTGTCTGGGATATCAGCCTAGCAGGAGGCGTGTTAACTCTGGCAAACTTAGTCTCTTATTGGGCAGGAAGATAGTCCTAACCCATTGGTGGATTCTCCATCGTCATGCTGAGAAAAGGCGTTCAGGTAAGACAACGCCCCTTCTGGAGCTCTTGGGCTGGAGCTAGTTCCAACATGTCTGTAATCTGCTGCCTTGAGTTACCTGATTATGATTTGGGAGTGTTTTCTGATTTGCTCATTTCATAGGGAAGGAAGCAAAGCTGATGTGGACTACAGTTCATCTTTTTCACCTCTCTCTCCTAGGTGCCATTTGCCAAACCAGCCCAAAACTGTAGACAAACTAAGCAGCCCCATGCTTTATTTTCCCTTCCTCATCCTTTTTTTTTTTTTTTTGCAATGTTTAGTCTAGTCACATCCAGAAATGAATAAATGAAATCCAAGTTAAGCCTTTCTTTAATATTACAGCAGACTATCTACACCAGGGGTGTCAAACTGCCGGCCCACGGGCCGGATGCGTCATGCTGAAACCATGCCCACCCCAGGTCCGGCAATGGGGGGAAAGTCACGATACGTCACGACACGTCACATGACGTGGCAAGTTTGACACCCCTGATCTATAGGGTTGTTATCATCATGTCATTTTATCTTCCTTTCAGTCTTTTAAGTACTCAATTGTTAAATTATTGTGTATTTTTATTTTAATTGTTTAAATTTATGCTTTTAACCATTCTCATTATGAGAAGAATATAAATGTTGATTAAATAAATAAAAATAATGTGTGTACAAATCATAAATTACAATGGATGTAATATTTAATATTTTATGAAGGTTCATGGCCTTGATTTTTTTTCTTTTTAAAAATAATTTAATAGAATCCTCTGTTTTGCCTTGAGCAGAACTGATACAGACGATCCTCTTATATAAACTTGGGAAAAAAGGTTTCCAGTGTTTTGGATTCAATAACACTGATGTTCTTCAAAATTGTTTAATTATTCAGAAAATTAGTATGCCCTTGCTTGAATTTCAGGGCACAACTTAATCCAGGTTTTTTGGGGGTAGATGGAATATACATACATCCATTTGTTCATCTGTGAATAGAGAAAGCTATTAGTTTCATTTTTTCTCACATTCAAATATTGAAGTCCCCTAAGAATTTTTTTAAAAAATATTCCTCTTATGAAGATATATATTAATGTTAGTAAGTCTTGTCAAAAAAACAATCAAATTAAATTTCAGCTAGTTTGCGTAAGACAAATTTAGTGGATACAGATATTCCAAACACAGATAAGTACATGCCCCGTAGGCATTAAAGCTGAGGAACTGAGTTTTAAAAGATACAATTCTAAAACACAATTTCAAAACTAAAATAGTCTGCTTTTTCCCATTCCTTCCACTTCAAGCTTCCAAAATAGTCACTTCTGTTTATCTACATATCTCTGTGCTGCTCTTCCTTTCAATGAAAGAGAATTGAATTATAAATTGGGACCTGCCAATCATTTCTACTGTGAATCAGACATTGGGTTCTTAGATCAACATGCTTTTTTCTGGTCTTTAAGAAAGAAGGAAAATACATCTTTTGGAAAACCATTGTCTCTATGGGATTTTTGATGCACTTCTAAAATGAGGCTGACAGAAAGCTAATGGTTAATTGCTGCTCCTCTATTTGTGCTGGGAAAGTGAAGGACAAGGAAG
This sequence comes from Azemiops feae, assembly GCA_023970755.1. Taxonomy (NCBI): domain Eukaryota; kingdom Metazoa; phylum Chordata; class Lepidosauria; order Squamata; family Viperidae; genus Azemiops; species Azemiops feae. The sequence continues at coordinate 1,722,267 of JALGBA010004008.1, forward strand.
GAGATTGTGCCTGCCTCTCTCCTCTCCTTTGCCATGAATGAATTCTCCATCTTCCCACTGCTGCACCCAGGTCAAGCAGAGATCTTTCCAAAGGCGGCGGTTAGCTGAAGCTGCTGCTGTGCTGAGGTCATAACATTATATATTTTAACATGAATAGAATAGAGCTGGAAGGGACCTTGGAGGTCTTCTAGTCCAACCCCCCGCTCAAGCAGGAGAACCTATACCATCTCAGACAAGTGACTGTCCAGTCTCTTCTTAAAAACCTCCAGTGATGGAGCACCCACGATTTCTAAGGGCAAGCTGTTCCACTGGTTAATTGTCCTCACTGTTAGGAACTTTCTCCTTAATTCCATTTTGATTCACAAACGTCTTGGTAAAATTCAAATGAAACCCCAGCCATGTGCGTATATATTAGCACAACTTGTTGCATGGTTTCAGCTTTTCAGACTGCGAAAGAAACAAAGAAACAAATGGGGAGTTGAGGTCTCTTTCATCCAACTCAAACACATTAAGGAAAAATCCAGTAATAAGATTAAAAGTGCATATTTGCCAAGTTTCTTCCTGAGATGTCAAAATTGAAGGGTGCAAGTTAGATTGTTTGATAAGAAGTTTACATATTCAGGCTTGATTTGCATATTGTTTCACACTTGCTCCCCCCCTCCATTGCAGCATTGCTGAAAGAGGCCTCGACTTTTCTCCTCAAAACCTGTCAGAAACTTTTCTGCTAACATTGCAGCTTACAGTCATCTTTCTGAGATGTCTCTCTGGAGACAGAAGGTCACCTTGTCCTCAATTTGATGGAACTGTGAAGCTGGACTGACCGAGCTAGGAGACAAGAACACTTATTTTGTCTCTAATCTTCACATTTTTATTTGGTTTCTTTTTCCCCCCAGATGAGCTAGTACAAGAAACCTGTGCATGAACCTGCTTGTTTATGCTTTAGTCCAACAATGTGCCTTCATTTTTCTGTCTCCAACAAAGAGTAATTGTTGAGCTGTACTTTTCTTTTTTGAATTCCCCAGTGCTTGTTTCAACAATGGGCTATTCCAATCATGGGTACAGCACAAGGTGAGAGAGAGAAAGAGAGAGAGAGAGAGAGAGAGAGAGAGAGAGAGAGAGAATGTCTTGAGGCCCAGCAGGCCCTGATTGGTTGGGGATGAGGTAATGTTATGCAGTATAAATAGAGTTGCAGTGTTGAGGATGTTGTTTGTCACCTTGCCTAAGCCCTTTCCCCACATAAAGAAAAACACTGGCTTTTGAAAAATGCCTGCAAGGATCTGGACAGTTTAAGTGAAAGCAGGGGAAAAGCCCCAGGCAAAAAATTTTCCCATCAGCTTGGGTAGCACATCTGTATATTCCTTTGCTACAGTTTTCTAAAGATCAGAATACTGCATGCCTTTTTTGTTATTAGGAAGTAAAACAACTGTAGACATGAATATGAAATAAAATGGATACAAATGGAATTTTTATTGTATGGTTTAGTGCAGGTGAATTCAAAAATTTCCAAATAGTTTGGAAATAGTATATGCAGATAGAACAGTTAGTCTGTGTTATGCTTCTTGAAATTCATATGTAATCTGTTCTGGAAGAGATTTCTCTGGAATGAAAACAAAACAAAGCAAAGCACAACAAACAAAACAAACAGTACAATTCTATGTGCCATTTCTTGGAAAACCAAAAGTATTATAGTGGCTGAACCTAAAAAAAAAAAAAGTCAGCTTGGGACAAAATGAACACCGATTTTCCAAGCTGGATAGAACAAAAGTCTCCAACTTTCTTGAGCCAGTGAAGGCATTTGGAATGTTTGCTTGACCCTTTCAAAAACCTGCTACGCTGATGGGTTTCAGTTATAAATCACTAAATTACCAGAAGACAGATAAGAGTGCATCTTCCTATTCTTGACTTTTTCTTGACTTCCTCTTTTGCCACTTTGAGTGTCAAGAGAGAAATGAAGTGAGAGTGCTTATTATCTAAAATTAATTATGCAATTCCAGAATGTTCCTCCTCTTATTCTCTTCCCTTCCCTCATTATACAAGAACACAAAACATTTTACTTTAAATATATATTGTGATTTACAAAAAAATGAATGTATAAAGTGGGAACAAAAAGTATCAAAAAAAGCAAAAAAGATATATAAAATCTAAAAGAAGCAAACATAATTTGGGCAAATGTGTCAGTAAGTTTATAAGCTTCAAGAGAGAAATACAATATTTAAACTTCCGTATTTCTACTCAAAAAGACAGATGGCTAAGCTCAAGTTTGTGTAGCCTTTAGTTAAAAGATTCTTCAAGATTTTGTGTTCAAAGGCATTATTAAAATAAAGATCATGCCTGAGGCTGACAGTTTCCTTTGCAACATGGGAGCATATCTTTTTGCTTATTATATTTGGTTACATAGTCAGCCAGATGTTTAGACTGGATTTGGCATTTTTATTCACTCATTGAGTCCTTCCTGAGAACCTGGGATAGGCAGATGTTGTTTGATGGTGTTAAAAGTTAAAACTCTTCCAAATAAAGCTGCCTTTTGCAATTGACTGATAATGATTTTGTCAATTCAGATGATGTTCAAGTGATGCTGCAGTTGTTTAGGGATTGCACCCAAGGTACCTATTACTATAGGTACTATCTTTGTTTTCTTTTGCCACAGTTGTTCTACTTCTATTTGCAGATCATTGTATTTTGTGGTTACCTCCAGTTCTTTATCTTCTCTTCTGTATTATTATTATTCTAACAGTCCAACTCAGCTGGGCATGGAGTCTAGTGGTCACTAAGGGAACTATCCATGATTCACATTTCCCATGTTGGGGAATTAGGAAGTAAAATGGCAATTGTAAAAAGAATGATTAAACTATGTTATCTATTCAACCACAAAACTAGGGGCATTGATATGAATTGTTGATGTACCTATATAGATTATTTCTGTACTGAAATAGAATCATAAAAATATAGAAATGCCACATAAGCATAATGGAGTAAGTTTTTAGAACCTCTATATAAGTACAGCAGATTATTTTTTTCTGCTGTACTTTAATGTAGATTGGACACATTCCATTTAGCCATATTAAACAATGTGCTAAGAACTATCTTAAGGAGCAAACGGAGGTATCACAGTATATCCACGACTTGAAAATAAACATGGCTGCATGTGAGTGTGTTTTAGGAGGAGTCTAGAAGCACCTTTTCCAACTAACACATTTTGTTAAAAGGCATACACTTTTATGAGCTACTGCTCACTTTACACTGCTGTGGGCATCTCTCTTTGTGTGTGCTTTTCTACATGCAGAATCTAAAATCTTCAGGCTCATTTTAAAACACCTGGACATATAGTGTCAATGCTGCCCTTAAATATTTCTGCTTGTTTTGTTCATTTGAATGTTACCAAAAGTTTAATGGTTGGCACTGGCCACTATTTTTTTTTCTTTTATACTACACAGTAATTTCTTCCTTTACTCGTTTTATGTAAAGCCTGTGCATCTTGTAACGAGCTAAATTCAAAGCAGGTTGTGAACCAATTTTTGTGTTTCACAGTACTGTGTGGATTATATAAATAACAGGAGTATCTAATGAACTTCCATATATAGTTCTGAACTATATTAACAATCTGGGGCTGTATGACAGTTTCTACCTAGGGCAGTCTTTCCTGACATTTTGTTAATTAGATTAATGGCATATGAATGGCATTAGAACCACTCTTAAGTTTATAGTTTTGATTATTAACTTTAGAGTTGGAAGTGTCAATTCCAGAGGAAGTGTTTAACAATGCATTGCCTGACAATATGGGCATGGCTTACCATCATCGTCTGTTATATGTTATAGCAATAGCAATAGCACTTAGACTTATATACCACTTCACAGGGCTTTACAGCCCTCTCTAAGCAGTTTACAGAGTCAGCATATTGCCCCTAACAATCTGGGTCCTCATTTTACCGACCTCAGAATGATATAAGGCTGAGTCAACCTTGAGCCGGTGAGAATTGAACTGCTGAACTGCTGACAGCCGGCAGTCAGCAGAAGTAGCCTGCAGTACTGCATTCTAACCACGGCACCACCACGGCTTATAATCATCCAAAGTGAAAAATTTCTTGTTCAAATTTTAGGAAGAAAACATTTCAAATCACATTTATGAAAACGTGTTATATCATTCTGCTTCCACAGGTTACACACCTGAAGCTGAGTGCAAAGAACTATGTGAGCACCTATCATCATAGTTCCTAATTATAGTTGTCTGGAAACACAGCAAGAAGAAAAAATAATTATATAATTATATAATTTTAACAGGCAGAATGATGCAGAGAAAAGATTAATAAATTTATTATCGTGCCTTAGAGACCATGGCAAGATCTTTCACATTTTATCTGCTACTCGCAAGCCTGTGGCTGTTAGAGAAAATGTATGCCCTGGAGGACAGGGCTTGGTTCCAGCAGAATTAAGAACTCCCACAGCTGTACTTGGCAGACTGCCCGTTGCCTCTGGAAAGGATTCATGGATCTAAACTTCATGAAAGGGAAAAAAAAGATTGGGGTTTGTGTGTGGAACTGAAATTCCTCTGAAATGAGCCAGTTTGGAGTTTTTAATTTAAAAAAGAAAAAAGGCTGAGAAAGAAAGAAAGTGCTAAGGGAAAGGGTAAGCCCCAGTAGCATCTGGATGTTTTCCTGTACTTTAAAGCGTGCAAGGGAAATTAGACTTTATTCAGCACTTTGATCAATAGTATTAATAAAAAGTTAAAAGAAAAAAATGAAGCAGGCATGCTGTTGGTCTCTGGCTAGACAACAAACAATATGGTTCATAAGCAACATCACTGAGAACATCTGATCTTCATTGACATTGACTGCTGGGATTCTTGAACTGGGCTGGATGAACTTTCTTAGGTTCAGTACAGACAGAACTAATTCCAAAGATCTGGATTTTCCTTGAGCCCACTGTTCCAGCAGTGCTACAATTCCCCCTTTCAGGGAGCACGTAAGAAGCTAAGATTAATATGAGAGAATTCTTACATTAATTTATTTCATTGTAAAAGCCATACAGAACTTGCCTTTTCCAAAGTTATGGAGTCAGTTTGCATAGTAGTTAAAAGATAGCATGCTAGAAACTGGAAAACTGAATTTTAGATTTGCTTAGGCTGGAAGCCAGCTGGTGATTTTGAACCTGTCACCAGTCTGTGGGAAATTAGGTTAGGGAATGGAGAAAATCTATGTGGTTGCTAAGAGTTGACAATAACTTGATGGTACATAGTCAGTCAGTCAATCAATCAATAATCAATCAATCAATCAATCAATCAATCAATCAATCAAAGCACACAGTATCCTAGTGTTTTTAACCCATCATTTTTTTCCATCCACTTTTTTACATTATATTGCACCAACAGGAATATTATTGTGCTGATGTAGGTTCCACAAGCTTAGAAAAAACGGCAAGATATGTGTTCTGACACTGGATGCAGGTGCTTAAGTCATGTATTGTTTGTGTTGCAACACGTTTCATTTTTTCTCTCCCTTTCTTTTTCACTGTGGATGGCTATGAGAGGTATGATACCAAGTATCAGTCTCCTGCAATGCTTTTCATTCTATCCAGCTTGCTAATTGTCCTTTATTTTACTTCCTGGAATGACTGGGCAGCATCATACAATTATGCAAAGAAACAAAATTATTTCTTTCTCAAGTATTCTTGAAGCAAACAAACATGCCCATGGAGTAATTTCATGCAGGAAAAATAGCTCAGTTCTCACAGTGAATTCCTATTGCTGAAAGAACTGCAGACTGTTTAGAATTGTCCCAAGAGATCAATGTAGACTAAAGGAAGGGAATCACATTCTTCATGAGACAAAGATTCCCTTATTTTAAACCCTCCTATTATGGAACATTATGTTTATATGTATATATGAAATTCTATTAACAAACATCCTAAAACATACTCATCCTAACACATGTGAGTTCTCTAGATTTATTGTCCTTAACCTCTAATCTTCTGATTCTGTTGGATTTAAAGTACAATTTATCAGGTTAAAAAAGGCTAGTTTGAATCTGCCTGTCTGTTATCGGTCCATAACCTTTTAAATAGATGCTAGAATTTCAGAGAGATGTTGACAGTGAATTTGTGTTTCAAGAAAAGGAGAGGCATAGCAAGTGAGGAAGAGTTAAAGTGAAGACAAAATGTATTTATCTCTCACAAAAAGTCAGAGTAATTGTTTTCTCTGCTGGAGTGCTTACTTCAAAGCTCTCCTGGAGTGTTACAAATTAACACTTTGTTTATTAAATGCTTCAGAATAAATACAAGCTTGCAGTGGTATCCCTCTATTAAATTTTGTTTTGCAGATTGCAAGTTTTGTTTCACAATGAAGATTTTGGACATAGTGTTGTTCAAGTTTTCATCTCGCAAAAATTCTGAGATAGATCAACATTTTCAATGATAGCCATATTATTTTAGCACCATCCACCTGTATGTGGTACAACCACATTACTTTTTGGAATATCCACTTAGTTAACTGCTTTGTGATAAACATATCTCTTATTTTTCTCTGTATTTCTCTGTATTCTCTGTATTTTTAATAATATCTTTAACACTAATTTGTTACATTGATCCCAATTACAATTACATTCCTGTTCACCATTTCTGAAGTCTCCATCCACATTAGTTCATGAGCATAGTTCAGGATATGAATTGGGCACAGTTGTAGATTACAGTGAGTAAATTGCCTAATTTAAGATGTCTGATGTAGCTATCTTCTGTACCTTTTCTAAAATAAGGACCAATTGCACTTGTTTCCACATAAATACTGTATGTAAAAGATAGGTATGTGAGCCAATCCTTCTCATTTGTTCTTCACTTGTTTTTGAAATTTCACTGACTGGAGGCACCTTGCATATTGCATGAAAAGATTAAAATTTTATAAACAAAATGCAATAATTTGTTTCCTTACTCAAATGATTACTATACAGTAAAAGGTCACAATTGTGGAGTAACATTGAAGAAATAATAGCTTATAAGGAATTACAGCAGAGCTGTTTGCAAAGAGCTGTTAAAAATAAAATGTCCCAAAAGGAGAGAGAAAAATTATATTGGCCAGCAGGGAGATTATCTGGATAACAGAAAATATGATTTTTTTGGGGGCTTATCGTTGACATCATAGAATTAAACCCCATCTCATGGGCTTTGCCTTTACTCACAGATTCTGGAATTATGAGTTTTATATATATACTGTACAGAAATGAGAGACAAAACAACTGTTATTTGGTCCCTAATACTAGAAAATAAATTGCCAGTGGTTTGTGTGTTTGCTAAAATTCACAGTGTAGAATTTAATTGAATTACCAAATACAGTATTCAAGGACCACCCCCTCCCCCCATATATATAGCATAGTGGTGGAGCATGTATTTTTCACAAAGGATTTAATCCCTGCGATCTCTAGATAAATCTTGAAAAGACTCTGGGTGACTGCTACTACCAACAGTACTAAATTACATGAATCTAAGGATCTAGCTGTCTATAAAGCAGTTTTTGTTTCTGTGGTGCTATCCACGTTCTGATCGCTGGGTTAAAAATTTTAAAACATGTTGTACAATATTCTTCATATTAAGGCATTAGAAGTTATATAAAATAAATATTTGCACAATTGATTCTATATTTCTCTTTTTACTATTTTAGATAATATATTTTGATTCAATAAATCACAGAGAGGACAAAGACATGTTAAAGCCTTGTTCAAGGCATTAAAACCTTCCTTTCTCCTCGGATTCAATGTACGGTATGCCATATAAATGTAATGTCACTAACATTTTGATAGCTGGAAATGATAGGTAGGTAGAAAGGAAGGAAATATCCAAAGGATAAAGTATCTCTTTCTTTAAAAAGCCCAGAATCAAGGAAAGGGAATTAATAACTTCACAAAATTGATTAACTAACCAGCCCTTTATAAAGTAGGTGCCCTGTGCTAAATTAAGAATGAAATGCCAAACTGAATGAAAGCCAACATAGAAGGCCTATGTATGCGGAAAAATAAGGAGCAGGAAGGATGGTTCCTCATACACATGGTTCCCTCAGTTCCCACTCTTTAAAGGGTACACCTTGTACTTTCCTCAGGATTGGTGCTGACTCATGTTAATACCAGTATCATCAGTCCACCTGGGCTTTTCCCTCAAAGTCAGGGGCTATTTGCCATCATTTGCCAGCATGATAATGACTCACAAGCTCAGGCTTCCTTCCAACCAGGACTTGACAACAATTCACTAATCTCCTGGCATTACATGCCTTAGAGTGGCTTTACAGTTTGTCTTGGCAATAGACTTACATATGTGGCTATGCTAGATAAGGATATTTTTTTATTGCAAATAAGAAGAAAGCCATACAAAGCAGCAGAATGTCCATGGTCAGTGATAGTTGGCTAATGTACTGTTGATAGGTTATACCTGTAATTTTTTCCTTTCCCCTTTCCACAAATTAATGGAATCTTGGCGTGGAACCTAATGACCTTGAAGTTGAGTAGTTGTTGTGTGTTTATGTGATACACATCTCTAGATTAAGAATGGCTGCTTTTATCTTAATTCTCATTTTGACAGTAATTTTTTCCAATGAGTAAGCACCAGAATTTATACAGGAGGCCTAGCCATCCAGTACTTAATTTCACCCCCAATCATATGTCTTCTCATTCAGAGAAGTCTGGACACCAGTTGTGAGCAATTCATCTTTAGTTCCTAATCTAAACAAAAGGCAATTGTATGCTGTTAGAGTAGCTCTTATTTAGTAACAACATAGATTTTGGAGAAATGTGTCTGAAGTAATAAGTATGAGATCCCCATGAGTATCTCTAGGTATGCAAGAGGGGGTGAGTGACATCACCATACAAATAACATGAAATATGTAATTTATGCAGTGACATCATTGTGGGTTTATGTCAGATGTCTCTGGGAACCTCCATTGTAGGTCATACTAGAACTATACCTTGAGGTAATTCTGTACAGCAGTGTTGATTTTGAGGATGATTTTGACAAACCCCATTTCCTTGTGCCAGTTTAACAGAATGATGGGAAGCAATACTGAAGCAACCAGGCCTTGCAGGGAAGGAAATTTTGGCTGAATAAAACTGAAAATTGCTGCCTCACCTTCAGCCACCAAACCCCCATTCCATTTAAAAAGTTCTTTAGACTCATTTTAGACTAGAGATGAGTATATTTTCTGAGAATGTTATAGATGCAAGGGTGTCAGAAGTTCCACATATAGTAAAACATTTCTGAGCACCTATTGAAGGGGAACTATGCACTGAGTTTCATCCTGCTATGGATGTATAATTTCATCTGGCCTGCACACAACAACAACAACAACAACAATAATAATAAAAAGTTGGAAGGGACCTTGGAGGTCATCTAGTCCAACCCCCTCTTCAGGCAGGAAACCCTATACCATTTCAGACAAATAGCTGTCCAGTCTCTTCTTAAAAACTTCCTGTGTTGGAGCATTCACAGCTTCTGGAGGCAGGTTGTTCCACTGATTAATTGTTCTAACTGTCAGGAAATTTCTCCTTAGTTCTAGGTTGCTTCTCTCTTTGGTTAGCATCTTGTCCTGCCTTCAGATGCTTTGGAGAATAGCTTGACTCCCTTTTCTTTGTGGCAGCCCCTGAGATATTGGAACACTGCTGTCACCCCTCGTCCTTCTCTTCATTAAACTAGAGATACCCAATTCCAGCAACAGTTCCTTATATGTTTTAGCCTCCAGTCCCCTAATTATCTTTGTTGCTTTTCTCTGTACTCTTTCTAGAGTCTCAACATCTTTTTTACATCGTGGTGACCAAAACTGGATGCAGTATTCCAAGTGTGGCCTTACCAAGGCATTATAAAGTGGCATTAACACTTCACGTGATCTTGATTCTATCGCTTTGTTAATGCAGCCTAGCACTGTGTTGGCCTTTTTGGCAGCTACATTGGCCATCTTAGATGAAGGTAGCTTGATTAAATGCTTCACTCTTTGGGTATTCCAAATATTCATTTTAGGGAATTAATCAAGTTTTAAAATAAACAATTTTTGAGTGTGTTGCTGTCCGTCCAATAACTCTTACTGATGTCCTACTGCTTCCAGTGCCAAGCAAATTTATTCTGCCCCTTGAAAAGTTCTAATGAGGCAATAACTGTTTTTCCATGAATAGATTTATTTGTTTGTTTGTTTGTTTTTTTGTTTGTCAAATGTAGATATTGCCCATCTCATTTACAGAGTGACTTGGTAGACCCTACATGATCCATAGAGAAAGGCCACTGAAGGTACTGCATATCCCATCATTCTGCATGGTTTCCCCTACAGCTTGGCTGTCTAGTAGCTGGGAGACTGGGAGACGGACACCTGAGTCTCCATGGCAACAGGGAGATGGCTGAAGCATGGCAGCTAGGCACAGCTGCCCTTCATTGAATATCAACTCCAATGCTGACAGAATAGATAATGGACAATAACACCCCATTAGGCTGAGGGGAAATGAAATGCCTCAGTAAATGTCTGTCATGCTGTGAGGATTTATGTTATTGTACCATCCCAGATTTCTCCCTTATGCACCCTTTTTTTGTTTCCTGCTGTCCATTCTTTAATTAAGTATGTCTTTCACTGTTTGTCAGGGAGTTTAAGGTTTTTTCTGAACCAGTGACATACATATTCCTGTTCTCTTCTTGAATGCCTCCCTCTACTTCGATCACTTTCTGTCCTTTGCCAGTCCCTACCTCAAGGGACATTTGTAATTTAGCAAAGTCTTTCCTTGGCTATTTCACTTTTTATCTCTCGGCTATGCCGAAAGACTTTCATATTTGCTTCGGCACTGCCCTATCTAGTCTGCTTATATAAACCTCATAGAATTATAGAATAGGAAGGTAGCATTAATACATTTCATCCAACTTCCCAGCAAGACAGCAAACCATGGCTTCAGTCTCCCTGAGAAGATAGCCATCCAGGACACAGATGATGGGTATTCCTTTACCTCCCATGAGGGTGTCTCTCATTCATGTCCATTACTGACAGCAGTAATGAAAAACTAGATAATATGCATTGGTGGCCTTTACTACTTGGGTACTGCCATCAGATGTAATGGATATGTTTTGTGTTGTGTTGTGACATCATCATTTATATTTTGTCACTTGCTCAACCTGTGGATGCCTATCACCAAATCATACTACTAGAAAACTTTTCTGAATGTTTGGTTTAAAGCAGGCATGTCAAACTGCCGGCCCACGGGCTGGATGCGTCACGCCAAAACCCGCCCACCCCATTGCCTGCAATGGGGAAAAAGTTCTGATGTCACATGACGTCGTGAGTTTGACATGCCTGGTTTAAAGCATATTTCTTGTAATTTGAGTGATTTCAATGATTGAATGATTCCATCGTAGGCCATGATTACTTGCTTTAATGTATCTCACGCTGTCCCTTATAAATATATTTAGTTATTTGTTCATTCAATTTTTATGACCACTCTCTTATCACATGATTCTGGACAGCTAACAAGGATTACCTTATTATTTTATCATAAAATAATAAAACAACTCTAAATTACAAATATTCTTTTATTGGAAAAAAAAGCATATAGTTGCAAGTTGGCCAGTGCCTAGGAGATAAACCATGTTTTCAGGCCTTCTTAAAGGCTGGCAGTTGGATAAATAGTGCTTCAATCTATGAAGGAATCATCTCTGTTTTGGCCAGAAATGTGAAGTGAAATGAATGCATTGAGAATACCACAAAGGAAAAGAGCTTGTTGCCTTAAAACTCAGATATTGAGTTTGTGTGAAGCTGAAGACCTATTCCCTGAATTCGGGAGACAAAACACTTTTTCCTTTGGAAAAGGTCTATATATATATATATATTTGTTTTCGTAGATTTTCACGGGTACAGGTATGCAGGTCTTGGCGTATTCGGGTCTTTTCCCGTGTAAGATTGAGAGTGTCTTGGCAACGTTTCGACAAGGTCTCACTCGCCGTCTTCAGGCTGGTGTCTTCGGCTTCGTGCTTGTGCGAGCAAAGCGTGATCGGAGCTGCCGTCCTTCTATAAATACTGGAGGGGGTGTGTGGCGTGTTGGCTTTGTAGCTGTAAGCGGGTTGGTTGGCTGTGTTGTTACATCTTGATTGGAAGATGGAATTGATGTAAGCAAATTAGCTGATGTAGTTGTAAGCGGGTTGGTTGGCTGTGTTGTTACATCTTGATTGGAAGATGGAATTGATGTAAGCAAATTAGCTGATGTAGCTGTAAGCGGGTTGGTTGGCTGTGTTGTTGCATCTTGATTGGAAGATGGAATTGATGTAAGCAAATTAGCTGATGTAGCTGTAAGCGGGTTGGTTGGCTGTGTTGTTACATCTTGATTGGAAGATGGAATTGATGTAAGCAAATTAGTCAGTTGTTTGGTAACATCCTGTGTGGCTGAGGTGCTGGCTGTGTGCCCATTGTTCTTTTGTACCTGGGTAATGGGCTGTGTGGTAACATTCTGAGCTCTATTGTAGTGATATCCTGAGTCCTGTGCTGCCACATCATGGGAGGTAGGCTGCATTGTAACATACTGAGCCTTTGCGATGTAACCTCCTGAGTTCTGTGATGTAATGTCCTGAGTAGATGGCTGTGATGTAGCATCACGGGCTTTGGTTTGGCTCCGAGTTTGTGGTCTGGCCATGTGTTTATGGTGTGTGTCAGTTTGCTTTGTGTGGGGGTCGGCGGGGGGTGCAGCAGTTGATGATGTCGCCGTGGTGTGGATTCTGGATGATGCTTTCATTTTGTCTATGGGATGGGTTTGGGTTTTAGTCTGGTGAGGGTGACTGGTGGTGGTGTCGCAAAGGCTCAGTATGTTACAATGCAGCCTACCTCCCATGATGTGGCAGCACAGGACTCAGGATATCACTACAATAGAGCTCAGAATGTTACCACACAGCCCATTACCCAGGTACAAAAGAACAATGGGCACACAGCCAGCACCTCAGCCACACAGGATGTTACCAAACAACTGACTAATTTGCTTACATCAATTCCATCTTCCAATCAAGATGTAACAACACAGCCAACCAACCCGCTTACAGCTACATCAGTTAATTTGCTTACATCAATTCCATCTTCCAATCAAGATGCAACAACACAGCCAACCAACCCGCTTACAGCTACATCAGCTAATTTGCTTACATCAATTCCATCTTCCAATCAAGATGTAACAACACAGCCAACCAACCCGCTTACAGCTACAAAGCCAACACATCACACACACCCTCCAGTATTTATAGAAGGACGGCAGCTCCGATCACGCTTTGCTCGCACAAGCACGAAGCCGAAGACACCAGCCTGAAGATGGCGAGTGGGACCTCATCGAAACATCGCCAAGACACTCTCAATCTTACACGGGAAAAGACCCGAATACGCCAAGACCTGCATACCCGTACCCGTGAAAATCTACGAAAACAAATATATATATATATATATATATATTGAGGGGAAAAATCTTTTTATAGTGTACAGAAACAAATAATATATACATTCACTATATATGATACTTCAGAAAGCAAGTTATCAAACAATAAAATACATTGATTACACATGAGAATTGAACAACAGAAAGCAATGATTCTAGATAACATTTCCCAAATGGCAGATTTATGGGTTATGTCACCGCCTTTTCCACTCACGTTTGTACCTTTCTTAAGACTTACAAATGTATTCAAGGCATTCTAGAATATGTTCCCCATTGTTTAGTTGCTGAAAAGCTAATCTCTTTATCAAAAGAAATGGCGTTGGTTATAAGGAGAAATGGCTTCCAGGACTTCAAAAGGAGATATGGATGCCATGTTAAAGTGCTAATATCACTTTTATTAAAAGGCTAATAAGGAAGCCTAAAATTCCAGGTAACAAACAAACTTAGTTTATTTATGAGCTTTCTCAACTGTTTCTCTCTTTAGTCTAAATACTTCGAGAGTAGCTTATAATGGAACATAAAAATCATTTGTATTTTAAAGCAGCAATCCCCTTGAAAAAAGACACTTCCAATTAAAATAAAACTAAACCAAACTTTTTAACAGTTCTGATTGAATTGGTTTCTTTCAATCCAAGCATCAGTAAGCAAAGATAAAGAGGAATGTAGGGAGAGACTATCCTTTATAATTGAGGAATTTCTCCTTTAAGGATGAGGACATGGTGAATATACACTTATCCATGTTCTGATGTAACTGAAAAAACATTGATGAAATATAATGTTGATTCTCAGTTATGTCTGGGGAAAAAAGCTTGTATCATTTGAAAATGTGGTTTATATTGTTGAAATATTTGAAAAAAATTGTCCAGAGGCCAGTTGGCCATTTGCATAATTTAGTGAGAGAGTAGTGTCAAATTAATTTACATTAAATGCATCCACTACAGCCCAAGTAGTAGCATCATTTAAATGTTAACAGCATGAAACATGCTTAGGAAAATCCATTCCCATGTAGTTAAGGTACTTAGCCACAAAATACTTCTCGTTCATTTTTACACACTACCTATTATGTTTGGAAACATGAATACACCCATACTTGTTTTTTGTCAGCAGAGTCAAGGCACTATTCTGCTCAGAAAATGTGTTCACTATATCTTGAGATAGGTGTGTAAGTTTCTGCTACAATATTCAGAAACCTGTCCTGGAAATTGCTTATTTTATTTTCCTATATTCATTGAGAGAATAAACTATATTCTCCTATATTCATTAAGAGAGAAAAATTATATCCCAAATGTTGCAAAAAAATCTTCCTTTTTTAAAGACTACCTTCAGAAGCAGGATATGATTAATACACTTAATTGAAGTAAATTGCTGCTAAATGCAAAAAACCATCTCCCAGCTGTTGAGAGAAGGAAATTGCTGACAGCTTTTTCTGTTTTATTGGCAATTAGCAATGGAAGTAAGGAATCCTCCTCAACACACATGTACACCACTAATACTGCATGTAAATTTACATCCAGAAAAATGACACCACAATGGCAACAATGATGTGCATGACACTTGCATTATTATTATTTCATATTGCTCCAGCCATTTTATTCCATTAATTTATATTGCATGGTTGGAACAATACATTTCATCTATTACTCCTGCCATGTAATAGAAATTAATGGAATAAAATGACAGGGAGCCATGGCAGAGAATTATGCAGTACGTTTCTTAACCAAACAATTTTTGTACCTCATCATTATCATTAATAACGACTGGGATTTGAAAGAATAAAAAAAATGTTGTCCATATCGGCAGTAGAAAATGTGTCAAGTGCAACTAATTCTGTCTATAAGTTCTATATTTAGTTGATGTTTGGGCATATATTTATCACGCTCAGTTGACTAAGCATGAACAGCATTGGCAAGTGGCAGAAGAAAGAAAAAAGTACTAGACTCAGGGCATATCCAGACATCAATTTAATATACTGTCTTTCTTTCCATGCAGCATAAAGCATTCCAGCATAAATTTGTCCAGTCTACATAGTCCCTTTCTACTATGCCTCATTAATAACTGATGAGTGACTGCAGGGCAAGTTAAAGTTCAATGATTGGTGAATTTCTCTCCTGGTAGGGAAAAAAATATAGTCCACCAATTATTTTCCCTAATGTTGGTTGGCAATGGGTTGGGGACCTAGGCAAGTTTTGATAGATGACTAAAGTGGTTGGTTGAAGTCAGGGAGCATCCAAACTGAATAAAATAAATAAAACCCAATTTTCAGGGAGGGGAGGCTTTCCTTTTTTGCTTTATTGGGAAGCCTGTCCCCACCCTATTGAACATTCATAGTGCCTTTTCATGATTGTATACTGAGAGTGGGGGCTTCCTTGTGATTCAGATAGGGTTATCCTCTTTTGCTTTATCAGAAAGCCTTACCTCACAGCTTATTGACATATCTACTGACCTGACAGGGGAGCAATTTAGGAGAAAGTGGCTCTCTTCCTAGATGTCCCATGTGCCCCATTGACACACATTCTGCAACATGGTAGGTCTACCTTATGTTAGTTGCTGACTTCCTGCCAGCATGTTACATGAAGTATCTAAAATTTGCTTTGTCATCTGTTCTATCACAGCTCTATTGCCACAATACAAACAGCAAAGCTTTTGTTGAGAGAAAATGAAAAATAGTACTTCCACACTGGAATAAGAAAAACTTGGAAGTTAGAGTGACTTGGGCTAAAAGCTGAGGATGAAATGAAGACTGCATGTGTGTATTTTTAATAAATGATTAGCAAGTCACCTTTGAGGCATTCTTAGGGGGAAATGCTGATGTACCCTGAAAGTGCGAGAAGGACTGAGATAGCCTTTTTTTAATTATTTTGCTAGTAGGTAGCAGCATCAAGTCAATCTTGGCTGATATTGAAAAAAGCAAAGCAAGGGTTTGCTTATATGGATGAAAGACAGGAAATCACAGGTGGTAGGCTAGATTGGAGGGAAAAAAATCCCAGAAGGCAATAGAAAATACTGACTTATTATTTCAACCTTATCAATCTTGTCTTAAATTGAAAGTCAGGGACACTTCTAAAAGGTAAGAGATTCTATTTATCTGACATTCAGATCAAGTAAGAACCGCTCTGCCTAAATTCATGATGGTGGTTTGAAATTAGTGTTGAAATTAAAATGATGGATGGCAGTGAGTTCAAAATTAGCTGATGCAGCACTTTGCTTACATGCACACACACACACACACACACTACTGTTTCTTCTGTTCATCTACCATTTTGAGATAGTTAGGATACTAAATTTGTTCATAGAAACAGTAAGATTGTATTCAATAAAACCTAAATTCAGTTCAAATAATAGCAAGTTACCACCAGTTCATCTGCCCGGGTAGATTATGTGGAGATTCATCAGACTGCATTCTATCTAAAAAATCAGCTTCATGGTTGGGAAATGTGTTTATCAATCCATTTTTATCATGCTGCAAATAATCTCTTTGCTTAGACTTCTTTTTATTAATTTAGAATGGTTTGTCAATTAGTCATCCAGCTGCGTATCGTGCTTCAGTTTTTCTTGCCCTTTAAACTCATGTTCATTCCACTGCCATTTTGGAGCATTTTAGGTAGGACAAGTTAATTCAGAATTCAATTGCAAGATCACAATATGTATAGATAATACCAATATTGTATCTTTCTTAGTTTGTAGCTGGGCATAATTTTAAGTGCTGTCAACTCTACAATGGACCTGGCTGCAGCCATCTTGCTCGTTCTAGGTTGCCACATGAATGGGAGTGTGGAGGATTTTTGCTAGTCTAAACAATTCTGTGTCCCGTGGGAACCAAGGCCATTCTATCGGTTATACTAAGGGGTTGGGCGGGGTATTAAAAAGCCCGCCAAACTATTCTATTGGGGAACATAGCTGATTGCATAGCCTTGGAGTGGGAAGTTTGACAAAGAAGTGTCAAGTGTAATTCTTTGGAGGGAATTTTAGACTTGGTTTCACTTTTGACTGTGCTGATATTTTGTATTCAATAAACATATTCTTTGAGGAAGCCTCTAGCCTCGGAGTTCTGATTTACTTGGCTATCTATCGGAACTATGATAATGTCATTATATGATTGTTTGCCAGGATATATAAATTACCATATTGCTCTACGTGCTTGTTTGGATTCTTGAGATTTCTAGAAGGCCTTCTCCAAATGCTTCCACTGAGTGAGGTATAGCAGATGACTACCAAACATTAAAAAAAAAAAATGCTTTTTCTTCATATGCAGATGGTCAGCCTAGAGAGGTCCTCATTATACCTAGCTTGTTATCTTAGTGATAAATAAATGGGTCTATTTTCTGATGTTTTTAAATTGTGGCTAGCATTAAAGATCTCTGCAATTGTTTTTACCGTGCATTTCTCCTTCTTTTTAGTGGGCTTGATTTTTTTTTGTTTCTTGTTAAAACCGCCTATAAATGCTGAAAATACCTATATGTGTATTAAGTGCTACAGGGGAGCTATTGATTAACATTATGATCAATAGCCTGCAAATTGTGCTTTTGAGCATAAGATCCTAGTACTTTCTGAAATAAATGTGATGGCTCAATTTGATGTCTTCCATGTGGTTCGTGATTATACTTCTAAAACAGATATGATTCCTGAATTTGTGCTAGAGTACACTTGTTTTAAGTGCATGCGAATATTATGGTATAGCATAGAAGACAAGTAGCTCAATTTCAGAAGGCAGTGGCTACTGATAGGTTTAGAATACCAAGTATCATTTTTTGAAATTACTGTAATTAGATATCCATCAAACATAAAGAAAAGAATAAGTATAAGAAAGCATAAAAATCTTTTTTTATTTAGAAAATGCTGGGAATTTTTTTTTTTGGGGTCTCACCTTTCAATTGTTGATATCAGAACCAGATAGAAAAAGTAGGAAAGATGAAAAAATAAGAGGATAAGTCTTTAAATTGTTTGGGGTGTTTTTAAAGTGCTCAGGTATTATATGTATGAAGAAAAATAGCTATTTGCGCCCGCTCTCATTTCCTATTCTCCCTCAATCTATGCTTGTGTTTCATTGAAAACATATAAATATGGAGCAGTCAGCAAACAAACAATCATTTATCAGAGGTATGTCTGGATAGTAATGGATGCTGAACAACTCAGGAAAGCAGATCTGACAGCAAGGAAAATAACTGTTAAAAACACAGGGGGGACAGGGGGGTGCACAGGCTTTATAGAGACAGTAACTCACTGTTGCTAAGAATGCAGCTCAAGAAATGGAAAGAAAATACAGCCAGTGATCTCTGATATCAGGCAATTCTGATAACAAAAATGGTATTAGCTTGTAGGGAAAATTTCTTAACTTACAGGTCCATGAGGACTGTCCAAACAGCCACTTGAAGAGAACAGCAGGGAAAAAAATGAAGGGGGGAGGGAGGAAATTGACAAGAATATAGTAGTATAGATTCTTAGGGAAAGTAGTGGTTTAATTAGTTAGTTAGTTATTTGATTGAAGGATTGATTTGATTTATATAGCCACCCATCTCACTTTTGCTTAATTGCCTCTAGGCAACTTTGATTTAGATATTAAAATCTTTGAAGTAGAAAGTTACATGTATTTCTGATTGTAGTGTGTTTTTAATGTTTAAATGAAATAAAGGAGCCTATAATCAATATTTAGGGCGGGCATTTGCATAGCCATGAATATAGACATAATGTATTAGTGGTATGCAGTATATCAGGGTCTTCTATTTAGAATAAGTTTAAGCAATTTTGATCAATAATTTTATAGGCTAAAAATGATAGGATTTTGTTTTGTGGAAATGTAAGGACATTAAAAACTTTAAGAAAAGCCAAAATTTTTAGAACAAAGCTAAAATCTAAATTAAATGTTTCTAATCTAGAGTTATCATAGTGTGTGGCTTCAAATCTGTTTCAATGTTAATTTAAACAAGAAACACTGTGAGAGTGAGGGTTTGTTCTCTGAGCTTGTGGGTTGGTTTCCGAACGTTTCATTATCAGGCTAGCTAACATCTTCAGCGGCCTCACTCTGATGACTCACACCTGACCCATCACAAGACCCTCACTTGACACACCCACACTTGAAGCCCTTATAAACAGAAGAGCACTGATACAGACACCCCCTAAACGCAGCTGAAGATGTTACCTAGTGTGATAACGAAATGTTCGGAAACCAACCCACAAGCTTGGAGAATGAACCTTCACCCTCATCCTACATCCAAGCTACAGATATTCACCACTATTACAAAGAAACATTGTATTATTATGTATTTTAGCAAATTATTTTCTTCACTCCCTAAACTGTTGATTTTCTCCAAATGAAGTGGGTGAAATTGACAAATTACCACTGTTGAAACAGGATTCAGTTGTTCATTTATTATAATTCTGGATACAGAATTTGGGGAATAGCAAAATATATTGCGCAATCCTACTTGTTATCACATTCATTTTTCACTTTGACAATGCCAGTGTAGCATCATCATTTGAAACTTGGTTCTTCTGCATTCAAAGTGCATACATTACCACTAACTACAATTTTTGCTGTACTAAGATGTGGATGTGAAATAGAAAACACTTATAACCCTCCTTTCATGTGATTGTCTCATCAAAATAGTTACTGACATCTCTAACATTCTCTTGGCATAGTCATATGTCCAGAACTGTACATACATCTGTTAGTTACGAGGGTTCTAGTTGGGGAAAACAGACTTATCATTGCAAGACAGTTTAGGGACACTTTAGTCGTGGCTGTATCCATTGCCAACTGTGTGAATTTTTATTAATTGCTAAATGCTGCTGCTGCTGCTATAACAATGCTGGAACACACTGAGTTCTTAAAGAAGAGAGGAAAAGAAACCAGACAACAGACAGCAGCTGACAGAGAATTGTCACATCTGAGATCCCAAAAGATTATTAATGCCACGAATAGAAATCTGGCTCAACAAAGGATGAGCAAGTTGTCAAATCAACGAATTGCAGCAGAGTTCTTAAGTTTGCTTTTACCAATTTCTCTCTCCCTGCTAACACACTAACCTTTGTGGAGGATGGGAGAAAAGAAGGAGGGGATCAGGGAAAAAAGCAGTCAGAAACATAGGGAAGGCTTGAACAAATCAAACTGCAACACTGAAAGTTTTTCTCACTTCAGGAGAAAAAGAGAAAGCATATGTGTTTGTGTGTGTAGTAAACAAAGTTCCTTGTTACAGGAGGAAGGTAAAGTCCTTTCTTGCAAAAAAGAAAAGAAAAGAAATACATTTTATACATTTTATTTTCTAAATTTGTAAGAAAAGTGATTTCTTTTACAAATCCCAAATTATTTGTATCTGTTGCCTAGGAAATATTATACCAGCCCAAGAAACTCTTTATACACATCATCCCACATATTGCCCAATTTTAGAGAAAAACAATGCATGAAGATACCATAAAATACCATATTAAACAGCCTTCAATATTTATTTCTAATTTTATCCAGATTTATTTGAAATTTTGCTTATATCTGCTTTGCACTGCTGCTATTATATACTTGGATCTTAAGCACTTTTCAATAAAATACATTAGAAAATGAGTTAAGATTATTCTTTGTATAAACCAATGTATTAGGCAAAAGATCCCCCTCCCCCCAAAAAAATCCCTCAGGATACTTGGGTTTGTTTTTTGTTTTTTTGAAGAATTTTGTTATGCAGTGTTATTGGGCAAAGTTATGGACTTAACATATTATAAAATTATTCAGGTTTCTAAATTGAAGACAAGACTACTGAGCCTGTGAAAATATCTGATATAAATATTGGGATATCATTAACATGAATCCCTTTAAATGGCATTCGACTGTGATCATGTTTCACTTGCTCATTTCTGTTCACAATCTTGCCTTTTATATATATATATATAAGTACAGAGAAGAGCCACAAAGATGATTAAGGGACTGGAGGCTAAAGCATATAAGGAACTGCTGCTGGAATTGGGTATGTCTAGTTTAATGAAGAGAAGGACGAGGGGGGACATGATAGCAGTGTTCCAATATCTCAGGGGCTGCCACAAAGAAGAGGGAGTCAAGCTATTTTCCAAAGCGCCTGAAGGCAGGACAAGAAGCAATGGATGGAAACTAATCAAGGAGAGAAGCAACCTAGAACTAAGGAGAAACTTCCTGACAGCTAGAACAATTAACCAGTGGAACAACCTGCCTCCAGAAGCGGTGAATGCTCCAACACTGGAAGTTTTTAAAAAGAGACTGGACAGCCATTTGTCCAAAATGGTATAGGGTTACCTGCCTGAGCAGGGGGTTGGACTAGATGACCTCCAAGGTCCCTTCCAACTTTTTATATACATGCTACTTTCTTTTTTCCATATTTTAATTTTTATTAACAGAGTTATTGCTTTTGAATTGCACTTTTAAAAGATCAGAATTATCTTTGGTGGACCAAAGGGACTGTTTTGACATGAAACAGCATTAACTCTGCAGAATTTAATAAAGTTCTATCTTTTGACACATATATTGAATCAATAGAGACAGCAGACTTATAGTCATAAATCATATCAAGATATGAAAATAATATTATTCGTGTTAGAGTGTGCCTCAGTTTAGTTGAGCCAGCAGGATTTCTATAATCTATTGTCTTAAATCAAGTTATAACTGTAAGAAAGGAGAAAGAACTCAAATATCCCATTCAAAACCTTTGCAAGATCAAACAAATAATGTGCTCATTATGCCATATATGCAAATTTTACAATCAGATTTCATAGCACAAATAAGGGTGCAGCTTTATCATTTTGTGGTTTTGTGAAACATAAAATGACAATACGAGTGGGAGATAATTGCTTTTATGAGCTTACCATTTAGAATATAAAAGCATTAATTAAATGCACTGATCCAGTAATTATAGAATTAGGCCCCAATCCAGCATTTAGAAATCAGGTTTCCATTCATGGATTCATTGAGCTGCTCTGCATTTATAAAAGATACTTGTAAGGTGAAAACTATTGAAATCTCTATCTGCCAGATTGGAAGTCATGATTCCCATATATTTCAAATCCATTTTCTGTTTCAGGCTCAACTCTTATTAGCTGCCAAATCATTTTGGCATATCTAGTCCTTTGTGATCTTTCAATGAGGGAGTTCAATGTTTTTCGGAGCCTTTGCCATATTAAGAACTATGTTGTGACTGCAAAATTATTCATGCACTTTTGCATTTTTCTTTTAATATATTGTGCTTTTGATGAATATTTTGCCTAAGTCAATACAAATAGCACAATGCTTCTTTCACACTGATAAATTCAGTGGTAATTATTCCATTCTACATCAATCTCCATCAAGAGAAAATAGATACACTTCTTTAGTGGCTTGCTCTTATAAAAATAAAGGACATGTCTAACCCAAAAGAAGGGGGAAAAAGGATAATCAGTTGCATTATTAATTCGTACAAAGATGCAATTGAGTCCAATTTACCAGGCAACAATGACTGAGAGTAATCTATCTCAATTGAATACGCACATGCATGCCTATCTATAACAACAGATTTATTTCAGCTCATTATAAATCAGCAACATATGGGCAAAGATTTATCCCTATAATAGGCCTCCAGTGGTCATTTACAGATCAAAGATGAAGGCCATAATAACCTCTTCACTTGGAAATATTCTCTTGAGGAATAAGAAAAAGAGAAAAAACTCATTTTAACCTATTTCCCAAGAACTTCATTGCTATAGACTCATCGGTATACCAAGATGCACTGCAGTCCTATAACTGAAAAAAGGAAATCTACAAAAAATAACCTGCCAATTCCAGACATAAATTATTTTCCCAATAATTAACCAAGTTGGTAATAGATATTGATGGACAGTTTAAAGGAGAGAAATCATTAGAAAGATAGACAGGGGACAAAATAATTTACTAAATCCAATAAATGCACAAATGCCTTTTGTTGAATAATGCCTTTTGTTGAATATCATGTGATAATCTGACAATGGCAATTACCTAAAAAGCTATACTGCCCCAATAAATAATATATATCTGAATGCTTTGTTCATCCACCAAATTCTGTACAGATAAAAGTCTTGTAACCTCCTCACTAAAGCATTAATTACTACCACCTGTTGGCATCCCTGTAGCACACAAACCAACAAAATCTCTTCAAAGCATTCTAAGCAATGCTGAAGTTCTAGTAACCAAAGAAGGGGGAGGGGGAACCACAGGTGTCATCTGGTATAGTGTAATGCTGTGGCAGCTACCATGTAGGACAGACAATAGAAGATTAGCAGAACGAATACATGAACATCAGCTAGTAGTCAGAAAACATAATGAAAATCCCTTAATTTCTCAACACATAAATTCAACCACAACTTCAACTGGAAAAATAGAAAAAACTAAAGCCAAAAATGCCAGGGAATTCTGGGAAGTTTGACATTTTAAAGAAGCACCATCAGCAGACACATAAACTCCATTGACATACCACTTAAAAGATATAATCCCAAATCAAAGATGGAAATTAGCAGCTCAGAACCCATCTTCTTAATAGTCAATACCAAGATAAGCAAGATAACTACAGAAAGTGTGGTGTAATTACAGTGGCAAAATATTACTTCTTTCAGAAAGAAAAATAGCATGCATGTTAGATTATCCTGCTCACGAAATCACGAATAAATAACAGAATAACAGAGTTGAATGGAGGAGGTCTTCTAGTCCAACCCATTGCTTAAGAGTCTATATACCATTCTGGACAAATGGCTGTCTAATCTCTTCTTAAATCCTCCAGTGATGGAGCACTCACAACTTTTGGAGGCAAACTGTTCCACTGATTAATTGTTCTCAGTGACAGGAAATTTCTTCTTAGTTTTAGGTTTGATCTCTCCTTGATAAATTTCCATCCATTACTTCTTGTCCTGCCCTCAGGAGCTTTGGAGAATAGGTTGGCCCTCTTTTCTCTGTGACAACTCCTCAAATATTGGAAGACTGCTATCATGTCATTCTCTTTGTTAGACTAGACCAGGGGTAGGCAACCTTGGCTCTTTTATGACTTGTGGACTTCAACTCCCAGAATTCCTGAGCCAGCCATGCTGAGGGGAAAGGGAGAGGTTTCCAAGCTGAGCCGTGCTGGCTCAGGAATTCTGGGAGTTGAAGTCCACGAGTCATAAAAGAGCCAAGGTTGCCTACCCCTGGACTAGACATACCCAGTTTCTGCAACTGTTCTTCATATGTTTTAGCCTTCAGACTCTAATATAAGATCTTAGTAATAATGGTCTGGCATATAGAAGAAACTAAAGAAATCCACCTGAAAATAAAAAGTTTTCTTTTATGATAAGTATCAACTTCAGAAATAAAGAATAAGAAAATGTCATTTGTAATATGACTGTTAATCCAATAGAATTAATATAAGACAGAACTTTGTGAAAGAAAAGATTCAAGACTGCTGTTCTGAGAGTTCCATCCTTATGAATTGTGTTTCTTCCTAATGGATTGTTCCCTGAGACTTTAAAGCAGGGGTGTCAAACTGCCGGCCCACGGGCCGGATGCGTTATGCTGAAACCGTGCCCATCCCATTGCCGGCAATGGAAAAAAAGTCATGATACATCACAACACGTCACGTGACGTTGCGAGTTTGACACCCCTGCTTTAAAGTTTAAGAGAACAAGTAACCACATCTACAGTATATACAGGGAGATAAAAGAAGACCACAGAAGGTATAGTGGTCTGGGTGGAAGAGAATGGATTGGAGGGCAACAATCACCAGTTGTGTGTGGAGGAAATGAGACCAAAACAATTGGAGTAAGCAACAAGCTTTGGAAGCTACTTCAGCTAAGAAATGAGTAGCAGAGCTTTACAGCCCTCTACAGATTCAGTCCAGCTACAGTCAGCTACCATCAAGTAATTATTTTCTTGCTTCTAGAAACTGATAAGGACAGAGAACCAGAGGAGCAATTCAGTAAAAGGGAGCAAGTACTAGTAGGAAATAACTATGGTAATATCACCTTTATTGCTATGAAAGGTCAGCAGTTAAAGAAATATAGGAGTAAAGGAAACTTAAACTGTTTAATATTATCGCTTTTCATTTATCACTATAGCATTATCACTGATAAATATACTTAGGCACAGATAAATAGATTAGTTATGTATATTAGATTTAACACAGCTGAATCATATGTTTTAGAAGAAATATTATGTAAATATCAAAGGAAAGCATTCAGCCTCTTGGTCTGTGGTTTGTACCATAATTTAACTGGAGTCGTCTCACAGCTATGGAACATGTTAAATCAATGGTGACTTCAAGAGGAAGAATAGATTGAAAATTAAATAGATATTGGGAAGATAGTTTAAAAGGCAGAATTTATGACTTTGTTGAACTACTTCTTTGTAGTTATTTGTAAGGTGGCAGGCATAGCTATCTTTTTTCCTACCCTACAAAACGTAGTTGTGAATTAAGTAATGTCACAACATGTTTAAAAAAGCCCTTGTTTAAACAACATGACTATCATGCAGTCAAATACTGTAATGGCTGCCAGAAGTATTAAAAGGATTAGTGTTAGGTTAGGGTTAGCAGCAAATTCATGAAGGTCAAAAGCTGTCAATGACTGCTGATGTTGATATCTGTAAACTATCATGCAGAATTACACATGCCTTAAATACTTGTTTCTAAAGGCCAGTAATGAAAAAGAAAAGAAAAGCTGATCCTCTGCTTGTGAGTTTCCAAGATACATCTGCTTGCCTAATGCACAGATGTTGGAGTGAATATGTGCTTATATTTTAAAGACGTGTATGCATAAATGCATAAATGAATATTCAGGCAACCTGAGGCATCCATCATACTGCATTATATTGAGACAGTGTGGAAGGACTTGAGGATACAAGCGCTATGTTAACAGTAGGACAATAAGCTCAGTTTAAGGTAGAACAAAGCAAGTGTATTAGGTGATTCAATTTGAATGCTGAACTCTTTCAATTATAATCCAGTGTTCTAATTATGATATATGCCTACAATATATCAGATTTCCCCAGTCTGCTTTTTGAGATCCATTTCTCAGATGAGAATTAAATTTTGGCATCTAACAAATGTTTTTGATATCTTCACATGCCAAATACCAACATAAATATATACTATTGAAAGAACTACACAATTCAATATTGGCAGAAAACGATATGCAATTGTGTGGGTAGTTTTCACTTTAGTAATGGTTCATCCAAGGTTAGTCAACTTATTTTGAACCAACTGTAATGTCTTTTCTTTGTTCCCTTCCTGATTATGAGAGGCATCTGCAGGACCCAGCATATTTATCTAAATGCTAAAAGCAATATTGTGATCATACCACATGTACAGAAAGAGAAGAGCTTGCATCATATTGGCATGGAGTTTGCATTGGGATATAACTTTTGTCATTTGACCCTACTTGTGAATACCTCTGTGAGCTACATTGTTTCCTGACCAGATGATTTAGTTCCTTCTCATTTTTTCCTCAGCCACTTTGTCCAATTTACTTCTCTTTCTCTTTAGTTGGGAAAAGTTTGTTTGTCATAATGTCTAATTTAAATATCCTTATGATAAATTTGCTATGGAAAAAATGGGGAATGAAGCCATTGCAATGAAGTAGCAATTGGGGGATGGATCCTAACAGCATAATTCAATTCATGTTTGCTAGAAAGAAATCCTATGATTTATGATTTATCACTTCGTTGCTTATGCACCGGAGACAAATTCCTTGTGTGCCCAATCACACTTGGCCAATAAAGAATACTCTACTCTACTCTACTCTACTCTACTCTACTCTACTCTACTCTACTCTACTCTACTCTACTCTACTCTACTCTACTCTACTCTACTCTACTCTACTCTACTCTACTCTACTCTACTCTACTCTACATATAGGAATGTGAAATACCTTTTATAATGCATGTTGTAATATACTTAATGGAATATTTAGATATAAAACATTAAAAAGAAATGTTTCACAAATATTTGGCTATTATTTTGACTAAAATAGATGGGATGGGGAGCAAAGAAGTCTAAAAAATAAAATAAAAGGGGGATGGTTTTAGTTGCTACCTCTTGTACAATGTTGCGAACCTCCATCCATAGTTCTTCAGGCACTCTGTCTACCAGATCTAATTCCTTAAATCTATTTGTCACCTCTACTGTATATTCATCAGGGATATGATTTAGTTCATACTTGAGTGGCCTAGTGTTTTTCCCTACTTTCTTCAATTTAAGCCTAAATTTTGCAACGAGAAGCTCATGATCTGAGCCACAGTCAGCTCCTGGTCTTGTTTTTACTGACTGTATAGAGCTTCTCCATCTTTGGCTGCAGAGCACATAGTCAATCTGATTTCTGTGTTGACCGTCTGGTGATGTCCATATGTAGAAACGTCTCTTGGGTTGTTGGAAAAGAGTGTTTGCTATGACCATCGTATTCTATTGACAAAATTCTATCAGCCTGTGCCCTGCTTCATTTTGTATTCCAAGGCCAAACTTGCCTGTTATTCCGGTTATCTTTTGGCTTCCTACTTTAGCATTCCAATCCCCCATGATGATAAGGACATCATTTTTTGGTGTTGATTCTATAAGGTGCTGTAGGGCTTCATAGAACCGGTCAATTTCATCCTCTTCAGCACCAGTGGTTGGGGCATAGACATGGATTACTGTGATATTGAATGGCTTGCTGGATTCGCACTGAGATCATTCTGTCATTTTGGGGATTGTATCCCAGTATTGCTTTTCCTACTCTTTTATTGACTATGAAGGCTACTCCATTTCTTCTGAGGGATTCTTGCCTGCAGTAGTATACCTGATGGTCCTCTGAATTAAATTCACCCATTCCTGTCCATTTTAGTTCGCTGATTCCTAAGATGTCGATGTTCAGTCTTGTCATCTCTTGTTTGACCACGTCCAGTTTGCCTTGATTCATGGATTCATGGATCTTACATTATCACCATTACCAAAACAAATAAACAATTTGAGGAATTCCAAGTCAGCTCTAACTATCGATCAATTTTCCAACAGTGTATAGAGCATTTCTTCCAAAAGTGATCTATCAAGAACTAAAAATCAGTGGTCATGCAGCATAAGACACTAGAAAGTATTATTTCACATATCTATGAAGAGGCTAAATACCAGCTTTTGGGACTCAGGAAACATCTCTCAAGAATGCTGACTTTTTGTAGAATTTGGTCTGCATCCTTCTACTATTAAATCTGCAGATGATTTTAGCACAAAAATAGACAAGTATTGCAATTCTCACCATCCTTAAGAAGCATGGCTAATAGTGAGAGAAGTTGGGAATTATAGTTCAACAATAGAAATGCCACAGTTTGCCTCCTATATTTAGCACCTTAACATTCTCAACTGATTCAGAATATACTGAGAAATAGACCTGGGTGCCAGCACATTGGTATATCTGCAATGCCTTCAGGATAGGACAGGTTAGGAAAGAGACATTAAAGAGATTTTAGGAATGCTATTATTGTCATACCCTACTTGTTGTAGGATACGATAACACAATTTCAAAAGCTCTTCAGATTCACCCTCTGCCCCAAATTCCAAAGAAATTCAAGGCATGATTATTTTGATTTTTTTTTTCATACTGTCTCCTTTCCCAGGACTAAATTGTCTATTATTTTGCCTAAAATGTTTCTGTATACTTCAAGTGTGTGCCTGTGTGTGTGTGTGTGCCTACGAGTGCGCATGCATACATACATACAGACAGACAGACAGACAGAAGAGGTATGTGAAACATCACTGTTGAAATGCCTTGGAATCAAATGGAAGTTCTCCAGTCTTTTAAAATGAATTTTCAAAGTAGAATTCAAACCATTATAACTACATCAACCCTCAAACCCAACCCACAGAAGCAGACTTTTTTAAAAAAAAATCACAGCTGATTATTTTAAAAGTTGATGATAATGGTTTCCTATCCAAATAAAGTTTTCTGACCATTACTCCAACCAAACCATTTAGGTGTCACAGCTTATAAAATGTGCCTAGGGAATATGTTTTAGCTAATGGTTAACAACCATTTTAACACCCTTTCTATATCTATCCCATAGAGTTGGAATAACTTATCATAGCTTCAGTTATTTAAATCCCATACCTTTCAGCCAGTGGTGGGATTCAAATATGTGAACAACCGGTTCTCTATGTGGATGCCGCTTCTGGGCCCGGGCAACAAAAAATTAGCTACCGGTTCTGCCGAACTGGTGCAAACTGGCTGAATCCCACCACTGCTTTCAACTGAGAAGAGCCTGATTGCAATTAACCTAATTTGGATCTAACATTATTGACAGAATATGATGAATGGCCTCCTTCTGAGCACAACTAATTAGAAATGTCCTATTCCTTTACTGCTCCCCCTGTGCTGTCACTTGACAGAAATGCTGATTCTGTGGATGGCTCTCCCCTTACCTCATATCTGGAAAGCAATGTGGTCATGCATGTATACACATGCAGAGAAATCTAGAATCAGTTTTTGATACCATTGTCCAGGGTATCCTTCTGCAGGAGTTGGGGATGAGTGGCACTGTGTTGTGCTGATTCTCTTCCTTCCTCTGAGGTCAGTTTCAGTCAGTGTTGATAGCTGAGGAGAGGTCCAGACTGTGGCCCTTACTTTGTAAGGTGCCTCAGAGCTCTGTTCTTTCTCCCCTTCTATTTAACATTTGCATGAGGCCGTTGGGTGAGGTGATCCATCCGTTTGGGCTGAGATATCATCAGTATACAGATGACACCCAGCTTTATATCTATACTCCAGGCCCCTTGAGTGATGCTATGGTTGTCCTATCCCAGTGTCTGGAGGCTGATTGGGGCAAAATGGGCTCTGACTCAATCCTAGCAATGCGGACTGGCTGTGAGTATTTGGACTTTCTGAAGATAAGGTTTTTTCCATCTCTAGTTCTGGATGGGATGGCACTAGCCCAAACAGATCCAGTTCACAATCATGCTCCTGCTTGAAGAGA
The DNA here is from genome assembly GCA_023970755.1 of Azemiops feae. Taxonomy (NCBI): domain Eukaryota; kingdom Metazoa; phylum Chordata; class Lepidosauria; order Squamata; family Viperidae; genus Azemiops; species Azemiops feae. The sequence continues at coordinate 1,752,585 of JALGBA010004008.1, forward strand.
AAGTGGCCACCTAGGAGAGCCTTTGCACACCTTTGGGTAGTGCTCCAATTACTTTGATTTCTGGACTGGGAAGTTAGCTGTCACCCATGCCCTAACCCTGTTGGCTTTTCACAAAGCTTTAAAAACATGGCTCTGCACCTGGGCTCTGAATGTGTTATGGCCCCCATTATGTGACTTTATTATTAGTCAATTAATCATCACAAATGCTGTTTGCATGTCAAACCTGAGAAATCAGGAAATCCAGGCATTTAAAACGAATATCAAGGTTTATTGCAAGCTTAAGCTGTCTACAAGAATCTGAACTACTAATGGCTGAAGCAAATTGGAGGTTGATAAGAGTCAATGGAATTCAAGGTGGGCTGGAATCAGATCTCTTGTAGGCACAAAGGGACTCAAGACTAGTGATACATTTGACCCCTCCCTTGAGCTCAGTATATTTATTTATTTTGTGGATGTTTTATTGTTTTAATGTTTTTAAAATTGTTTTATACTTTTAGAATTGTAAGCTGCCCACAATCAGTTGGGCGGCTATGGAAATCGAATAAATAAATACATACAGTTTTGAGAATCTGGAAAAGTCATTGTTTTAGCAATGTATACATTTATATATGCTTTCCCTTTTCTGAGGTACCTTTTTCAAAGGACTGATATAACTCCAGATGATAACTTATATTTATTGTATGTAGTATGGGCTTCTTTATGCTGTTTTGTTAATGAATCAAAACCAGAAACAAATCTGTCAAGATAATTTGTCTTTAGTTATCAGTAAATTTAAATGAGCAATTTGCCAAAAATCAATAAAATATTTATTAGATATTATAAACGATGCCAACTTTACCATAAGATTGAAAATACCCCACCTTTCTACAATATGTTAGATATGATGAAATGATCATGAAAGAAATGAAATTAGAAGAATTTGTAAATAAGCTGCTAAAATAGATGTTAGACTCGTGGATTTGCCTGTGATAGTTTGAGTTCATATTAATTCTCTGAAAGTTTTGTTTGATTAATTCAAATAATTGCTCATGCTTCTATCTGCTCAATTTCATATACTGTATTCATTTATCTCCCTAAACCAAACAAAGAGATGCTCCATTCTTTTGAGTCTGGTGTTCCCCATATAGTCTATTATTTTCATTCCTAAATCTAATCTCTCTTAAAAAATTATACTCTTCTTCTGAATAAGCCCGGGGGGGGGGGAGCTTTAATCTGTGCTCTGAGATTAAAAACTTTACCTGCTTGGAAGGTTTGATATACATGTTGATGTCCATATCAGAGTCCACATTTGTGTGCTCTAAGAAGTAATATTTGTCCAGAGGCAGTCCAAGCTTATGGTTGCACTAAATGCCTTATCCCAGTTTTGAATATATAAGCAATGCAAATAGATGCAAAGCAAGAACAAAAACAACCACGATTCATGAATATCTGTTTTCCATTTCAGTGGACCAAAGTGAATATTATTTCTTCATGAAACAAAACTGATCCGTCTTCTGCATCTTTCCTTTTGTCTTTCTGCAGCAAGAGATGAGAATGTAGCCACTTTCCGTGGCTCTGAATACCTGTGCTATGACCTCTCCCAGAACCCCATTCAAAGCAGCAGTGATGAAATCACACTGTCCTTCAAGACATGGCAGCGCAACGGCCTTATCCTGCACACGGGCAAGTCGGCTGATTATGTCAACTTGGCTCTGAAAGATGGCGCCGTCTCACTGATCATTAACTTGGGATCTGGAGCCTTTGAAGCCATTGTGGAGCCAGTCAGTGGCAAATTTAATGACAACCAATGGCACAACGTAAAAGTGACTCGCAACCTGCGGCAGGTAATGAGGAAAGGAAGAGAACTGTGGGAAAGTTCTTGTGTAGTGAATAAATGTCATAGTAAATTGGTAGCTAGAAGGAAGCTGATAGATGTATATCTATTTGGAGTGGGAGGAGCATCTAACCTCTAGTAACTTGAGGGAAAACAAGTGCTCATTCATTTACTATAACTTGGCCTCATTGCAATAACTTCATTTCTACTTGATAATTTTCTACCTTTCCCTATCTCCAATTTGTTTTAACACTACTATTTTGTGACTTAACTTCACTTTTATATGATTTTTCCTTTGCACTCCCCTCTTTTTCCTTTCTTTTTTTCCCTTATTTCCTTAATTACATTTCAATCTTATCAGTAATATTCTTGTTGCATTTAATTACAGTAGGAATGGAAAGTATTTTCTGCAGCAGTTTTATCCACTTCCTTTTTCTCCTTTATGTCCTGGTAATTGATTTAACTATTTTCGCAATGTCATTACTTTAATTCTGTAATGGGCCTGATTCACCTGGACTTTCTTTTGCACAAACCTTTTGCAATGAATGACAAACTGCATTGCTGTACACACCCGAGAATGATATCTGAGCAAGATTATTTCAAGAGAGTATGTGCGGGTGGAGTTTTTAGTGGATTGGGCTGATAATAGTCTTTGTTTCTTCTGTTTCTCTCTATTTTTCTTTTGTATGTGAGGTACTTATTTTAACCTTATGCTCCTGATACTGGCCATACTTTTTCCAGATCTCCTTATTTCTTTACTTTGATTTTCATTATGAAGCTATGCTACTACTGCTTTTGTCTCTATCCATCTTTCCCTGTGCTGCCTGCATAGACGAGGAACGCTACTTTGAAGATCCCCTTCCCCATACCTTTATTATTATTAATATTTTTACCTTTTATAACTCCATTTATTAGTTCTCTAAACACACAGCTCTGTCTGATAATATTTCTACTTAGTCAGACTTAAAATATCAAAACTCTTCCCTCTCCCCTAAAATATACACTTAAGCTTTTAATAGGTACAGATGAATATAAATAACCTTCCTTCTGAAAGCTGGTGAAATATATTAAGTTACTTGGGACCATTTGCAGCATGACAAATGAATTTTCTATTGTACATATATATATATATTTCTCAATATATATATATATTTCTTATTGATTGATAAATGTGTATTTTGTCACCCAAGATTCTTTCAAATTGATATTTTAACTTTTTATGTTCAAACACTTGTTGATTTAAGCAAAGCATTGCATATTTATTTTACTTGCAAATGTGCATATTAAAACTAATCATTTTATGCTTTATGGGGCAAAAAAGCTGACTTAAGGAATTTCTATAATAATATCACTATCAAGCTATAGGAAAATCTTTCTCTCTCTTCCCCCTCCCCCTCCCCCCAAATTGGGAATTTTTCCCCGAATTTTTCCCAATAATTAGCTGAATTTCCAGAGCCTTCTCATATCAGCAGTCCTTTAACAAAATCACATATTTTTTCAAAGGCTATAAGAATTGGAGCCAATCTGACTTCCACAGGAATTCTATTCTGTTTAAGGGGAGCAGTAACTAAGATGGCCCAACCTCATAGTTACTGCAGATGGCACTTCTTAGGGGCAGGGATCTGGAAGGGGACTTCTCTTAATTCTTCAGAGATTGGCAAAAGTGACTTAAACTAGCAGTTCCACAGATGATCAGATGCTGAGCCATGTAGGGATTTAAAGGTGACAACCAGCATCTTGAATTGCACTCAGAAGCATAATAGTAAGCAAAGCATGTGGACAAACTCACTGCTTGAGCTATTAGATTCTGGACTAGCTGAACTTTATGGGTCCAAACAAGTCCAAACAAGAGCTGACCAAGGCATTGGTGATAGTAAGCAAAACCATAAATGTTGCATATATTCCAGCATTCTAAGTCTAATTTGTTGCTATTCAGTCATTGAGTGACTTCCAAGTCTTAAATTACTCAACATTTAACTAGGCGTGTCTGTCAGTAACTGCTTCTATGAATTCATGCAAACTCACATTTGTGATATCAGGAATAGTATCTAGCAGCATTGCTTTTGCTGTCGTTTTATTATTATTATTATTTTATTTTTTTCCCCCAAGCATCATGGCCTCATCCTCCAGTGACTTTTGCCTCTGGTTTTATTTCATCTAATATAAAATGATTACTTCTTTCAGTCCAAGGTATTTAGTTTTATTAATTTAGCCTTTCTGATTTCACAATGATTTGTTTGTTTGTTTGTTTGTTTTAGAGGTTCACAAAATTAGCTGTCTCACAGTTTTCCTTAGTTTTCCAACTGGGAAATCACACTTCAGTATACCTTTTTTATCCATTATTTTAGATAGTTAGATACTAAGAACTCTTTGCCTGTTTTGAGGTGTCTTTGAAACAAGAACACTTAATTGTGTATCTTGGGGAACACTAACAATACAGCTTTTCTAGATTTCCTTTTTACCATATGTTTTGATTAGTAATTCTTATTATCACTTCTAAATGTTCTTTGCTATGTTTTTAAATTTAATTTCATTCAGAACAGTTTAATTTAATTTAATTTTCCCATAGATATTTTCAGTTTTTAAAGAATATTGCATTTGTGTCATTCTGTTCCAGAGAATCAAATGTTTAATTTCTAAACATCTGGTATATTTACATAACCATAACAATAGTATAGTATCAGGCTAAGCTCTGGTTAAAGTAGCATAGGACTACAGCGCTACATCTGAAGGCAGACATTATTTCCCTTGGACTAATTATCTTATGTCATTTAAACTTTCTCATTGTCTGGAAATGGTTGGTCATCTTCAAAATATAATTGTAACCTATAATTTTTATTTATTTTATCCATGTTTCATGCACATATATTTTCACACACTACAAGCATACATTTTTATAATTGTTGTTCTTTGAAATTCTCTTTCAATTTAATAACCATTTTAGTTAGTGGTATATTATTTTTCTGTAAATACGGAAGAATTTCCTTTAATGATAGGTAAAATCCAAAGTAAAACTAATATTTCTAGCTATAACCCTGTTGCCTGTTCAAAACGGACAGAGGATGTGGCAATATAGAATTTTCAGCAATTTTTTAAAAATAGATAAGTGTTTTTGCTTTCTTATATAGTCAGACAGTGTACATGTATAACAGAATGAAATAACATTTTTTTGTTGGACAATATTCCATTTTTTCTCTATGAAGAAATGCTTCATGGAGCACATTAAAATTATCATATTACGGAATACTTTCCAATTATAAAATTAATGCAGGTTTTCTGTGAGCAGATATAAATGTTTATGTATCTTGTAATTCAGATTTGCTATTTTTGTACCTATAGCCCAAAACTATAAACTTATGAAAAAACTATACATTCATTTTTAAAAAAGCACATGCAGCTTTTTTTTAAAAAAAGATGTGCTGTACATAAAAAAAACCATTTTGTTGCATAGAGAAATCACTATACATTAACTTAATTCAAGGTAGTTTGTGCCCCAGTAAATTTCCCGTATGGTTATTTTAACAAAACCTTTGTTTCATTGAATGGAAACGTTGTTAATGGTAGAATTGGTATTTTTCACCAGCACTTTCAGAAAAAGGTTGGCAATATTATTTGTTTTTCTTGTAGATATACTTAAATATGCAGATCCAAATAATATATAAAACAAAGGAAATGGTTCAAATTCTATATATCATGCTGCTCAGTCATACTTTTCAGCATGTGATGAAAGGCTTCTTAAAATAATAATTTTCATGATTAAAAAAAAGAATCTGAAAATAGCACTTACATTGCTGCTGCAATATCTTTCTGCTAAATATTTTATTGATTTGATTTGATTTTGAAGCCACCAAACTCCACAGTGACAATTTAAAAACAACAACACATATATCAAAAAGAACATAGCTTACCAATAACTGTTATTGTCCTGTTTTTGCCTTTTCATCAAAATAGTATTTAACGATGCTATATTTATAGTATTAACTTCAAATAATAAAATATAATAGTATAAATAAACATGAAACAAAAACAAATTTCTTTGAAATTGCAAAATCTAAATGTATCTGAGGAGAAGATTGAACAGAACAACCTTATTGGTCCAATATCACCCAACCCACAATCGCTTAAAACAATATGGAACTTAATTTCGCAATTAACGGACTGTAGCATTTTTTCCAATAAATTTTAGACAGGCTACAGATGTTACCTTTTTTTTATCCTTGTGCATCTCTACTCAAATAAGTTTAGCAGGTTATTGAAAGACTAGGAAAATGAGAAAACACAATGAAAACTGTAAAATCTATTTGATGAGGCGAATGTACACATTACAGGGAATTACCCTTGGTTTTGATGTTTCAGAAAAAAAATACTTGTCTCTCATGTTTGCATAATCAAAGGATTCCAGCACCCATTGGAAACTAGAAGAACTAAAAGCTCAGTCATCAGCATATATTTCCCCAAATTGGTAACATCTCTAAACACTACTAATTAAATCTTTCTTTGAAGTCCTTCAAACAAATAAGTATCACCATAATTATTAGCATCTATAATTTGGCGATTTGGAAGTCAAGTTATAAAACTACCCATGGGTAAGAAAGACAAGTCTTCCCTTTCCTCAAATTACATGTTAAATTCTGTCCACCTTTTTCCATTCATTCCAAAATACCTGATGCAAGCAATCTTCATGCCTCCTTCAATTAGGGAAACTTCTCCCCACTTTCCTGAATATTGCAGGTGAGCTGCATGTTGTCTCTGTTAGTCGGAACTTTTATATTCTGTATGTCTTTCCTGAAAGTTCAACTACTGTAAAGGGAAAAAAATAACCTGGGAATTGGTGAGTGCGTAGGGCAGTCCCTCAGAATTGTCAAACCACTGTCTGTACCCAAGAGATAGGTTGAGTTGGTTAGAATATCTGAGCTATACCGGAGGGTAGCATTGAATGGAACTCTAAAAGGAGGTAGAAGTGGATTGGGAAGTGGGACAGAATGGTTGAAATCACTCATGATGGTTTGTCATTATTTATGTGGGTGGAGAGATAGAGAGGGTGAATACATATTTGATTTTCACTTGAAAAGTAAGTATTGTTTGTATCCTTCAAATTCTACTCTGGTTTTAGAGGAAATGTCCCTTGTTTCTCAGAGTGGGACGGGTATCTAATAGCATAAGAATGGGAAGGGCAGGCAGCTCCCTTCCTTCTAACAATCTCTATGGCATGGTTCCCAGACAGTCCTGCTCATGCTGTCCTCTTTTTCACTCTGTGTGTGTCGGGCACCCCATGCCTTTTTTTGAAAAACTAACACTAGACCATTCATGCAATGTGTCATTTTTACTAACCGACTAATGTACTAACACCCTAACGACTCATCTTTGCTTTTGGTTATTTTAATTAACAATCGTTCTGTTCACAATTTTTTAATTTCCTTTCTTCCCCCTTTTCCGCAAAGCACTCAGGCATTGGACACGCTATGGTAAACAAACTACATTGTCTGGTAGATATCATTCTTATTGTCTCTTTTTTTGGGTTTGCCGTGTGTTATCTTCCTTTCCCTCTCCATCTCCCATCCCCTATTTTTCTCCCCCGTTAAACTTACCTTCTCCTTCTTCTTCTTCTTTTGATTTTGCTGTAGCTACCTTTTCTTCCTATTTGTATTTTTATATATTTTCCGTAACACAAAAACAAAGGAAAATAAATACAACTGTTCTGGAAATGGGATTTAATTATCTATTTTGCTGGCTTCTTCACTTTATCTATTTTAAAATATTTTTTATTCTATTTTTGTCAATATTTTGCTAATTCCTTTTCTTTCTTCCCTTCAGTTTCCCCCCCTTTTTTTAGTTTGGGGAGGTGAGATTTTCTTTTTTTTCTTTTTCTGATTTTCTGAAGGTTTTTAACTCAACTACCATGTCAGGGCCTATAGTTTGTTATGGTGAGCCCAGACTTTTTCCCTTCATTTTTTTTTTGTTCTAATAACAGCTATTATAGGCAAAACTGGACCAAACTTCCCTCTTTTTTTCTTACTCCATCTTAACCTCTTCATCGGACCAGCCTCCACACATATTCTTCCTCTGTCTTTTTGAAATTCCACCAGCCATAACCAACAGAAGCTCAGCCAGTTGTTTGTTTCAGGGCAATATATACGCTGCATGGCATGTCTATGTCTGGTTAACCCTCACCTCCTTTCCCAACCATCATACTGCAGCTACCTCTCCCCATCTCTTCATCAAGCCACTAATCTAACTTTTAAATCACATACATATATCATTTTCACAACCTTCTTTTCCTGTCCCTCCCTTCTGTTTTTCATTGCCCTCCATGAATTATGGGGTTTGGACTATTTTTAGATTTTTTTAAAAAAATAGTTTTCCTTTCTTTTAAGCCTTGGGTGGTTTTTCTCCTTTTGTAGTTTATGGTTTCATTAAGGATTGCATGCAAGTGTGAAAAAAATCTCTTTCAGGATACTTCTTGTCCTTCTGGATTTTGAAAAACACTGGCATGGGTGTGCTGAAGTACAGAGTGTGAGCACGTTTGCCAATTTGTTTTCTCTTGTTTTCAGATTCACTTTATATTTTTCATTTTTGCTGGTGTATGGTTGACTTCTTTCTTTCTTTTTTTTTTTAATCCTGATTTTTAATTTTTGTACTTTTTTTTCTTTTTAAGTTGCAGTACTGGGTGGTGGTAGGTATCTTTGTAGGCACATAGCATGTTCATCCATAATGTATTGAAAGTGAGATCCCTTTCCTTCCTCCCTTCCCTGAATGCATGATCATTTGTGTGCTGTGAGCCAAATAAATACAAAGAAGCAAAATCAAATATATCAACTTCATTATTAGTGTCTTTGCTAACAGTCATAACTAACAATAATCACTACCAATAATGGCTAATCAATCATACTATCAGCTCAGATAAGCGCTCCCGTCCACTAACTGCTCCATTTTCTGGCCTTATTAAATGGAAGCCATCATGGCAGGTAGAATAGCTCTCTTTGGCCGTAGCAAAGTTGAACTAGCAAAGCAGGTGATTGAGGACTTGCAGTGGAGGGACAAAAAGCAGACCAGAAAATGGAACTGAGCTGCAATGAATCAACAAAGTTCAGCAAAACCTATCCTAAAAGTTTTATAAAAATAGGGAGAGGACTTGCTATTTTAAGAACCGTACGATCATTGCTGGGAATTTTGTTTTTTCTTTTCCCTTTTTTTGTTTTGTTTTGTCCATTGCATCCTTCAAACAGGTGACAATCTCTGTGGATGGAATCCTCACCACTACTGGCTACACACAGGAGGATTATACTATGCTTGGCTCAGATGACTTCTTCTATGTCGGTGGAAGTCCCAGTACAGCTGATTTACCTGGATCTCCTATCAGCAATAACTTCATGGGTTGTCTGAAGGAGGTAAATGTTTCAAATGAACACCATTATTTTGCTTTGTATTCTTTCTTAAATAACTTCTTTGTCTGCCACTCATCTTTCTTTCTTTATTGAATATCATACATGAATATCATTGGCAAACTTAGCCTGTCCTCATATAGCTGAATGAATCATCCATATGTAAGAGGAAAGCACACTGACAATCTTGAAGAAATCTTAAGGTTTGCAGAAGTATAATAATGTTGAAGAAAAATACATTAAAGAGTTCCAGGAAGACAGAAAATTCTGTTTGACCAGGAAATATTGACTGCTCTGAAAATAAGAGGAAATGGAATGGGGTATCCCAGTATAAAGGGGCACATTGGGCAGGCTGAGTTCTCTGTAAATGACATTAGATGAATACTGTATTAAATAAAGTGGGTTCCTTAGTGAAATCTGCTTCAAAGAAGATTTTCAGTTTCAATGACAGCAGTCAAATCAGCAAGAGTGATGGCAAAGAAGGATTTAACAGAGATAAGATTTGATTGAGGTGGCGAAGAAAAGAATTGGCTGTTTATGATAGAATATGGCTTGGAAAGTGCTGAAAGATTTTTTTTTAGAAATGAATTACTGAACTATGTGGGAACATGGGGGATGTTTTAGAGGGGGAAAAATCCCTGAAAGTTGCAAAAAGTGTAGTAAAAGAGAACAAGCTGAAAAAGGCACAACAATTTTCATAGAAAATTTTTAAAAATGAGGGGAAAAGGCTAAACAAGAAGCTCCTACTAGGTTGAGTGGAATGGAAAAAAAAAACCCCTGCAAATTATATTTGAAACTAAAAGAAAAAAAATGATGGATAAGCATTTAGAGGTTTACAAATGTGTGATAGTGATCCATCAAAGAGTAAAACTGAAATGCTCTGTTAGTGTCAAAAAATAAGGTGAAAAGGAAGTAATCAATTATGTGAAACTATTGAAAGGGTAAAGATGCAGGGGTAGATGGGGAAAATGTTAAAATATGAATCTAATATATTTTTTGAGTGATGCACAACTTATTTAACATCTATGCAAAGATTGCATCTATGCCTGATTATTGCATAGATTATTACCTCTCTGTAACAAGTAGTACTATAACCACCACTAACACCTGCAGTAATCCTGATGCCTTTGAAGCCCACCACTAACTTCATGTATATCTGGCTTGCTACTTCTCTTTACAGTATTAGACCATTCAAACAATCTGAAAAAAATAGATGAAGGTTGGCATCATGTCTAGAGTCCCTGGGATTCAATAGATTCAATGCTGGGAGCAGAGAAGAATTCTGGTCATAATCTCCCCGTTCTCAATTGAATCAAAGCTATAAAACATGGTTCAAAATCAGACTTCGAACAACTGAATTGTCCCCTTTAAATCCATGCCATTTTTTAAATCATCCATTTCAGACAGAACAGTTTTTACATCCAAGCTTTGAACAGATGATTAATGGTTTAATTTCTAATAACTTTACATTTTATGGAACCCTGCTATGTCTCTGCATCTGGTGAACCAAGCTATTTAAAGCTGTGTTAATTTTGCTAATTGCTCTATGTTTATTTGGATGACTGGCACCTGCAGGTTTTGGGATCATGTTTAGGGCTTTATAGTCTCCCTGCTTTTAGTGAGGAAAATGGACAGGACAGTTTCCTCAGTTAAAACCAATAACCTTGGTAGAAAGTCCTAAATCATGTTTGTCCTCAACTCCATCATCTATCACAGCTGAAAGCAATGGTTCAGAGTAAAGGATGTTGGCATGTCTAAAATAGCAGTCATACTATTAAGCAACCATTTACTATTTCAAGAAGGTGATGGTCAGACCAGAGAAAAAGCATTTGAAAGAACACCACTTTGTTTTTATTGTTTATCAAATTTGTTAGCTACCAAAAGTTTCTGACAAACAACATATAAAAATAGTTGAACAAGATATAAAAATACAATAAATATAAAAAACCCAAATAAAATATATGCCCTTAAACTTCTGGAAACACTCTGTATTCAGCTTTTACCAGAAGTCATATTTTCCAGAAGACCACACTGAAGACAAATTAATCTCCATTAGGAGGTCATTCCAGAAGGCCAGTCCTATCAGCAAACAGCAATGCTTCCAGGCTTTACCTTTTTTTTGGGGGGGGGGGGAATGGTGGAAATCAGTGCTTCTCCTGGTATGAGCATAGTTGTTGGGCTGATATTAGTGTGGAGATGTGGTCCTGAGATAGCCAGGTGCCAAACCACAAAGGTCTTTATAGGTCAATGACAGCATTTTAAATTGCACTCAGAAATTAATAGGAAGCCAATGCAAGGTCTGAAAACAGGTATAAAACCTGTTCAATGGTCAACTTATGTGAGCATCCTGCCTATTGCATTTTGCACCAACAGAAGCTTCTGGGTGGTCTTTGTAGAGCAGGTTCCAGTGATCTAAATGGGCTGGTGATGAGAGTATGAGGCACTGTACTCAGATCTCTCACTTCAAGCTGGGCTGCAATTGGTAACCAGCCCAAGCTGGGCAAAGGCTTTTCTGGCCACAGCTTCCACCTGCTGATCTAACAGGAGGTAGGAGAACACCCAAATTGCAAATCTGCTTCTTCAGAAGCAGGGTCACTCCATCTAGAGACAAAACAAAGGGCATAAAGCATACTCTATGTATAACAGTAGCTTAGTCTTGTTGGCATTTAGTTTAAGCCCGCTCCCTTCCATCCAGACCTACAGGTTTGCCAGGCACCAGGACAGGAATTCAGTGAAATTTCTGACCCAGCCTGGGGTTGTATGCAACTGGGTATCATCAACGTATTGATAATACCAGATTGCAAACCTCCCCCAGTATAGAGGGCAGATAAATGGCCTTAAGAAGCATAAGCAAAAGCTGCTACCAAAGGAAACAAAAGGGGCCTGTGATAAGAGTAAATGTCTCAGAGAGCTCACATGAAGATAAAGGGAGGCTTGCAAGAGTCTGTTATAATAAAAACACAACTGATCTAGTCTGGCTTTTCTTGAAGGGCTGACACCCAGTGAGTTCATATAAATATTGAATAGCAAGCAGAAAAGCACTGATTCTTAGGTATCCTGCAAGAAGCAAACATGGTCCTGATCTTTCTCCCCCCAAATTACCATTGACTGGAACCAGCTGCTGGGGAAGGAATAGAACCACTGGAGAACAGTACCCCCAATCCCTAGAGCCCATCCAGAGGGATACCAGGATTGAGAGTGTGCTGGAGCAACAGGCCTCAGATTTGGGGGGAAAAAACTCTAGCAAATGCCATCAATCTCCCAGGTGTAGTGGGAAACTTGTGCCATCTCCTCATCCCACCATGCTCAGGAGGCCTGGGCCCTCTCCCCGATGCTCTGCTTAACAACACATTTGGTCACTTAACAGTTACAATTGAGAGAGCTGGAATTAGGGGTGTTGAGCAAAGTGGTCACATGGTGTTTCATTTAATGACTGCTTCACTCAATTGCTGAGATTCTGAGCCCAATTGTAAGTGGAGGATTACCTGCACTGAGATCTCAAATCTCAACATTGGTCATCAAATAAAGTGACTAATGTCTCTGTTTTCTGCCCAGGCCTAAACTCTTAATTGATATCGGTCTAGATGATCCTTTTCATCTAGGACGGGGTAGGCAACCTTGGCTCTTTTATGACTTGTGGACTTCAAGTCCCAGAATTCATGGCTAGCTCAGGAATTCTGGGAGTTGAAGTCCATGAGTCATAAAAGAGCCAAGGTTGCCTACCCCTGATCTAGGAGTTCCATAGTTGTCCCTATGTTAGATGTGAAACCCCAGGTCCAGATGTAAAGGTTCAATTAAGCTGATTTATTGCTAAAAGCCTATGCACAGGAATCTTCTCAACTAATGGTCAGCACCTGGTTAGAGTTAAGTAAGGGCCAATGTTACTCAAGGGGGTGGTGATCTTAGTTTGCTTGTGGTTGCATAGGGATTCTAGGCTGATCCCTCTTTTCACTCTGCCCCCAAGTTCTGCCATTCCTTCTACAACCCATACCTTTGTCACAACAACCTTTAGAACAAAGGAAGGTTGGAGACCAAGCATGGTTATCTAATATCTTCAGATCCAGAGAAATTAGAATAAAATAGATGTAGACAGTTGATTACTTATATATTACCCCTCAGGAACTTCAATTTTCTCCTTTTTTTTTTGCCCCTGCATTCTTTTCCAATTTTCTTGTGCTGTTTGTAATGCAGTCAAGGGTATTAAGAAGAGGGGGTGATACTTATGGAATAATATAAGATCAAACAAATATAGTCATTTTATTTTATTTTTATTGTGGTTTTATTATTTTTTCTTCAATATGTCCAGTCTTAAACAGGCTGCTTGCAAATAACATGTGCCCTTTCCTATAATAAGGAGTAAGTGAATATGTGTTTTTAGTGGGTAAAGTGTGGGATTAGAGCAAGCAACAGAAGGTGGGGCAAAATTTACTGCCAGTCTTAAACGTTTAGATTCAAAAATTTACATATATTTGCCAGATACTAACAAGTTAATTTGCTATGTTTAATTTTAAAGTGGTAAAGTCAGGTAAATTATTATATGTATATGAAGCAACAGCATTTTGAAACAGTACGTGTCATTTTTTAAAAACTGATAAATGAAGAGACCCCTATAGATATATAGTCTTAATAAAAAATATGTGAAAATATTTAACTCAGGAAATTAATTTAACTTTAACTCAGGAAATTTTAAAGCTAAGACATGGGAAGAAGCTCTGCTATTTATTTTCCTGTGGCTATTATTTGTGAGAACACTCCGTGTTCTGATCTCTCAGTCTGTCTAGGACTGTCTGCTTCTAGGAATATTTGAAGGAAGGGAATAGATCTTAACTATCTCTAAACAATGGACTGCTGCTAAGAAAAAAAGATGATTCATTATAATGTTCTTAAGAGTAGCTTAAACACTGAAGTCAGAAGAACACCTACCTAAGCTTATATGTCCTTGCCTTTTAAACTGTATTCCATTTTTCATTTCACTTTATTACTATGAAACATTACCACATATCTATAGTCTCATCTAACCCAGCATTTTGGTTATAGTTATGGCCATGTGGTTTGACTTCTGTTTTTTGCAAAATACACATATAAGTTCAAACAGATGTAAGTTCTCCCTCTCTCATTCTTTTTTCCTCTTCATTTTTTTAATCTGGTTCTTAACTGAGGGATTTTTCCTAGGGATCATGAAATACAGTATCACCTATATATCTATTTATTTATTTACAAGATTTATATGATGGCATATCATACAGTGACTCTAGGTGGCTCACAGTAATCTATAAAACATAGTTAAAAACAAAGGTACCCTTCCCCTCCTCACAGTGCCAGACCAAACATCCAGAGAGCCTCCCCCCCCCCATTTTAGCACTAGGGAAAGAGCCAGGTCTTTACAGCTCTCTGGAAGGCTAAAATGAAAAGAATCTCTTGGATTCCCCAAAATGGGAGGCTGTCCCAAAGGGCTGGGTCCATCACTGAGAAGGCATGCCTCAGAGGTCACGTCGGAAGGCAACATTTAAGGGCGAGGACCTGAAGTGCATCCACCCTATCTAACCTCCTTAGGATGGTAAATACCCTTAGGGATAGGTGGTATCACAAGTAACCTGGCCTTCTGCAGTGTATAGCTTTAAATATTATTAAAAACACCTTGAGCTGTATCTGGAAAGCAACTGGAAGCCAGTGCAGTTCACACAGCAATGGTGTTATTCAGGTGAACCATGAATCAGTCCAGGGCACAACTATGGCCTTAGTCAAATCATGCACCAGAGGCTCAGGAATAACCCCAAACTCCCTACTGGTTCCAACAGTCACCTGGGGTTGTCTGTTTGAATAGGCTTATCCTCCCCACAATGGGGGCATATGCAGACAACTCCAGGGCCAAGAAGGAGTGACCTGTCAATAGGAAGGACAGATGTCAATGTCCCCTTACCCCACATTGCTTTGCCACTGCCCTTTGCTACTTAAATGTTTTGATGTTCAGCTAAGTTTTCCTTTGGGTTCCCTTCCTTGAGAATACCAATATGCTTAACATCCCTTGAGAATTATCAACACTCAGAATATGTATTTCCATTTTACTTTCAAACTATTTGTTTAAAAAACCTAGAATTTCATTAAAGTGACTGATACTTATTTCAGGCCAACAGAAATGATACTGAACAAATCCAAAATATCTATTGTATAATAAGGTGATTCGGTTCCTCTTATACTTTCTGATTTCCTACCAATTTTTGAATTTAATGATCCAGTACAGGTGAAATGCTTCTCAAACCTTTGTATAGCTTTCAGTTTACGCTGAGATTTGTAGTTATCTTGCCCTAAAGAGACTTTTCGTTTTTAAAAAAAATATGACACAGCAGTTTGTGTTCCAATTCTGGTATATGTGTTTTTAAAGCGAACACCTCTATCGTATTGTGTATGGAAGCTGAGGATGAGGGGAGGAATTAGCACCAATCTTTGCGGCAAGAAAAGAAAACACATCTTCATATTGTGGTTGATTTCAGAGTTTTGAAAGCAGTAGAACAGTCTTCACTTTGTTCCCTGCCTCCCAATATATTTAATGCAATATAGGCTGGTATAATGTGCCATACCTCCAAATGACGACATGCAGAAAATATTGCATATTAAAGAAAAGTATGCACAATCCCATTCATAGTTTGTTGTTGGTACGAAGTAAAATTTGATTTTTCTGAGTTCTATATGCCTCATATTTGATCTTTTAAATGATATTCAGGTCAATATTTTCTCTGTTTTGTTTTGGAATATTGGTAGCTGCCTTGAATCTTCAAAATGAGGTGGGTCAAACATCCAACTGAATATGCTTAAGGAGAGAATGCCACTAATAGCATCCACTTCAAGTATAAATTAGTTAGTTCACTATCACAACATGGAGGAAAATTTCTGCTGAATGAGTAAATATAGGTCTTGTGCAAAGTATCTGAAGGGCTGCTTTACAAAGCACATTAATGTAACTACAGTATGTTGCTGGAGAGTTAAAGTAGCTATACTTTAAAATTAAAGTAGCTATACTGCTGCTTTGAAGTTGATCCCTGCTGGCTATGCATGCATATACACGGACAAATACTTTACATTTCTTGTTGTCTCTGTGCCTGGATAAACATACATACAACTAGGGATAGCTTTGAATCAGCTTTGTTAGCTTTCTGGAGGACACCCCTATTTTAACATTTCATGGAAGGCTGCTTCATTTACAGCAGGATGCTTTGTGAAGCACATGCTTTTGAATGTTTTGTGTAGCTCATATATTTATGTGAGGAATACATATAACAAATGCATCCATAGGTCTATATCACCATGCATGTAAATCACAAACAGGCTGTGTGAATAGTATAAGTATAATACATAGGTATACCTTTTCATAAGCATTAGCATGTAGTGTGCTTGGGTTTCAAAGATAATCACAACCACAAAGGTCACTGTACATATGCACCCACACGCATGCATTTATTTATCCATATAATAGCATGATTATGTGTTCAGAAATCTTTGTATTGGTATATGAGAAAATATATTAGAAGACAGAATGTTGCCTTTATACCAGTTAGACTGTCCATTCGGTTGAAATATGTCCTGATGATCTTCAGCTATCTAATGTTTCCAACAAGGAGTAAAATGCTTGTGGCTTTCCAGATGTTGCTGCTGAACCACAATTTCCAGCAGCCCAATCAGCTTGCTTCCATGGCAGCATTATTGATGGCATGGATCCAAAAAGTCATTGGATTGCGCTCACCATGGAATTGTAGTTACACTGCCAAAAGTGGGGTGGGGGATGGGGAAGAAGATGTTCTGCTACTGGCTGTTATGAACTTGAGCTTCCCTGAATTTTATTTGCTCATATCTGAAAATTGTCAAAAATAATAACACTGTTTTTAACCAAAAGAATCAGAAGTAGTCTGACAGCAATTCCTCCCACAATGTTACCAAGAGAACAGATGTCAAAAAGTAAGATATACTTTTAAAATAGAATTAATCGTACATTTACTTCAGGCAAATATTTTATTCTGATCAATATTAGGACATAAGATTTACAAGCATCACCTTTCAGATCACTGCCATGCCTTCCTTCATGTGTATGTGCAAATGTTTATTTTTTTAAAAAATAGTGAAATACAAAAACGTCTACATCACCAACAAAAAATAATTCCTATGCCAGTTCCTATTCCAATATTTAATTGTACTACACAGTTTAACCTGGGCTAATTTTTTACTGTAAGTATACAGTAAATAATAAAGAAAACTTAAAAATAGAATAGTAATTAAAATAAACATGACAAAAAAAGAAGAAAATAAAAAAAAGATCCACATACTAATGATAAATAATTAATATAAAGTTAATTCAGGTACCAAACATGTCATTAATTCTGTAGCAACACATTGGATCATCATCTTATTTTTAGACCATAGAGATGTTTCAGATAAATAACAAACTTTCATTCTGTATCCATTTCTTAAAATCAGGAGTTTCTTTCCAATAATATATTTCAATTATCCTCTTTGCCATAAAATATAGTTTGCCATAGTTGAACATAACTTTCAGACTCTTAACTATAAGTTTTCTTCCAAAAATATATTAACATATGTAGTTATTGGAGATCAGAATAGGACCAAATCAAATGAATTAAAGAACCTTTAAATTTCTTGGATCACCAACATAGAAAACCTGATTTCTGTCCCTTTGAAAACACTTCTCAATTTTAGTGTTCATATTAAACAAAGATATTGGTCTATAGCTTGTGAAATCTCTGAAGTTTTAATTATATTATAATCTAAGCCTCCTAGAATAATAAAAGAAAATAATAAATGATTGATTATAGTCCTCCAAAAATTTAGGTGCCAATAAATACTTAAAAATTTTATGCTACCCAGTGAGAAATTTATCCAGTCCTGGAGCTTTCTTCAGTTTTATTGATTGCAGTGTCTCTATGATATTATGTAATGTGTATGTTTGTGCCTATTAATTAATTAATTAATTAATTAATTATCATCCTGAGAAGTTCCTTCCACTTTACTATGCTCTAGGAAATTGATAATTTGCTATTTAGTACAAGACTGCCTGATTATAGCAATAATTATAGCAATTATTATAGCAATAATAAAACTATTGATTAATAGATTCTCTATCAGTAAATAACTGTCCATCATTGGCCTGAATCTCAGAAACAAAATTTCATTGTTTTTCTTATTTCAAATGATTAGTCAATAACTAATTTTTTTCTCTCCTGATTCCCACTATGTCTGTTTAATACATTTCAAAAACTATTCAAATTGTTCTAAGTATACAAGCCCCAGTTTAATTTTTTCTGCTATAAATGCTTGATATGATTAATCTCTGGGGTTTCTAATGCATAACAAGAATAAGTCTTTAACTATCTCTTCCAACTGTGTAAGATCAGAGTCTTTGAGTCTCTTGTTTGCTGAGGTGAAAACAATAATGGATCCCATATAATTTTCATAATTCTTTGTTGTCTGCTTTAAAAACTTTCATATTTCTCTCAGATAAGGAATTGTTTCTTAGGGTAGATTATATTCCAGAAGCATAAGAACTACTAAAAATTTGCTTTTGACCCAATCAGATTCCACACATTTTGTTCAATTTTTTAAAAATAATTTTGACTGTCATTATTGTATGGCAATATTGAAAATATTATCAGATGTGTTCAAATAAGTATCAAATATCATTAAAAACATCTACAAAGTTGCCTGAGGCACAGGCTAGGTTACAAAATTCCTCTATTGCTGACTTAAGACAAAAAAAGCCTGTTTCGGAACTGAAGAATATCCAGTGCTAACAGAACAAAATAATGTGGTGTAAGTTTGATTTTGACATGTGACAGCAACTTGAAATATTATTTTGTGTGTATTCTGAATCAGTCAGAATAAAATAAACATCTGAAGGAAAGAATTTATGTTACGGCTTTGGAAAGTATTCCAAAGGTGCATTTCAGTTAGATCTAAGCAAGTTTTGAAATGTTAAATAGCTACATCTTTTGCAAAATTCAACTGGCTGATTTGAAAATTATCCACAACTGTCTCTGATTGTGTGTAAATGCACAATCACAACAAAGGAAACAACTCTGTTAGAACTCCTAACAAAGACAGTGACTATAAATACAAATGCAAGTGGATATTCCTGGAGACCACTTTCAAGGCAGCTGTATGAACCTTACAAAAACATAGTTCCTTTAATGAATCAAGGAAAAGTACTTTATGCTCATGCACATTATGAAGCCTCTTTGCATAGCTCCACTATATAAAATGGTTCCCACTTTGCAGATATTGGCAGAAGTTCTTTAAATCTAGGCTAGAGGGCTTTTCGTAAGTTCAGGTTGGCAAAACAGTATTGTAGAATCGGTTAATCAATTGCCTTGTTATGTCAGTTTTGACTGGCTGGCTGGCAGGCTGGCTGGCAGGCTGGCTGGCAGTAATGGTTCCAGCCAGCTGTGCAAGCTTCTGATTATAGTTTCCTTTTCTCTTTCAAGAAAAACAAAGAAAAATGCTCAGCGAAAAATGCTCATACTTAAACAGATGTTTCTGACCCTTATTTCCCTTGCTGGCTTCATTTTGTATTTATACTCTGGTGCTTCACTCTATCTTGAATGTGCAGAGAGGTTGGTAGTATGTGCCCAGCAGAGAAGAAATAAAATATCCTACCAATACATGGTTAATGCTTGTAATATGCTTTTTTCTTTTGCCATTTACACATTTTCAGAGCAGTTTCCTGGGTAGTCTGATGCTTCTTAATACTCCAGAGTGCAATTGCATTGTCCTCATAGGAAGTGAGCTCACACTTGATGCTCATGCATTCTAGCTAGAGCAAACCAAAGGATTAATGGAATATGTCACTTGCAGCCTAGAAGTGCTCTGTTGGGATCATTGCACTCTTCATTTGTAAAAACTTAAGTATTATTTCTTGACTATGTCTAACAGATTATTTCTTTCACTGTATAGAATAGACAAAGGATCTCTGGTGTCCTATTTCCCATAGCTATACTGCTACTTTTATGGATTTAAAGAGGTTAAAGCTGGAATAACCAAAGATCAGTCCCTTGTCTATCCAAGCTCGCAGTATTATTTCCAGTGACTTCAGAAAATTCTGCCTTTTGATACAGTTACATAGATAGTGTAAAGTGTTCCTTTGGTATATGTCTTATGCTCTCTTTGCTTTTCCCTGCACTTTGTCCCATTTTACCAGTTAACTTTTTTTCCTTTGATGTTTGCTGATTTTTAATCAATAAATTTCAAGATATATGTTTGCAACTGAACTAAGTGGCATGTATGCCTGGGTGTAGGGATTGACTGAAAATGTACTGAGTGCAAACTAAAAGTTGCCCAGTAATTTTCTAACATTATTCAACGAAAAGCCTAAAAAATAAACTCATAGGGGAAATATTTTATTAAACTTAAACAGTACTGAATCATCCATTGAGGTTAGTTTTTAGCTATGTTAAGGGTGATTCATAATCTATCCACTGTAATTTAAGTAGTGTCTTTCATGGTTTATTATTTTTGTGGATGTTCTGGGGCCTTTTGTGTTAAAGTGAATCTATTGGAAATGGGATTATAGTTCTGTTTTTCTACCAATAACACCTAATCTGAGTAGGAATGAGCAAATTAAGAGTTAACAGATGCTATGGACTGTGTACAAGTTATGAACTTTCTATAGGGGTAGACATTTTTGTTCTATCTTTTTCTCCATTTGGGAATTTTATTTATTTAATAAATTGATAAAGCCATTCATCTGTGGGTGGTTAATGGACATTTTTTTCCAAATTCACCTCAGAGGGTGATGGCTGTGGGGAAAATATGAGAAGGAATGTGTATTAGGTATATTCACTGCCTTGAGTTATTTATAAGAATAATAAAGGTGGAATACCTAGATAGATAGATAGATAGATAGATAGATAGATAGATAGATAGATAGATAGATAGATAGATAGATAGATAGATAGATAGATAGATAGATAGATAGATAGATAGATAGATAGATAGATAGATAGATATTGCAGACAGCTGACATTAGTTAAAAAACAACATCTATGTTTATATTCCTAACTGGAAACCTCTTATAGACCTTTTTCATGAAACAGAACAAAATGATCTTACGTTTTATAGCTTTGATGATTAAAAAAAATAGAAAAAGGGAGGTTTTCTTTTTATAACCATAGAATAAAATGATTTTGTAATTGTACTTATATTTGATGCAAAGAAAATTGGAAGCTATTTCTATTACTTTTCATTCTTTTGCACTTTTTGTCTTTACTTTTTCCTTTCTTTTCTTTATATTAATTTTTATATTCTTTACAAAACTCTCAATAACAAATTTACAAAGGAATAACATTTAAAAAGAAAGTTACAATAATAGCAAAAGAATTCTAGAACATACTTTACTCTCAGCTGAGACACCCATATACAGGCATTCTATTGCAGGAGAACTTTTGTTCCTTTTCTCATGATTTTTGTTGTAAAGCAGAGTCAGCTTGCTGTCTCTTTTGTGGATGTGGTCTGCATCTTTGATAATTCCTACTCCTTCTATCTGTATGAGACATAATTTTGCTTCCTAAAGAGGCCAGAAGTAGTTCAACCACATCGGAAGTGCCACAGGAGGTATATATTTAACCTTTAAACAACATGCTTAGCAAGTCACTTAAAATTTTAGCACACACATACAGAGAGAGAGAGAGAGAGAGAGAGAGAGAGAGCATAGTAAGTTTGCTTAGTTTAAATCTCATTGTTTGTGGTTTAGCATACTGTGTAAATCCAGCGGGGTCGGTTAGCATATGATTTGGTGTATCAGGGAAACCCCCCAAAATGGATAAATTTAGTAATCAAGTTAAGTAAGTCCAAGTTCTAGTTATAACTCTTTATATCAGTGATGGCGAACCTTTTAGAGACCGAGTGCCCAAAAACTGGCCCCGCCCCTGCCCTACCCCCTGCCCTGCCCCGCTCCACCCCCTGCCCCGCCCCCACTCCGCCCCACCCTGCCTACCCGCAGGGCCACTCACCGCCTCCAGGGCCCACCGCAGATTGCCCAGGCAGCCCAGCAGTGCCATGGCAGCTACGCCCTCTGCCCGTGCCCTGCAGCATCAACTGTGCATGTTGGGGCGTGTGGGCAGAGTCTTGTCTACGCTGCCTGGCTGCCATGTCCTTGGCTGCGCTGCTCCGCGTGGGCCACGCTCGGGGGCAACTCTCCTCCAGGGGGGTTGCTGGTGAGGAGGGGTCGCGGGCGGAGGCAAGACTGGGCAATGGCACGTGTGCCCACAGAGAAGGCTCTGAGTGCCACCTCTGGCACCCGTGCCATAGGTTCGCCACCACTGCTTTATATGCTATTTCCTTAATTTCATACATTTGGGTGAACTGTGATTTTACTTTGCAAAAATAAATATGGCTCAGCGATATTTTTCCTACACCTTGTGTTGTAGAATAAAGACACAAAAATAGTTCAGTCAATCTGGGGTTGATTGTGAATCTTGGTTAAGAACTGTCTGTGTTTAAATAAAATGACTTGTCTGGATGGCCTCTTGCTTCAAGTAAGTAAAATCCAATGAAAGAAAATCCAGCTGAGAGTTTATTGCCCAGCAATAGGTAAACTCAATATTTACTTAATTATTATATAGTTACAATACAGTTAGCATCAGGTCTTACAGTAACATAGCATCTAATAAAGTACAGCATTTACTTCTGTCTTTAATCCAATGAAAGAAATGAACTGAATTATTAGGAAATTGACTTCGAAGTAAAGAAGAGTTTCCCTCTTTGTCCTGTGGGAATTATCTCCAAATAAAATAACCTTAAAAATTATTGGATAAATAATAAGCAATATTAAATAATCAAAGAAATGAAAATATGGTGCCACCTACATCTTCATTTAGCAAACAGCTAGTTTAAGGACATCACATCATATGCAGTTGCTGGAGAAGGGGGTGGTGTTTAAACAGAGTGTCAGGCTCAAGTAGTCTTTATGTGTAGAGTAAAAGCATGAAAATAGAAAAAATACTGCTGCCTACTTCTGTTGTACCACTCCTGAGAGAGTTGTGGGATTTTCAAGCAGACATGTCCATCCAAAGCCTAACACATCTGTATTCACCAACAAATAGATTGGGCTAATGAAAGTTTTAGGTGGGCAGTTATATGTTAGGCATAGGGTGGTTCAATCTGACAGGGTCATTCTGCTATGGAGGATTTTATTGCTTGGTGACTTTTGATTTGGCAAGTTTCATCTAATTAAATCTTTAATTTCTAGTTCGGGTTCTATGGCTTTCCCATTTTCAATACATAGTTTTAATATTTCATTTTGCAGAATTCATCTACAATGTCTATAGTAGCCTTTAAACCTGAAGTTGCACTGGGTCTGCAGATTCCTTAAAGCAACCATACTATATTAGCATAAATCATTGGTGTTTAATCACTGCCCATGAATGGTGACAAGATATATTACAGGACTAGTTCAATAGTTTCAGTGTTTTCCACTGCACCATCACTGCCTTCACATCTCTATTATTTTTAAAAAATGGGGCTAACTTCCTATCATCTTCCAATATGATAGTTACAAGGCAGTTCTTTGCTTGAGAATGTGTTTGCTTTTAATTTTATCAACTCTCTCGTCCCAGAGGGGTAGGTTATTGAAGGAATCATATCAAAATACTGCTTTGTGAATTCTTATTTTGAAGGCCAAGAACTCCATCGCTTTTAGAAAGATACACCACTGTTCAAAAAATATGATTGTTGAAGTCACTATAAATTAGGATTTTTATTCTCACAAATATTTCACCAGTGGCCATGGCAACTGGACTATTAAACGTGCGGTCCAAATATCAATAGAGCACAAGATTGGGAGAAGATGCTCTAAAACCCCAATTTATATTGGTAAATGAACGTTATACTGATCACTTGCCTCTACAGGGGTATAGATTACAATTTATTTGTTCTATCATGTTCCAGGTCATGGGGCAACCTTTTCTCAGAGACATCTACCGGTAGTTTGTGCTATTCTAAAAGGGTATATAAGTCATGTTTTCTAGGAAGTAGAACCTGTTGAATGCAATGGGATTTTCGAATACAGATAGAAAGAATTGGAGTCTGTTCAATAAATCCAACCAATTGTCCCTAAAGAACAGTTATATATCTTGATATGTATTAGAACAATCACTTCTAAGTTATTGGTAAGCCTCCCTTTCCATCTTTCTTTGTAATAGCTGGTTGTTTACTTTCTAAACAGTGTACAACCAAAATATGCAATATTGTCTAATCCTGTAATACTGTGCTATTATTTTAAATGTACCAGTAGTATTTGAAGAGAGGGTTATTCGCACAAAATTGTACATTTCACCTTTAAAATCTTTAATACTCTACTGATTGTTCATTGGGTTAGTGTAGCCCTGAACATAAAATAGAAAAATGTATGTTTTAAATTACTCTTATATGACATGGAATTGGAATTGGAATTGGAATTCTCAGTCTGTCCTACATCAACAAATAAGGTAAGATAGAATATTGGGAGACTAGTTACAGGCCGATGTTGAAACATATCAAGATGTGACTAGGGCTTTGAACATCAATGATGGATAATTTTAAATTTTAAATTAATTTATTTTAATATTTCAGTAAATATGTGGTTGAAAATATTAGCTCATAAGCACAGATTATGGGAAAAATTAGGAGGGCTGTACACATTTAAAAATGTTTTGGAAGAAGTGCTTGAAACCTTATTCAAGTGCAGCTCCTGCCTACAATTAATTAAAGCAGCCTGACTTTTTCAAGCTGCAGCCTGATTCTGGAAACAAAAGGTGCAGCTGTTTTAAGAGTCAGAGTAATTTTATTGAGCAGGTTCCTTGTAGCAAATGAATTTTTTTTCAGACTTGCACCCCTGAAGCCTTTGATTGAGTTTTGAAGCAATTTTTCTGAATTATTTTTAAAGCAAGCACAGTCCTAGAAGTTAGCCCTTAATTTGAATGCTTTAATCATGAAAACCGATTAAGTGAATTTTTTTAGATAGTGGAAAAATGGAAATAAACCACTTTTGACTTCTGTTTTTCTGAACTTTTTCATAGAAATTTCTACCTGTGTTTTGCAAAGAAAGCTTCAATAGCAATTTTTCAAAGACTATTTATTTGCTCAGAAATGCAAGTTTTTGGAGCAACAGTAGTTTATCATATTGCCCCAAAGGGTTTTGCAGGAAAATAATTAGGCAGCTTTCCCTCCTCCCCCAAACAAAAAAATGTGGCAGAAATTAGCCCCTTTTAAATGCCTGTGAATTGAGGGAGGAAATACATGAGTAAGGAAGTTGAGCACATTCTACACAAATGAATCTGGACAGTTCTTTAAGCCAGAGTGTCCAGTTCACTAGCATCTATTCAGCAATTTGGGAAATAGATATTTAGTGTTGGACATTAAAAACGCATCTAACACTGTCAATTTGATTGCTTCAAAAATCATTTGACTCTTCCTCAGTGTGGTGCCCTCCAGTTCTATTGGATTACATTTTCCAGAAGTTCCATCCATAACTGAATTTAATTATTTTCCTGACAGAATAGAACACATCATAGTTATTTATAAGCACATTCAAAACCTATTATGTTCCTGATGACATAATTGAAAGTTTGCCAGTATCAAATACATCCTCTGATCTACCATAGATTTCTAGTCCTCTCAAATCATCCTAAACCTAGCTGCTGGTTTTATGGTAGGACCAGGAGCACTTTCCCCACTTTCTCATTTAGCTTTGCTTTATCTGTGGTGAACATAGTATAACAAGGCTGGAAGGGACCTTGGAGGTCTTCTAGTCCAACCCCAGCTTGGCAGAAGAACTTATACTTTTCCAGACAAATGGTTAGTGTTATGACTTTCCTTCCTTAGATCTGGGACGCTTCAATGTACCTCCATATCCCTCAGATCTTGCTATTCTTAAAGCACCTGGAAGGGAAGGGAAGGGAAGGGAAGGGAAGGGAAGGACTGTCTCACCATTATAACAATTATATAAAGGAGAAAGGAGATATTAATGCTGCTAAAGTATATCCCAACAGCTTGAATACTTACAATGCTGTCTTTGAAACATTTCAGCTAAACATTTCAGCTAAACTGCTCCTATACCTGGAGGTTCTACTCCATTTTAATCCAAATCACTGTTGTGAGTGAGCACTACAAGCTTCATTGATGCATATTCTAAACCAAAGAATTATTGGTATGGGTATATATTTTGTATTTTGCACATTTTTTTCATGTCATTTCCTGTAGCCAGAAGCTGATGTTACTACAAATCATAGAACTAATTAAACCTAATGCTATACTTTTCTAATCAAAGCTAAACTATTTTTTACCTGAATATTTACATTAGAAGATAATCAATTTTCCTTCTGTTTCTATATGAAAGAGATTTCCCATCACCCCATATTAGGTAATTTGATTATTGAGAATAGATCTCCTGATGTTCAGTAAAACTTGATTTGTCTTAACAGGAGCATCGGAGAACATTAAAAATCTTCAATTAATTTAGACATTTGGATAAATGGGAGTGATATTTGCAAAGGAATGCAGTGACTTGCATATATGCAACCAGTGTACACAGTAAATCAACCAAGACATTTAGATAAGCAAGGTACAGATAATTGATCTTCTGCTCTAATTGCCCATCAGTTTAGTTTAGCGTCAGAGCAGTAAGAAATAAGTGCATGAGCATGCAGAAGCATTTTCATTAAGGCAGGCACCACAAAGTAGTGGATGGTCAGTATGATAAAAACTGGTATCCCGAAAACTGAATTGTTAATTGGAAAGAAAAACTGATACTGAGACTGTAGCTCTATTCTAAGTGCTTGTTAATCTGCCTTCTCCTCATGTCCCCATATAAGAACATGGAAAAACAAAGAAAAGGAGATTTTCCCTGGGCTTGTGTTTTCCTTCTGGACAGAGGTGTAGATTGAATTTAAGAGAAAGAGTAACTGAATAGACACTATTGGGCAGTGGAAGCAGAATCTCTCCAAGGGACTCTTAACCTTTAAGTGTGTAAACAGAAATGAATACACATGCACAGGCATATGCCTTCAAATTTCACCCATCATATAATATACTTTTGGTGGTGAGCTGCTCTTGGAGGGCACATTACAAGACAATGGGGACATCTAGTGGAATGCTGTAAAGCTGCATTTGAACATGACCCAAGGAAACATGGCCAGCAGTCAGCGCACACAAGGGAATGAGGTTTCCTGTCTTAATTTTACTAAATGTGAGGTGAAACATCCAGTGGCTACAGCCAGATATGATATGTTCCACTTTCTGAATTGATTACAGATAGAGTGATTGCTGGTCTGAGGCTAAAATGTGGTTGTTGCTACTGCTGTTGATGTGGTGATTAGATGCTTTAAAAAAAAAAAGCCAAAGCTAATTTTGTTATTGATCAAATTGTTTAGACTAGTAAGGAGTTTGGAAGGAAGCATTATGCTATGTAGCCCACTTTCCATAGTCATTTGTGAGACTTCAATAACTATTCCATTCAGCTCAGTGGGTTTCTATGAGAGCAAACCTCATTAAATAAAATAGGATTTTCTTTGCCTGTTATTCAAAAATATCAGCTGAAATTGTGAACCTCTGCACATTTCAAAGGTTTAGGTTGCATGATTTCAGTATAAAGCTCTTCAACACTTACTGAATTGAGCTATCCATCTTAGATTGATTGGCTATTGCTCAGATTCTTCTAGGACGTGTTGTGCCAGCCTACAGTTCCTGTCCAATTTTACAAAAGATAAGGAAGTTGCATTAGGAATAAAGATAAAGTCTGCAAAGCAGACCTTGTGTTTATTCCTAATGCAAGCACCTTGTCTTTAATACAATTGGGGAAGAAACTATAGACTGGCACATCATATCCTATAAAAGACTGAGGAATAGCCAGTCAATTTAATCCTGGCAATCCTGGGATGGTTATATAGAATGCTCCTATACAATTGATTCAACATTATGTTCTGCAAGGTACCTACAGGATTCGTCCTCATGATTGTGGCAACATGCTTTCCTCATATCCCTGAGGCAGAAAGGATGGAGGCTGTTTTAGAAAGCTCTTGCCCTGCAGCTTAGCTTTGCCACACCCCAGGAACTGAGCCAATCAATGTTGCTACTCACGTACAATTCAGTTCAAGGTATTCTAAGGCCCATTGATTGGTACATCTCCTGTTCTTTCCTCTCCCACCCATCATTGCCCATGACTAGAAAAACCACCCACCATCTGCTTCCCTGAATATGTGGTAAGGTGAGGTTTGGATGTTTAGCTGAAATGTTGTTTCAGTCAGGCCTAACTTCCCACCAATGCCACATTCTTAAGTTATTCCTACGCACATTTGCTTTTGGAATTGCTTCTACTGAAAATATGAGACTTGCCTCTGCATAAATACAGGTAGTCCTCAACTTACAACAGTTTGTTTAGTGACAGATCAAAGTCACAACGGCACTGAAAAAAGTGACTTATGACTGTTTTTCACACTTACAACTGTTGTAGTATCCCCATGGCCATGTGATCAAAATGCAGACATTTGGCAACTGTCTCATATTTATGACGATTGCAGTGTCCTGGGGTCATGTGATCCCCTTTTCAAACTTCTGACAAGCAAAGTCAATGGGGAAGCTGGATTCACTTAACAACCATGTTACTAACTTAACAACTATAGTGATTCACTTAACAACTGTGGCACACAAGGTTGTAAAATGGGGCAAAACTCACTTAACAACCGCCTTGCTTAGAAACAGAAATTTTGGTTTCAGTTGTGGTCAAAAGTCGAATACTATCTATATACCAGGATTGACATTGCCTCCGTACTGAAAAGGAGTCAAGACTTGAAGAATTCAGCCAGGGGGATGTTACACCTCACATTAACCAATGGAGGGATACAAGTATTTTTGAATGCCTCTCCATTGCAGATGTTTCTCTCTGTTTCTCCCCACACACACAGGCACATTGTCCGCACACAAGAATGCTCTCTGACTGCACTATGCATCTGTTCTTCTTCATTATGCTTTAGTAGTGGGCCAGCAACAAGATGGAGGCTTAATTGTGAGGCCGTGTCCTCAACAAACTGTAAGTGGGCTGAGCTCAAGCTATGGCAGCTGGGAAATGTAGATGATACAAACTCTGTATACTTGGTTTACATTAGTCTGAGGGAAGGGCTGGTGGCATGCCTGTAAGATTTTTTTTTCCTCCAGGATATTTCTGTTGTTGAACACACAACATACTTCTGTTTTCTCCAATATTCTTTTTCAACATGTTCCGAAAACATTGGTATTTCCCTGAGGGGAATGAAGTCTCCTCGGTGTTGGCTACATCCTATTGGGGCACACAAGCAGAGCTTGTTACACAGATAATTTTTGAGTTGTAATAATTAGTTTGAGTCAAAGGCCAGTTCATATATAATTTCAGCTTTAATAAAACAAAAGTGCAAATAGTACAAATATCATTGTATTTTTAAGGTCAAGCTATCACACACAATTTGTATATATAGGAGCTTCAGGGAAGGGTTTAGTTAAACATCATGATCTTTATGCTATAAAATAAAAAGTTTAAAAATGCCTTTGCAGGGCTGCTTATCCTCTTTGTTCTCCTTGGTTCCATATCATAGTCTATATCATGGGTCGGCCATCCGAAACGTCGGATGAGCCGCACGGACCCGTTTGGCCTAAAAAAAAAAAACCCTGGGAGCCGCGCGTTCGCGCATGCGCGCGCACCTGCGCACGCCGTTTGCGCATGCGCGCAAGCCATTCGCGCATGCGCACCCGTTCGCGCATGTGCGCGCGCCCCGTTCGTGCACACGCACCCCCACACGTGCACCCCCCGCACCCGCCCGCGCATGCGCGCATGCGCTCGCCAAAATGGCGGAGGAGGCTCCGGAGCCGCAGGTAAGGCCTCAAAGAGCCGCATGCGGCTCCGGAGCCGCGGGTTGCCGACCCGTGGTCTATATTAACCTATATAAAGCATTTATAGTTGTGCAAAAAAATAATAATTGAAATATCTTGCCCAATGTGGATAGCAGATATTTTGCACAATTACATTTCAGGGTTTAGGTGTTCACAGGAGGGAAGTAGTGTTTTTCTTTTTTTTCATATGACCATCAAATAAACAAACATTCTCTATAGTACTTAGAGCAGAGAATTGCATGTATTTTTTTTTAATTGATCACACATGCCTATTGCTATGCTCCAAAGAGCAAAAGGCATCTTGAGGTATCCATGAAGCTTTTCCATTTTATCTTCAACTCATCCATAGGAGATGAATTAAATTGGGAATTTATTATTTGGATAAGGTCACCCACCAATCTTCAGGTCTGAGTATCAGTTTGAATCCAGATCCCTGCCTAGTATATTCTTCCAAGTTATTTAAGATGCATTCACATGTTAATTATTAAACCACTTCTGTGACTACTAGGCATACAAATGTACTCAATCCAATATTCTCAATCCCTTCAGAATTCAAATGTTATTATCTGGAAATGGTTTTTAGTATCAGGAAAGTCTGTGAACTTGTGATGGGCATTCCATGATCTTCCCCTCAACTAGCAGTAATAAATTTACTTAATTTTGTCTATTTTCAGAACACACCCTTGGAATTTTGGAATGTTATTCATACAAACTGGTACATTATTCGGCCAAAAAAATTGATCATTATTTTGTATCCCTGGTTACTGCCAGCTTGTTGTTAATCTGGTCTTAATCAAAACAGGTGACGCTGTTTGCCAAACTATATAATCACATGCAACAATATTAAATAAAATTGAAGAGTTTATGATAGCTCTTTTCATTGCACGATTCAAAACTGATAGTGATACAGAATAATGATACATGGAACACACCATTTATCTGTGCATAATACTAAGTACAGAGTATTTCTGCTGTATCAGCCAGAGCCTTTTGATGGAGTCATGGTAGGACTTAAAGCCAAAGTTGAGGATTGTAGTAAAAGGCACCTGCCAAGGCCTCTGCTTTAGCAGGAGGTACCTCTGTCGACTTTGAGAATTTTCAATTCAGAGCTGCTTCTTCTTCATTTATACTCCTGAGTCTTTGTTCTAGCGAGCAAATACCGATAAAACAAGGAGAAAGATAAACTTCTTTGGGCCTCAGTTCTATGTGATGTCATGGACTGAACCCTGAAGAAGGAAAAATAATGGTTAAAAATAGAAGCTGATCTGTGAATCCTTACTGGGGTATTTCCAATATGCCATTCAAGAACTTAGAATTAACCCTGGCTTATTGCATTTCTTGAAATATTAAATTCTAACCGAAAGTCCCATTCAGTCATACTCCAATACTAGATAACCTTTAGGTGTACAGTATCTTTCTAAAGTATGCATTGTTTTCTGATTGATATGTAATTCTTTTCCTTCTCCCATGTAGGTTGTTTATAAGAATAATGATATTCGTCTGGAGTTATCTCGTTTGGCAAGGATTGGTGACACAAAAATGAAAATCTACGGGGAGGTGAAATTTACATGTGAGAATGTGGCCACGTTGGATCCAATCAATTTTGAAAATCCTGAGGCCTACATTAGTCTGCCTAAGTGGAACACCAAGCGAATGGGGTCTATCTCTTTTGACTTCCGCACTACAGAGCCCAATGGCCTTATTCTTTTCACTCATGGTAAACCCCAGGAAAGGAAGGATTCCAGAAGCCAGAAGAACACCAAAGTGGATTTCTTTGCAGTAGAACTCCTAGATGGAAATCTTTACCTTCTTCTTGATATGGGCTCTGGAACTGTCAAAGTAAAGGCAACTCAGAGGAAAGCTAATGATGGAGAATGGTATCATGTTGATATACAGAGAGATGGTAGATCAGGTATGCACCGAATCCTTGAAAAGTGTAAATACATTCATTTCTCTAATATAAAGTCTTTTTAAACAACAGAATTAGATGAATTGCTTGACAACAGCAGTTGTCTGTGATTTTATATTGCACGTTTAACTAAGGTGATGGTTTTGAGCGGGAATACTGTAACAGCATCCCAAATGTTACAAATGAAAGTAAAGGTGTCCAGAGTAGAATTCAACTTGTATTCCTTCACACACAGTATTTGCATAATTTTTGGCTTGTCTTTGTATCCATGTGATTCCACACTTACTTTATTTCTGGCTAAGCTGTGGTTCAAAAATCACTCTGAAGCTGATTCACAGCAGCAGCAATTAGTTTTTTCAGGAGCTCTGAACTGGACTTTTTTCTTATTGTAAAGAAAGAAAGCTCTCCTCACTTGAGCTTTCCTCTTTCCACTACTGGTAAAACCAGTATTTCTCACAAGTACCTAGACAGAAGAAAGTAAAAAAGGATGGTTGGATGGGGACAGAGAAAAAGAAAGAAAGAGAGAGAGAGAAATGAAAGTGACATTCTCTGCTTCACAGGGTGCTGATGTGGTAAGCATAGGTGGAGCCCTAACTGGCAAAAATTCAATTATATTACCTGTAACTTTTAGAAGTCCAGTAGAGACCTTCTGGGGGGAAAAATGTGTTCTGCCACTAAGCTGAAATCCCTCCCTTTTGGTATTTTATTTTAAAGACTTTGCAGGATGCACTTTTATCATACATAGACATATTTCAGTGGCTTAAATTTGTGGGCCAAATGTTCATTGGTACTCTGGAATTCAGTCAAACCAGTGGAACTTGCTCTGAAAGATGATGCAGTAACAATGCAGTGTTAGGCTTACAGTAAAATTGGCTTATCCTGTGCCTGCCATATTCTTCACCAATAATTTTGCATCGAACTGCCAGTGTCAACGTTGTGACAATTAAGAAACTGCAACCATTTTACCTTTTGCTTTTACTGTGCTTTTTCTGCTGTTTGAGATATTTAGATGAAAAGGGGGGATGAGGGGATTGCTCCAGCATTTTCAGTTAGCCATAACAATTGCATCTGTGTGTGAACTCAAGGTTAATGTTAGATAAAGTTTTGGCGGGTTGAGAAGTTGGGAGGAGAGCCTGTGTTTTAGAATAATTGGTGAATTTGATTTATGACAGCCTTTCTGGGTGGGAATTACAACTTGTTACTTTGTATCTGGGGGAGGGAACTTCAGTCTTGGGTTCAACTATGTAAGTGCCGATACTTTGTTTCCTGAATAAAATGTTCTTTAAAGAAGAAATCTTTGCCTTGAAGTTCTTTTAATTGGTTTCATCTATCGGAACCATGACAGCCAGATTATTGCAGTACAGATAGTCCTTGTTTAGCGACTGCAATTGGGTCTGGCAACTTGGCTGCTAAGCAAAGTGGTCACTAAGTGAAACAGTGACTGAATATGATCTTACTTCAGCTTTCCTTTGCTTTACAGACCTGCCAAGTCAAAAGTGTGAGAACTGATCATAAAGTTACTTTTTCATCACCAGTGTCCCTGTGAATAATTGCCAAATGAGGCAGTTGCTAAATGAGGACTACCTGTAATAGCTTTCAAAACCATGTATAAAAATAGCCTTTGGAACTATTGACATCATCATAGAGCAATAGATTTGTTATACTTCATAGATTTTCTAGTTTATCAAGATAGTTACTATACAGTCTGACAGTTCTGCTAGGAGACAGTAACATGTTTCAGGACAAATGTTCTCTGTCCTCTGTTTAAAGAGAAGTCCTTGATCTTCTATACTAAATTTTTCACCCTTCATCAGAATTCAAACTACACAGGAAAGTGATTTGCTTTATCTCTTGGACTCTTGCTTGACCTTCCTTTCTTCTTTCTTTCCTTCCAGGTACCATTTCAGTGAACAGCAGACGGACACCTTTCACTGCAAGTGGAGAGAGTGAGATCTTGGATCTGGAAGGAGACATGTACCTGGGAGGACTGCCTGAAAATCGGGCTGGCCTTGTCCTTCCTACTGAGCTATGGACAGCTATGTTGAACTATGGTTATGTGGGCTGTATCCGAGATCTCTTTATTGATGGGCGGAGCAAGAATATCCGGCAGCTGGCAGAGCAGCAGAATGCAGCTGGTGTCAAATCTTCCTGTATTAGGGTCAACACCAAACAGTGTGATAGTTATCCCTGTAAAAACAATGCTGTCTGCAAGGATGGCTGGAACCGCTTCATCTGCGACTGCACGGGCACTGGCTACTGGGGAAGAACATGTGAACGGGGTAAGTTCAGAATTCAGAAAGAGATTTTATCCAGAGTTGAATGTTGTTTGTGTGGCATTTTAATTTCTTGATACTTTATGTTATACCTGGGCATTTTACAGCCCCTGGGCCACATCTGGCCTTCGGCTGTCCCTATTGCTACTCTCTGATCACTAGATCATCAGGGAAAGAGTTTTTAATCAAAATGCTTCTTCTCTGAATCTGGCCATTTTTGGCATTCAGTATCTTGAGGAATTCAGCCTTGGTTGCTTCCAGTGAATTGACCTAAGCGGCAACTTGTGAATTAAAGGGCAGATTGAAATGTCATTATGCTCCAACTTTTGTTTCAGCATAATTCTTACATTAAAGTAAAAAAATAAATAAAATAAAAACAAATGCACAAATATATTTTGAGATCTAAACCTAAATTCTGAACAGTAAAGATTCCATTCACTGTATCATCAAAATATGAAATAATGTCTGTTTTTTATGTCTATGCAAATCTTTCAAAATGGGAGCTTTGTAATAAATGGGGACACAATTAAGGCATCTCTTTTTGAAACAAGAGAGCAACCATGTCTTTTTCCAGGCCTGGGCTGTTGTTTTGTAGTACCTCTCAGTTCCCTCTTTAAGTGTATAATATGCAGAGCCATTTTCTTTGCTGAATGTATGGAATTAGTTGATATACCATCTACATCTGTTTTGCTTGAAATGGTCATGTTAATTCAGGACCAGCATTATAGGTTATCTGCCAAATACTCAAAATGGCCCATAGCCAATCTTGCTGATCTAGTGAAATTGAACTTACTACAACTAAATCATTTTATTTGTGGCACTGTTGCAATTTCTATTGCCACTGCTGTTTCAAACCAGCCCAATTAGTTTTCCAGTTAGGTGACAGTGTTTCTAGGTAACAGTCAAGTTCATACTAGGTTCCTTTGCAGCATCCACTGCATATTTACTGATTGTTGTTGTTGTTAGTTGCGAAGTCGTGTCCGACCCATCGCGACCCCATGGACAACGTTCCTCCAGGTCTTCCTGTCCTCTACCATCTTCTGGAGTCCATTTAAGCTCACGCCTACTGCTTCAGTGACTCCATCCAGCCACCTCATTCTCTGTCATCCCCTTTTTCTATTGCCCTCAATCTTTCCCAGCATTAGGCTCTTCTCCAGTGAGTCCTTCCTTCTCATTAGGTGGCCAAAGTATTTGAGTTTCAACTTCAGGATCTGGCCTTCTAAAGAGCAGTTGGGGTTGATCTCTTCTAGGACTGACCGGTTTGAACGCCTTGCAGTCCAAGGGACTCGCAGGAGTCTTCTCCAGCACCATAGTTCAAAGGCCTCAATTCTTTGGTGCTCAGCCTTTCTTATGGTCCAACTTTCACAGCCCATACATTGCAACTGGGAAAACCATGGCCTTGACTATACGCACTTTTGTTGGCAGGGTGATGTCTCTGCTTTTTAGTATGCTGTCTAGATTTGCCATAGCTTTCCTCCCCAGGAGCAAGCGTCTTTTAATTTCTTGGCTGCATTCCCCATCTGTGGTGATCTTGGAGCCCAGGAAAATAAAATCTGTCACTACCTCCATTTCTTCCCCATCTATTTGCCAGGAACTGAGAGAGCCAGATGCCATGATCTTGGTTTTCTTAATGTTGAGTTTCAAGCCAACTTTTGCACTCTCCTTCTTCACCTGCATCAAGAGGCTCTTGATATTTACCGATATGCAATGCCTATCTTGACATTTTGTGTGATCCACAGTAATATGGCAACCAACTGGCACAGAGTGAAGCTTATTATTGAGTTGGCTCAACTTTTGTTCAATTTAGTGCTACATGAAGGATGGGGATATGATTCATTAATAGCTACAGGGCATAATGGCAGTCTAGAAGAGCACTTGTGTCCGAATGTTAAGGGGAAATACTCAAATTCTGATCTAATGTGGGATCATTAGCAATATCGTGCTAAAGGGCTACTAAAGTCTGCCATCAGCCTGTATCCATTGAGAAAAAGCTGAAGGAGGTCTAATGAAAAAGTAAAATAATATTTTAGCATGGAAAATTGTGTCTGGAAGATAAAAAGGATGAAATACAATACAGAATAATGAGTGAGTGAAAGTGGTTTGATGAATTTATTTGCATATTATAGTTTTTGGGTTCTTGGGTTGGGTTATTAAGATTCTGTTAATGTAACTTGACAGTAAAATAGAATTAACTCATCTGGCTATGTTTCCTGTCTGGTTTACCTTGCAACACTGACATCAATCTTGCAAGTCTGAAAGTACTTTTCTTCCTCTGTCCTTTTTAAGCACACAAAATTAGGGAGTTGGCTTCTGAGCTGTTTCTCCTGCCCATATTCGTGCTGTGGGCTCAGCTGCTTTTTATTTGACTGTTCCTTTGGCTGCATCTCTTTGCCCAAGGTCATTCCCACATACTACTTTAACACCCATGTCCTGGACTAACCCGAGTTATGAATGGAGCTGAGAATCAAATTATTTCCAGACTAACAACTCCTTTTAGGCAAAATTTAACTTCAGTCTGTTTCATTACACTCACGTTTGTGAGAGGAACATTGCATGACAAAGAAAATGATAGTTCTCTCTCCTCAGAGGAGGGAAATGTAAATGTATAGGCAGGTATATACAGAACCATAATAAATGACTAAATTGTAGACCTGTAAATAAAGTTGAACTAGTGGGTAGCACAGAGCAATCTAAAATTAGTAAGTAGAAAGTAAGAATAAATCCTAGGAACAAGAAAAACAAACTAAAACTTTGGAATTATAAATAAATATTTATTTTGAAGCCAATTTCATAATAAAATAATTTTGAAGGGCATTGTTCAACCTCTTGTTTAATTCTAATTCCCACTCCCCCCCCCAAAAAAAACCCAACAATATGCCAGGCCCCTAAAGATTTGGCCCCTTATATCTCAGTTTACCTCATCCTGGTCAAGGTTTTCCACAGCAACTCTTGCCCGGCCTGGCCTGACCAAAGGATCACTGCTTATAGCAATTTCAGCTAACTCTTAAAAAGCAGGGATAAGAGGACACAATCCTATGGCATCCCATGTCTAGCAGACTGATTTCTCTCCTTCTGGTGCTGGTGGTGTCCAGTTAAGAGCAGAACAGAACCCTCTTCTCCTTGCCTGTCATCCAAATGATATTGCCAAAGAATAGGCTCAAAGGCGAGTTCATACCCTTGCTTGGTCAAATTCACTTTTGATCTTCCTCCAACAGACATCAAAACATCTTTTCTGATCATTTATCTTCCAGAGCTCTTCTGGATTGGCTGACCAAAACTGATCAAGGATAGTCACATCCTGATCTCTGGTCATCTTCCAACTCTATCTCTCAAAAATGGAATTAGGTAGAACTGCCAGGGACATTCCCAAATGTCCTTTAGAATTCATCACAGTTTCACTGCTGAACATATTTTGTGTTGAAATAATTCCAAACCCCACTGACAACACTGTGGTGCTTTTTTTTCCTTTCTGAGGAGGAATTTGAACCATACAGATGGGCCCAGCAGGCAAACAAGTAGGAGAGCACTTTCAGCCAAAATAGCATGTAAAAATAATTTATTTTAAAGCCTCTAGTTATGGCATGACCTAAATGTTTCCATTTGTTGTCTCTCTAGGTCATCCTATATTAACATGGCTTTTCTAGATCAGTTGTCCATCTGTTGAGTCATCTGATATGCATTTGGTTAAATAAACACATGGCAGTATTACAATAATATGAATGTAGTCATTAGTTGACCAATAGATAAATCTGATTTTACTTTGAAGACAGGGGCAGAAATTTCTATTCAGGTACTATTTTGCTGCCATAGATTAAACATGGATCTCCACACTTATAGTTTGCCAGCTAATTCTTTAGTTTATTTGGTGCAGTGGATTTGTACAACAATTTTTAAATTAATAGTAACATTCCCAGTTTTTTACACTCTGTTGTGGGATTGGGGATCTGTCTCTCACCAGATATGCCTAGATTGCATTTCCTGCCTAATGCCTAATGAAACAGGGAATTGTAGTTCAGCAATATCTATGTTCCCATACCTGTTCTAGAAGGGATTCTTACTCTCCCCCTTGCTTAACCTTGGCACCAACTGTTCTTCATTATCTTCTTTGCTGAGTATAGCTTATAAAGGGCAATGCATCTGTTGTTGGTTATGTGATAGTAAACAAAGGTCTTTAGTTTCCACTTTATTGTCTGCCAAGTACCTTTACTGCAGCATCTCTTAAAAGCTCTTTAATGAGAACACACATCTGCCAATTATGTATCCAATAAACTTAGAAGCTATAAAATTACAGGGCAATAAGATGTGCTACAAAATTATTTACTGCATGGAATGAATTCTACAGCTCTTGCTTTGTATCTTATGGCTAACAGAATGAACTCTTTTAATTGCCGGCTGTACCAAAAAATGGATAAAGATTTCTTTAGCAACAACCAAGTTACACATTTTGAACATGCATCTCCAGACTAGAGATCATCTGGGAATAATCTTGTTAAATGAAAAATCCTTTCATATCTTAAAGATGTTTATTATCAATTTACAGGCTAATGGTAATTGCAGAGTTCAGTATATCTTATAGTATATTCTATCTACTCTGATTACCAGCCAAGTATGTCCTAAGATCAGGAGTAAGGGTTCAAGTGATGGGGACATGAGGTCTATTCACAGGAAACACAAGGTTTCTTTTTCTTTTGGCCAATTCTTCTTTACTGGCCCCTCTGGCTTCCTGGCTTCTGCCAGAGGGTTAAAAGATCATTTTATTTATTTATTTA
The DNA here is from genome assembly GCA_023970755.1 of Azemiops feae. Taxonomy (NCBI): domain Eukaryota; kingdom Metazoa; phylum Chordata; class Lepidosauria; order Squamata; family Viperidae; genus Azemiops; species Azemiops feae. The sequence goes on from JALGBA010004008.1 coordinate 1,791,626, forward strand.
TTAAAAATATAGTCTGGTATCTTCTCCTGATTGTTTGTATTTGATCACAGTTATATGAAGGTAAGCAGCGTGCAGCAGATCTGGAGAGCAAAGGGTCATGGGGGCAATCATGGCATTCTGCAAAGCTAGTGTACCTTGGGGAATGGTGTGAGGCAACCTTTTTGAGTGGCAATGGTGGCACCAGGGCTAAAGCTGAGGCCCAGGCCTCTAGTTGAAATTCAGCCTCAGGCCTGTCGCCAAGTGCTGCTATTTCAGTGTGGCCTAAAAATGGGGGAGGGGGGAGGAAATAGAGAATTGCAAGATCCAATCTGTGTCAGTCACTGGGACCAGAGGTTTAGTCTTCCGAGCTTTCAGACTTTTGGAATTCCCTGAGGAAGGGCTCCAGCACAAGTCCAAAAGCTTGGAAAACTAAACCTCTGGTCCCAGTGACCAACCCAGTTTGGATCTTGCAACATTACCCTGGGACACCTATATTTACCTTCATTTGTGAAATAGAGAATTGTTTCATTTTTGTTGGCGGGGGAAGATGACACGTCAGCAGAGTCAAATTAGGCATTTTCTGAATTTTTGACACCTTCATCACAAAAGGTTCTCCATTACTGCAATATAACAAGTGGGGTTTATAAGAGAGACAACTAAATATGAGATGTTAGTTTTCATATGATGACCTAGTTGACCTATGGATTCTTGAAGACTTCTAAACTGTAGAAAGTCCTTGATGCACTGTATTCACTGCCATGTTTTAAAGATATACCAAACAATTACTTTTGACAGTCTGCTGCATGGATATCATATTAAATTCCTAGTTACATCTCTTTGAAATATGTTTTCCGAGCCTGAGCTGTTGATACAGAATTGAAGAGAATCAAGCAAACAAGACTTTTCAACTGTTGTTGAATGTAGTTCTGGGCAGTTTCCACAGAATAGATTGATGTCTTCTATATTTAAATGTATATCATGATGCTTTGAGGTATGACCAATCCTGTAGCAAAATGTCTGTGCAGCTTACTAATTATAGTGTCTATGTGAATAATAACTGCATAGTAGGGTTGATTCTATTATTTCAACATCATTTCAGAGCATTTCATTGTTTTGACAATTTCCAGCAATATCTTTCCTCTTGATACCTGGAAAATCTTGAAAGCATATGAGTCAGCAGCACTACTCTATGTCCCTCTGTGAAATAATACATAATATGACTGCACAATTTATCCAGTGTTTCCCTTTCTTAACATAGTTTTCCCCCTTTACAGTGATTTGGTATTTAACAGTGATATACACTCAATCTCCTTATTTGATATCAAAACTGAGATACTGGTTATATATTGTATTTATGTAAATAGATGAAAAATCCTGAGAAATAACTAGATAACCTAAAACTATAACAAATCCCAGGTCCTTTTTACTTTTCTGTTCCAGGGATGCAAGGGGAAAGATGTGTGATAGTGAATGTAAATGATTTGCAAACGGAGTGATTCCCCCCTCCCCGGTTTCTAAATAATGGCCAGGCTGAAATCCTATTTTAGTATACATTGTTGTTAGATGCTGTTTTTAATACTAGCTTCATAAAATTTGAGGGAGGGCTCATTGAAATTTTAGCTCATGGTTTGAAATGTATTATAAAGACAAACTGAAGCAATTGGATGTTAAATGTAGAAAAAAATACCCTTTGAATTTGTCCTTTAATTTGTCCTTAACAGGAGGAACCTTATTTATTTAGTTAATTTATATGGCTGCCCATGTCACAGAAGTGACTCTGAGTGGCAGATAAAAATTGAAAAAAAACCCAATAATTATAAACAATAACACATCATGCCCAAGGCAAACAATATGTTTCAGATCTAAAGTCCCATCCACAACAGAGCTTGTTTAACCTGGCCCAAATTCCTGGGGAAGCAGCCAGAACTTCAGAGTGTTACCAAAAGCTAATAGGCTCTGGGCCATCTGCATCTCCAGAGGGATGCTGTTCCAGAAGGCAGGCACTGCCCCAGAGAAGGCATGACTCCTGGGTCCAACGAGATGACACTGTTTGTTGGAAGGGACCCAAAGCATGCCCTCTCTGCTAGACAGGGATGAGCAAAAACAATGGGAGAAAAGCTGTTCCACAAATAGCTTGGCCCTATGCCACAAAGGGTGACAAACAGGTCCTTCTATTTCATCTGGAAGCTTACCGGAGAGCCAGAATTCCAGTGACTAGGAAAGAACAAAAGGCTGAATCTAAAGTACATTAAGATTTATTTTATCATTGAGAATGTCTGGGCTAGGAATGTAAGAGAACAAACTTTAGGCATCTTTGAAATTTTCCTTGTGTGTTGTTTTACAGGGCTTATTGGGAATTCAGTTAATGTAACATTTTAAATTTTAAAATGTAGGCAAAATTTCCATCTGAAAGTATATACTGGCAAATTAACCTGAATGCTTGATGGCTTAAATCATCGTCCTATGTAATTCAGTAGCTTCTTTGCTCTGCCAAATTAAAAGTCAAGACTCAGAACTGGGTCTGAAGAAATTCTGAAGAAATGCACATTAATATGGCTGTGAGGAAGACTTAAATAACATCTGAGAGACATTAACTTCCCACTTGTTTTAAAACATGATTCAAGAACATCATCTATTATCTTTCTTAAACTATGAGTATTTATGTAGCTGAAATTTAAGCTATCTGTCAAGGGTGATACTATTAATATCGAATAGAAATAAACTTAAGTAGATTTGGTTTCCTTACTTTCTAAATAAATTGCATAGATTAGTGGGGAAAGTAATTGTTTTTCATTTCCTTCAAATTCCAGTGATTAGTAATCCCTGGATTGGGCCATTCTTCTTCTTCCAACATAGGAACAACTTGCTACCCATTTCATCTGCAAAGGGTGAATCTGCAAAGGGTGTACTTTCATCTGAAATGTCCCAGCGTATCATTTTCTCATCACTTTCCCTCAGCTAAACCAGCATGAGAAACATTTCTGGCTACAGCTTAATGGAGAGCAGATAGGGCAAGCAGAAAGGTCACTAAATCTGATAATTCAGTTGCCCCTTCAGAACTGAGAAACACAGATCCAAAGTAATCATAAGGCTGCCCATTAGAATCAAAACCAAGCAACCATCACCACCAAAAACAACCAGCTAGGTGTTTGGCCTAGCTCAGGGGTAGGCAACCTTGGCTCTTTTATGACTCGTGGACTTCAACTCCCAGAATTCCTGAGCCAGAATACTGGGAGTTGAAGTCCACGAGTCATAAAAGAGCCAAGGTTGCCTATCCCTGGCCTAGCTAATACTTGCCCGCTTTACTCATAATCCATGTGACTCTTTGCCTCAGAAAGGAGAACTCCTTTCCATATACTCATATATAAGCACACTCAGTATCTCTTTTCAAAGCCTCAGTTGTAAATTCTAAGTACAAGCTCTTATAGTTATTTTGTTCAAACATTGTCTTATCAGTCCATAATGATCTAGAAAAATATTTCTCCCATATTGAAAAATTATAAATGAAAATGGGCAAACTGAAAAAATGCATTTTGCACTGAATAAATAATGTGTATATGTGAGAAACAAAAATGTGTTTAAATGCATGCAACAAGGGGAAGATTTCAAGCTATAAATCCAACAACAAATGGCAACATTTTTATAAATACCGGTAGTTGAGTTTTGAGTTGCTGCCCTTTATGGATATAAATGTGAAAGTCACTTAAAGTACAGTATGTTAAACATAAACTTATGAATGAAAAGAGTGAATGCTAACAGTGCATATTGCAAATATAGGCATTACCTTCTATTGAATATATACTTTAAAATAAATCCAGATTTGCTTCTGCCAATTAAATGAGATAATCTTGAATGTTGAACGTCTCTTCTGGTCTACTGAATTGCTTATATAAATTTGCTGGAGCTCAGCAAAGTCAGCAAGATGTATTCAGGAAAGGATGAGAATAAACTCTAATCTGGCTTCCACTAGGAAATTACCTGCCAATCTTGCAAACTAGTGAGACCATGATGGATGTTTGTGCTTGCGTGTGCTTGCGTGTGCGTGTGTGTGTGTGTAGAGGAAAAGGATACACACACACACATACACACAGAGAACACACACACACACACACATACATACTGTATATACATACTAACAACACACACACACACACTTCTAAAAGGAAATGAATGGTAAATGAATTAAGGAGATTGTAAAATGATTCACTGAGGCTCAGGAAAAAGGAAGTATTTAAAACATCTCTAACATAGAACAGATGGATATTCAAGTTTTATTTCTCTGTAAGAATTCAGCTAACTCCCATGTGAATAAATTGAGAATGCTTATTTGGTTTCCCAAATTCCATATCCTACTATCTTATTTCCTGTCATTACATCTGAACTGTTAAACTCTATGTGAATTTTGCTCTCCTGGCCATGTTCTGCTGGGAGGGATGTGACCATAATGTAGAGAGACATAAAAGGGAACAAAGGGGTTTCACTTGGCCTTGAATTAGCTCGTTCTTTTTTAGTTTATGCCCTTCCTGTTTCTACTGTACTATTGTTTTTTCCCAGCTAATGGCCACCAATCTCACTTAGATTATAGAATTTCAAGAATCTCATTTTTAGTTGCTGATGTCCTATCTCTGTTCTTGACTTTCCCCTTTCTCTTACTACTGGCACTGATGCAATAAAATGCCTCAATAGGATTATGGCTGGAAAGTAATAGATTGATTAGTCATGCAGAGGTGATTTCCAATATTTTAAATTACCATATTGACCTTGGAAATTTTATCCATGAAATGAATTCATTTCAGTGCTTCATCTTAATCCAGTCCAGTCTGACTAGAAGAGACAGTGGACCTGAGACTTCATAATTCTTTTCTGCCCATCTCAGCAAAAGTGGAATGATTTCACATTGACGCTCAATGTTAATTGATTTTCTTTTCTCTCACTCCCTATATGAAGATATCTAGTTCCCCCCTTGAAAATTCTGATGGATGAGCTAAAGTTTTTGTCAAAAATGGAGTACAGATGCAAAAGAACAGCTGATGCCACTGTTTAGAAATATCAGAACTGATGGCAGAATGACAACATTCACCTTTGCTTGATTTAGCTGTTTGATCTTTCTTGCATCATATTTGGTGATAAAGAGTGCCCTAAATCTAAATCTAGATTGGATGCAAATAGGGAAATACATTACTGGAGTCACGTTTCAGAACCTTTGGTGATGATGATGATGATGATCGCTATATCTGAAAAACAGAATGTTCCCAGGAAAGAGTTAATGTTCTTATATTCTCTTTTCTTCAAATCAGGAACCAGAGTTACCTCACTAAGTTCTTGTATTTGTACTTGCAGTGCTCTTTGCACTATTTTCAAGTAATAGCAGGCTTTTAAGAAATTATTGTCAATGCCTTCTACTGATTGCATCCAAATCAAAAGAGCCTTTTGATCTTAACCAGATGTAGACATGGGTAACTAAGCAGGATGTAAAGAGGGTAAAATTGTATTTTATTGTTGGATTGTTTTTTTAAAAAATCCTGCTTTTCTGTTTCTCTGAAGTCTAACTAAAGTTTTAAGGAAAAATGAGAAGAGGAAAAAAAAAAAGAGAGGAATCTGGATAAAATAGGCCTGGCAATGATTTACCCATCAACCACTTTTTTTGCGGGATATAATTGCACATACTATATGTAGTAAAATTACAGTCATTATAAATATTATAAATTTAATAGCAACTTTGAAAAAGATTTGAATACATGAGTCCTCAGGATCTGGACTTCTGACCTAGTATTATATGTATGGCTGAATATAAAATAAAAGAGTTATAAATATAAATTGAAATAATGCATTATCAAAGGAGAAATGTAAAAAAGAAATACTGGAATGAAATCTTTCATTAATACAAAGGTCACCACTGAGAGATGAGACAAAATACCTGACAGTGGTAATGTGAAAAGAAAAGAAGAAAGACTGTAAGACTTTGTTTTTAGATCTACAGTATTTTTATGCCTTTTTGATAACATGGATTTTAATGTTCTGAATCCTTGACCTTTAACTATAATATCTTTTGAATCCTTACTGACCAGTCTGTTTTCTCAGTTAACATAGTTTCCTGGGTAACAATGATATTCCCAGAATCCCAGAGGAGGAACATATGTTATAGCTAATGTTCAGATGAATCTGACCAGATATTAGATTTTTATATTGAACTGGAAGATTTATTTCATTTTTACTTATTTTAGTTATTTGGATGTATTAACTGCTCATCTGTAATTTAGCAGATGGCAGAATTTTAAATATAGATTTTCTAATTGAATTAAAATCTAGTCTTAACTTAGATCTTATCCAGTAATATTAAAGTGGCACATTTGAATTACCATGTAGTAAACAAAATAATTGAATTATGCATATATAATATATAATCTGCAGGTTGCACACACCAAATTAGTAGTACATTATTCAGTAATCTAGAGCCAGTATAGCATAGTGGTTTAGATGTTGGATTAGAATGTGGGAATGCTCAGTTCAAATTCACTCTTAGCATGGAAATTCATGCAATGTTTTTGAATTGGCCATTCTCTAACTTAGTTCAACCTACTTCATAGATTTCTTGCTGTAGGAGAAAAAGTGATGAAAGATCTACACATAAGTCATCTTGAGCTCTTGAAGAAAAGAAAGGATAAACATATGTCAAATTAATAACGAAATAATAGAATACCTTAGAATGTTATAAGAACCAGGCTCTTCTTGCCTTGCAAAATCAGATCAAGTCCATCTTGTTTCTCTCTGCCTTTGGGATGCAGGATATAAAAGTATTCCTTTTCAAACATTGTTATTCCATGACATATACTGCTTCTGAACAAATTTATCTTATACAGCACATTAACAAGAGCATGAAAATATTCATCTCAATAAATCACTAATTTTTGACAGTCTTATTCTTTTGCACATGAAAATTAAAACACTCAGAATATGAAGTTCCTTGCAGGTTTCAAGAGGAACAAAACAAAGAAGTCAACATAATTTCGATTAAAAAAGTCCCCAATGTCTATTTTTGATGTCCTTTTATTATCCACTACTATCTTAAATGAGTAAAATGGGAAACAAGAAAAAGAAAAGAAAACAAAGAAAACATAGTAAAGGGGAAATATTGGGCAATAGAAAAATATTATTATAAAATATTATAAATGTGCTCTTTACATATTCAAGAGGTTTTGCGTTTCCTAAACTCAAAACCCTGACTAAAAATGGCCTAATATAATAATGGATCATTGAAAATATTACTATTTCACAAAATTGTGTGAAAGTTTTAAGAGGATGTGAATTGGTATTGACTTTACAGAGCATGTAGTGGCAATGCTAATGGACCCAGAGAGGAAAAAAAATAGAGCATTGTGTTAGAAAAATAATTTATATATTGTTGTTGCTTTACAAATAAGATTGATGCCATAGAATTCCATGGTTTTCATAAACATATACCATACATGTCTCTCCTTCCCTATGGAATATGATTATCAATCTAGATAGCAGTCTTCTGTTAAGAAACCAGCTTTCAAAACAAAAACAAAAATAGAACAAAATTATTTCTCTCTAGTTTATAGCAACACTTACCAGTTTTAGTCACTTTAAGTTATATGGACTTCAAACTCCCAGAATTCCCCACTCAGATCCTGAGCGTTTACATATCTTAAAGTTGGTGAGGTTGAGAAACACTGATTTAGACCAACACTTGTCAAACCTTTTGTCTTGGCAGACATCAAGAAATTACATTCTTGTAGGACTCTGAATCTCATCAAGGCTAATTGTGACTGCCTTTTGCTGCCACTCCTTGTTATATGCCTATATATGCCTATGGCCAGTCTAGGATATTTAAGAAAAAGCAAAAAACAACAACAAAACACTCCCATCCCCAAAAGAAATAAAAACCAGGTGGTACAAATAGATTTGTTCACGAACAAAGAAGAATGGCTAGTTGGAAGACCTGCAGGATTACCGCACACAGGACAATGCAGCCTGGGAGAGTCTTCTCACTGGCTTACGAACCCTTGCAACCTAGGACAATGAAAAGGCAATGACCATGGAACCAATTCTTATCTTGCTCTTTCTGTTTAGGCAACTGTACAGATTGGTGAAAGGAGAAAAGCAAATGAAGGGGCAGGAACCATCAACATAGTGCAAGTGGTGCTGCAATAGGAAAGAAAATGATGTAAGCTTTTTCTAATATGGAACTGAGCCTGCTGTGGTAACATGGTAGCACCTCATACATATTCTCCTCTTGCACTGCTTATGTAACTCTCCCTGTAACGAGTTTCAAGGAAGCAACCTAGTTCTATGAAACAGTTTTGTATATCTGGTCAGGAACAAATATTTTCAGACATCAAGCCATTCTGCTTATTTGTTTTAAAAACAGGATA